>CM029520.1:36431987-37094487 GCA_017140615.1 Eucalyptus cladocalyx
GGTGTCTCCCCCAATTCAAAACCCTAATCTCCGGCCGTCGCCGTCCTCGACGGTCCTTGTGCTCGGTGGCCACGGCCGACCCCGACCTCGACCCCAACCCCGACGATGGCCACTCAACAGCAGCGGCTCCGACCTCGAACCCGACCCCGACCCCGACGATGGCCACTCGGCGGCCGCAGCTCCGACCTCGACCTCGACCCCGACCGCGACGATGGCCGCGGCTCAAACCCCGACCTCGACCCCGACGATGGCCACTCGACAGCCGTAGCTTTGACCCCGACCCCGACCCCGACCTCAATGATGGCCACTCGGCGGCCGCAGCTTCGACCCCGACTCCGACCCCAACCCCGACGACGGCCACGGCTTCGACCTCGCCGAAACCCTAATTTCTTCCCCATGTGAGCTAAATGGCGTCGTTTCCATGAAGCCATCCACGTAGGACGGCAAAACGACGTCGTTTTCTTAAGGAGGACCGAAAACGACGTCATTTAAAGGCTTATCAATTTTTTTTTTGAAAAAAAAATCATTTTGGCCGGAATCTTTCGCCCGGAGGCGGAATCTTTCGCCGGTGGCACCAAAGTGAGCGTTTTTCCTCCGATTTGGCACTTAAGTGATCCGACAGAAACTTTTGGCACCAAAGTGAGCGCCGTACACAACTTATGGCACCATTAGTGTACTTATCCCTATATATATATATATATATATATAAGCATGTATATATTTCAGCAAAGCTTGCATGAAGTGGTGTCACATGGCACATGCATGACTAAGCTATACCCAGCAATTTGGTTTCCATCATCACTTTAGCAAATCAGAGACCCTGCTAGCCCTTGAGCTGGTTAAGTCCGTGCCATTTGACCTATGTAGGTTCATCACTTGTCGAGTTCTTTCATAAATTATTTCGAAACAATTCTTTCTTATGCCCAGACTATGAAATGCAGTAAAGAGTTACGCCAATATAGATATAGAAAATAAGATATCCTTATTTACCAAAGTGACCTGTTTAGAAACTGTTACGTGAGAAACTGTTATCCTTTTTTTTTTCCCAAATCTAAAAAATCTTTGCAATATTCTATGGTTAATTCAATTTTTTCCTTGCACACCAAGCATTCATTTGGATGATATATTTATATCCATATTTTATATATCCAAACACTTGTCAGGCAATGTATGGAATATTCAAAATCCTATTCTATCTTTATTTTACCCAATCTTGTCATATGTGGCGAAAATGTCTAAACAACTGAAGGTAGCTTTGAGATTAAAACTACGTTCAGTATGATTAGAATTAATACCATAGAAAATCCCAAATATACGCTGATTATTTCAAATTAATTTTTCGTTTCACAAAAATCTTAAATTGGTACCACTATAACACTCTTACCTCAAACTAATTTTATTCTAATAAAGAATCCTAAACCAGTACTCCTGACTCAAAGCTACCATCCATTAGCAAACAAAAATTAGTTCGGGATAAAATTGTGCCGTGCGTCATGCATGTGGCAATCACAAAATTCATGTGAAGTGTCATGTCACGAGCATGCAAATGTGGGCCACATGACAAAATTATGACATGTGTCATGCCATGTGATAGTCATAGAAGCATGGTGAAGTGCCACATGGTGAGTGCGAATGGAGACCATGTGACAAAAGTATTCCATGTGTCATGTGATGTGGCAATCACAAAAGCAAAGTGAAGTGCCACATGGCGAATGTAGGAATAAAGACTCTATTAGTTCTAGCTTTAATTGTTTATCATAGATGAATGGGGTATGTAGATGCTACCACAATGTAGTAATTGCGTAAAAATTTCATAAATGTCAAGCAAAGACAATGAAGCCAACTTTGATAAACGTTTGGAAGAAAATAAAAATCCATATACTTTATTTAAAAGTTAGCTTTGATTTTCTATTAAGAAACTAATGCTATAGCCCTACTACACCACTTATATCGATTTAGTTGTGCACACATTACAGACATTACTAGCAAAGTTCCTTATAAATACTCTTATCATGTCCACTTGGAAGTGCTGCTCCTTAAGAAATTATTTAAGCAATTAACAATGCCTGGTTTTACAGAATGATGCATTGGAACATTCGACTGAGCTAAACTTATTGATGCCGGACATATCCCCACTGTTTAGGTATATGCATTGGATAATGCTGTATCACTTGATGACTATGTGGCCTACCACTCACCCTGTTAGTCCTCGAGTGTTTTTACTTCTACATATATGTCAATGGGTAGGTTAGTCATTTTCTTCTTTCCTTTTTGTTTGATCACTATACAAGTTTTCTGTTAAATAAAAAAGTTTATATGTAAACAACCGACACCAAATTGCATTTTGAATATCTTAACTAGGTAGATTTGATCTGATTTTGAAATATATCTATGTCGATTGTTAGAGATATTATATAAGGTAAAGATGATCTCCTACTTTAAAAGATTTCAATCTTTTGTTCTTTTATATTCCTTCCATCAATTATCCTCACTTACTTATTCTACAGATAATATAACACGGACGGGTACACGAAATTGATTATATTATTTTTTATCTCTCACATTTTTCAATATTAAAATTTGAATTTTCTAATGATGCAATGACCTCCATAAATAAATTTCAAAAATCTTGAAATATCTTTCTCTTTCCACGTATTTGTAGAAAGCTTCTTTGTATTGTGTATTTTATTAACATGTTTCCATCGAGTATTCCTAATAAAGTTGTTTGCTTAATTTTTCAAATGCCAATTTTGCTGCACGTAAAAATATTTGTATAGCAAGAAGTTAGCGTCATTTTGAAAAAAAATAAAATTAGAGAAGTTGTTTCTAAAACATAGGAACACCCCTTCCTTTAGTGTAGTAGTACATATAATAGCATATACATATACAAATGAAGTAGATAATAAAAAAAGTCTATGTCAGTAAATTCTCACCTTAAATTGTTTTATGACCTCAGTGATATTGAATTCCCTCATATTAAGTCCCACTAATTTCTTTGGAATGGAGGAAAATTCTGGAATTTGTTGAGCACATCCAGTCCACTCAAACCATCGAAGCCCATTAGGAAGACATATAGGACCTTCGATAGAATCACGAATGTTGTGCAAGATGAGCAATCTCAGCATTCTCATTTTTGTAAAAGCATCAGGACTGATACACTTCTCTGTTGGCTCAGATGGCTCCAATAATATGGCTTTTACAGCACAATTTTCCTATATATACAAGACTATTTAGGTTATTCATATTAAGTAATTAGAGCCCAAAAGATAAGGAGCAGAATTTTGATGGTGTTTGCTAGTCTTACCATGTCGCTTGACAGAACATCGACAACATCATCATACTGCCATAATCTGCTGCGTCTCCTAGGATCATCACTTTCTTGGTTCACAATATCCATACCCATCAATTGAATCAAGTCATGCATTTGTATGTTCCCAAACTCAATTTTTATCAGAGACCTCTTCATGAGAATTTGTAATCCTATTACTGCCTTAAGATCGCAACTGTCGAGAACTTTCTTTACATACTCGCTATTCCACCCCTTAAAGAGGCAGGCAATGTGGAGAAAGATATCTTTCACTTTTGGCTCTAGTCCATCATAACTTATTTTGAGCACATCATTGATGCCTTTCTTAGGAGCCGTAGAAATATCATCTAGTGCACTTTCCCATTCATAATCTCTTCTACCACGTAAGAAGGAACCTAGCACCTCAAGTGCTAAAGGAAGGCCTTTAGCATGATTTAGAACTCTATCCACTAGATCTGTCCTGATTGTAAAGTTTTGGTGTGTCGAAAAAGCATGCTTACTAAACAACTCACGAGCATCATTGTAATTCAGCTCTCTAACTTTGTACACATGATCTTGATCTATTCCGAGATAAGTTAGCAAATGGTTATCTCTTGTAGTAACAATGATCCTACTCCCATTGTGAAGCCACTTACCTTCTCCAACTAAAGCATGTAATTGGTACAAATCATTCACATCATCAAGGATGAGGAGAACTTTTTGTGACAAAGTCTTTCTTGTATCAGATTAATACCTCTATCAACATTAGACACTACTAATCTTTCTTTCAGTGCTAATATTTCAAATAGTAATTTTTCTTGCAAGGTAACTAAATCCTTGCAATCTTTTGAAACTTCTCGAACATTCATCAAGAAACATGAATTCTCGAATCGATTGTAAATATCATTATAAACAGCTTTGGCTAAAGTTGTCTTTCCTATGCCTCCCTGTCCCCACAATCCCACCATGAGAACATCGTCATCGGACTCAAGGTTTAACATTGATTTCAATGTAACCATGGGGGAATGTATCCCAACCGGATGCATAGCGACATGCAAAAGTGTTCGGTTTAAGTGAGTGGAGATTTCCGTCACAATTTTTTGTATAAGCTCTGCCTCATCTCTGCAAAAAGAAAGAAAGAAAGAAAGAAGTTGTGGCATCGTTTTAGCAATTTGAATAAGCAAATAACAAGCAATTACTAGCCAACAATGACAAAAGCAGAGTGCATCACATTTTCACATAACCACAGCCAAAACAAAATGTGTTCCCACTAAGTCGAATTAAAACTCAAAAAAGAGCTCACCACCAAGCAAAATAAGTTCAAGATTCAACTTTGGTCATCCGGGTGATTCATGTTCTTTTGATATGCACAACGATTTACTTATTTTTCTTGTTTAATTGTTATACGTGATTTATTTATGCGCTCAATCAAGGAAAGTTATTCAGGACTTTGAACAATGGTTAAGATTTTGATTCGAAAACTATTAAAATACCCTAAAGCATGTTGTCATTTGCCTTACATTGCTTGTACAAACTAATTATCATGTATCAAGCGTTGCGAATTTTCTCATTCCTTCCAAATAAGTGGGGTAAGTGCAATAACATATACTTAATATTTTGTCCATTGATTGATCAAGTTTTAACATTTTATATTGCTCAAAGAATTAGTAAAATTTTCAGGCGATGAAGTCTTATTGTCAAATTTCTTACGGGAAAAAGCCATATGTCTATTCTATGGTTAGCTACATGTGACATTTCAAACTCAAAATGCTGCCGGTAAAAAGTTTATGACTTAGATCAAAATTGAAAATTTGTAGAACTCAAAACGAAATGTGAAGAACTCAAATGGCCCATAAACAAAAATGTTTAGTACTTTTATTATGCTGCGAGGAGGGCGACAAGGATCCACAAGAAAGAGCAATGAATTTTACCCGGATGAAACAACGCTTATCAAAAGCCAAAGGCAGAATTCTACCGTTTCATGCATATATATATATTTGTGACAGCGAATTTCAGTAAGTGTTCATCAGTATCGCAAGCTGTCGGTGACAAAAAGATTAGTGGCTTTTCCTTTCCCATAACTTATTAGTACCTTACCAATGATTTTATAAAATCACCAATCTTTTTTTATAATTAGTAAATAACTAATTTTTTATACTAGCTTGCCAAAATTCATTTGCATAACTTACGGCTTCCAACTTACTAACTTTTATATGAAATTACCAACATAAATTAGAGTGACTTATCAATAATCGTTATATTAACTAATTATCTACTAGTTTTCGGTTATTAGCTCTCAATTGAGCGCCTTTTTTTTTTCTATCTTCTTTATTCAGCTACAAACTCTCATTCAAATTACTTTTACCAACTTCTCTACAATTAAGATACCAATTAACTTAGGGTTATCAATTCTTGTTTGAGATACTTGCCAAGTTCATTTTTCTTTTAATTATCAACTTTTCTTATCTTTCACCAAATTTTATTTTTCTTTCTTAACTAAGTCTTAGATTTACTAACTCTTACATGAAATTCGTAACTTTAACTTAAGCCACTTAAGAATTTTCAGGAATGATTAGATGAAGCATCCATATATATATACACACACTTACACTCATATGTGTAGATTTTTTTTTTTTTTTACAAACAATATCTATACTTACATGCAATATAGCTTCTTATGCAAAATATGAACTCCACTCTACTTACCCATCTTTCAAAGGCCATCCGGACAAGTAACTAGCATCAAAAAGAGCTTTCTCCCATCTCTTCACTTCTTTTGAATCCTTCCCGTACTTGGACTCATGCTTAACCATAGCATCTCTATAGCTCCCTCTTGGTGTTCTCAATTCTCTGGGTTCCACTTTGTAAAACAAAGGAAAGACCATGAGATCTCTTTCTTTCTTACAATCAATGATTTTCACCAACTCTTCCAAACACCACCATGAGGAAGCATAATCCATGGAGAAAACAATTATTGCGATTTGGGATTCCTCGATCGCCTTCATAAGCGCCAGATCTATTTGCTCTCCTTTCCTAAGCTCCTCGCTATCAACATAAGTGTAGATTCCTTTCTGATCAAGAGCTCTATAGAGATGACCAAGGAAGTTATTCCGAACGTCCTCGCCTCTGAAACTCAAGAACACATGATATTTCCTTTTGGAATTCAATGAAGAAGCCATTAGGTGATGGAGTTCAACAACCAACAACAAGCGTTAGCTTAAGATTTGGTAAAGTATTTTCAGGCAGCTCGGTTCCTATTCGATCTTCTTGTTCACTTATTTTTATACTAGAGGATGGAGGCGCATGACTTTCTGAGGGCAAGTCAACAAAAAATAATATTCTCGTTAAAAAAAAAACAAAAAATAATATTAGAAATTTGGAAAATGATGGTGCTTAAGATGGAGCAAGATGTCTAATAGGTGTGAACGCATTGACTGTTTTTCTTGAAGATTGCATATCACGGGTTATTCGGATTGGCTGAGTGACATGAGTTTGTTCGTTGGATATTGTATTTATTAATAAATCGTCGACAAATTTGACAGGTCAACAAAGCCAAATGGCCGAGAAAGGTACAGAATATTACAGGTCGCTACTGCTCTAGTAGACTCAATTATTGCACAAATCGACAAACAACTTCAGAGTGGTGACTTTTGAGGATCACTCATAAAGAAACCTTGCTGGCTGCCACGGAATCACATCCACGTCCTCCGAGTGGCTGTTTCTTCTTTGCTAGTAGCAATTAAACACGACCCCTCACAAGAGATATCATTGTACAAAAAATTAAATATATCAGCAAAGAATAATATTAAATTTATTAATAAAATTAGAACCTTGGAAATGGTGCTTAAGTGTACCATATCTAATAGCTATGAACCCATCACCTTATTTTCACTGGAGATCGGATACCATGGCATTATTCGAATTATCTTCTTTGACAAGAGTTTATTTGTTTTTATATTAAATTTATTGTGAAATTGTTGATGCACTTAACCAATCAACAAAAGTATTTTCAATTAACGTATCATATTAGAGCTAATGGCTTTCATCTATTTAATCTTCATTTTCTTTTGAAAGATGAAGTATTTCATGTCATTGGGCTAGCTTTTATCATATGCTCACTATTGAGAAAAAAATTATGGCTACCTTTAAATGGCAATCCCACCTCCAAGTGGTCGTTTCTTCTTTGATTTCTTTTCTTCAAACTATCTATAATAATTTAACACATGAGTACTCAAAAGGCACATAATCTATACATACAACTACGTATATAATTGGTCTAGTCCTATTTCATTATTTTTATAACTTAGGGGCACAATAACAAAAGCCCAACTACCCCGGAAGCTTATAGAACACCTTGCAAGTCTCATGAGCAAATTAAAGTCTATATCACCGCGTATTGCTACACCTACCGTTACCCCGGTAGCTGCAACCCCCTTGTTTCCCCCGAAGATTTTCTTCCCCGGAGGAAGGGAATACGGGAACACGGGGTCTCTCACCCCTGGGCGGTTCTCCCGCCTGTTCCCTTGAGCAGTTTTAAGACCTGCTCAGGTCTAATATCCCCCATATATGTGAGATTCAATGAATTGCAGAAAATATATAACTACATGGCAACATATATACAACATGACAAACTATACGTATTATCTAACATCCACCTCAAACACAAGATAGTTGTAGGGAAGCCAACTGAAGTTTGGATTATCCTATGAGAGAGGCCTAGATGAGGGATTTGCAGTCTTAAAAAAGGAAGCACTATGTATTCCCATATTGCACGTGATCAAGCAAACAAGTTGTGTTCAAGCCTTGTGAAAATTTTAGGCTTTAGGCATATTAAAAATATATGATATAAAAAAAATTTCTTTAAATCTCATTAATGTTGTATTTTTATGTGGTGTATAAATAGTTTATATTTGCTTTATCACATAACTCAAATCTTTTGGAGATTAAAATTCCAAATAATTGAAGTACCATGGACTCATATAGAAATTGGTACAGCTAAATTGTTAAGCATCCATAATGTCTTATGCTGAATTATGTGAATCAACACCGTTGACGATGCGTAGTTTTAACTACCGTTTTTATTTAAATTCTCCATTCTCAATCATATAAATGTAACGGGCAAGGGGATGAATCAGACTTGGATAGGGTGACACGTATCGATATTTCCTAAATGGATGTACTGTTTCAACCAATTTATAAAATTAATGAGCCAGCAATAGCTCATCCACAATTGCTTGTTTTTTCGTGAGAAAATGTAAGATGCTTTCGAAGCATCAAACACCTGCTGCAATTATTTGGTTTATTTCCGCATGCATTTCCCCACTGTAATTATTCTATCTTCAATCTTCTTCACTTCGAGTCCTAGGTGCTTTTCACGACCAAAAATCCAATCTTGGAGGCTGTTACTCGCGTCTAATAAGTAAGAAATTATGAAATAAAAAATATACATGATAAACTAAATGTAAATCAGAAAAGTTGAAGAGATTCTTATGAAGTCCACTGTTTTTAATAGTTCATATTCAATTTAGTTTATACACTAAGTTCACTCAATAATTTTTCTAGATAGATAATTGTGCCACTACTTCTTAACTATCCTTTTGACTATTCAACGGAAATATTACTACTTATCTAATCTCGATCTGCTAAATCTCCTCCATTGAAAGGATGGATATTGCATAATACCACCTTATCTAATGTATACAATCCAATCATCCTTTGTACACTGGATTCATTAAATGAATTTGTGAAATGAGAGGTATCAACATAATGTTGCAAGTGGATAAGACTTTTAGCCATGTTCCTAATCCCTCAATCGTAGATGATCCTGTGGGCAAAGAATGAGTTCTAAATCTCGCGATCCATTTGTAGGTGTAAGAGGACTTTGCTTAGCAAAGTACCACAAAAGTTAAACTTTACGCGTGGAATAACTTCTCATTATAAATTCTCAACCTCAAATTTCATGTAGTCAAATCCAAGTCAAGTTAGAACATTTTGAGTTTACTATCGATCCCACCATGCACTAAACAAAGGTTTCTTCACCATGAGCCAAGGTGTCTTCCTTTTCTCTTAGCATCAAAAGAAAACAAGAGTGACGACTTTTAAGTCAAATCTATGAAATTTTTACCATGAGACAAGGCATCTTCTTTTTCTCTTAGCACCAAAAGAAAACAAGAGTGATGACTTTTAAGTCAAGTCTATGAAATTTTTTCCAAAGTGGACCATGAGACAAGGCATCTTCTTTTTCTCTTAGCATCAAAAGAAAACAAGAGTGACGACTTTTAAGTCAAGTCTATGAATTTTTTTCCAAAGTGGACCATGAGACCAGGCGTCTTCATTTTCTCTTAGCACCAAAAGAAAACAAGAGTGACGACCTTTAAGTCCAGTCTATGAAATTTTTTTCAAAGTAGACCATGAGACAAGGCATCTTCTTTTTCTCTTAACACCAAAAGGAAAAAAGAGTGGTGATTTTAAGTCAAGTTCTCTTAGCACCAAAAGAAAACAAGAGTGATGGCTTTTAAGTCAAGTCTATGAAATTTTTTCCAAAGTGGATCGTGAGACAAGGCATCTTCTTTTTCTCTTAGTACCAAAACAAAACAAGAGTGACAGCTTTTAAGTCAAGTCTATAAATTTTTTCCAAAGTGGAGGAAAAAGGTTTCCAGCTTTATGACATGGGCTGCTTCTAACTTGTTTCTTCCTTATACATGGCGATACATCATCCACTGATTTTAATACACCATCATGTTCAACATGAAATTTCTCATTATTCACTATAAAATGCCCTAAACCAATTATTTGATAGTTAATTTCACAAAGGAAGAACTATAGCTTTAGTCTCTCCGATAGTAATGTATCAAACTCTCACCCATCACCTTGCATTGAACTCCCTTAAAATTGCCCGAATCTCCTTTCACAAGTTCTCTACAATATTCATCCGGATAATTGAATTACTCGTGACCAATACTTACCCTCTCTAGCTAAAAGAATTACATGTGAACCTCAAGATAAGGTCGTCTATAATGACCGGTTCCGGTTGACCGGTATTGTGAGTAAAACTTATCCTCTCTTGCGAAAAGAATCACATGAGAACTTTGGGATAAGCTCCTCTAAAATCATCGTTCTCTCCCCCATCCCAAAACCATAAATGGAAGGCGTCGTATAAATTCTCTTGGCAAAAGAATTGCGAGCGAGCCTCGGACCAAGTCCTCTACAATCACAGGTCTCTCCCCCTCCTAAAACCATATTTGGAAATCATTGTATGAATCAAGTCATCTTGAATTTTAATTATCATGAAGAAATGAGAACAAAAAAATGAGACTACAAGTTTATAAAATATTTTACAAAATCAACCTATCGACAATTTATTTTTGGATCATAATACCTCTTTCTTAAGTTAGTGATGTAACTATGAGGCCACTTGTGTAAATCTTTTTTAACACTGAACATGTATGCTATAATTATCAAAAGAAAATTGTTAAAATGCATATTGTTGTTGAATCCAAGTCAAGTTCGAACATTTTGAGCGTACAGTCGGTCCCGTTGCCCACTTAACAAGGCTTCCTTCACCATGAGACACGGCATCTTCCTTTTCTTTTAGCACCAGGAAAAAAAAAGAAGAGTAACGACTTTTAAGTCAATCCTATAAAATTTTTCCAAAGTGGAGGGAAAAAGTTGCCAACTTTACTAGTTAGTGGAATGATACTTTGAAATAGTCATAAAGATTGTGAACGACCAAAAGATGACTAGGTGACGATGCTTCCAGATTTGTTGCAGTGAAAAAATTAGGCTAACAATGGTAAGAAAAAGCATTAACGCCAAGCATGGAGGCCTTCGGTTACTTTTGCATTCTTTTGTAAGGGTGTAAAATTTTCTCAACGGGTGCAAGTATTTCTCTCTTTGCAACTATTATTGAAGGCACCTCATTTTTTTACCAATGTTTGACCATGCAAACTATTCTCGGATAGCACTTGCTCCATTGGAAAATTTTTGGTTTCCAATGTGTCGAAGCCTTGAGTGTTGAAAAACAAAAATCGTTGAAATTACGATGATTGGTGTAACTAGGTTGTGCTCAGAAAGAACAATGACACAAATTTGCCCACATTGGATGGCCGGATCACACATATCACAACTTTTAACTACTGCCAACCAATTTTGAGGGCGTCGAGAAAATTGCGATTTTCCAAATTAACTCATGAATTCAGGTATATTTAGTCACAACTAATATTTTGAGAATTAGGTCAATCAGAATTTCAACGAGAAAGATGTTGTGACTTTCCACCATGACCATTCCAATCAAATTTGCAGAAATCCATAATCCCAGTACTTTTACAATTATCGAACTGAAGGGAAACGAGGGGTCAAAGTTCGGACAAAAGTTAAAATAAGTAATTTTTCTGAGTGGTCAAAGTTCGGACAGATATAAAAATAAAATAAGTGATTTTTCGAAAAAAAAAAAAAAAAGAGGCAAAATTTGATCCAGGTAGTGGCACTCGTAACGAGCAAATGCCGCATAGCGTTTGCAGCGCCAGGCTGAGGGCCCTGTACAATATCCCCATGACGGTGTGCAGTGGCCCAATCCCGTGGTCCCTTGCGCATCATTTCCCTCGCTTGCTTCCGATTTTTCCATTTAAATAGGGGGTCAAATGCTCATTTTAACCGACCAAAAAAACAAATGCCCATTTTAACAAGGTAAATTATATTAATAAGACTCCTTATGCATTTTGAAGATATATATACACACATATGTGTGCACACAAACAAATTATTCTCTACATGAATAAGTTTATATGCAGATAGTGTTAACACAATGATGTCTATGCTATTTAAGAATATTCTTAGTTTGCATATAGAGAACAAGATATTGAGTGGAAAGTTGTTAGACTTGAAAGAACCTTTGGATTTATGTGAACAAGCGAAGGACATTAAATCATCGAGATGCTTGGACGGACCAAATAAATGGATAACGACTTCAATAATATGAGTACATCAATATACTTGGAAGGACCTAAATATAGAAGATGAATAGATTGAGATTATGTGAAGTCACCAAGTTTGGACGTATTGCATTGTAAAGGAAGATTGCATTATCGATGGAGTAGACAGTACTCCAAGTACCTGGAAACAAAAACCCAGCTCTAAATTGATTTAATTCAAATTCCAATTATTTTAGGCGTCAGAATCCACAAAGAGATGTAGAGGAAAAATCTGATGGAGATTAATATTTTTGACTAAGTAGAGGGAGTGTCATTTAAAACTTTGTAGAGATAATTTGATTTGTTTTGAGCAAGATTTATTAATTAGCTCCATGTAAATTTTCTTAGTTAAGAAGAACCCTCCTAAAGGGCTAGAAAGCCAGATGAAGGCTATTGTGCCCTATGCTGGGGTAGGCACACACTAGGCCTTGGTTAGCAATAAGTGGGTATTGCAAAACCCCGACCTGTCTCCGGCTAAGGGGCCATTGGCCCCTATGAGTCTATGACCATGTATAAAGTTTTCATAAGCTCGTGATTCGAAATGGATTTTCAAAAATTGGGCCAAGAGATGGTTGTAGTGGAAAGTTATGAAATTTTCACTGTTAAATATCTGCTTGACGTGATTCTTGGGGCTTCGAAAATTTTGACTTGATATATAAAATGAAATTAATCAATCAGGTCAAATTACTAAATTCTTGACACCTCATGATTGAATAACTGTCATTAAAAGTTGCAATATCTTGAAAACTGACTATTCAACTTCAACAAATTGGATATTTTTGGAAAACTGTTAACAAGTACAATCTAATTATATCCTTGGATTGAATTTTTAAGGAATTAATATTCTCAGTCAATTTTTGTCAAACCTTTTGCTAAAAAATTAGGTGTCTACAAGAATTTTGATTATAATGGAAAAATATTTGCAAACTAGGTTTTGAAAAAACCGATTCCATATCTCGATCATTTGCGACATAGATTGAATTGTATTTGCTTATGGGGACTCATCCATGTTATGTCGTGAAGCTTATGCCATGAATCAGACATTTAAATATTGATTATTGTTAGTTCGTATCATCTATGCTACATGTAGGACCAACACATGTCATTTTGCATTTTTTAAGCCATGAATAATTCGGACACGTTCATACCATTCACGAAATTAGCTAGTTGCACGTCATACATCGAAAATGGTATTTCACCTGGAAAAGTGAATAGAATCGCAACAGCCTATTGCATAGACACCCAATCAGAATATAGGAAAAAGAACGGTGACCACAGGCAACAGAATTTATATTGAAAGCGAATTTAAAAAAGAGAAAATCTTCTTGCCCAATCCACTGCTCCTCTAATTAAGAGATGCAATCCTCTATTTTGCACATTATCAGAAGGTCGCAAGGGTAGGAAGAAGGTTAATATAAAAGGAATCACAAAATCCATTTAGTTCGGTAGTTTGATTAGATTCACTTTTGTTATTAAAACGGTATGCATTGGACTCATGCACACTATTATGATTGAATGCGATGCTGTTATTTGAATCGTACGCAACATATTCATGCATGTTGCTCTGATTGGACTGAATTTATCTTTGTAATTGAGTTGTGTACATTGGATTCACGATTGACATTCAAACATTTTCTTCGAATTTGCTTTCATTCATTTAACACGGCATCACATTCAGGTCCCTATTTTCTTGCTGCTTTGATTCAGATTGATTCATGCTCTTTTGATACATTGGACTCATATGGAGCATTTTTCTTTTTCTATTTCTGAAAGAACATGGATACACACCATGATCAGTCAAGCCCTTATTCGACTCCATGATGCGGCAATTTCACCTAAGATCGAGTAATAGAGTTCTTAATGTTTGAAACAAAAAAGAAAAGAAAAGAAAAGAAAACTATATATGTATTTACTTTAAGAAATCTCATGATATGAGGATTTAATGAAGGAATGTGCTATCGGAAGGTGATGTGGAATATGCTTACTCTTTCCTCCATGTAATTAAGTCATCAAGTCTTAAACTTTTGGCTATTGCTTTATAGTCTAGCTAGCATTTTAGTTCGCCATCAACCTAAAAAAATGATTGGTGTCAACTCCTAAAATAGTTAAGAATTTGGATCAAAGTGGCTTACCTCAATCTAGTTTGGGTGGAATTTTCGGACTTTACTCTCAAAATTATAATTCTTTTGAAGAAACCACGAGGGACATGCTATAGTGATTAAGTCATATGTTTTATCAATATTTTGGTTTCATGTATATGGAATTGGAGGACATAAGACTAATTGAAGGATTTCAGATACTTTATGCTATAGATCAATGACACGCCATGAGGCTATGATCCAAAGCTCGATGCTCACGTTAGTGCAAAACTATAGCTTTAGTATTTTGTTCTTTCATAATTACACGGGTTCCACTAGAAAAGATTGACTGGCAAATTGCCGTATCAATTTCGATTCAATCTTAAACACCTTCTTTCACGTTCAAGTCACGGTTGAGCGTGATTCAATCTTCGATCAGTTTAGAGGTGATTCCCAAGTTCAACCTTCAAAACCCCACGAAGAAGAAGCTGACCAAGGAGAAATCTGATTCCGCAATCAACGACAACAAAATCCCACGAAGAAGCTGACCAATACCCTAAACCAGCTTTAGATGTTGGGTATTTTGTCGGCATATTTTAGATGATAAATTGCGCGGGCATGCGAACCCCTCTTCTTTAACACTGTTCATGTTCAGTGGCAAAGCCATTTGACCCAAGGTGGCAATCAATATGAATTATGAAAGTATATGTTACTTTTTGAGTCTAACTTAAAAAATATTTGCTGTCATGCTATTCTGGTTTCTAATTTTAAATTGTTTGACATCTTTTAAAATGCTGATTTATATCGTACCTTTTGAATTACGGTTGGATGCATACCAAGGAGGATAGTATCATGTCCAACTGCAAATCCAAAAACTCATGGTATGAATAAATTTCTCTCTAAAAGGTGACGTAGAATTTTGTAAATTCCATGTCAATGTTCATATTCCAGCTATATATTGAGAACTTAATTAGAGCACATAGTTTTTTTATTAATCTATCAAATCCATAAACGTTTCTAATAAGGGGCCGTAGTACTTTTTGAAAATGCGGAGGTTTTCGAGTAACTTTAATGAAATTGTGGGGGTGTCCTTGTAATTTACCGTATAATCAATATCGCTAGAGGAATATAGATCTTAATTCAGTTTTTTTTTTTTTTTTACGAGGACTTCGTAATAGCTCCTTAAACATTGGAATTTAAAGAAATAGTATTAATTTTTTTGGGGGGGGGGGGCGAGCTTTATGGATTTATATGTAAACATACTTTTCCCAAATTGGGACAAAATTGCAATTTCAAGAAGTTGGGGGCTAGGAGTAAACTGGCCCATGCCGGGCATAAGGTTTCTGTCTTTTTCCCCCTTTATTTTTGAATTAGTGAATAATGTTTTTGTTTTGACTTTATATATTCATCTTGTTATTACACAGCAATGCGATTCTCATATTTCTAGGAAAAAAGAAACTCTGTATTCTAGTTTTCCGCATCTAGAGGAACAACATAATCAAGGATGGGGCCATGCCCCTACTTATAGGAACACTACAACATTTTCTACAACGTGGGACTAATCCATGAATTTACATCTTGATATTATATCTCTAGTCTTTCTGTGCAATAAAGCAAACCCAATGATTTTCTACATGGCAATATATCTATAATCTCTCTACACAATAAAGTCGTTATTTAAGGGACGTTGGTAAATTAGGTTGCTTGAAAATGTAAGGTGACATTATTTTAAGAATCGGTTACACGACTTGACTCATTGGAGGCACACGTGCACTTAAAATATGTGTAGCACGCGGTCGATTGAGGCAATAAATTGCCCTAAATTGATAAATAGGGATTAGTTTGGTTTCTAAACAAAATTGAATCCCCTAAAATTCTGCTGCAACTCAACTTGCAGGTCACGAGGCAAGATCCTCGATAGCTTATGGGTGCGATCGCTGTGGGATGGAAGGCGGAGGACGTATGGGTCAATGGAACGTCGAGGTTTTTTTTTTTTTAGGCAATTGAGTCCACATCAGCCGCCAATATTTTCCGTCCATAATTCTAATGGAGGCGCAGCAGCGACCTGCATTTGGAAAGTTGAAGTTTATTCCTCCTCCTCTTCTAATTGCCGTACTTACGATGTTGTTTCTTTCTATATTACTAGTAACTAGGCGCCAACGGATGGAACAAAATTGAAGAATGAAATTCTTAATAAATCTAAATAAAATTAGTAATTATATCATGACACAGATGTAAAATAAGTCTGCACTCTAAAAGAAAAGGACACTTGCAAAACCAAATACATGTTTTACGCATATATATTACACTCACATACATACTTAGTCGTAGTTGAATTACCTTCCACATAAAGTTGTAGTAACTGTTACATCCTATTCAAGTTAATTTCCCTTCTTTAAAAAAAATCAATTGCGAGAGCAATAATATCAATTTAGTTTTGGTAAAGAGATTACTTAATTGACAAATTCTAGGTATTTCCTCTTTAACATAATCAACATAATGATGGTCATGCCCATCAAACTTTTACGTTACTCGGGATAAGAGTTTGCAAGGCCAAACATTCACAGAGGTATAGAGAGAGTATAAAGGTTTGTGAACAAGATAAGTGTTTGTGAGTTTGTAGAATATGGAGATGGACGACTGCCATATACAGCAATAGATCCTTTGAAGATTCTTAATTTTTTTTGTTTGTCTGTCTAGCAATTTTTCAAAAATTCCATCTGAATTGTGTTTATTTTTACTTTCTAATTAGATTAATTAGATCGATATGTTGCCTACTCAACATCATTTGTGTTGCCTCCTTCTACCTACGTTTCCGAACTAGCAGTGGCTGGTCTAGGGATTGGGCTAGGTGGGGCTAATTTGGAGAAGGCGCCCTATCCAAGCACGTGGTCTAACTGTGTCGTGCTTGGCGCCACAAAATGGTGGAATCTTATTTTGCATACATGATTAGATCGATAAAAATGGGTTATAAACCCATTTCTTAACCCATAACCCATATGAGTGTTAAATGGGTTATAGATAGGCTAATTATAATAAGTAAATGAGTCATAAATAGGTTTTGACTCAATATAAGTGTTAAATGGGTCATAATGAGTTATAAATGGGTCATAAAAACCTAATCTATTTTTATGACTCTTTTTTAGTCTCACTCACTCACTCTCGCCTTAGTTTGATTATGAATTTTCATAGATTTGGTTAAATATAGAAGTATTTCTGTAATATAAGTCGGGTCAGGTATGAATATGGGTTACTGGATTTGCATTGCATGGATATGAGTTAAAATAAGTTAAATGAGTTTATTTGGGTTGGATCATTTATAACCTAACCCACCCATATGACAAGTCTATTGAACCTCTCCAGGATAGTAATGCGGCTAAAGAGTTCACTGGGCCTGAAAAATTAGTCATACAGAGGCCCGATTCCTCTCACTGTGTCAGGGGTATTAATCTACTTGAACATCTGGTCCCGTTGGATAATGTATCCACGCAAGGAAGCTTTAAATTCTCTGTTTTGTGTTATCAACAAGAAACCTGCAGCAGTGTCATCAATTCTCTTCTATTGCATTGCAGGCTTTACAAACATTTCCAACTAATGAAAATTTTAGATAGTGAGTTACCAGAGAAGAAGAGAAAATGATCATGTTGATGCAGATGATGAGAGCATTAATATATATGACTTGCAAGTGTATTTTTCATTCTGTCGAAAGAGGCAAAGAAATCACTTTCTTTTTTTTTATCGGTCTGGGTAAGTTGCTTCTTTTTTATCCCCTTACTCATCATTTTGATTTAGTGAGTTACCCAATGTTAGTGTAAATCTATAGCGTCGGTTTCAAAGGAACTTTCGATACTTAACTTCGATGACAATGAATTTTAAAAATTGCAGAGGAAGTTTTCCCCTTGTGTGGCAAATTATCTCAAGCATGTCGAAATCTTTCTCTTCAATTCTCGTTCTCTTAGCTCAAAACATTTGGTTGCCTTGACTAAGTTCCTTCCGGAGGATGCAGTCATACGGGAGAAGACCATTGTCAATACTGGACTCTGGAAATGTCATCCAAAAGTATCAGTGAAGCCGGTTGATCTATGGAATATGCTTGAAGTGACTGAAATATTACCAGGCCACAAGAGCTTCGAAAAATGCTAAATTTAGGAAAATAACACTATGAGTGTCATAAATTTTGTATGGCATTCATTTGAATGTTATAATTCTTTTTATTACTTGATTGTCATATGACTTTTCAATCAATTATTTGCTTTTTTTTTTTATGCTATAATTTTTACAAAAACGTTCACCAAAAGTGTTATGCTATGTTAGATTTTGGATAATTGACTGAACGTCTTTAATAAATTTTAACACTCAAATAATTGATTAAAAGTTAGGGTTAATACCCTGAAAAAAAACTGGTACACCTGTGACAAATTTACCCTAAACTATTTTTTTTACCATGAAAAACCCAAAACTAGTAAACTTGTGATAAATTTACCCCGATCGACTATAAAAAAATCCTAAATTGGTATATTTATGACAAATTTACCCCAAACTAATTTATTCGATTTGCAAAAACCCTAAACTGGTAAATTTGTGACAAATATACCCTTTGCTAAATTGGATTAATACCACAAAAAAATCATAAAAATTGTAAACTGTGACAAACGGAGCGTAAAATCTTAAATTGGTATACCGGTTAACTATCATGTGTCATTTAACTTAATAATTTGATAATAAAATTTAACGAAAACTAACATAGGGTAAATTTGTCACAAGTGTACTGGTTTGGAGTAAATTTGTCAAAGATATACCAGTTTGGAGTTTTTGGTGGTCAAAAAAATAGTTTGGGATAAATTTGTCATAAGTGTACCGGTTTGGGGTTTTTCAGGGTATTAACCCTAAAAGTTATGATATTCAAATGATCGTTTTTTAGAAATCATGACACTCAAGTAGTAAAAAAAAAAAAGCTATAGCATTTAAATAAGCGTCATATGAAAATTATGACATTCGTGGTATTTTTATTCCGCTAAACTTATAGTCAATTATCCTTTCAAGGGATGCTTTTTTGAAAGCAAACACAAATGGGTTTCGAAAGATCTCATAAGATAGACATGTTGTCTTGACAATAAAATGGGTTTCTTTGTATTGGAATTAACTTGACTAGAAAAAGGCTTTTTGTAATTCCCATACTACCTATTTAACTCACCCAGCATTTGTTTCATTAATTCAACCACATTTCGTTGGGGAGCTTTCCAGCATACGAACATTGCAAGTTAATACATATTGATAAGTGAACTCCAATTAGAGCAGTTTATATCTTTATAAAAGCTTGTAACTTCTAACATGACCATTATATTCGGAAATAAACGCTGTTAAGACTGTTATAAAACACGGGGTGTTTCCGGGGACAGAGGAAACATCGGGACACGCGGGAAGTCCCTCTGCAATGCATTGTTCCACCGGCATGTTTGCTGTTCAGTCGGCGACAGCAACGCACAAAGAGGCGGCAGAATTCGGTGCTGGAACGTGCGTTATCCACAAAGTGAACGGGCCCGCGGTCCACAATGTTAAGGAAAGTCAGCAGAAGAACAAAAGCAAGGAAGAAGAGGTCTCTCGACTAATGCTATCATCAATACCAGGAAGAACAGAGGAAGCCAAGAACAGAGGAAGCAAGACATACAAGAGTGATAAAGAGAAAACATATGCAGAAGAAGAAGAAGAATATGTACATCGTCGAGAACAATGAGAAGAAAACTGGTTATGAAAATTCTGCATAAAGCTGTTAATTTTGATTAGTCTTGGCTAGTCAATCTAGAATAGTTCGTTCTGGAAGTTAGTCAAAGTTTGTTTCAGTTAGTTACTTTTTTCTTCAACTGTATGCATATCTCGTAAAACAGAATTCCGAGTTAGTCCTTGTATATAAAAGGCTAAGCTCTCGGTTGTACGATCATTAAGGAAAAGTGAATAGAAAGAAAGTTCTTCAGCTCAAGATCTCTCTACAGATTCTTCATCTTGTTTTCTTCTCTACGCATAAACTTCTTCATGGTATCAGAGCAACCGCATCCTGAAGAAATCATCTTGATGCTGAACAGATAGAGAAGATCTGCACCGAGATCAAGAGCAATCGCATCCTGAAGAAATCATCTTGATGCTGAACAGATAGAGAAGATCTGCACCAGATCAAGGTTAGATTCAAAGCTCCTTTGATCTCGTAAGATATCTGAAACTGTCCAACAAAGATCGTAAGTCGTATTCTTCATCCACATATAAATCAGCAAGATTCTCGTTTGCATCCTACCGCAAATCGGTAGAACTTGTGTCGCAACTAGAGTTGATCTAAGATCAGGAAGAATAGAATGGCAGCAAGAAGTTTGAGATATCCATTTCCTATTCATGTAAATATCTCGAATTTCGTTACCATCAAGTTAGCTGAGGACAATTTCCTCCTATGGCAAGCTCAATTCTATAGGTTCTTGAGAAGCCAAGATCTATTCGGTTTTGTGAATGGGGAAATTTCACCCACCGCAAAGACAAGACGGAGTTGAAGAAGGAGGTCAAGTCTACGAGATCTCTAATCCGATTATAATGATTGGATAAAAACCGATCAACTTGTATCCTCTTGGATTAGTGGTGCGAAGAGAAAATATACTCAGCTTGATAATTGGGTTAAACACTTTGCTTATGAAGTTTGGCAAGTTCGTTAAACCGGTTCACACAAAAATCAGTAGCTAAGGAGTTTGAGCTAAGAGGAAAATTGCAGGCTTGCCAGAAACGTGAACAAACATTATCAGCATATCTAAGGGAATACAAGTCTATATGTGATCAATTGAATGCCATAGGGAAACCAGTGGATGAAATCACAAAATTATTTGGAATTCTGGAAGGTTTGGGACCAGAGTATGAAAGTTTTAAAACTACAATCTACTGTTTGAAGCCCCAACCAGAATATGATGAAGTAATCTCACACTTAGAAAGATTCGAAGCCAGGTTACAGACTTATTCTTTAAATCAGTTCAGACCTAACCTAGCTTACTATGGACAGAGGAAAACTGAAACTATACAAAACGAAGAGGTGACGAGAGAATATATACAATCAAATGTCATTCCTAGAGGATCAAGAATAAGTAATCGTGGAGGAAGAGGTTATGGAAGAGGAAGAACGTATAATACCAGGTATAGAAACTTTGGTTATCCTGGAAGAAATATGAGTTACGGGAATAGTAACTCGAACTATGAACAAGAAAATCAGCAGTTCAAACAAATCGAGTACCTCCTCCGCTTAGGTTCTGCTCAAGGGTTTAGACCATACAATGCATCAAAGCACAAAGGTATTCTGATGTCGGGTCATATCCTACACCAAATTCAAAGATACAATTAGAGAAAACAGCAGAACAAAAGCGACTTGAGTGCCAAATCTGTAAGAGGCCTGGTCATGATGCTTTACATTGTTGGTATCGGTTTGATAACTCCTACCAAGCTGAGGATATACCAACAGCTCTAGCAGCTCTACATATCGAGGAGACAACTGATCAAGAATGGTATCCGATTCTTTGGAGCAACAGCTCATATCACTTCCAATGCTGGTATACTTCACAGTCTTTCTAAAAATGACAATGCTGAAACAGTTATGATAGGCAATGGTCTGTGTTTACCTGTCAAATACATTGGTAATGCAATATTAAATGCTGCAATTACTACCTTGCCTCTAAATGATGTGCTGATAGTTCCTGAGATTAAGAAAAATCTTTTATCAGTATCAAAATTCACTGATGATTACCCCTGTTCCTTTATTTTTGACAAAACTGGTGTGTATCTCAAGGACAGCACAAACAACACAACCATGAAGCTAGGAAGGAAGGTTAGAGGGTTATACAGAGTAGACTCTCATGCTGCAGAAGCTCATTTCACACAAAGACAGAAAATTGTTGCAGAAAGTATCTGGCATCAACGTCTGGCTCACACAAATCAGAGTATCTTGAAGCAATTGAAGGCTCAAAATTTGATTCAGTATAACAAAGAATCACACTCTGTATGTAGGAGTTGCCAAATAGCTAAAAGTACTGCTCTACCTTTTCCATTGTCGAATTTTACAGCCACAAAACCTCTACAACAGATCCTTGTGACATCTGGGGACCATCTCCAGTTAAATCTTTCCAGAATTTCAAGTACTATGTCATTTTTGTTGACAATTTCTCTCGGTTCAGTTGGATATACCCTTTAAAGCTGAAGTCAGATTTCTATAGTATTTTCCTCATGTTTCAAAAATTAGTAGAAAATCAGCATAATTGTAAGATCAAGACCTTTCAGTGTGATGGTGGAGGAGAGTTTGTTAGCCAAAAATTCAGAACTCACTTACGTAAGCTGTGGCATTCAACAAGCATATCTCCTGTCCATATACACGAGCGAGAATGGGATACCACGAAAGGAAGCATCGGCATATAGTCGAACTTGGTTTGGCTATGCTATACCATGCGAAAATTCCACTAAAATTTTGGGTAGATGCATTTGTAACAGCAAATTATATTGTTAACATTCTCCCTACTCAAAAGCTACAGATGCAGTCTCCCTTCAGCAAGTTATATCAGCATAATCCAAGATATGCTCATCTCAGAACTTTTGGCTGTGCGTGCTATCCGTGTCTTCGACCATATGCACAGAATAAGCTTGATCCACGGTCTCTAACCTGTGTCTTTCTTGGGTACAGTGATCACTATAAAGGATACAGATGCCTTCTCCCTACTACTGGTCATGTTTACATTAGCCGACATGTAGTATTTGATGAGAATCTTTTCCCATTCTCTCGAAATTAGTGTCTATCCATCCTATACGCACTTATATAAATTGTGGATAGAAGAAGAGCAGTTCTTAGCTTCCTCGACTACAAATCACACAACTCCTTCAACTTCTCAGTATATAGATTGGGAAAAAGAAGCCACAGTGAATCACACAAATAGAGGAATCTCACCTGAATGCACAGAACAAGCAGTTTCTATCTCCCCAGCTGAAACTACTGTGGAACGAGTATCTATCACTGCTCAAGATAGCCCTCAACAAATTGAAGTACCTAGTTCCATAACTGAGATATCAGATGAGTCAAATCAGACACAAAACACTTCAAATTATCAGACAGCTTCTCAAGGTACATTACCTACTCACCCTATGAAGACTAGGTCTAAGTCTGGTATTATTAAAGTCAATCCTCGGTATGCATGTCTTGCTACATATGAAGTACCTCCTGAGCCAAAAACAATAAAAACAGCATTAGCACATAAAGGCTGGTACAAAGCAATGACAGAAGAAATGGATGCACTTCACCAGAATAAAACTTGGGAATTAATCCCTCGGGCGATCAAATGAATATAATAGGCTGCAAGTGGGTATTTAAAACGAAGCTCGCAGCCGATGGTAGTCTTGATAGACTTAAAGCTCGGCTAGTTGCTAAGGGGTTTCATCAGGAAGAAGGCATTGACTTTACAGAAACTTTTAGTCCAGTCATTAAGCATGCAACAATTCGCATAGTTCTATCAGTAGCCATGATGAAACACTGGCCAATTCATCAACTGGATGTCAAAAATGCATTCTTACATGGTACATTGAATGAGGTAGTCTACATGGAGCAGCCTCCTGGATTTCAAGATCCCAAGAAACCTCATCATGTATGTCTTCTCAGGAAGTCTCTTTATGGACTTCGACAAGCCCCTCGAGCCTGGTTTGACAAGTTCAGCAACTTTCTGCTTGAATATGGGTTCTTTTGCAGCTCAACTGACCCATCCTTGTTCATCTATCATGCGATATAGACACCATTCTTTTACTTCTATATGTGGATGACATTGTACTGACTGGAAGCTCTTCTCAGTCTCTCTCCAACCTTATTCATTCCCCGAGTCTTCGTTCCATATGAAAGATCTTGGATCATTACACTACTTTCTTGGCATTGAAGTTATAAACACTTCTGATCATCTGTTTCTGTGCCAGACTAAATATGCCAAGGATCTTCTTACTCGAGCTCATATGCTTGAGTGTAAGCCAATCACCACTCCTGTATCATTGAAGCCAATTGTTCTGATAAATGATTCTGCTCTACTCTCCAATCCTTTCGAATATCGAAGCCTAGTAGGAGGCCTCCAGTATCTGACTTTAACAAGACCTGACGTTGCATATGCTACAAATCAACTATGTCAGAAATTACAAAAACCAACTATAGCAGACCTACATAAACTCAAGAGAGTTTTGAGATATGTAAAAGGAACTCTGAATCTTGGAGTCTTCATTCACTCTCGAAGCTCTCTTCACCTATATGGATTCTCAGATTCAGATTGGGCAGGATGTGTTGAGACAAGAAGATCAACAACAGGTTTTTGTACATACCTTGGCTCCAATCTCATATCTTGGGCTGCAAAGAAACAATCCACAGTTAGTCGATCCTCTACAGAAGCAGAGTATCGTGCACTTGCTTCCACATCTGCAGAACTTACCTGGATCAGCTTTGTTCTTCGTGATATAGGATGCTCATTGACTTGTCCAACACAGCTCTTCTGTGACAATAAATCCGCTATCTCTCTCACTATTAATCCTGTTCTTCATGCTCGCACCAAACATATTGAGATAGACTTTCATTTTGTCAGAGAAAAAGTCTCATCAGGGTCATTACAAGTCAAATATGTTCCTAGTAACTGTCAAATTGCTGATATATTTACCAAACCCCTCTCTCGTACTACACATTACCAGCTACGAATCAAATTAGGAATCGGGTGTTCACCCATTTCCAATTTGAGGGGGGGCTGTTAAGGAAAGTCAGCAGAAGAACAAAAGCAAGGAAGAAGAGGTCTCTCGACTAATGCTATCATCAATACCAGGAAGAACAGAGGAAGCCAAGAACAGAGGAAGCAAGACATACAAGAGTGATAAAGAGAAAACATATGCAGAAGAAGAAGAAGAATATGTACATACTGTCGAGAACAATGAGAAGAAAACTGGTTATGAAAATTCTGCATAAAGCTGTTAATTTTGATTAGTCTTGGCTAGTCAATCTAGAATAGTTCGTTACTGGAAGTTAGTCAAAGTTTGTTTCAGTTAGTTACTTTTTTCTTCAACTGTATGCATATCTGTAAAACAGAATTCCAGAGTTAGTCCTTGTATATAAAAGGCTAAGCTCTCAGTTGTACGATCATTAAGGAAAAGTGAATAGAAAGAAAGTTCTTCAGCTCAAGATCTCTCTACAGATTCTTCATCTTGTTTTCTTCTCTACGCATAAACTTCTTCACACAACACTCTGGTTTGCCCTCAACTCTCCTCCATTTAGGGGTGAGCGGTTCCAGGTTCCGGTTCGGTTCCGTTTCCTCAAAATGAGGAACCTGGAACCTACCCTTGGGAACCGAGAACCTGGAACCTACCCTGTCACAGGTTCTAGGGTCGGTTCCAGGTTCCAACAAGTTCCTTTTTTTTTTTTTTTGTTATTTTCATATTTGAACTATAACATATGCGCACGTTACCCAAAAAAACTATAACGTACGCGCACGTTACCAAAAAAATTATAACGTACGCACACGTTACCCAAAAAAAAAAAAAAAAAACTATAACATATGCGCAGTTACCAAAAAAAATATAACGTATGCACACGTTACTAAAAAAAAAAACTATAACGTGCACGCACGTTACTAAAAAAAAATATAACTTATGCGCACGTTACCAAAAAAAAAACTATAATGTACGTGTATACTACACGGTAACTTCTCATTGACATATTATCTTGATACATTAACTTCGCACTGCACAACAATAATAAAATATAATTAGAAATTTCAAAACAAATAGCAAACTAGAAAGTAGAAATAAAACACCACTAGAACAAGAATGTCTAGAGGTACAAGTTTTGAAAACAATTTCGATTAAACCCTTAAATGAACTCAGAAAATTCTGAAATTTGGACACGTTGTATTTAAGACCTAGAGGTACAAGTTTCATGAAGAAATCATAGTCCAATTCGTTCTGAATTAAAAGATAAAATCGATTTATTTTTCCTATTCTCTACTTGCACAGTTTTTGAAAATTTTTTGGTTAAATAGGCAAATGAACTACCAAAATTACGAAATTTAAATATGTTTTAGGGAAGACATGAAGAGAGATATTTCATGCAGAACACATTTCCAAAAGAACCTCATACAAAATGATATAGTCCACGCATTGCAACTTACAAGATCCGAACACATCAGATTGCACAGTTTTAGAAAAATTTTCGATTAAATACCCAAATGACCTTCACAAATTATGAAATTCGACTATGTGATAGCCAAGACCATAAGGTAGATACTTCATGAAAACATCGAAGTCAAATTCGTCTTAGATAATTAAATATGGACGGTTAAAATCCCTGTTCGTAGTACCGTAATTCCAGATCTAACCATCTCCAAAGGACCACGATTTCACCTACCTATTCTTGTTTGTTTTTTCTAAATTTTTGATATGTGGTACCTCAGGATGTCCTTTACAACTTTTGTTAAGAAACCGAAGTGAAATTTCAACAAAAAGGTTGCCTTACAGTCCATGCATTCATCAAGGGTCGGTCCCAAAATCTCCAGATCCAGTCTTTCCAAAGAATAACGATTTCACTCACTTATACTTGTTTGTTTTGTCCCAAATTTGAGTATGTTATACTCCAAGAAGTCATTTACAACTTTCATTTAGAGGCCAAATCCAAACTTTAACTAGAACATCACATACAAGTCACTAGAACATCCAAGGTCGAGCTTTTTCTGCCCTAAGTAACCGGTTCCGGTTCCAGTTTCGAAACAAGTTCGGTTCGAAACAGGTTCGGTTCGAAATCAGTTCGGTTCCGGTTCCTGTTCCTAGAAAAAGGAACGGAACCGAACCGGTCCCCTTGGAACGAGAACCGAACCGGACCCTCCTCCGGTTCGGTTCCGGTTCCGGGTAACCGGGAACCGCGCTCAGCCCTACCTCCATTGGCATCTGCTGCATGTTGCAATGGAAATGGGCCAAGGCCAGGAAGTGAAGACCCGAAATGATCCCCAAGTCGAAAATGCAGGTTCTATACTCGCTTTGTCTCTTTTTTACTGTGAATCAACACGACATATGAGAAGAAGATTTGCCAGCATATTTCCCACAGAATGGGGTAACTAAAACGGTAAAACCCCGTATAGATACCGAAAATAAGTAATCAAAAGAATCAAATTCTCAAACTCACCCACGAACTTTGAAATCCATGCACTACATACAATTGCACTGAGATTATGCATCAATTAGATTTTGAACTCGTATGCATGTGCTTTGACGATGGCAAATGTAAGAAATTTAGTGATCTTAATTTTATATAAAGAATTTCGAATACTTAGCCTTGAATGGAAATCACGTACCTACCGATCAATACAAGATGAAGCCGTACGAATCTCAGACTAAGTCTTGCTCTCCTTCTCTGTACTTAGATGATGATAAATAACCCGTCTATCACACATCACAGTTAAAAATATTGACTTATACTAATTATCCAACCACATCATTACTATAACAAAATGTGCTACACTTGATATAAGGCCCAATTCCCTTAAAAAGGATCAATTTTCACTTTATATCTAAATCTGGTCCGAACATTTTTTTTTTTTTTAATCTCATAAAGAATCACCAATCTCACTCCATGCCCAAATCTGGCCCCCGTTATTTATGCTTCCAATATCGTCGTTAAAGTCTTATGTGTCACATCCACGCATATGTTTCACTTTCTCCATTGATGACGTGGAATTTCGGCTCTACTAAACAATTTATTCTAAAAAATCATTTCTTTTTCTATCTTCTTATTTTGAAGGGAGGTGCTTGAGTTCAAAACAAGAAGCAGCCGACGCCCATACCTGTTCAAAGAGTTACTGCAAACAATGCCACATCAATGGAAGTGGCTTTCCGACCGAAAAAAAGAAGTAGCTTGACCAGCAAAACGCCTTTGATGCAGCCAGTTACCAAACGAGAGGTCCCAGCTCCTCCTCCTCGTCACCGTTCATCGTCTTCTTCGCAAGGACTCACTCGGGCACAGCTTTACCACCTCTCACCCATCGCCATCTAAACATCCGACTCCGCGCCCCGACCTCTGACAACCCCCGCGATGGTTGGCTGTCGTCGAAATCATCTCTGGCGAGCTAGGCCAAAACGCCTGTTTTCCGTTCCGGTTTTTCAAGCTTCGAGAAGCTGTTTTCATCAGCCACCATCTTTGCTCAGCCATCCTCGAGGCTTTGTGTATCCACTCCGTGGCCGGACGACGACGAAACGAGGGCGCAGATCGTTTCCTTCACTCTGTCTACGGTGGACTTTCATTAATGGAGTTTGCCACTCGCGATTGAGGTGCGCGACCTCACATTTGAGGTCATGCGACTCAGTTCCGAGGTTGCGCGACTCGAATCTGAGTTGGAGCGACTCAGATTTTAGCTCAATCACCTTCATCCATGGAGGTTACGAGGAAAAACGAAGGAGAAACGAAAATAAGAAGACATAAAAAATAAGGTTTTTTAAAAAAAATATTTAATTGAGCTGAAATTACACATCATCTAAGGAGAAAGAGAGGAATATATGTGTGGAATTTACACATCAGGCAATAACGGCAATATAAATGATGGGACCAGATTTGGATATAGGGTAAAAGTCGGTGATTTTATAAGGCAAAAAATAGAAGTTTGGGCTAAAATTGGATATAAAGTGAAAGTTTGTCTTTTTAGAGAGAATTAGGCCCCCAATATGATATGATCATAAAATTTGTATTTGGGCAATATAGCATTCTCACATATGTTATAAACTTTATAACAACTTATTTTTGGGAAACTAAAATGCAATTAATGCTAGCTTACATTCATAATAACTTATAACAAATTAAGGTCCAAAATTATAATCTTCCCATTCGTTTTTTTACTATTGTATTTTAGACAAATGGTTTGGTACTTTCTAATGTTTTAATAGAATTGGCTACAACAATCATTACTAGCTTTTAAAAAAAAAAAAAAACTCAAAATTTCGACCTTTTGATACCGGAAGAAAATTTTGCACCAAAAAAAGCAAAGTATCAGAAGAAAAGTGGTCTCTCATCCATGACTGAACAACAATGAAGGCACACTAGGGGAAAAAGCAATTGACAATTGCCTCTTGACCGAGCAAAACATTAATATTTTTATGTTCTGTTGGAGCCATAACGTGACTATCTCAGCCCATCATGGTCACCACTTGGCCGATCATGTCATTGAAATTTAAAATAGTATGCTAGGGAAGTCAACTTTGATTATGACTAGGGGTGAATGGTTTTAGGGCGGGTTGGTTCCCACCTTGAGACTTGGAATTGGATTGGGCAAGGCCGGTATCTCATTTGTGGAATCAAGAGTGGGCCCATCCGGTTTTGAAACCAAGCTGACCGGTTAGGGCCGATTTTAAGGACAGTCCTAGTACCGGTGATTTTTTTTTTTTTTCCTTCTGTTCCTGACAAGTCTAGGTATTGCTAAGTGCAGATGCGCGAACAACTTATATGACTCTTGAACAGATTGCGATTTCCTAGTCCGAGTCATCTCTCTCTTTTGGCCTTTTTTCCTATTTGTTGGTGGTAATGATGGGAAGAAGCAAAGATTCAAATCATAAGGGGTCGATGTTGGTCTCTGCTTTATAGCGTGATGGTAACCGAGGAGTGATGGCACATCAAGTGGGTTTCTTATCTCAGCTCGGAGTTCAGCAAGGGTAAATACATATGCATACAGCAATGAACCATTGGAGGGCGTAATTATAATGGCGGACGTGTGGCTACTTCCCCTTCCACATTACACCTGCCCACAAATTATCTTAGCGAAGGTGGCAACAGAAACACATGCAAATAGAGAAAAAAGCTGAAATCAATTCTTATTCCTCGACTAATATTATAACCAGATCGGTCACCTTAATGCTTTTACCTCACCCTCTTCCTTTTTTCACACTGCAAAAGTGAGTCTCGTGCATATAGTCAAGTGACATCTCAAGCCTGGAGAAGTAGAGTTCGTCTAGTCCTTTACATGGAATTGGGAATAGGATTGGCTCCCACGAAAACCACTCAGAACTAGCCAGTTCGGTCCAGTCTGATTCAATCTATTTCTTGGGTTGGACCGAATTGATGCACACTCCTAATCATGACACTAGTTCACTTACATTACTATACATTAAAGTATTTAGGACATAATTGATATAACCACAAAGCCTAAATCTAGTTAACGTAATTCTTTATCCAGAACTCCATGCGAATCACATGTAAATCATTCACTTCTTTTGTCATCATTAGGGAAAGCACATGATATAGTTCAAAACTATGAAGCTTAGACACATCAATAGCACAGATGGAATTACCTCAAAATTTGAAAAACTCAAAAAAATCAAGTTAGATTATAGAATATGTGTGATGACAAAAAAACTAAGCATCAGAAAAATGATGCCTACACAAGATTATGCCGTAAATTATCTCAAATATTTGATAAAGAAGATAAAGCATGAAATGGACTTTGATCACAGCTGCAGCCCTCAGTAAACACATGAACATCTGGGCAAAAACTGATCTGCTCATGCACTACGCTTCCTTTCTCGGGTCCCTTGATGAAATTCTGCGATTGGAAAAGCAGTAAAAGGCACATGTATTGTCAGTCAGAGTACATTGAATCTTCTAAAACACTTTATGGAATGCTAGATGTTTAACTACATCCTCCGACCATAAATTAGAATGCTTATCATTGCAAATAACATTCACACATATCTCTACACTATTGTCTACAAATGCTACGATTATAAAATGTTTGTACATCTTGAGACAAAATAATTAACATCAACCGTTGCTGTCATCACACACAAACAAGAGAGAATCTTATGATGCTAGTATCTGCACCAATAATGTGACATTCATATTTGCACTTTACATGAATACATAGAGCCGCAAAACTATAGTTCAGAAGTCATTTTGCAATGAGTTGACCTCAAGAATGGGAACTATCTGGACTGCAAATTTGACTTAGGTTGAAGAGATTAACTATCAGGATGAAGACCAATGAACAATATAATCACAATAAACCAAGAATGAGGAATGAAGAGTAAGGATGTCATCTAACTTCATCTTGAAGACCTTTTCTAGTGTCCTCGTTGTAATTAATTTTCTATTATAAAAGGAAATCTATAGCGATAGGTATACTGAATCTTAGCATGAGTATCATATCACTACAATAAAAATTGCCACAGCGCATTAATCTGTGCCATTTCGATGTTAACAGGCTATGACAGAGCAAGGTCAAACCATGCAGACCACTTGTTATAAGCACGAGTAACTGATGATCATCTAATATGTAGCAGAGGTGCATCATAATACTAAATCGATAAATTGGAGTTAAATTGATTTCTAAGTGAAACCCAAGCCCCTAAATTCAGATGCAAGCTAACTTGCATGTCACGAGGCAAGGTCCTTGAGGAAGAAGAGCTCATGGGTAAGGTCTTTGGGGACGGAACATGGAGGATATATTGGTCAATAGAACGTTGACTATTGGGGTGAACCCTGGCCCCTAAATTTAGTTGATTCCACACGAGACGCCAGCATTTTTCATCCATGATGTTAATGGAGGCGTTGCATTAACCTGCATTTGAAAAGTGAATGTATTTGAGGAAACAGAAAAAAGTCGACGCACTTGATTGGAAAATGAGTAAAAGTTTAAGTTATTGTGATGTCAAAACGACTTTTTTTTTTTTTAATAATAATAACCTTTGTCCCTAAAATTCTTATAAATACATATATGCCGATTTTGTATTAGTAGATTCTGATGTGTGAAACTTTCTTAAATTACCGTACGTTTTTTAATCCTGTATTAGTTTCCCTTTTCTTGCCTGCCATTTTTCATGTAAAATATGGTCCTTGATAATATGAATATTCGCCACTCTCATTTTTGGAACAAGGCGTAGATTTATTCCTCTTTCTCTTCTAATTACCGCACTTAAGATGTTGTTGCTTTCTATATTACTAGTAATGAAGCGCCAACATGCGGAACAAAATTAAAGAATGAAATTCTCGATAAGTCTATATGAGATTAGTAATTATATCATGATATGGATATAAAATAAGTCTGCACTAAAAAAAAGAAAAAGAAAGAAAGGACACACGAAATCCAAATTAATGTTTTATGCATATATACTACACACACACATCCATACCTAGTCGCTATCAAATTGCCTTCCACATAAAATTATAATAGGAAGACGGATATTTAACACTTTGAGAGAGTTGTACATGTCTCGTCCTAATCATCTAAGAATTAGTGGAAAAGGAAAAAAATTGACCATCAAGATTTAAAACTATGTTATAGCACAATAGTCATTGATATGTCCTATTCAAACTAATTTTGCCTCTTTAAAAAAGTAAATTCGGTCGAAAAAGCAATCACACCAATTTAGTTATGGTGAAGAGATTACCTAATTGATAAATTCTAGGTATTTCCTTATTAACATGATCAATATTGGAACCTTATGCCCATCTAACTTTTAAGTTACTCAGGCTTAGTACTCCCTTGTATGCAGCTTGAGCTTGATTTGGATAACCATCACTATGATAAAGAGAAATTGCACTGTGACACAAAATAAAGAATCTGAGAATTTGGCGAAGCATCTTGGGAATGTCGAGATTGTTGGCTTTGTGAGATTTTGTGGGATTATAACTGACTGTTCTAAAAGATTAAGTTAGTAGATAAATACATTATTTAATATTTAATTATTCCAATACTATCCCTCTCACTTAGTATGATCTTTTTGCCTAGTATTGAGCACGTACATATTTAATTGGAGGGGAAAATGGAACCTGGAAAGATTTGATCTCAAGATCTCCAATTTTGATATCATGTAAGATTTTGTAAGGCCACGGCCGATATTCTAAAAGCTTAAGCTATTAGATGAACGCATAATTTAATATTTACTTATTCCAATAGGTTTTGTATTTGGGACTGAAATAGTGGCTTTTTGTGGTTAAATCTCTTCTTCGTAATTCACATGCTTTGGAGAAGATAGCGATCAAGGCTAAGATGCACAAAGCTAAGAAATGGAAAACTCTGAAGTAAGGTAATCTCTGAATATTGCTTAAAGTGGCACGAAGGGTTATACTTGGTTGTCCTTTTGTCGCAGGTAATGGCAAAGTCTCATCAGGCTCGCGGCATTGGTATGTTCGTCATCACTTTTAGCCATAATGAACCGTCGCTCTGGACCATAGGAGCATGAGCATCCTTTTCTTTGTACCTATCAGCCACACTTGGCTGAGCTTCAGCTTCATTTGCAGAGGGGACGAAATGATTAGCGGAGATGAAGATGAACCTGTCGGTGAGGCCTTGCTGATGATGATCACATTAGGTTGGTCCTCTGGGACATCAAACTTTTGGCCTCAAGCCCTGATGGATACTCCAGGATATGAATCCAGATATGATCGAAGTCTGCATTGTTCTGATTCCTTTATGCCGGTCCCCGATCTTATCCCCTTTTTGCAATTCCGTTTTTCTAAGTTTCCATATCCTGCGGAAGTTGTTTTGTTGGCATGGACAAATTCCTGATGTGGCTCGCTTAAGTAGGCAATCGGAAGATAAAAATAAAGACATTTTCCAACAGGAGAAAAGTTCCAAAACGACAGCTCCACTAGGTCCCTGTTTCGCAATTTGTTACTGTTTTCGTCGTCTTTTCTAGTATATGTTTTGTTAACAACCATTCCACCGATTTGTTGGAGCTGTGAATCTTCTATTTTTTTTCCTTCACGTAAAGACCTAGTGCAGCTGTCAGAATTAATTGTACTTGATAGATCCGACCGCTCTTTTGGCATCTGGTGTGATTTTGCTTCTTGGCATAGAGTTGTGAAGGCTCCTTTATTATTTCTTGAAGTGGCCGTACTAGGATTATTTACATTCATATGCCATATGCACGGCTTCGTCAGACATGAGTAGGAAAGAAGGGTTGGATGATTGGATTGTAGATGCAGCCTTGCATCTTTCGTTTAATCTGGAGTTTGCGGTTATATATCAATTTGTCAATATCGGTTGTTGTGGGTGGCATCTCTCTCTGGCGTTTTCTGAAATTTTAATAAAAAGCCATTGTCAATATACAGAATGATAGTGAAGTTTGAATATAAGAAAAGGAATGTACACTTTATAGTTGACCAGTTTCACGACTAAGGGGTTCATGTAGCCTTTTTACTAATTATCAGTCATAAATTTCTCGCCCACTAGGTGTCCATGCAATAATTTTTATTAGTGTTTACTATGATCCAAAAAGGCAACCTGATCATTCAAGTAAAGAAAGCAAATCACAGCATAGGAAAATAAATATAAAAGAAACACAATCAATTGGTGTACGTAAGTAAAGAGAGTAAAAGATATAGTGTAGTGAAGAAACCCGATACGAGTTGAACAAAAAACATTAAAAAAAAATTTACTTCGTTTTCTTGCGCCCATCATCTTCTTCGTAGCAACCCTGGAACCCACGCATCCAAGAAAACCAAAACTTCGACAATGATTCATGTCTATTCTTTCTTGAACCGAAAATGACACGCTTCTCTATCAACAACCTCCAGTCACTAGACCGATGCGGCCGCCTGCTGCCGTTGTTAGGGGCCACCGCCAGTCATCATTCCAATCACCAGTCACCCAACACTTACGGTCACATCCAATAGAAGGAAAGCTATGGACAAACCAATGAAAGAGATTAACGTTCAAGTCATCGATCTTGAGTTATTTCCTCTCCGGCAATCGCCATTGAACAGCACCAGGACACACATGAAAACAAGAAAAATTGGAGTTACTCACGGCCACACATCCAAATCTTAAGAAATAGGGTTGAAATGGGTGAATCGAAATTACCAATCATGATTTGAATCATGCTATGAACATATGAATGATTATAATCCAGAAGAAATTCCTCGAGTATGTCCGTCGTTTCATTTAAGTATTTTCACAAACATATGGTGTCCGTTTTTAACGCAACTCAGAGAGACATTAACAAAGTGCTTATCTCAATCCAAACAATGGAGACAACATCTTCAGGAGTTACAATTACTAACCAATACTTAATCACGGTTCAAATTTCATTCAAGCCTAAACAACAACTCATGGACTCTGATTAACAGAATTGAGCAATAATGTGCAGGAAACACATAACAAAAGCACACTTACATTGGGTCTCAGCAATGGCAGGATAATAAGAGGATAGCGGTTCACAATCAATGAAAGATTTCTATCCTATGATACACTTTCATACAATCTCGAAACAAACCAAAATCGGAGGCAAATCCAAACAAGCTTGATTGCGGCAATAATCGAAAAGGTGAAGCAATTCTCAGCTAAAGGGGACTCATGCATGAGATTTCAAATGCCACTTGTTTCTGATCATTTCAATCAGCAAAGAACAGACCCAAATAATCAAAACAGACTCATTAGATGCCAGTTTTCGAATAATCACGACCTTATATCTATACCTATTTCTTTACATATAAGAAGAACCGTAACAAGAGACACGATTGTAACTTTGTTCGAAATGAATATACCCCCTCGGCCAGTGAGCAAATACAAGAGTAGAGATCCTCTGAGGTGTCAATGATGAAGAAGCACACCGATAAGAGTAGAGGGAGCGGGAACTCAACAATTCAAGCTCCTAGATCCTGAAACATAGTCAAACAGGGGAATCTCGACATGGTTCTACAGGCGAACTGGAATGCAAACCACAGATAGAAATGGTGAGTGGCGTTCGGAAGAGTTAAACCCAACAAGATAGAGGGAGATTATTTCGCTCACAGGATTTTTTCGCCAGTGGTGCAGCTAAGACGGTGAAATGTTTCTCCCAAGGGCGAACTTTCGTTTCAAAAATCTCTCTGCTCTCTCTCTCTTTCTCGGATGTGAACGACGAAAATGGCCTTCCCTAAACCCGAGCGTGTGACTAGCATCTTAGACAGGAATTGTGAAAACGGTCAGAGGAAATCCTCGCGGTGAAAACATGGGCTGAGTCTCTTTCATGGGCTTTTGCAAGGTCACAGTCGCTCTCCAGTCAAGCTCAACAATCTCCTTTCTTTTCTTTTGTTTTTATATTTATACTTACGCATAAATTCTAGATAGAAAGTCATTGAACCTTAGATTATCATGGAGGAGTACTCTCGCGACCTTTCTCGGGCGACCTTTCTCGGGCGACCTATTAAAAGGAAAGTTAATGGGTTTACTAAGCCAAAGACTTAGTGCAAAATATCGTAGGCTTATACCAATTGTAACTTTAGGGTTTTAATTTAATCAATTTAACATACAATTCAATTCAATTAGAAATCGTCATTAATTTAGCCTCCGTTCGTTTAGGAAAATTGACCATCTCCTAAAAAATATTTTCCCGAAGTTATTTTTCAGGGAAAATTCTTTATATTTTTCGGTGTTCGGCTAATTCTTAAATTTTGAGTGGAAAACATTTTCCACCGTTCGTTAACTAATTTTTTTTTTCTCTTTTTTTCCTTTTCTTTTGCCTTCTCCTTCCTCCTTCCTCCTCCTTCTTCCTCTTCCTTCCTCCTTCTTCCGCCGCCGCTCCTCCTTCTTCCTCATTCTTCCTCCGCCGCCGCTCCTCCTTCCTCCTCCTTCCTCCTTCCTCCACCGCCGCTCCTCCTTCTTCCTCCTCCTTCCTCCGCCGCCGCTCCTCCTTCTTCCTCCTCCTTCCTCCGCTGCCGCACGCCCGAAGATGGTGAGCCGACCAAGATCTGGTCGCCAGATCCGGCCGACCAAGGTCCGGTCGCCAGATCCGGCGAGCTGGGCGGGGCTCGGGCCTCGCCCGAGCTCGCCAGAGGTCTGGCGAGCCGCGAGCTCGCCGGATCTGGCGGCGGAGCTCGGGCTCCCGATGAGCCCGAGCTCCCGAGGTCCGCCGCTAGATTCGGCGAGCTCGCGGCTCGCCAGACCTCTGGCGAGCTCGGGCGAGGCCCGAGCCCCGCCCAGCTCGCCGGATCTGGTGAGGCCAGAGCTCCGCCCCAAGCCGGCGAGGCTCCGCCTCGCCCGATCTGGTGAGGCTCGAGCTCGCCGAGCTCGGGCGAGCTGGCCTTCCACAGATCGGGCTAGGCGGAGCCTCGCCGGCCCGGGGCGGAGCTAGCTGGCTCGCGACCGCGGCCGGTCGCCGGTCGCCGGTCGCCGGCCGCTGTCGGGGCCGGCCACCGTCCAAGCTAAAGGAAGAAAAATAAAAAGGAAAGAAAGAAAAAAAAAAAGCAAGGGAAAACATTTTCCACAGATTTGCATGTAAATTTTCCGGTCAACGGAAAATGTTTTCCGATGACCGTGATTTTCCGCCACCCGAACACGGAAAATCCGGAAAATATTTTCCGAAAGTTATTTTCGCGAAACGAACGGATTTCTTGTATGAACCAAATATTCATAAATATGAGACTTACGCTAGAAAAATCAAATGCACTTTCAGTACATTTTATTTTTAATTTAAAAATGTTATGCAAGTGATCTGGATCAATTTTAAACCTAGATCACTAACATAAGCTTCATAGGTCACGGGGTTACTTAGGCTTCTCATTAGATATAGGTGCATCCATTCTTCCTGTTCAATCTCCTTTTGCCTTTGCACAACTAGGTAAGGTCTCTGAAGTCATGATCATTTGCTCACCTCTTCTGCAAAAATGTGAGAGGTCTTGTCATTTGGCTAGGCAAGACCTGTCAGTCTGAGCAAGTTGGCCACCAATGAGGGTCTGATTCTAGATGAACCATGGGTACGCCATGATGGCACATTTTTTGGAGTTTTGCAATGGGCTAAGGTGCGGGTTTGAGTCGGACCTCAATGTGGTGAGGGAGCAATCATACTTCAATGCGTTCTTCAAGATCCTACTTGGCCAGTCTATGGATTAACTTTGGGAGGTGTATATAATGTCACGGTATGAGACCATTGTTGTAGAACCAACATTAGCACCAAAGCATAGCATATTAATTCAATCAATCATGTGACTATGAGACAACAATAATAGTTTATGGGGGAGGGGTTTTCTTTTTTCCTCGTCTATAAATATATGAATCAATGAAATGCTGAGGAAGTATCGAAGTAAGAAAGATTATTTATGCTTCAATATGCAGGACCTTCTATTTTCATTGCATCTTTGCATAGATCTCTTTCTCTCTCTCAATCCCAAATAATTTCTCCCGAGTTTAGAAAGCCGTCTGTGAAAGCATATAACATAAAAATTTTAAAGGGGTAAAAAAAATTGGAATTAGTGTTCACTCTGTTTGCAATGATTAGCATTTCTTCTGAAATCATAAGATTTTTGTTTTTGTTTTTCTGATTTTCTGCTAGCAAGTCATCAAATCTACTGAACAACACGATTCTTACATGCACAAAAAAGTCAAGAAATAGTTTCATTCACCGCATCGGTTAGATTGTGAAAAATCACAATGGGTTTCCAAATATATGGGAGGAGTGGCAAACAATCCAATATTCAATAGACATGTCAAAATTGCGTATAAGCATTCTCTATCACGGGAGTCTTTGATGTGCCGCGGGTTTAAAGTTTGAACTAGACCTAATCACCGTGCGGACCTAGATAGGGTCGGGCCGAAGCTAATCTTGTTCGGACTTTCCAGGGACCTCCCTAGGCCCAAGCATGCCCAATGCAAAAATATGTGTTTCGGAAGCTAGCCCAGATACGCAATATTTATTTATGTTTAATTGACAATAAAAGAACGAAACATGAGTGGAAATAATTACCAGAGAATTTGTGGTGTTTTACGTTACTATGCCCATATGCGATGTATTTTTTTTTTCTTTTTTCATATAAGAATTTGGCCCTTTTTTTTTTTTTTCTTTTAGTCTTTAAAATATTCATGCATCAAGGTAGAAAAATCGATGAAAGATATTCTCACAATATTTTTTAGGGCTAGGCGTGAAAAACAGTTTGCCGTTTCACTCCATGTTTTGGGCTTGATAATGTAAGAAATTCAACAACCTAAAATTGGTATACATAATTTAGAAATACCTATCCTTAAATAAAAAACACGTAGCTGGTTTAGCCAAACGTCGTTCTTGAATTGATCAAAACAAATGAAATTGTATGAATTCGAGAGTAGGTGTTCCTATCCTTCTTCTCCTTTGGACAATCTCACTGGATAAACAGTAAGCATATGAAATTAGGATAGGAGAGAGGACTATAACATATTTACATAGCATATTCTAAGAGAGCTATCTATCACAAGTCATTGTTAAAATACTGACCTATATTGACCATTCAACTATGATCACCATAACTAAGATGTGCTAAGCCCAATATAATATAATTACATGAACGAACTTAGTGATTTAGCATTGTCCCGTTTTATTGACTTTATAACAATCTGTTTCACAAACTAAAATATTGTGCAATTAATGTTAACCCATGTTCATAAGTATTTTCAACATTCTTTCACTTGGGCAACGTTAATTGCAAGACATTTTTGAAAAAACTAATTTTTTATAAAATAACTTGGAGGCTGCTAAAACATTAAACAACCACCACCAACAAAAACAACAACATCGAACCACAGCCATCATAACCCCTCTCTCAATCAATGTCAGCCAACTGTGACTACAAATGCTTTATGCTATTCTATCGGGATGGGTCCTTGTGCTAACATCGTCGAAAATAACATTTCTTCATGTGATCCATTAATGCTATTTTAAAGTCCGGTCCTCCTTTGATTTCTATGTATGACTGTATACTTCAAAAAGTTAGAGAAACTCAATTGACACTTATGCCTCATATGTCTCTTATGATATTAACCTTGCGATAATATTTTATGTTATTTTCCTTGAAAGATATCCTTTTTAGCAAAACCGTCATACCCAAGATGGCCATCCAATCTCGAGACTTCTTACTAGAATTAGTAATTCCTTATACACATTTCAAAAAAAAAAGAAAAGAAAAATAAACAGATCAAAATGAATAAATATTAAACTAGGTATTTATCTAATAGTTTAAGTTTTTTAACGTTAATGATAATCCCACAAAATCTCACATTGTATCAAAGCAAAGTTAATTCATAAGTTTAAATCTTCTAGACCTTAGTAATGGTGCAATTGTCCGTCCAAAATCTCACAAGATCAATGATGTACTCCAATCCTTTGATCAAAATCAATTAACATTTCCAAAATCTTGAACAAAAAATAAATTCTCAAGTTCTTGCTATCCAATCATTAATCTTTTGACATTGTAATGCACCTGCAAAGATTTCTCATTGTTTCTATGCGAAAATATGCCATAAAATGATTTCAATTGATTTTCAGTACCTTCTAGATGGAACCAACTATGAAACGTCAAAACATAATAACCATCATGATAATATAAGTAACTCCCACTGATAAAAGCAATTATATACAACACTTTACTATACTTGTAAAGAATGTTAAGAGAAGCAGCCGAAAACGTTAATGATGTTGAAGCTTTCAATTTAAAAGCATGTCACAACTTGCATTTCAAAATACTTTATTTTTTTACATCGGTAACCACTGTTACCAAAGATATGAATGAATTCCCTTTGAGAATCTTCAAATATTGACTCTTGCTATGTCAAATATCTAACATACTACAAAACATGCAAGTTAGCAAGCCGAGCGTACTAAAAATATACCCAATGGAGGTTCGTCAAAAGGTTGAACATAGTGATTCGCATTAAATCCAAATAATCATTAGTTCTGGTTTTGACCCAAATTCAAATTAAATTTTGAGAAGTACTGCTAACTTTTAAACTTACCATATTTTTCGCAAAACATCAAACCTTTTAGAAAAGGTAGTCAGCCAACAAAGTTTCTTTCTAACAACGTGAGTTCCATTTCAAAAACATCTATCCTTTATAAATATACCATGCTATTTAGAGAAACATAATAATTATAATTTGGTACTTGACAAGTTGTAAAGAACTTGGAGGAAGGGAGCATCAAATCGAACTCTTCCAATATTTGAAACCACTCATATGCTGTCAGATTTTACAGAGTAGATGATTTCTACACCTTATTCAAAAAGCTTAATGAAGCGTCATCAATAAATACGATAAAACTATATTGCCAGTGAAACCTTGAGATCCAGAGATGTCAACTTCCTTCCCGGAAACCTCCTTCCCCTCAATGTCTGCCGTCAACGCCGGCAACCATCTCTGGATCTCCTTCACAGTCTCGGTTCACCATGGAACCAATTCAATTTCATTATCGGCCTCTCCATTCCCTACCGGATCACCGTCACTCACGCAGGCCATAATCACTCAAACGCAGAACATGGGAACAGAAACATACTTGGATAAACAAGTGCCGTGCCTCTGAGCTTAGAGACGGATACTTGGACCATCAGTTTGAATTCCGATTCCTCTCGTCAGCGGCCATTGTCATCGAACGCAGCAAAGAAACATGCCAAATACAAAGAAGAGACGAACAGAACAGAACACGTTCAGAATCAATCCTGATGATGATGAAACATAACCCGAATCGAATGTCAGTTCGATCGAAACCGCAATCTATTCAATCTCAGTGACTAAGAGGCATATTACCAAACACTCGGTAGTTAACAAATCGGGAAGTAAAATTACGCTGTCTCAGGCTCGAATTCATCGCCTGATTCCAAGCAAGATCAACCAGCAGCACTCTGAACAGGGCAACAATCCAATCGCGCCCAACGCGTGCTTTGATCCTAAAAGAAAGAACATCCATCTCGATAGCAAGGATAATAATATATATTACCTGGCCCGTGACGTTTGCATTGGGATGAACGCTCGAATCGGTAACAGGACCTTTCGCGATTCAACCAACGAACGAAATCCTGGCTTCGCAAAGGATTCCAACCTTCGAATCAGCTCGGCCAAGAACAGAGCCAAACCGATACCAGCGCGAGTCCGGCTCATTAGCCAACGCAGCTGAGATCACGAACGGCGGCGGACGGCGGGGACGGAACAGTAGCTCGATCGTCTTCGGCCCCATCAGCCGATTCTCGTTATCTCCTCGAACCGAAATCCATTAATCTCTCGGTGACGTGACGTGCTCCTCCCGTGCCGTTACAGAGAATCTCTCGTCTACAGCCACGCAACATCTTCTAGAACCTTCTCTTGAGGTCTTGCTTGCGTCACCTCACCCTTCTATTCATCCGTATTTTTTTAAATAAAATTCCCCATCTCATCTTTTATTACGGTACAAAAACTACAATTTGATCTCATATGACTTTCGAGTTTCCTAGATTTTTGCCAATTATAATGCATGTATGCCTGGCTTTTAAGCCAAGCCGGGGGCCCTCTTGATTTCCCCACAAAACATTGAAGAAAAACTATTCGCGTTTTGCTTCCGGAAAAAGGAAAATTTGCCTTTCCGTTAAAACCAAAAGATCGACGTCGGTAATTGTCAATTGGGAGGGTGCACTAACGGAAAAATAAAAATAAAAATAAAAATAAAAATAAAAAATAAAAAATCACGCGAACTATTTCCCTACCGAAGCATGGTTGTTATGACCAAGTCAATACTTTGGTTCTTAATTGTTTTGGTCCCTTTGATAGTGAATGCTTTGCTATCAAATAAATGATGTAATAATATGACCAAGGGACAATGCGGTGACTTCCTAACTAGTTTTCGAAGCAAGACCTTGGCAGATATGCCCTGATACATGAGAACACTATTGTTAAAGCTTCTAGTGACGAAGTTCCAGCTGTTAGAAAATAATTTCAATGGAAAATGAATAGAGACCTGTGTTCCAACACTAATTATAGATTTCTTGGTCCTAAGTTATAAACAAAATTGATGAGACTATATCATTGAAAGTAATGTTTTGATATCAGGTTGCCAATGAGTAGGAGCTGCATTGGAAAAAACATGGATGTGCCCCCAAAATAATAATATTAAAAAATCAATTACAAATTTTTTTACATGTATTCTTAAATATAAAGATAGATACATGTCTTAATGATACCTTTTCTTATGAATAGCTTCCACTGGACCTCAAAGATGGTTGGGTATTGTTTACACAAAAGATAATCGATTCATGAGTACAAACAATTAGCATGTGAGCACAAACAGTCATGTGAAAAACAAGCTAACGTCATCACGCATGAGACATCTTGTTGATGACTGTAGGAGTTAATATTTGGCGATCGACATCGGCTCACTTTGATGGCACACGTTCAATTGTCAATATATGAAGATGAACAACAAAGTTATGAATGCCGGCATGAATACCAACGAATAAAGAGCAGCATACCATCAGAGTTCTTTAGAGGATTGAAAAGCACAGGATTATGGTAATTAACTCGAGTCAAGACATTAGATTGACCGACAGGTCTTCGACTGAGAAGCGTTAAAGTGCAATTGCAGGATTCACAATCGACAAAGCAGTTAAAAATCAAAGTGGGCATGTTGTTTCAGAGGGAAAGGTTGCTACTTTCGAAACAAGTTCGTGGAGTGAGGAGCACGCACCTTCAGATGGGATAACTGTCTAAAAGTCAGGATATCGTGAAAGCTTGAATACGTGACTCTCGGAAATAAAGGAAGGTGAAGTTAATAAGTGGAAATCGTTCAAGAGAAATACAACTATAGGAGAAGTTGTTAAGGGTAGTTATCCCATAACTTTGAATTGAATTACCAAGCAACACTTGTTATTGAAATTTCACTAACACTGTTAGCTATCTTTAATTGTTCAAATTTCTAACCAAGATAGGAATGGATAAGATAATATATGAAATCCAAAAATTTTATTATATTCTATTCAATGCTTGGTGACCATTGAGTTAGATATATTCACATCATATTATTTATATATTTAGTATATATGGCATATTAGTATAAATGAATCAAAAATTTTACAAATAGAGATGATAAAAGTCTCTCGAGACACTTTTGCCTACTTCATTTTTATTTGCTTATTTTTTTCTCTCTTTTTTAGTTAATTTATTTGTTATTTCTTTCTTCCCCTTCCTCACTCTCTAATAAAATGTTATTAAATGGTAAACTATACTTAGTAAACTATACTGATATACCCAAAATTCTAAAATACCAAAAATATGTAATAAACATGTTGAATCTATATTCTAAAATAGAATTAAATTCGAATATATAAATTAAAATAAGATTAAATTAAAATAAATACTTTTATTTTTATTTTGAATTTCTTATATTAGAATTCAAGTATTATTATATTGACATATATTTTTAATTTTGTTAATTTTATTAATTTAAGAAGTTTATTATTCGAAAAAAAAATAAATTTTCTAATATGAATGTTAGGAATCATATCCATCATTATCTCACATCCCTCATGAGATAATTTTATCTAGTTTATATCTCTCTTATATCCGACTTTATCTTATTTTGAGTAGGCATCAAATGTATGATAGAATAATCTATTATGAATTTTATTTTGACTACCAAACGCAACCTTAGTGTATTTGTTTCTCTAACAGTAACACCCCAATTACATCACCATCAAAATCATGGGACATTCGAGTCACCAAGGACCTTGAGGGCTAGCTAAATGTTAGTGTATTTGTTTCTCTTTGCTGGTTGAGATTGTCCATAAGGTTTTGGAGAGACATCAAGAGATATTATACTTTGAGACACTAGGAACTTAGGGTTGGGCCCACAACCTCAACACCCTAGTCCAAGGACCCCATGCCAGCCTCATGGACGCTTAAATCCATATCCTCGGTGGTTGACCGGGACCTCGACACTAGTAGCCAAGACCAATTGGTCAATCAAAGATTCTATTTAGGTACGGGTGGATTCTTCTATCCCTATTGTTGACATTGTCTTGCTCCATTCCTTTAGCTGTATCGTTATATAATTACAAACTAATCTAATTTATTATCCTCAAATGGCAGCCATTTGGATTACTAAAAGTTCATGAAAGAGCTTCTACTATTGTGGAAGTGGCTTTCTAGAACTCTTCTTATTTTCTACAATTTTCCTAATTGCATCAAGGCTTACTCTATATTTTAGGTAAGAAATTTTTTCATTCTCTTCCTTGCCCGTTTCTCTTCTCATTCGCCTATATTATTGATTAATACTTAATATTTCATAATTAACATCCAAACAACCCCTACAGAAACGCATCAAATATGGGAAGCCGCTCGCTTTTTCTTCCTCATCGAGTATAGTATGAGAGCATATATCTCTTCTTTCAATGAGTCTTCTCGAAATCAAGAGCAATAACACTAAGCCAGATCTGTATATTGAAAAGTTCATTGTCATGGACTATGGTGGCCTTCAATTACTTTTGCATTTTTTAGTATTTTCTTTGCATGAGGGTTTAGATTTTCTGAACAAATACAAGTACTTCTCTCTTTGCAATTATTACTGTAGGCACCTCATTTTTTTTCTTTAACCAATGTTTGACCACGCAATCTATTCTCAGATAGTCCTCGCTCCAATAGAATTTTTTTTGACTTTGACTATATCAAAACCTTGAGTGTTGATTAAAAAAAATAAACTTAGTTAAAATTACTAGCAGTTGATGTAATTGGGGTGTGTTTTGCAAGAGCAACAACACTCAATTTGCTCATATCGGGATGGCCGGATTGCAAATATCGTGACTTTTAACTATGGCTTATGATCTTAAGGCTGTTCTAGAAAATTATAATTTCCCTGATTAAGTAATGAATTCAGTTATATCTAGTCGCAATACACTTTGAGAATGGCATCGATAAGAGTTTCTGCAAGGAAGATATTATGACTTTTCATCATGACCAATCATTAGAAATCCACAATCTTGAAACTTTTCAATGAATTTTCAGCTCATGGATTTCTATGAACGTGAATGTTGGGTCAATTGGACGGAAGAGAAATGAGGGGTCGCTCCGATAAATGTACAAATAAAATAAATGATATAAATACAAAAAGAGAAAATTGCGCTTAGTGGTATGGCGTTTGAAGCGCCCGGCTCACTCCTGCAGCTGCTTCTTTACTACCTAGAGGCCCGGGTCTGCTAAGCAATGGGCTGGGGGCCCTGTACAATGTGATAATAACCACAGTGGTCGACATAGTTACCCGGCGAAATAGAAAAAGAAAAATTGAACACATCATAACATCAGTGCAGACAAACTTCACGTTTAAGGCCCTTTGATGGAGAATTTTTGCAATTTTCGGGAAATGCATCCTGAGAAAAGACAGCTTACGTCTATGCTCTATTTGCATGCATCTCCATCATTCGCACTAACAGACTTCCAAGAAAAAGATTTCTCGCTTCACATCGGAATTCACAAGAGTCTCTTTCTTCTTGGAACTCATCGGCTTGTGGAGTTACAGTCGTACCATAAGGGCTGGGAAAACGGCCCACCACCAACCTCAATGCCTCTCTCCCTCTCACCATGCCCCTGCAGTTGCAGACCCTCCAACAACAGTCGAATGATAGTTTTTGTCCCGTTCCAATTTTCGTCTCTTACAACTTATTAGACTGATATGTGACTACTAGTGTGTATGTATTTTACTATGAACGTTGCGATATGCATGTATACATTTTGAGAGGCGGTGTGAGCTCACAGAATCTCTTCCCGTTGTTTCCCATTTATCATCAGCTCTCTAACATTTCAAAGCATGTCAAATGCTTGTCTCTGGTGCAAAGCCAGAGTCATCACTGCTCAGCATAAGAAGCATGAATCGTAAAATCTCTTAAGAAGCCGCTTATAATCTCATGTGGTTTTAGAGCCTCATGGACAAAAAATAAGCTCATTCCTCTCTCTTTACGAATTGAACAAATTAAAATTATCGCAAAAAATTAAAGCCAAGTGAAAAATGACAAAGAAATATTTATTGAAACATGTAACAAATTAAACTATGCAAAAGCTAAATATTAACGAAAAAGAAAATGGCAAGGGGTGGAGTGAGCTAAATATTCTGAAAAATATAGGCTTCTCGTCGTATAGACTACAGAGAATTGAGAATAGGGAGAGGCCATTAAACTTTTCTTTATTTGACACAAATTAAAATCGAAAAATATTACATAAGCCTGTCTGTCCACATTGGTCGTCTCTCCATTTGTTAATCATTACGTATTTATGGTGAGGCCCACTTTACGCCTTTACTCCATCCCCTCCGTCAATCTCTCTTCGCCCTTACTATCTCTCTTTGCACCTTCTTCTCCTCTTCCGCAGCCTGTCTTCCCACCTAGAATCCATGAAGAAAAAAAGATCTAGAAAATCTTGGAGAGCTTATATAACTGAAGATTAGGCCCCATGAATAGGTCTCCAAAGGTCACACTATAGAAATATTCAACAGCTTCAAGCTTTTGTACAACCCACCATTCACTTGCTTGAAGGAGCCTACCTCCATGTGAAGTAAGAGCTGTTCCCTTTGTCTTTCTATCTAAGTTTTTTTTATATTTTATCGTGAGAAGATTATGTTTGCGAGAATTTGGGTTTCAAGCTTAGCTTTTCCTGTTTTGATTTTTTTTTTCTTTTAATCGGCAATGGATAGGATTATATACCCCAATTTCTATGTACTTGGATAGCATTCAATTGGAGCGATGCAGAAGATCCTGATTTACATGTTCACAAAGTTGATAGTTGTGGTCACTGTTTTATTTCGTCCATTTGAGCCACGTGGAGGGTGCCTTTTTGTATATTAACTTTAGCATTTTAATTAAACAAAGTTGAAACATCATTGTCACAGAATATATCTGCTAACATTTCCATTGTGAATTTGTGGGCTTCAAATTCTCTAGTAATCTAGAAAACCATTATCATTTGTGATAACATCTCAAGGATGAAGCAAAACAGTGAACAACATGTAGAAGGTGAAGATCACAACCCAATTAAAGAATTGCTTAGTGTACGTGTATATCGAATTTTTCTGCATTACTCCCAGCTGAATACTATCCAAATATAGAGAAATTGGTGTGTATTGTAACCTTCTCCATCCCTGATTAAAAAAGAAAAGAAAGTTCAGAGCACCAAATTGTAAGTTTCAAATTCAAATTCGCTCCATCCAAGATCATTAAAAAAGGGAAAAGCATTGATATGGAGAGAAGGGAACCGAACAGATTTCATGCTTCTCGTGGAGGTAAGCGCCAAGCGAGTAAGTGGCAGGGTCGTACAATACACCTTAGATGATGTCTATTCTTCCTCCGGGGAATCTGCCCGTCGCAACATGCCCGAAACTCTTTACGATCTCCATGCCAAAATAGTATTCTTTCGCTTTAGTAAGATTACAAAACCCATAACACTATTGTCAATTCTGGACAAAATCCAAAAGAAGATAAATCCCCTGCGGGGACTTTTTTTTGGTCGAAAAAGAGCTTATATTATATTAGAGATTAATACAAGCTATAACATCCGAAGAGAGAATATTAAGGAAACTAGGCGGAGGAAAGAGGAGCCAGTTTGTTGGTGGGCCTTGATCCCGGTGGGCTTTTGCAGCCCAATCAGCTGCTAGGTTTGCTGTTCGCCGAATGTGTTGAAGCGACAGGAAAGGGCATTGCGGAAGAAGATCTCCAAGAATTGCGAAGAGATGAGTCTCCTTCCATGGCGGCTTCTGTTTCGTCCGAACGATCTCCACCAACTGCAAGCAATCAGATTCAATCACAACGTGCTGAAGATGGAGACCCTTCTGGATGATCCGTTGGATAGCAGATATAAGGGCATAGATCTCAGCTTGGAATGCCGACTGAGCAGGCACAGATCGGGTAAGCACATCCGTCAAAATTCCTTTGCTGTCTCTGAAAATGCAAGCAATGGATCCTTTCTCCACTACTGAGCGAAAAGCCCCATCAATATTACACTTGATATAACCCTTTGCTGGGGGATTCCATCTGTGCCCTAGACTGATCTGAGTGTTTTGAAGTTTCTGTGGCGAGGGTTGGATGACCTTGAAGATGGTGTATTGGGAAAGGGCTTCATTGACAACTAGGAGAGGATCCAGCGGAATCTGGCGAAAGACAGCATTGTTTCGATGTTTCCATATCTCCCACAGAATATGAGCAATCACTTCGAGATCCGGAGACGCTTGAGGGTTAGAAACACGATCCACAAGCCAGGCATCAAATCTGCGAACAGAGGTAGGAGATATACTGACTTTGATTTCTTCATGATTCCAGATGTCTTGAGTCCATGGGCAAAAGAAAAACATATGCTCAATTGTTTCTGGGATAGAATTATGGCAGAGTGTACAGTAGGGATGCGGGATGATATGTCGCTGGTTGAGATTATGTTTGGTTGCTAATGCATTTTTGCAAGCTAACCATAGAAAAACCTTAATCTTGGGAACTGTATGCATATTCCAAATTCTCCTCCATAACAGGGGTGGGTTAGTATAAGAGGATGATGGAGTATCAATTATTTTCTGAGATTGTGAAGATAGATAATGATGACAACTCTTCACTGAGTAGGTACCCGAAGGAGTCTCTGTCCAAACCAGTTGATCATGATGGAGAGACGGATTGATAGGAGTGTTGAGAATGGCTGTACTAACTTGGGCATCGAAGAATGAAGTAACACAGGAAGACTTCCATTCAGAATTTTGGGAATCAATGAGATCAGCAACTAGTTCTGGTTCTCCATCCGCAGGTAAGCCTCCTATCTGACCTTGTGGTAACCAATTATCTGTTCTAATGTGAATCTGCGACCCATCACCGACTAACCAACGTAATTTAGGTGTAATCACATCTCGACCTTTCAATAAACTCTGCCATCCCCAAGAAGGACGGTGTCCTGAAGTAGCAGATTGGAAGGAGGAATATCTGAAGTATAAACCTTTAAAGAGCCGACTCCAGATAGCTTGAGGATGCTGAAAAAGCCTCCAAGCTTGCTTTCCAAGCATAGATTTGTTAAAGGTAATTAAATCCCGAAATCCCATCCCCCCTGAAGATTTTGAGAGCTTTAATTCTGACCAGTTTTTCCAGTGAATGCCTGATTGACTGTTATGCTTGCTCCACCAAAATGCTGAAATCTTCTTTTCTATCAATCTGTAGAGAGATAACGGAAGCTTGAAGATGGACATGGCATACTGCGGTAAGGCCTGAATAACTGATTTCAGTAAGGTTTCCTTGCCACTTTTCAATAAAAAATTTTCTCGCCAACCTACTAACTTAGCATTTACTCGTGCCAGGATCCAGGAGAACATTTCCTTCTTGGATCGACTCCAATCCGAAGGGATACCCAGGTATTTTCCGTACTTACTGAGTATTGGTACCCTGAGTTCTTGCGCTATATTTTGTTGTAGAGAATTAGGGCAGTATTTACTAAAAAACACACCAGATTTGTTCCGATTTATGAGCTGGCCTGTGGCGAAACAATATTGGTTTAGGAGGTTGGCAAGATTATGGCATTCAGAAATAGTAGCTCGGAGGAAAAATACTGAATCATCAGCAAAAAATAGGTGAGATAAGATAGGACAGTCTCTATTGAATTGAACTCCCTTAATATGACCTATAGCCACAGCATGAGTGATAGAAGCGGATAGGGCATTGGCTAGTAGAATGAAGAGGTATGGAGAGAGAGGATCGCCTTGGCGCAGCCCTCTAGTTGGCTTAAAATAAGGGAGTTGTTCACCATTAAAACGAATGCTAAAGGAGACTGTAGTAACACAGGCCATTACCTGAGTAACCCAACTATCGTGAAAGCCCAACTGTTTCAAATAGTCTTCTAAAAAGTCCCATTCCACCCTATCGTAGGCTTTCTGCATATCTGTTTTTAGCATAAGATTATAACGTTTCTTGCATGCTCGCACTTTAAATTGATGCATGACTTCTTGCACTACCATAATGTTGTCCTGAATCTGTCTGTTGCTAATAAAAGCTGCTTGCTCTTTGGAGATCAAAGTAGCTAACCATGGTTTAAGTCTATTGGCCATAATCTTTGAAATGATCTTGTAAGCAAAGTTACAAAGACTTATGGGACGATATTGTTCAATACTTTCTGGATGCTGAACTTTAGGGATTAGGGCAATAATCGTTCTGTTTAGTCTTGTAGGCATACTACTTGTAGCGAAAAAGTCTTGAACTGTTTGAATAACGGATGATTTTATAACATTCCAGTGATGCCGATAGAAGAGTCTAGGAAGGCCATCAGGACCTGGAGACTTAGAAGCTCCCAATTGACAAGTTGCTTGGTAAATCTCCTCTTCTGTTACCCTTCTCATCAAATTGTTATTCATTTCAGATGTTACCACAGGCAGACATTGCTCTAAGAAAGGTCGAAAATCTCGATAGCCCACAGATCTATATAGCTGAGAGAAGAATCCCTGAGTAAGTTCTTTTAGCTGTTCTGGTTCTCTAATCCACTAGTTGTTAGTGTCTAGAAGCATAGTTATATGATTGCGTTGTCGTCGTTGCATAGTGTAGGCATGAAAAAACTTTGAATTATGATCTCCCCATTTCAACCACTGAATATGAGAACGCATAGCCCAGAATTGTTCCTCTTGAGTCCATAGTTTATGAATTTCACATCTGATAGCATTAGCATGCTCTTTGTCTCCGCTCTGATAGGATGGTCGATTGATAATTGTCTGCAGTTGACTTTGCAAGTGAGAGATGCGTTGATGACAATTGCTGAACCTGGTTCTGCTCCAGCTGGTTAAGCAGATAGCAACTGCCTGTAACTTAGAAAGCAATGAGGTATTACTATTTTCCCATGCCTTTGTAACTATGTCATGACACTCATTATCTTGATTCCAGAAAGCTTCATAGTGCAACATCTTTGTACGTCTGACAGATGGGGGGCGAGCTTGCAACAACAAAGGACAGTGATCCAAACCAACAGGAGGTAGAGCATATACTTCTGCAGAAGGAAAAGACATTAGCCATTCCAGAGAACAAAACACCCGATCAATCTTCTCCTTTACGAGATCATCCCCTTCACGGTTATTGGACCAGGTAAATTGCCAACCTTTACTTTGAAGTTCTAGAAGGGCACAATCATTAATTACATTCTGAAAAGAGGTCATTCGTGAAGTGGACGCAGGTCTCTTGCCCATTTTCTCCCATGGAGCAAGGAAATCGTTGAAATCACCAAGACACAGCCAAGGTAAATGATTTGCAGCGTGAATAATTCTTATGGTATCCCAGAAATCTTGACGGAGCTGATATGATGGAGGAGCATGCAGGCAAGTGATACGCATAGAAGCAGATGTTCTAGGATCACAGGCAATGAAATCAACAAACTGAGCATCCGTATGTACCAGAGTAACTTCAAAAGTGTCATTCCAAAACAGAGCAAGACCGCCCTTAAAGCCAACAGGATCCTTCACAAAAGAGTGAGTAAAGTTAAACTTACGCTGTAATCTATTCACAAAAAGTTGATCATGCTTCGTTTCCATTAAGAACAAAATGTCGAGCTTATCACAGGCTATCATCGCCTTTAAAGCTTGAATTGTCAGGCGATTGCCCAATCCCTAACAATTCCAATTGAGGAGATTCATTGGGAACCCGGTGGCTGTTTAGGGCCAGCCGCCAAAGCCCGAAGATCAGGAAGAGGTGCCTCCAAAATTGGGGCATCCAGAAGGAGGGACTCGTCAATAACTGTAGATAAGGGAACTGTCACTTCATAAGGTGTATACCGTTTCGATTTTTTACTGGAACCCCCAAGATGCATGGGACGAGTAACCTTAGGTCGCTTTTGTTGTTGTTTATCCACTGGAAAGGTCTGAGTAGTTTTCATCTTTTTTGCTGCAGGTACTAAATCCGTAGTGATGACAGTAGGGTTGGAAGTATTCAAAAGCCTGGAAGACTCGTGATGTATACCAGGATTGAAAGTTGCTTCCACTGTGGCAGGGATATATGGAAGAGGTAGGAGTGCAGGCTGTTTTGGAGGAGGAGTTTCAGGTACTGTTTCTTCCATTGTCTCACTAGGAACTTTAGGGTGGTAAAAAGCATCCCAGTAAGGACTAAATTGTTTGAGTTCTGCTCTAAGCCAAGGTCCATAGATCATCGTGTCACGACCATCAAATTGGGCTTCATCATAAGGAACCTCCGAGCATGAAGCAGCATAATGCCCGAGCCTTCCACAAGAGTAGCAGTAGTGTGACAATCGCTCATACCGAAAATCCAGCCATAGGGTTTTGCCTTCAATACTGATGAGTTTTCCATTTTTCAAGGGTTCTTTCAAATCTAATTCAATTCTTATTCTTGCAGAGATATCAGTTTTCACATCCTGAACTCTACCTAACTGAGAGACAGCTCTACGCAAAATAGGAGGAGAAGTCCACTCCAAAGGTAAGCCAACAACATGCACCCAAAACATACATTTACTAAAATCATAGTGTTGTAAGGGGGTAATTGGTTGCCATGGGCGAAGGTTAACCAATTGACCTGAAAATAACCAAGGGCTCCCATCCAGAACTCGCCTTTTCTCCAATTCAATTCGAAATTTAATTATATACAGCCCTGTATCTGCTGAAGTAATCTCTACATGATCAATTCTCCAGGCTTTCTTCATTGCAACTTGGAATGCTGATATATTCACAGAGGGATTAGTAAAAACGTTACCCACCAATATGAGACGACAATCTTGCAATTTGGCCGATGCAGGGAGATCATCCCAAACCTCCAGCTCCTGTTTTGAACATAGTTGACCAAGGCGACTACATAGGGAAGCAATTCTGGAGGTATCGTCCCTTTCATCCATTAGTAGAATACTTGAAGAACACTAGAATGGAGTATTTGTAGAAACGATGACCGAAACTAAGGATTGCAAGGGTTGCATGTTACAGATCGGCAACATGCAAAGCGGAAGGAAACTGATGTGTGATAGAGACGGAAGAAAACTCCGGAACGAGTGGAAGGTGATATCGGGAAGAAATTGAAAGAAAATAGACATGCGAAAGAGTTGGAGCAAAAGGAAACAGTTAGGGTAGAAGTAGCAGGGAGCGCCGAGTGTGCAAATGGTTCGCACGACTCAGACGAAGAACGGAGGAAGATGAAGACATGGCGAAAATCTCGACCTTGACGCGAGAGAAAACTCTAACAAGAGCGAGAGAAAAGAACTATTGCACATCCCCTGCGGGGACTTACTTGACCAAAATTACTGCAATTCTTTTTTACCGGAACGGACCACGTGCTTCAAGCTTTGGTCTTCTTTGACTTTATTTCTTCAATATGTGAGACGCCAATGAAGGAAGCTCCAGTGTTGAAAATCACAGACGGGAGAGAGCATCGCAAGGGCTTATCAGGAGTGACGGAGATGTCGGCCTCGCCGGAGGCTTGATCGGTCACGGTGACAAGATGCTGGACTGTAGGATCTCGAGAGAACTAGTTGGAAGGTTCACCAGGGTTGTGTGTATGCGCTGCGGACTAGTGGTCGGGCCTGATTCACCGTGGCTCAGCGCTCCTCGGGTTGATTTGAGAGTTCAAAGATTGCAGGAACCGGTGTCAGTGCAAAGACCGGCTGGGTATCGCGTCAGTGCGGTTCGGATGGTGCAAGTGGTGCAGCATGGAGACGGACGTGAGACGCAGTGCAGCGGCGACTGGAGCCACCACGGCGTCATGGGAATGGAGGAGGTCGTGCGGGGAAAGCCTCAGCGGCCTTGGCTTCAATGATACTCTGTTGAAGAAGTGAAGGCGTGCACGAATTTTGAAGGTGAGATCGGGCCTTTCGAGCCTACTTTCAAGCTTGAATAATCCAACAAGGAACGAATTTTCACCGCTTGGATTCACGCTCTTCTGCAAATCACGCTTCACACTCCAATTCGAATTCTAAAATAATCCAACAAGGAACATAATAGAGTTTCTATAGGCTGACAACTAGGATTTCTTTTAAGAGTAAGAGATATCATTGTTTCCCAATAATTCGAATTTTAAAGGATGCACTCTATCTTAAAAGTAGGAAACTCTTCTCTTCTCTTATTGTGATAAAATCAAATGAATTTGCTCAATTATCCTATATGATTTGGATTTTGATAATATCGAGATTAATTGTTCCCGAGTTTTCTTTCATAAATTAATTTTCCAATTTGACATTTTAATTATGCAATTTTCAACTCTCCAGCATCCATGGTCTTGGCCAAAATTTCATGCTCTTGTTGACTCGGTCTAATTAATCTAATCAAGTTCAAAATCATTCATTTAAATTCATCCGCCACCAGTCCAATTGAAATCCAAAGATATGCAGGCTTATTACTACTAAATTAAAATGCTTCCTAATATATATGTGTAAATTTAACTAATGTTTTTATTTAAGGGCTGACGACAGTCTCTAATTTTTTATGCAATAAATCACTAAATAGATTGTCAAAATTTAGGTATCAACATTTTTGTCGAAGGTTTCCAAGAGTTTGCGAGAGAGATGGGTGCATGTTTCAAAAGAAGCTCCCAAGGTCCGTTTTGGTGACCCCTGGGGCTTCATTACTACCTCCATTTGTATGTTTTGGGCCAACCATTAACTCCTCCATGAACCACATAATAAGTGCAAGTCTCTCTCTCTCTCCTGAATAGATTGTCCATACCACAGTTGGATGCTGGCGAACCAGATGTCTTTTTTTGCCGCTCAGCTCTCTGGAGATTGAAACAATAGACAAAATGTAGGGTTCCCAAAGTTCTTTAAGGCTGTAGTTTACTTGATAATGGCCGGCCAACCCGAAAGAAAATCTATATGGACCTTGACAAACTTAGGCAAAAAAAAAAAAGAAATCTGGTGGATGGCCAGCCATATTGAATAACAAAAAGAAAACAAAGGAGATGGATCGAATTGGTGAAACTATCGGATTGCATTAATGGGCTTTCCATCTAACATCTTCAATGGGCTGAAATTTCGAAATTGCCCTACGCTTTTAACCTTTTTTTTTAAAGGAAATTCTTTGATACATAACAGTTGACTCCAATGTCAACAGCTTCTAAGGTGTTGACTCCCAAAAATATACCGAGTCGTGGTGGGTCAACAAAGTGTCAACATTAGGTTGTTAATGGAGCACTCAGGTGATGTGATCACAAATCGATGGATAGCAGATGTCAAATTAATGTCAAATGGTCATCCAATTAAGAGTGGTAGGCTGTAATAATTGTCAATGTGCGATAACAAATGGCCAATAGTAAGCGAAGACCTTAGAAAAGTCCAATCAGAAGTTACGTCGAAGATTATAACCACTTGTGAGTAATTAAGGATGATCGAGATGAAGCGGATTATAATTTGTTAATTCAAAGATAACTTTACAATGACATTAAATTTTGTATAAGCGCTTGTACAATTTATATCCAATTCCAATTTCCAGTTATATCGATTTGCTGTTGTTCATTCTTTCAAATCTTTAGATTCACCTTTGTCATCATCAGTAATCCTTATTATGCAAATTAGTTCCTATCAAATTGCAATAGAGCCCAATTCATATTGAAAATTAAAGATTAAACTTTTGTTGAAAGGTAGTTTGTTGACGATTTTGTTTCGGGGAAACACGAGACTACTAGTGAAAACTTATAAACCCAGATCTCCTCAAAACAACTTCAACGGAAGAAGAAAGCCAGATTGATTGACAAAGGAAATTCAATCTCCTTCGTCCAATGAACAAGTGAGAACCATAATAACAGTCAATGGAGTTCCAAGAAGTGAACTTTGGGCAAGATTTAGGGAGAGACGGGGGAAGTGGATCAACACGTGCAAACCCCAAGCCCGTTGATCACAGGAATAAGATAAATACATCAAGTGTCGTGCTATTTTTACCAGCTGCAACGCTGCAAAGCTAGCACTCTCCAAATTTGGTCTCAACAATACAATAGGAAGGAAAAAAAAAAAAAGGCATTAACGAAGGCCAACCGATGGTGATTTAGGTTATTAGAAAATCTAACTAAAAAACTTAAACTGTTAAATGAAGGCATAATTTATTATTTAAATATTTTAATACTCTTTCTCATGCGTAAGCTGGACTTTGGTCTTAACCGAGTCAAATAGAGGCCTAAAAAATTTGAACTCATGACCTCCTATCATGTTAGATAATTCAATCCAAAAACTTAAATTTTAGAACATTGGCAATGGTCCGACCAAAATCTCACACAGTCATAGAGAGAGGCAAGGCGAGAGGTGCACAAAAGAAAAAACAAAAAGATTCGATTCAAGCTGGTTTTAGTTTGAATTGACACTCTATTTTTCCTATCAATTTCGTTTTTGTTGTTGACAAGCATAGCTTAAAAAGCTTCCGGTCCACATAAGGGTTGGGCTATGCAATCCTCACCCACCTAGTCAGTATTGATTCTTAGATTTCACTTCACATTCATTAGCTTTCAAGCAAATTTGGCACCAAAGTGAACTCACATTGTGCACAGTTTTGGTAATCTAACCTAAAAGCAAAACCGAAACTCAAAAATCAAATACCAACTAGATAGACGTCTAAGTCTGAAATCTTGATATTCCTTGCGTAAGACATATTCCCCCAATCTTGCTTGGCCCCATTCCTCACAATTTTCTCCTCCTAGAGTTTCTTACGGGGAAGGATTGTTCGCTTGAGGCAGGGCTCTGCTAGGTTGTGGGGCCCACACTAAGTCCACATATCTTGGAGATTTCAAAGTTTTTAATTAAAAAAATCTTTCTTTTGCTTGTGAAAAGGCATTAAGCGAGTTTGTAAATTATTCAGCGCATCATACGAGCTTAAACTCAATTTTGGGAAACCTACTGATGTTGGAAGAAACTATTGTATGGGCAATCCTGATTTCTACAAAAACCTCCAACAACACTTAAAACTTTCTCCTTATTAGAATCTCCAATGTAAAGGATCAAGGAAGTAACAAAAAGGGTTAGACCGAGAAATTGAGAATACTGTCAATGCACTTCATCTTTCTCATATGTAATTAGAAAATGTATTTGTTCTCCATCTGATGTTCCCTACATAAGGTTAAGCTGCTTTGTAATATAAATGAGGTCCAGTGTACAAGTGTGAATGTTGTGATTGTGTGATCTATCGATTAATAGGCACTTGTTGATTGTAACTTGTTTTGAAAATTATTAGTGGACTCCCATCCATGTTAAGGCTATTATCCGGAGAGCAGACGTAAGCTTGAATGTAAAATCAAACCACTATAAATTGCTATGTATTTTATTTCTCCAGTTCCTTATTGTCTTTACTAGCACCACTATCACATGATATTTGTTATTAATATTTTACACATACAACCATCATAATTTACTTCTATCGTTGTTGGCTTACATTCGGGGAACGTTTTTTCATAGCCCACATACTGCTTGTTAAACCTCTTCTAGGTTGTACTATAAGCATTCACCCTGACAAAATATAGCATTTGTTTCATCAATTCAACCATAATTCTCTTTCCGGCATATGAAAATAACAAGTAAATGAATATTGATATCTAAGAGCTAGTAACTTTTAACATGCCCATGATATTCGGATATAAATATTGTTAAAACTGTCAAAACGTGTGATGTTTCCATGGACAGAGGAAACGTCGGGACACGTGCGAATTCCCTCTGCAATACATTGTCCGCCGGCATGTCTGCTACTCGGTCGGCGACAGCAACACACGAAGACGTGGCAGGCTTCGGTGCCGGAACGTGGCTTATCTACGAAGCGAACGTGTCCATGGTCCAGAATACTCTGGTTTGCCCTCAACTCTCCTCCATTTGCATCTGCTGCATGTTTGCGTTGTGGCAGTGGCGCTGGGAATGGGTCAAGGCCAGGAAGTGAAGACCCGGACTGATCCCGAAGTCGAAATTCAGGTTTTAAACTCGCTTCTCTCTTTTTTACAGTTAATCGAATGGGGTTTGCTAGTTGGTGGCGGAGGGTAGTGAACGAGTGAGCTTGCTGTGGAATTTTAATTGCAGGAAAGGGGGGAGATCTTCTTCTTCTATAGGCCCAAGGTGGAGAGAGATGCAGCCCACGGCGCCGACGACGTGCAGCGCCTTTACATAGTCCTCCGTCCTGAGTCCGGCGAGAGGCCTGTAGAGGAGAAGCAAGATCCCCACTCCGGCAAGGAAGGCTCCGACCCCAATTCCAGCGACAAGGCCACCGTGGAAGGTGGCCACGGTAGCCAGGTAATGATGATCACGAGAACCACACGACCCGACAACTTGTCTATGATCACGTCGCGATATCACAGGCTCTTTGTAAATGCCGAACGCAGGAGGTGAACATCGAGAAGCAGGCGCTGTTGAGGTTGATAGTGATGGGGAAGAAGAGTCTTCCGGACCCGAGCAAACGGAGCCGACCCCAATGGGGATTTGTGGAGACGGTCACCACCAAGATCGATGATGTCAAGTCAGCTCTTAAAGCAGGTGCGCTGCTTCTGCTCTCTCTCTCTCTCTCTCTCTGATTGAAGTAGGACTTGTTGCTTCTTGCAGAGGAATACGACACCTCCACAAGGGGACACCGCCACACGGCTGCGGCCAGAGCGTTGGGGGAGGGAGTGTACCGCATACTTAGACACGAATCCAAGGGGAAGAAAGCGCACACGCATCTCATATACAAGCTCGAATTCCCTCCGAAAGATGAGAAGCAGGAGCCCCAGGAGTCGCTCAACGTCGAAAGAGAAGGCTCCTTCCTCATCCAGATCAAGAACCCCGACCAGCACGGGGCAGGCCCTTCCCAGTTCAGGGGACTCCAGAGCAAGCGCAAGGCGGTGTTCCCCGCCCACCTACACGGACAGTTCGGGCAGCTGAGGTACAGCCCGGTCGACACGCCTGACTTCCTGAACTACGAAGGGTGTGAGTTTCTGCTGACATCGGCATCAGACGACATAGAGGAGGAGCTGGGGTTAGAGCTCAAAGCGGAAGGAGAGGCCGATCCCTCCTGTTCCGACCTGCTCGAGACATTCGGGAAACTGCACCCGTGGATGCCCTCCTCAGGGGCACCTGGGTCTGAATTTCAATCTTTCTGGCACTTTTTGGTCAGTGTTTAACTAGGAGGATCTGTTTCATGTTTCCACTGCAGTTGATGTATTTGGTACCTCTGACGTCAATCTTGCAATATAATCTAATTTCATCAGCCCAAATGGCTCTAACCTACTTAGGAATGATAATGATGATTGCATGGCCTAAGCAGTGATAAATGGCAATTCCAAGAAGTCGGTAAAATCACAATTCGATAATTCACATATGGATCCAAACATCAGAAAAAGGGATAGGCCTTTTGGAATTGCAATCACGTTCCAGATCATTCATGCAAACCAAACATTCACATAGGTAGGTGGACTCGAACCTAAAGCACGTGGACGGTGAGGGAGAGGGAGAGGGAGTGAGAGTATCCCGGTTTGCGAACGAGAAGAGTTTTTGAGCTTGTCGAATTTGGAGATGGGTGACAGCCGTATACAGCAGTAGACTCTTTGGGGATTTTTTAAAGTGTCCTTTAACAAATATTTCAAAATTTCATTTTATTATTGGATTGATGTGTTGTCTATTACTCAACGGCGAAAGATAGAAATCAATACAGAAAAGCTTAGGTATTTGCTACCTAGAAACGAGGAACAAAAAATGGGGGAGATTACGGGCTTCGTTACGATAAATTCATGAAATTGAAATAATTGGACTAATTTACAGACGCTTAGCATTGTTTATTGTGTTTCATAGAGTAATCTAACCGTGTCTAGTTAGATGTCAATTGGCTCTTGTGGCAGAAGCTCTAGCTATGCGGGAAGCCCTTCGTCGGCTGAATCAATTATTCCTTATTTGTTCTCGGAGTTATAAAGAATGTTTGGCTACACAACCATCATATTTGAGCAATTCCAACATCCTTTATAACCCTAGTCAAAATGTCGATGTGCTTAAAAAAAGACTAGGGGATTGGATACTTTTGTAAGATTATTGATTGTACAAAATTGCATGCTTTAATTTGCTCATTTACATTTATTTTTATTGATTGTGTCATCTATGTATACTCACAAATTGTATCTCCTCAATCATGCCATCTCATGATGCTTCATAAATGTTTTGATACAAGAACAACTTATATTTCTATGATGATCCAGGGCAATCGTGTTAGTATGACTTAATCTAAGGGGAAAAGAACTGTATTTGGTAAATCACCATATTTTGGGAGCTCTTTTGGCGAAGATATCACGTTTTGTACCAAAAGAAGCAACCGGGGAGCTGATGAAGTCTGATTGACAGCTAACAAAGGCAAAATTCGACATGAAGTCTTAACAAATTAACATTCCCTATCACCCTCGACGACCCCAACTAATTGACTACCATTCGTTTGAAAAGTTCCCGTGCATCTTCATGGATTTTCGATAATTAAAAAAGAAAGAAAAAGAAAAATATATGAGAGCCAATTGCGCTGACCCGTTTGGGTTGGGGCCTAGTACAACCCCTTTTTACTCGGGCCACTTGGCCCTATTCAAGCCCAATTCTTTTTTATTTATACAAACAACGACTAATGATCACTATTAGCAATGGCTATTAGGCCGAGGTTAGGTCGGCATGACTCGGCCCGGATGATACAAGGGAAGAACTGTCGACCTTTGAGGGAGCCCATGATCCAATGGAAAGATTCAATCAAGCTAGCAAAGGACTTCGAGTCGAGAGTGTTGAGGGCATCACTAATTGAGGAGAATATCATTAATCGAAGAGTTTCAAGACACAATTGGTAGAGGAGGTGGCTAAGTTAGCTAAGCTTGCCTCGAAGCTTCCAAAAGTCTAGGGTTTCTTATAATTAAATGGGGGTCAGGTGGTAGATAGCGATATTAGATTTTTATTGTTAGATGGAGGCCAAATATGCAGTTATAAGTTGATGACTTGTTGTATATAGAGAGGTCTTCTTTTATGATTGTGCAAATACAACATAGCGAAAATTACAAAATTAGTTATAAACATATTGTACATATATCAATTTAGCCTTGAACTTTTTAATTTTGTCAATTTAATCCTAAATTTTTGTGCAAATTCCAATATAATTATTTTTTTCAATTGCTACTGAAAATTGCTAACTTAACATCTAGTTATTGTATATAGCACAACAAACAATTTGATCTAATTTTGTTTTTTTGTCACAACAGGCAATTTGATCTAAATGACTCTCCAAGAACGTAGGGATTCGAACCCTCTGCCTCTTCTTTCCAAGTTGGAATGGTGGCCACTGAGGTTAGTGGTTAACAATTTGATCTAAATGACTATAATCAAAATGACATTCTCTCTCTCTCTCTCTCTCTCTCTCTCTCTCTCTCTCTCTCTCTCTCTCTCTCTCTCTCTCTCTCTCTCTCTCTCTCTCTCTCATTTTTCTTACATTTTTCTTATCTTTTTGTTTTGTTCTGTTTTCCTTTTTTAATTTTCTTAAGTAATTGTTCACCTTCTCCATTGGAAAGGATTTGTGTTTTCTTCAAGATATGTTGCCGCCACTGGTCAAATGCCGCCGCAAGCCAACACCACCATTCACAATGACTTCCTCTCTTTATACAGTAGAAGCACCATTGCAATGTTAGCCCTTTTTAATATTCAGTCTTCGAGCTTCAGGAGCGATCGGACCTCTAAGCCATTGACATCCATTAATGGAGGCACTCAAGCGACCTCAAATTCGGTTGTGTGACACCATATGTGAGGGACATGACCTCAAGTGAGCGGTCGCACCTTAATCACAGGAGGCGAGCTCCGTTAACGGAGGTCAACCAGAGAGAGATATGATGACCGCTTCTATATGATGGTGATTATCGTCATTTTCCTTAAAATTACACAAAAAAGTTCGGTATTTATTATAATAGAATCGTAGAATGCTAACTTATTAAGCACATTAATCAATAAGTAAAGTCATTAAATCTAATTTACATTTACTAAAGCACTTTTTACACAAGACACGTTCAGACTATCCACTAAACAATATACATATATATACATATTATATTACTTTATTTTTGAAAATTAGCTAAGCGGTTACTAATTTGACTGTGGGCCCCATATGATTAATGTGTCAATATTTACATGTCATCTAACCGTCTGTACGCATTTCTCCCAAAAGTAGACCGGCGCTCATCCAAGGTCTAGTTATCTTCTATGCATTTCCTTTTGATGGATAAATGGCTGTTGACGTCGGCTTCTCGTCGGTCAATCGCACTCATACATGATTGATTATCTATTTTTCTAACATTAGCCCAAATTTATAAGAATGTATAACAGACTATGATCTAAAATTACCATCTTCCTGTTTGTTTTAGATTGTGGGTCTTGCAGGCAAATGTTTTGGTATTTCTAATGTTTTACTAGAAGTGATTACGATATAATCATTACCACTTAAAAAAGAAAACTCAAATTTCGACTTCTTATTACCAGAAGAAAAGAGGCATCAATCTATCATGGTCACCATGCGACCTATCAAATCACTGATTTTCTCACAATAATATGAAAGTTAATGTCGACAACGATCAAGACATTAATAAACTCATCAATAGTATAAATTCAAGTATTTAGGAGGTATAACTAGGAAACTTGAATCCAGTGAAATCCACATGCATATCCTTTGCCTCTTCTATCATGGTTAGGGATCACATAGGACACAATCCAGAACTATAATTCCAATAGCACGCCTAGAATTATCTCAAAGTTAGAAAAACTCAAATCAAACTCCATCACAAAATATATAGATGACAAAAATTAACCTCAGAAAACTGATGCCTACACAGGTTTATGCCGTAAAATTATCTAAACAATCTGACAATCAAGTTCAAGCATGAAATCGCTTGTGATCACATCTGCAACCCTCTGGAAACACATGAACATCTGGGCAAAAACTGATCTGGACACTTCCTTCCTCGGATTCCTTGATGAAATTCTGTGATTAGAAAAGCAGTAAATGGCACATGCATTGTCTATCAAAGTGCATTGAATCATAAGAAGACATTTTGTTGGATGCTAATAACATTTACACGGGTCTCTACACTTAAAGGGCTGTTTCTAAAATGTTTTAACATATTGAGACAAAATAATTAACACTAGTTGTTTCTGCCATATCACAAACTAGAGAGAATCTTACTATGCGACAACCAGCACCAACAATGTCTCATCCAGATTTGCGCTTTATCACAAAAATATAGTTCAAAAGTTATATTGCTAAGTTCACCTCAAGAATGGGAACTACCTTGAAGTGAAAGTTTGACCTAGCTTATAGTCAAATGAACAGCTTAACTAACTGGATTAAGAACAATGAACAATATGATTAGAATAAACCAAGAAGCTGGAATGTAGAGCACTGACTTAGCTTCTTCCTCATTGTGATTGACTACAATCATACAAGGAAATCTGTAGCTATAGGTATACTCGATCTTAATGTGAGCATCATATCAAACTGTCACAGCAAGAAACATTGCCACAGCACCCTAATCAGACACAACCTATGATATAAAGGTCACACCATGTAGACACTAGTTAAATGCATGAATAATTGATATAATCGATATAATCATTTGATATGTAGCAGAGATGCATCATATCAGTATACCCGATGTACATAACATTCATAAAAGAAAGGAATCATAAGTTCAAAGGTCTTACCTAATTGTGCAAAGGCTTGAGAGTGTTCAACAGGATGAATCAATGCAGGCATATCCAATGAGAAGCATGATTTACCCCGTTGTGACCTGAGGCTTTGGAGCTGAAAACCAAATATTAGCATTCAGCATATCTATAAGATACTTAAACAAATCATAGATTCCACAATGTCAATAACAGAAAATGGGTGGAAAAGAAGGGGAATAAGGTCAAAGAGAAATGATATTCTTGGAAAAGGGTTCTACAAAACAGAGAAGAAACATGAACCAAATTGATCATATCATTACAAAGACAAATTCTTTGAAGGCCATGTTTTCTGTATGCAATGAGTTTCCAAAGCATACTAATTATCTCAGATGCATGTAAAGATTATGATCTGATCAGTTTTTAAAATATTTGCAACTGAAGAGCTCTTATTGAAGAATTGCTCAACCAAGAACCATATATGTATAGCAATCCAAGATAGGGATCAAGGAAGAAAATATTTCTCTCAAACGAGTCTAATCAAAGAGTTCTCAGCTATTAAGATACTAAACTTCATCTTTTTCCTTAACCGAGGGCATGATGTCCCATTTCTCAAATGACAATCTGGCTGAATAACTAGTCTACAGGAAAGCTACATGTGATAAATAGGGCATCTGAAAATTGGCAAAAAGAGAGACAGGGCATCTAAAACCCTTTTGTTTCCTGGGCAAATTCTAAAAATATTCATAGCAATCATTAAATGGCCGAACACTCTTAGCGTCGGTCTGGATAAGTGTACTTACCATCTCAAAATAAACACCTTATCCTTGATGGATGCTTGCAATTTCATTAACCTTTGTCATTACATGAAATTCCACTGGGCCAGCTTTATTTATCTGGGATGTAAGGATACAGAAACATATCTTTACTGCAGCAAAAGATCTAGAGAGAGAGAGAGAGAGAGAGAGAGAGAGAGAGAGAGAGTTGTTCAGCATAATATGCAATCAATGAGAGGCCCAGCAACAATTCTTTCCAGCTATTTGAGAGAATTGGTCAAACAGTACAAATAGAAAGAGGCTTCCCGAATTCTTTTTAATCACTATGGAAGAGGATGCGTGCGAGGAAGACCGCAGTAAAAGAGAACTTATTCCGAGGAAGGGTCTTTCAGGAAGATGTTGCTAGCAGACACATTGCTCAACTTTATTGATGGAAAAGGTAAACTTTGGTTCGAAAAATAGATTTGCTTTACAATGTTCATAGAAGCCTCTTAAAAAGTGTAATTAACCATGGGTCCATTGAAAAAGAACTATCATTTTCCTCAAGTTATCTCATGTAAATAGGTGCTAACAGCAGTATTATAACATTCTTTCAAACAGACCATTCAACTAATTAAAATGGTTGATTGCCGTTCATACCATTAGAGTTTCCTTGTTCATAAAAATCTCGCAGAAGAGAAATTGCTTCTGATGCCATTATACCTCCACAACGTTTGAAACCCTTTGATCCATAATTCCTATTACTGCAAGAGAAACAAGAAAAAAATTGGAAACATTCATAAATTAGGCAGACACTCGAAAGGGGGAACATAGATGAAATTTCTGTGAAAACCAGCCAATATTTCCGATGATTCCGCATTGTTAGCTAGCTCATCAGCTTGAATCCAGAGACAGAATTCCATTTGCAAAACATGTCCAAATATCATGATGGAGATAATTTAGTAGACTAATTGATAAAGCACTTTGCAAAAGAAGGTACTATCTGAGCAAAAACAAATTTACCGATAAAGGAATGTGTCTAACTTAGGAAGTATACATTTCGGTCCTAAGAATATCAATTTTGCTAAATGCCTACTCCAGGAAATAGCTTCTCATGCAAGCAAATTATCTGTGAGGTGTACCATTTGATTCAATTGACATTAACTAGACTCTACTAAGTGGCGTTGACCTTGGCAAAATTCTTGCATCAGATTTAAAGGAGGTGTGTTTGGGGTAACTATGGCTTAAATTGTTTTGCTTCAACAATGCCTTCAGGTTGTTCTATAATTTCTCTTCAACATAAAACCTAATGTCCTTGAAGAACAAACAACACTTTGTAAACAGGGTGATACTTTGAGGCTCTTAATATGGATGGGCAACATATGTTCAGAGAGATCTTGGCACCAGTGATCTGATTAAGAGAAGATTTGTGGATGACTTGTTTACTAGTATCGGCTAGGATGGGTTTCAATCAGCTATAAATTCCAAACCTTGCATATGAACCATGCTCACCGTTATAACAACAGTCTTGTTCTCTCTATCATGAAACTATGCAATAATTAGGGCTAGTTTTTGAGCTCCAAAGGGAGGATTTTGAGCTAGGCAGTCCTTTTATCTGCAAGATGAGTCCTCTTGCTTGATGTTGTATTGAGAAAGGCAATGAGATAGTTCATGTTTCCCACAATACTTTTGACTCATAATCAGATTACTAAAAGCAGCATAACTATAAATTTCAAGCCCCCAAAGTCAGAGTTTTCATGGTTTGCTTTTTCCCTAAATTTTTTATTAAATGCGTCCTTAGGAAAAATCTCTTGCTTCTTCCCCCTGTAACTAAGCCTGTTCTTTCAAATCTAATCATTAAACAGAAAAACAATGTCCACGATCTACATTAGCTACTTTTTGTATTGCTCAATCACAATGGACCAGATCCTGTTTTGCTGTGTTTTAACTTTTATGTCAACAAAGTCTTGAGGGAAAAATTGGTGACTTTTGAAGAAGCTTCAAACAAGAAATGTTAGATCATGGCCGCATTAGACAGATGAAAAATTATACTAGAAACACAAGCCATACACCACAATCTAGCAGACACATGCTCTCATTCATGCAAGAAGGAAAATAGATTTCTTTATCAAGTACATTGCCCATGGCATATCAGAAAGCATAATTTCCTCATAGTTAAAATATCATATTTCCTTGAAGATACTATATCTTGATATCAATAAAGACATCAAAGAATCTCACTGCACTCAAAAAGTAGGACTTCCCATAACTGTATAGGGAAAATAAAAAGAATACAGAAATTTCAAACAAGTCACAAAGATTTTAAGAAAAAGGAAATAAAGTGGGGAAAAAAGAATTAATATAAACTTGACTTCTTGACACTTCTGGAAACTCCAATTTCTTCCACTTAGACAAGGCAAAGGACAGAAAAGATGGAAAATCAGTTCCACAAACCTCCATTTATTTTCATTGTGCACAGTTCACATGTCCCATAAAGAGAGCATACTGAAAACTTCTCTGCAACTTCTGCAGCCAATAATCCAGTCCTTTGCCACTATTCAAGAACAATATCAAGAGCTTACATCTCTGCATGTCTTATTGCCTTTGAAAGCACAAGGAGTAAACGACACAACCATATCAAACTTAGGAGCTTTGTCAGAGAGACAATTGCCCTTAGCGTAGTTTCAACATAAATTCAGAAAATGCATTCCACAAGAAATGTGTTCTCCTTTAAGCTAACCGATTGAAAGTAAATATGAGATTGATCAAGGCATACACTACGTGAATTCAACAAGTTTTGCTTGCTTGAAGTTGCTGCAAATCTTACATGGAAAAAGAGGCTTCTTATTGGATTAGCCACCTCCAACTTTTCTAACAGTATTTTCATATATAGCCCTGTAGCAAGGAACCTTTTTTTTCTTATTGTGCTCCACAAGATACTAAAAGGGCTAGATAATCTTTGCATCAACTATTCATTACTGTCCACAAAGCCATTTATAGCAGTGTACCGTCACCACATAACTATCAAAGATTACAGCAATAGACTATTACATAAGGGATGATCTCTACCATAAACCAGGCTTAAACTATGTGTAAATATGGTCATTGTATGAAGAAATGTCCCAAGGAGCAGGTTCTTACATCTCAAAAGGCAAAACAATGCTCACAGCGCATTTTTATACCAAATAAGTATACCGATAGTCTAGCTGACATAAGGCCTACAAAAACAGTGGTAGGAACTTCACAAAAGCAAACAAAGACCATAATATTGTTCTAGACAGAGAAAAATTGCAAATGAAAAACGTGAAACATTAGGCATAATAAAGCAAGATTTTAGTTATTGTTAGCAGTATATTTTATGAAAGAATAATGGGAACATCAGCCTTTATAGCCTAATAATGCATAAAGAAATCCGCTCATTAACAGATTTGGTCCAATATATTGTTTTATCATCTATTAAAAATACTTAAGAGAGAAACATGAAATGATCAACAATAAACTACGAGTGGATAATTTGAGGGTATCAATCCAGAGCAATAACAAAGTGCTGCTGGGCCAAAACTTAAAGAAAGGGGTGGGGAAGTACTGATAATCATACATTTTATGTCTCACCAGTTGGGTTTCTTCTTGCTGCAATAACATTCCCATCCTCAACAATCACACAGCTGTTCAATCAAAGTATTACAAAAATAAAGCACAATCTGAAATCATTCACCAATCATCGTAATTAGCAAATAATGTAACATATCTTAAATGCATCTGTTTTCCAAAAACCAGTTTCTTACCCAACTGAAACTTCAAGGCCATCGAAAGCAAGTTTCGCCTAATAAAAGAAAAGCAAAGAGGTCTTGTTACTTGTTTGGAGAAAACAATATGAGGATAAGAATAAGAAATTATCTCATTAAGGCATGCATGCATACAGGCAATTCAAGAGGAAAGCAGCATCAAGTTGCCAGCAGTAGATATATTTCATTATCAATATGTAGCTACTTATGGAATGAATGCATGTTTCATAGCTATATGATAAATATCTTACAGGTCCTCCATAATATTCTGATCACAAACTTCCACAAATGGCTGTCACCAGACACTCAACCTCTAATTGAGATGCAAATTCCACCTACCGTTAGACTGATATAGCTCTAACAACACTAAAGCGAAAACATCAACTAATTTGAGAAACTACAAGTTGCTCATTCCAGTGTTATCATCGGTACCTGAGAGCTTATGTTTCATTATTAGGTTTTAAAAAGTTCAAGAAGCTTCCAGGAGTTTTAACTTCAAGGTCATATTCCTCCATAAAAGCTGTGGTAGATAAGGATAAAAAGGGAACCCTAAACTGTTGCAAATGCCTCACAAATCAGAACTCACAATCAGCTTCTTGTGCTTTTGTCTCTATTTTACGGAATAACTAATGTAAACTTTGTGTTTCTTGTGATTTTTGCTTTTTCATACCTAGAGAACATAGGGCCAAAGAAAATAAGCACCTGACCAGTTATTGATGGGCACAACCAATGTTCATATTACCCTCACACTCCAAATAAATTTGGCTTCAATTCTCCCTAGTTGCCAAAGTCAACAAATGGTAAGATGGCTGTGACTGTCAATCAACCTTTCCTGGTGGCTCACCATCTCACTTCTTATTCCTCTATGGCTATGCCCCTTCAAGCACCTCATAAAAATTAGCAACAGATTCCTATCTCAGTGATCAGAGTTTCTCGCAATTCAGCACATTTTTATGATATGTACATACTATACATCTACATTTCCTAGACACCTCAAAAGCTCTCTCTCCCTCTCTCCATCTCTCTCCTCCCTCCTCTTTCAATAAATTCTAGAAAGAAAGAAAGAATCGTCATACCTTCTAGGGATTGTCCCTGATTTTGCAGCGTGCAACATCGCTTACCATTGAATTCACTACCAAGCATCGACAAACTAAACTTCCGAAGAGAACACTCATTCAGCGTCTCTTGAACAAATTCAACGACACATTCTTCAACTTCCCGCACAACTCCAGCACCAAACAAATCAAATCCAAAATCCAGCTCAAGTATTCCACCAACTTTATACTATCTGGATGTGCCAGGCGTTAATTGATTTGCAGCAATCTGCACGGAGCCAGGAACCTCAGGAGAGAATCGTTCCCCGAAGCCACGTCACCAGTTCCCATGGCTTCCGTCGGCGGCGGCGGTAGTCCGTCGCCTCCGCTCGCCGGCCTCCGTCGCCCGTCGGTTCGCTAGGGACTTCTTCTGTCAGTCGCCTCCGCTGGCAAGCGGCGATCTTGCATTTGTCAGAGCTCGTCCGACAAAAAATGGTGGAGCTCGAAGTTTGTCTAGAGCAGAGAAAAGAGGATTTAGCCAAAAGGAAGAACTACAAACAAGAAAAGAGATAAAAGAGAAGGCAGAATTACAGAATTTCATTTATAAGTTTTCTTTCTTTTCTATTTTTCGAGGAGAAAGGAAAACGAGAAGGAACGAGAAGAAAGAATGCATTGTAATGAAGATCAGCAGGAGTTCACTCACTGTACGAATTGCTTAGTAGTTTCCATGGATTTCCCAAGTCAAGCTTGAACTTTTTGTTCCCCAGGCTACGCGGGTCTCCAGGAAGCAAGATCCAGGAAGAAAATGCTCACGATTTCTCATTCTATGACTTTATCATGCTCGTAAGAACTCGGTGGACAATCTAGATCAAATTCGATGATTCTGTTTTCAAGCATATGTGAACTCTCTTGCAAGTTTTTTAGTAGACCTATTTCGGTTGGATTATCTTCATGTATATGTGAACTCTGGGCTTCTAGGTCTGTTGAGTCATGACTGACCTCATAGAGAAAAACTGGATCAATTAACTTGTACTCTCGGATCACAGCCTTTAAATTGTCATCTAGTTGCTTGCATATTATTCGGAATCCCCACTTTTCCATGCCCTCACCCTGTAATTTAATGCTGAATTGTGCATAACTCCCATCAATTTGATCAAAATGGACTGCTTTCCATAAGTAAGATGGTGCGAAAAAGTTTATCAAGATGCCACTTGGATCCGATTTATAGTACCCTATTGTGTAGCCACCCTCGTATTTGCCATTAAAATATGCATTAAAGAAAAGTCCACAATGACCACCTTCATTGTTACGTACAGCACAGAAAATCAATCCAAGAAACTTGTCATATAAATCCTTTGAAGCCATGAAAGATACAGAACCGTCTTCAATTGGTTGAAACCACTTTGGCATCTCTCCTTTAGGGAGATAAAATTGAACTGTTACAAGGAAATCCCTGTTACAAAAATAGACCGTTAGAAAGCATCATAGAAGAATTCAATTTGAGTTCAGTAAATAATCCTAGTGAATAAAGAGTTCCATAAATGAGTAGGGATCCATTGATCCCAGCTTGTGTTAAGATAGAAGTCTCATGTGATAAAAATCATTCCCATAAAAACTATGCTAGCCACCTTCATTACGTGCATATTAGTGCAGGATTACTTTAAATTTGTTTGGTTTTCTCAAACCTCTGATTTTGCATTTTCAGCTATTGCAATATAAAAGCACAGATTGTTTTGAGCATTTTCTCAACACCAATTTGTGTGTGCACGAGAGAGAGAATCCGACCTTGGCAATTGAAGCAGTGTCAACCATAGTCAACCCTCGATGGATCCACTGATCAATTGAAGTTAAACCATTTGTTTGCAGAGATTCACACCCATTCGCGAGAAGTAAATTTAAAAATGGCGGAAGCTTGGGAATCTCTTGTAATTGATGGCAATAACTAATTGACAATTTGGACAAACGATCACACTTACTGATGGATATAGGGAGGCTAGTAATATTGTTCCCCGACAGAATTAAGTTTTCCAACAAGGGAAAACAAGAAAGATCCTCAAGAAACTCTACTTTGGACAGATTACAATTGACAAGGTCTAAGACGTTTAAATTTGAAAGTCCAACCTTCATGCACGGATTAGCTAAACTCGTGAAGTTTGGAAACACAATTGGGCCAAAAGCAGATTTGAAGCATTGAAGTTTTTGTAACTTGTAAATATTAGATGGAATGCTTACCGAGTTTTTGCAAATATCTAAAAGCATTTCCTCTAGAGAGACAAGATTTTCTATTGATGTAGGAAGTTCTTTAATAGCGGTATGTAGTATGGAAAGTTTTTTCAGGCATCCGAGTTCATGTGGGATATCGGGAAATCTTTCAAATTTTGAGCAAACAGAAAAGTTGAGATCTTGAAGATTTTTTGACTTGAGCACATTTGGAAAAACACGAAGTTCAGGGCACCATTTAAAATGCAAGACTTGGAGCTTGTCATGATTTGCAATCGACTCATGGGCTTCTACCAAGTTTTTGCAATTCCAGAGTTTCAATTTTTCGAGATTTGGAATACATGAGAGGTTGGGCGTAATAATGAGCGACTCGCAGTCACTCAATTTAATGTATGTCAATTGTTTGAAGTCCTGCAAAAACAACAAAACCAACTATCATAAACATTCTGAAAGGGCAAAAAAAAAAAAAGGGTATTTGTATAATGCCATTGCCACTTTAAGATTTTCATCCTTAGGCCACAATTCTCTTCATGTGGAAGGAAGCAAGAAGCATCATTAGATCAGGCAACTTGAAACCTACTATTTAGAGGTTCTAAGTAAATTTCTTTAACCTATTAATAACTAAATTTTTCTATTAATTCAAAGTTACTATATATATCGTATTGAGAAATTACTAAACCCTTAGAAACTTTACTAGTAAATACAAATTTTTATGTATATACAGTAAAGCTTACGTGATGAGTCATATCATGCTAGCGAGTTTTACCTAGCAATTTAGTTTTTATGATCACATTAGTGAATAAGAGATAACTCTTATCATTTTATTTTTAGATATTATTTTAAAAAGAGTTATATATATATATAATACACAATATTAAAAAGAATTCACAAATAAATTTTTAGACAATCATCAAAACAGTTAGAGATAACATGATACTTCATACTTGACCAATAAAAGATATATCATGATTACTAGAAAATTAAACATTGATTTTACAAACAAAGAAATACTATATATCAAACAAAAAACAAATTCTAGCAAATAATAAAATCATACCATATGATGTTTTGATACATTAAATATGACATAAATTTTTTTTATATATAAGATAATTCTTTACATACATATACTTAAGAATGCATGTTAACAAACATGGAAAAAAATTAAGGACTAGTTAGTTTAAATTTCTAAATTACCCCAATATTATCAAAGACAATTCCCATTACTTTATAGTTGATGGAGATCATTTATATCACCTTATAATTGGTGAGAACAAATATTGAATTAAGGACAAAAGTTTTTGAATGAATTAGTTATAATTTATTCACCTTATAATTGGCGACAATTCCTAGTGGCATGCCCCTAAGGGATCACTTATATCAAATTAGTTGTACATGCATTACTAGCAAGTTGTTTAATAAATATTTAATTGCGTGTCCTTAGAAATGCTGCTCCTTTAGAACTGATTTGAACAAATGATGATGCATTTATTTATAGGACGGTGCAAGACAAATCCTGCCCTTTACGATATACATTGGATAAGCCTCCATGACTTGGAGACTACGTGGCCTCTAAGGTTATTTTGAATGTGAGATCTTGTGATCAATATATCGACCAACCATTATTAAATCAAATGCTTGACCATTCAACCAGCTATTCCTTGGATGTTTTTACTTTTGTATATATGTCAACAGGTTGGTTCGTCATGTTTCCATTTCCTTTTATTTGACCATTATACAACTCTTTTTTGTATATAAAAATGTTTATAGGTAAACCAGTGACATAGTTAGAATTAGGCGAAGTAGCTTATACTAGCATATTTGCATGTTGAATTTCTTTCCTGTGTAGATTTGATTTTGAAATAAAACTAAATCAATAGTCTGAGGAATTAGGTTTAGAAAGTATTTGTCCTTCTTCTATATATAATAAAAACCTTCTACTTGTGAGGGATTTTAACCTCTTTTTTATCCCTTCCATCCATGATCCTCAATTGCTTATTTTACAAATATAATACCCATGGACAAACACATGAAATTAGTTTTTTTATTTTATCTCTCACATATTTCAATATATTAAAATTTGAATTTACTCATGATGCACTGACCTTCTTTAAAAAAATTCAAATTATCTCTTTCTACATATTATAATAGAATATCTTTGTATTGTGTATTTTATCAAAATGTTTCCATTGGAGATTTCTAATAAAGAGTTGTTTCACTTAGTTTTTCAATTGCTTATTTTGTTGCACGTTATTCCTAATGCAAATAGTTAACGTCATTCTGAAAGAAAATAAAGAAGTGGTTTCCAAAACAGAGGAACACCATTTCCTTATGAATACTAGTACATATAATACACACATATGCCCATACAAATGAGGTAGATAATAAAAAGGTCTATGTAGATAAATGCTCACCTTAAATTGTTTTACGACTTTTGTGATACTACAATTCCTCATATCCAGTCTTACTAATTTCTTTGGACCAGAAGAAAATTTTGGATTCCAAGGACCACATCCATCCCATCGAAACCATCTTAGCTCTTTAGGAAGAAATATAGGACCCTGGAAAGAATTATGCACATTGCGCACAATGAGCAATCTCAATCTTCTCATTTTTGTGAAAGCATTCGGATGGATACTTAGCTCTTTCCGCTCAAGTGGCTCCAACACTATGGCTTTTATAGCACAATCTCCCTGTATATACAAAACTATATTTAGAATATGGAGTAAATAGAGTCAAAGAGAAGGAGCAGAATTTTGATGGGATTTGCAATCTTACCTCATCGCTTGACAAAGCATCAAAAACATCACCATACCGCCATAGTCTACTACGTCTTTTAGGATTATCTTGGCATTCTTGGTTCACAATTTCCATACCCATGGATTGAATCAAGTCATGCATTTGTAGTTGTCCATCGCTCTCATTTTTTATCAAGGACCTCTCAATGAGAATTTCTAATCCTATTGTTGCCTCAAGATCGCAACTATTGAGAACTTTCTTTACGTACTTACTATTCCTCCCCTTAAAGAAGCAGGCAATGTCGAGAAAAATCTCTTTCTCATTTGTCTCTAGTCCATCATAACTTATTTTGAACACATCATTGATTTTACTGTTAGGAACTCTAGAAAGTTTCTTTAGTGTACTTTCCCATTCATGTTCTCTTCTACCACACAAGAAGGAACCCAACACCTCAAGTGCTAAAGGAAGGCCTTTAGCATGATTCAGAATACTATCCACCAAATCTGTCCTGATCTTTAATTTTGAGTGTGTCGGAAAAGCATAATTGCTAAGCAGCTCAAGAGCTTCTTTGTCATCCAGTTCTTTAACTTATATACACATGATCTTGATCTATCCGGTGACAAGTTAGCAATTGTTTATCTCTTGTAGTAACAATGATCCTACTTCCATTACCAAACCACTCGCCTTTTCCTGCTAAAGCATCCAAATGGCACAAGGCATCCACATCATCAAGGATCAGGAGAACTTTTTTGCGACCAAGTCTACGTTGTATTAGATTAATACCTTCATCCACATTGGACACTTTTAATCTTTGTTGCAGTAATAATATATCATTTAGTATTATTTCTTGCAAAGTAACCAAACCCCTGCTATCTTTTGAAGTTTCTCTAACATTTGCTAGAAAACATGCACCCTCAAATTTTCTGAACAAAGCATTGTAAAGAGCTTTTGCTAAACATGTCTTCCCTATACCTCCTTGTCCCCATAATCCCATCATAACGACATCATCCTTGGAGTCAGCATTTAGCATCAATTTTAGCTTAACCACTTGGGACTCTATCCCAACTGGATGCTTGGCAAGATGCAAAGGTACTTGGTCTACAAAAGTGGAGATCTTCTCCACAATGCTTTGTATAAGCTCTGACTCATCTCTGACAAAAGTGGAAAAAGAAGTTGTAACATCATTTCAGTGACTTGAATAAGCAAATAAAGAGCAATCGCTAGCTAATAATGATAAAGTAGTGCGTCAAATTCTCACAAAATCATAGAAAAACCAAAATGTACGCCGACGCAGTCGAATCAGAATTCCAGGAGCTCCACACCATTCAAAACAAGTTCAAACTTCCACTTTTAGTCATCCAAGCGACTAATGTTCTTTTAATTTATGCACAATAATTTACTTATTTTATTTTTTGACTACAATGGGGTTTATTTAAACAGTTGATCAAGCATTTTAGGAATCATGCTCGAAATTTCGAAACTATTAAAGACCCCAAAGCACAATGTCATTACCTTATATGGCCTATGCACATAATTATCATGTATCAAGCTGCAAACTTTCTTTCGACCAAAAAACAAAAAAAAAAAGCATGCAACTTTCTTACTCCTTCCAAATAAATGAGGTAAGTGCAATAATGCACTTAACATTTTGTCCATGGGTTGATCAAGTTTTTTAACATTTTATACTTACAATCACGTGTGTGTCGAATCATTTTTTTTATATTTTTTATAGTCTTTATACTCATTTGTAAAGATTAGTTTCTTACACAAAATATAAATTCCATTCAACTTACCCATCATTGAAATGCCACCCGGATAAGCTACCAGCATCAAAAAGAGCTTTCTTCCATTTTCTCACTTCCTCCGAATCCTTCCCGAATTTGGACTCATGCTTAGCCAGAGCTCTCCCATAACTCTTTCTCCCCCCTCTCACTTCTTTTGGGTCCACTTTGTAAAACACTGGTAGAACAATGAGGTCCCTTTGCTCCTTGCACTCCATAATCTTCACCGCCTCTTCCAAGCACCATTTTGAGGAAGCATAATTCTCTGAAAAAACGATGATCGCGATGCGCGATTGCTCGATGGCCTTCATGAGTACTAGTGATATTTGGTCACCCTTCTCCAGTTTCTCTCTATCCTGGAAAGTCTCTATTCCATTCTGGACTAACGCTTTGTAGAGATGACCAAGGAAGTTGTTACGCACATCCGTGCCTCTGAAACTCAAGAAGACGTCGTTAATCCTTTTGTGTTTCGTTGAAGAAGCCATTGTATGATGGAGTACAACAATAAGCAACAACTATTCGCTTAAGATTTGGTAGTGTTTTCAGGTACTTCGTTCACCACTTGATCTTCTTGTTTATTTATTCTTATAGCAGACGACAAAGATGCACGACTTTTTTTAGTACTTTGGCAAATGATGTGCTTAAGGATGGACCAAGACATTTAAAGGTGTGAACACAGGACTTTTTTTTTTTTTTTTTTTTTTTTCATAGAGGACTGCGTGCCACCACATTATTCAGATTATCTTATTGACTCAAGCTTCTCTATGGCCGACAAAATCATTGCATAGATGGAGAAACAACTCTAGGGGATGGATTCTCGTAATCTAGGTCATAGGCTCACCCGTGTAAACAACTTTGGTGATCTTCCTCATAATTTTTTTTTTTTTTTAGTAAAGGTAATAATAGAATGCCAACTATACAAAAAACAACTTTGGCAAACTGAGTCTTCAACAAGAGCAGAAATTTCATCCCCAATTTCATTCGAACTTTTGAGTAGTTGTTTTTCCTTGCTATATGATAATTTATCACATAAGCACTCGAGAAATACATAATTACATGCACAATCAAGTGTACCGGCAAAAAATAATATCATATCTATTACTAATAGTAGAACTTTGGAAAAGCATGGTGCTTCAAAATGAACCAAGATATCTAATTAGTGTGAACACATGGATTCATGTGATCTGGTTGTAGGCTTACTAATTAGAAGAATTTTGTTGGCTTCTTCTTTACTAATCAATAAGTTAGCATGACTTTTCAAACGAAATATAATAAATATGACCACAATTCATTCCCAATATTCAATAATCACAACATTCCTCACTAAATGTCCAAAGAATCTGTTTTTCAAAGTATATACCTCCAACCTTGCGTTGATGCATAAATTTTTGCTTGGAGACTTGTCATTTATTTTGTGAGAAAATTAAGAATTGAGCTCGTTCATAGCAATCTTATTGGATCCTTAAAAAAATTCATTTGCTTAGCTTAATCCCACACTCGCATCTTTCATTGCATTTCTCTTCATTCAGACAATAGACACATCAATGTTTAGGCACAATTCATCTAAATTAAACAAGGCTTGTCTGCGTCCAATAAAACAGGGGTTCGGCTATGAAGTTCTTCATTTTAATCTGCTCAATGGAAGGCTCAACATGCGAAATGAACTAGAATTGACAACTCCAAAATCGTGGTAGTTATTGGACACAACTCCAAGATGGTGGAATTGGTCCTAACCCCTTATTGTAGAGTTAGATATGATTCGGACAAGGTGGATTGTGACGCCATAAATTGTGGAAGTTTGGATCAAAGACCTTCAAGATGAGGATTAGATGAGTCGAGACCGGCCAAGAGAGGGGACTGTTACGGTAAAAGACACTCATAGATGGACCCTCCGTTGATGGCCAAAAACACAGAGCAAACCAGATGATCTGGAGTTTCAAAAGATTGATTCGGTCAAGTGAGCTGGCCAGGGATGAGATAGAGGAGGGGACACAGGAAGCGGGTCATTTGGCGACTGATTAAGGAAAATCTGTCCGTGAGCTTTGGAGACAGAATGAGAAAAGGATTCGGTGGTTACTTTTTTGAAAAAAAAGAAAAAGAGATAAATGCGAGAGATGGGGCCCTTTGAAAAAGTAAAACCGATCGTGAGCTTCAAGTGCGGGATGGCTTTCGGTGATGCAGAAAGAGATATTTGAGCGTGAGTTGGAAAGTGATGGAAAACCGGAATCAGACAAGATTCGAAAGCGGTGAGCGGAAGAAAAAGCTGGAGAGTCAAAAAGGTGTAGGATTCGGTGATCTTGAGGAGGAACAAGAAGCCAGCGACGCACGCAAGGGGACTACAATTCACGCACCCTGCTATCCGCTTATCATGGTAAAGCCTGCTGATTCCTTCTCTTTCTTGTTCATGTTTTCATTTGATCAGAACCAAATTCCATGTTCGCCACTCTTGCGATTTATTTGCAGAGTCCCAAAGCCATGAATGTGTGAATACTAAGGTGTTCGTGTGAAATAGCACAAGTTTGGAATTTCCATGCTCGTTTCTAGATTCCACAATTCTTTTCTCACTCTATTTTGACCTGAAATTCACTATGTGTTAAATCTTTTAATAATAAACATTTCATTGCACCATTTACAATTATCTAGATATATATTAAAAAATCAAAACATAAAAATTACTTAAAATTGAACTTAAAATCACACTAAGTTCTTATTGCTTTTTAGTAATATTTTACATCAGTAAATATTTCAAGGATAAATTTGGCAAACTTATGTGTTAATTTGTAAAGATAGACATTTTATTTCATCATTTTAAAATTGTCTAGACTATGCATTGAAAAATCACGATGAAGAAATTACATTTCAAAACTTCAAATTACAGTAAATTCTTCTTATCAAGGAATAGAAAATCTACCATGATGTCAAATCTCTCAGAGATCATTCAAACGTTTTTCTTGTGCAATATAGTTGTCATACTATTTGCTGTAGAATTTTTCTTTCAGATATTAATTTTTGTGAGTGATTTGCAGTCTTATAACAAGAAGCATTACATTTTCCCAGTTTGTATATTATCGAGCAAACAAATTGGTTCAGGTCTTGTGAATTTTTAGGCTTTGTGCATATTAAAAATATAGGAAATGAGGCAATCTCTTTAAAGGTTAAAAAAGATCGCGTTGTCTCTATATGTGATTTATAAATATTTTCCATTTTCTTCATCACATAAATCTTTCAGAGATTGAATTCCAAATAATAAAAGTTCTGTGGACTCATATAGAAATTGGTAAAATTGAAATTATGAGGATCAACGTTATTGACAATGTGCAGTTTTTACTCCTGTTTATATTTAAATATTTCATTCTCAATCATAGAAATGTAAGGGGTAAGAAGATGGATTAAACTTACATAAAGTGACATATATTGATATTCTAAGAATGGATATGATGTATAACCAATTTATTAAATAAATGAGTCAGCAACAGCTCATCCACAATATTGTTCTTTTAAAGGTTAGATGCTTTCAAAGCATTATTGTGTCAGCCACCAACTCACTATTCTATATCAAGTGCTATGAATTTTTTACTTTTCCTCTAAAAAAAATTATTATGATGAAGTAGACCGGTCAAATGGACAATCATGAGAGCACCTAATCATCTCTATTTGAGCATCAATAATGCCACTTTACTTATAGTTTAGAGATATATTCCACTAACAAAATGCGTTTGATTATTAACATAATTGTCAGTAAATTCAATCTGTTGATGAGAGAATAGCTTCATGGAGGCAATTATTTGAATCTAATAACTAAGAAATTATTAACTGAAATATATATATGTAATGAACTCAATCCGAATCGTAAAAGTTGAAGAGATTCGTATGGAATCCACTATTTATAATGGGTCAAATTCAATTTATTTATGTACTAAATAAACTAATAAATTTTTTTATCATAGCTAACCCCACCACTACTTCTCAATGCATACAACTAGTCATTTTGAGAATCCAACGGTTAAATTCCACTTGGTCTTCGTTGTTCTTTCACTTACATGGAAAATGAAGTATTGCCCTTCGTTAGTTTAGCTTTTTGTATAGGCTCACCAATGAGGCAAACTGCGATGGCTTCCTCGAGATGGCATATTGCCTACTTCTGAGTAGTTGTTTTCCCTTTGCTAAATAATAATTTAACACATGACTGCTCAAATTTTTATATGCACAATTAAAGTATAACTTCCTATCATCTTGGTTAGCCTTGTGTATGCCGACTCTTACATGTCAAATACGTGGGAGATGATGTGCCTCGATATTCGTGGACTGGACACTAATTAATTAAGAAATGACTTTTTTTTATTTTCATTATCAAAAAGGTGCTATGAAATCTGTGGTGGCACCATGTGCAAATATATTGGGTTTTGAAATTAAGAATCTTTCTTTAATCAAAGAGCTAATTGTGCGTGCACCTCGAGTCTTTATTGTCAAGCATCTTTAAATATTCGTGCCTACATGTGATTCGGCTTGGATTCACTCCACCTCGTTTAACATGGTCATCAACAAGCCGTTGGACTGACAAACTTGCGAGAAACGGTGAATTTCTAATCGTGTTTGTACAAACAAAAACAACGTTAGCCAACTCGAAATATATAGACAAAAAAAAAAAAAAAAAAACTCGAAATATAGAATATGTGATTATCCATGAGAAATTACAAGAATAGAATTTTACCGTGTTATAATATCATTTGAACAACTTAATGATATACTAAAAGATATATTCATGCCGATCGTTACACAAATCTATTCTTACTTTTTGTTTCGTGAACTCAAATGATTCCACGACTGAATAAAGTTCAGGATTTTTATTCAAAGCTCTCTTAATGGAAGTTACGACTCATGGTAGCAATCATGAATTGATTAGTTTCGTTAATACATACAAAGTTATAAGAATAATAAAATCTTATATTTATATATGTGTTAGTGCTAGTTCTGATAGTGAAATGTTATTCATAATTGAAATAATACATAATCCTCCAAGAAAATGATGATTGCAATGCACAATTGCTCAATGGCCTTCCTAGGCACCAAGGATATTTGGTCTCCCTTCTTCTACTCCTGGTTAACAACTAAAATGTATATTCCATTATGGTCTAAAACATTGTAAAAATGACCGAGAAAGTTGTTACACAGGTCTGAGCCTTTAAAAATTAAGAAGATACCGTAAATCCTTTTGGATTTCAATGAAGAAGCCATTGGATGATGGAGTTTGACAATTCAGGTAGTTTATTCACCACTTGATTTTTTTGTTGAATTCTTCTTATAATAAGAGGACAGGGATGCATGATTTTTTTTAATACTTTGGTAAATGGTGGTGATTAAGAATGAACCAAGACATGTAGAAGTGTGAACACATGTACCTATGTTTAATGAAGACGGCATTCCACCGGGTTTTTTGGACTGTCAAGTGACACAAGCAACTCTAGGGTGGTGGATTCTCGTAATCTACGTCATGGGCTCACTGATAAAAACAACTTTGCCGGTTTCCTCTAATTTTAAATGGTTTGAACTTTTCACTTTGCTTTGATTTATATGAAAAAGATTGATAGAAAGGATCATCATGTGGTTTTTAGGGTTATTTGGATAGTCAGAATGACACAAGCTTTTTTGTGGTTGACAAAAGTAGTGAATAGCTTAGATCAATGTGTTCGTAAAATTCTAAACGCAAGTGCACGTATCGAACAAGTAATATAATGATGAGAAAAAGTATCGTCCCACAGAGATCGATGATTAATAAACTAATTAAATACTAAAATAGATTAATTCTAAAATTTATCTAACAAATCAAAATATAATTTAGAATAAATTAAAAACAAAACTTGAAGACTAAATGCAGTAAAATCAATCAGATAAATATGTTAGAGCATCTGATTTCACCATAACCACTAGATATGAATTTCAGATTGTTGTGAATACAAGAACGATATCAAACATGTGATAGCGGAATTTCCTAATATATTTACTATCCTATCTCTAGGTATAGCAAACCTACTCAGCTTATTAATCCACTATATCTCTATGTGAATTAAAATAAACATGAGTGCATTAAAAACTATGAATATTCCCGGTTTACAATGAGTCTTTTGGATCACCTTATCATCGAAAGCTACACAAATAACGCGGTATATTTCTATCCACGTTTAATTCATGGTTATATATTATAATGAGCAATTGCATATTATCACCTCTCAGTCTCAAACATGCACATCAGATCATTCAAGTGGTGGCCAGTCGCTCAAAAGCATTAAATGCAATAATATATAACTCACATGAATGAAATCTATTGTAGAACATAAAAATCATGAAATTCACATCATCATGGTTAGGCTACATCGTAGCTCTAACAAAAGAAAATTAGAACATAGTAGAAGAAAAAATATAAATATAAATCAAACCCAGCATCTTGAATCAAAGAACAATAATTCTGTCACTACTTTTGTCTTCTCTTCAAAATACTTGAAAAACTCCCAGAATAATGGAAAACGATCTAACCCCTCCTCTCTCAAAAAAACCCTAGCTGCTCTCTATGTCTCTATTTATAAGATATATCCAAGATATCTATCTTCCAACGCTTGCAGATAACATTAGGGAACAAAATCAAGAATTTCCTAATTTGATATATATCTTCCACTGCTGCTTTTATTTGAATTCTTGATAGTTGACATCATTTTCCTTATCCTCGCCATATCTCATTATTCTGCATAAACAAGGAAAATTCAAATAATCAGAAGGAAATTCAAATATTTTCTCACAGATAATGCATTAATTACTGCCTAAAATAGGTAAAATAACTCTATTTTTATAGAGTTATCACAATGCTATATCAAGTGCACTCGATTATTGCACCAATTGACATGCAGCTCTGGGTGATGGATTCTCGTGATCTAGGTCATGGGCTGGTTGATAAAAACAATTTTGCTGGCTTCCTCTAATTTTAAGTGCTTTGAACTTTTTGCTTTGCTCTAAATTTTAGGAAAAAGATTGGTAGAAAGGATTGTTGTGCAGTGTTTAGGGTTATCTGGACTATCAAAATGACACAAGCTTTTCCAAGGCCGACTTAGTGAGTAGTTTAGATCAATGCTAGTCCGAGTGCACCTGATCATTGCTCCAATTGACCAGCAACTCTAGGGTGATGGATTCTCGTGATCTAGGCCATGGGCTTGCTGATAAAAACAAGTCTGCTGGCTTCATCTAATTTTAAGTGCTTTTAACTTTTCACTTTCTCTAATTTTTATGAAAAAAGATCAATAGAAAGCATTGTCATGCGGTGGTTAGGTTTATTTAGACTGCCATAATGACACTAGCTTTTCCATGGCTGACAAAAGCAGTGAATAGTTTAGATTAGTGTTGGTCCAAGTGCACTCAATTATTACACCAATTGACATGCAACTCTGGGGTGATAAATTCTCGTGATCGAGGTCTTGGGCCGCTGATAAAAACAACTTTGGTGGCTTCATCTAATTTTAAGTGCTTTGAACTTTTGCTTTGCTCTAATTTTTTATTAAAAGAATTGGTAAAAAAGATCGTCATGCAGTGTTTAGGTTATCTGGACTGTCATAATGATACAAGCTTTTCCATGGCCGACAAAAGTAATGAATAGTTTAGATCAGTGCTGGTCTAGGTGCACTCGATTATTACACCAATTGACAAGCAACTCTAGGGTGATGAATTCTCATGCTCTAGGTTATGGGCTCACTGATAAAAACAATTTTGCTGGCTTCCTCTAATTTTAAGTGATTTGAACTTTTTCCTTTGCTCTAATTTTTATGAAAAAGATTGGTAGAAAGGATCCTCATGCTGTGTTAGGGTTATCTGGACTATCAGAACGACAAAAAATTAGCTAATAACTTAATTGGTGAAAGTTAATAATCATTCCAATTGAGATTAATAATTTCTAAAAAGAAATTATTGCAACAAAAATTCTAAAATTTATTAGAATAGTGTAATGAAATTCTAAAATTTTTGGAAATTGCAATCCAGCTTTAAAGAGAGTGTTGTCTTTAACGAGGTTACTATTTGTCAACTTTCAAGATAGTGCAATCATCATATTCTGTCAGCTTCAACGGAATGACCTTCATCTATTTAGTCTTCATTTTCTTTTACTTATATGAAAAATGAAGTATTGCCTTTCATTAGGTTAGCTTTTTTTATAGGCTCACTAATGAGGCAAACTGTGATGCCCCCCTCGAGATAGCATTCCCGACTTCTGAGTAGTTGTTTTCTCTTTACTAAATGATAATTTAACACATCAATCATGTTTATATATGCACAATTGAAGTATATTATAACTTCTTATCATCTTGGTTAGCCTTATGTATGCCGACTCTTATATGCCAAATTTGTGGGAGATGATGTGCCTCGATATTCGTGGACTGGACACTAATTAATTAATTAATATATATTTTTTTTCATTACAAGAAGGTGCTATGAAATCTGTGGTGGCACCATGTGCAAAGATATTGGGTTTTCCAATCGAGAATCTTTCTTTAATCAAATAGCTACTTGTGCGTGCTCTTCTAGTCTTTATCGTCAAGCATCTTTCAAAATTCGTGCGTACATGTGACTCAGCTTGGATTTGCTCCACCTCATCTAACGTGGCCGTCAACAAGTGGTTGGACCGACAGACTTGTGAAAAACGGTGAATTTAGAAAACCGTGTGAGTACAAACAAAAGCAATGTTAGCCAACTAAAAATATAGGATATGTCAATATTCATGAGAAATTATACGAATAGTATTTGAACCGTGTTATAATATCCTTTGAGCTACTTAATGATATACTAAAAAGCTATACTCATACCGAGAATCGTGACACAAATATATATTTAATTTTTGTTTCGTGAACTCAAATGATTCTATGACCGAATAAAGTCGAGGATTTTTATTCAAAGCTCTCTTGATAGAAAATATGACTCGTGGTAGTAATCATAAATTGAGTAGTTTCATTAATATATACAAGTTATAAGAATAATAAAGTCTTATATATATATATATATATATTAGTGACTTGATCCTAACAGTGAAATGTTATTCACAATTAAAACAATATGTAATCATCCAAGAAAACGACGATTGCAATGCACAATTGTTCAATGGCCTTCGTAGATGCCGGCAATATTTGGTCTCCCTTCCTCTATTCCTCGTTATCAACTAAAATTTATATTTCACTACGGTCTAAAACGTTGTGAAGATGACCAAAAAAGTTGTTGCGCAGGTCCGTGCCTCTAAAAATTAAGAAGACATTGTAAATCCTTTTGGGATTCAATGAAGAAGTCATTGGATGATGGAGTTTGACAATCAACAACAACCATTAGCTTTAGATTTGAAATTGTATTTTTCAGGTAGTTTGTTAACCACTTGATTTTTTTTTTTTTGAATTGTTCTTATACTAAGCGGATAGAGATGCATGATTTTTTTTAATACTTTGGTAATTGGTGGTGCTTAAGATGGACCAAGGCATGTAAAGGCGTGAACACAAGGGTGGGGGATTCCACCACGTTATTTGGACTGTCAGAGTGACATAAGCTTTTCCATGACTGACAAAAGTAGTTAATAGTTTAGATCAATGCGGGGCCTAATAGACTCGATTATTGCACCAAACTGACAAGCAACTCTAGGGTGGGGGATTCTCATGATCTAGGTCATGGGCTCACTGATAAAAATAACTTTGCTGGCTTACTCTAATTTTAAGTCATTTGGACTTTTCACTTTGCTCTAATTTTTATGAAAAAGATTGGTAGAAAGGATCGTCATGCAATGTTTAGGGTTATTTGCACTATCAGAGCGACACAAACTTTTCTGTGGCCGACAAAAGTAGTGAATAGTTTAGATCAATGCTGGTCCTAGTAGACTCGATTATTGCACTGACCAATAGGCAACTCTAGGGTGATGGATTCTCATGATGTAGGTCATGGGCTCGCTGACAAAACAACTTTGCTGGCTTCCTCTAATTTTAAGTGCTTCGACTTTTCACTTTGCTGTAACATATATAAAAAGATTGGTAGAAAGGATCGTCATGTGGTGTCTAGGGAGCAACTTTCAATCTTTCATTTTGCGCACGCATTTCCCTACTGCAATTACTCTGTCAATTCAGTATGGCTTAGGGGTTATTTTTTTAAAGCTCTCATTAAAAATGAAACTTGACTTCTATTTTGGAGATATAACCCACTAACATAATTGGTGAAAATTCGATAATCACTCTAATTGAGATTGATAAAAAGAAATAAGTGCATAAAAAATCTTTAAAATTTAATGCAAAAGTGCAATGAAATTCTAAAGCTTTCAAATAGTGCAATTAATTCGTAAAACTTGTCAAATTGATTCAATTAATTATTTTCTCTAATTCCGTCTAATTTGGCTATTAGAATATATTGACATGTCATTTTTCTTATTATAATTAATCAAGCCAACAACAGCTCGTCGACAATCATTTGCTTTCGTGAGAAAATGTAAGATGCTTTCAAAGCATCGTGTGATCAGCCTCCCAAGTAATTATTTTATATCAACTGCTATGAACTTTTGATTTTTCTCTAATGAAAAATATTGTTATGAATGCTTTTGGAGCACCTAACAATTTCTCTTTTTGCGCATGTATTACTGCAATTATTCTGTCGCTTCAACATGGCTTAGGAGTTTGGACAATTTTAAGATCTCATTCAGAGTGACAGATGCCCCTACGAAAGTCTCATGTCGAGGCAATTATTAGGGTCTAATAAGTAAGATATTATTAAATGAAAATATAGTAGTAAATTAAATCTGAATTGTAAAAGTTGAAGACATCTATATTAAGCCTATCGTTTTGGACGGTTCAAAGCCAATTTTGTTTATGTACGAAGTTCACCTTAATAATTCTATTCAATAGACGACTGTACCTCTCATGCACACGGTCAGTTTCTAGAATTTAACCATAATAATACCATGACTAAGTTCGATCCACTAAGTCTCAATTGTTAAACGGATGTATTATGCTTGAATACCATCTCATTTAATGTGTATGATCCAATAATTCATGGTAAATCAATTCACAGAAAAAATTTCCGAAACGTGAGGATGATTGTAGTAGGGCAAGTGGATCGGTTTCTAAACCATGTCCCCATCCATCAATTGTATAAATAATAAACAGTTTTTGGATTGTGGGCTAAGAGTGAGTTTCGGTCCATATCCGATGTTCAGGTTTAAGAGGATTTGTTCAGCGATTGCTGCAAAAATTGAAGAAAATCTGTGGAAGATCTTAAATTTTCATTATAAATTCTCATCCTTGAATTTCTAGTGAACAAATCCAAGTCGGTAATTTGAGTTAAGTTGAGCTAAGGTTGAGACGTCCAAATTTGATTTCATTACTAGAATGTGTGAACTAGCTGACCAGGAAAGGTTAGAATTTCTATTTTTTTTTAAAATGAAAGGCATTACCCATGACTTGATTCACGATGGAAATACAAATAATTCCAAAGATAATTTTGAAGACGGGCAAAGTGGCAAAAAAAAGTGGTAGTTTGAAGTTTAAACAGAAGGGATTTACTCAACTCTGAGTTTGTGGCAGAGTAAACTTATTTCATTTGGCATGATTCCAAGAGTTTTGAAGGAGGTCGACCCCTAAGATTTTCTTATTGGGCCTAACGTTAACTTTTGTCCTTATGGCATGGGCCACTCTCCTTATACGAGGCGATACAACATCCGTCAATTTTAACAGACCATCCCATTTAACAGCAATATCTTATCTTTCACTATAGATACCCTAAACCATTTTCTTGTTAGTTATATTCACAACAAAAGAACTACTGCTTTAATCTCGGCAATAGCGATTTATCAACCTCTTACCTGCCACCTTTAATTCAAGTCCCTTAAGATTGTTGACGCTGTCGTTCTCTGCTTCATTCATCCGGATGATTGGTATTACTCGTTCCCAATACTTTCTCTTTGCTAAAGAATCGTGTTTAAAAGGACGAGGTCCTCTACGGTCACTGGTCATGTTGGGTTTGGGTCAACGGGTATCAATCTAATCCAAATTGACTCATTCAACCTGTTTTGACCTATTAATACAAAATTTAGTGTTTCATACTCAATCCGACTTATATTTGACCCAACGTATATTACTAAAATACATTTATATCTAATACAACATATGAAAACCTGTGTCACCCATTTAGCCCCTTTAGATTTCTCATATGTAAATGTTATTAGGATAAAAATTTCATACCAAAATGAAAATGTAATTAGCATAATTAAAACAAGTTAGTAAATATAGTAAAAACGCAAAAAAGAAAATGCAAAATTCTCGAAAAAAGAAAATAGAAAAAGGAAATAAAAGAAAAGGAAAAAAATTAGAAAATTTTAGAAGATTGCAAAAATCGTTCATGTGTTCATTGACTATATCAATTAAGATGACTGATGCTAACTAAACCGCATGACAACGACTTTCGTCAAAATTGTCAAAATATTTAGGATTAATGTGATCAAATTAAAAAGTTGGGGTTGAATTGACACAGTACAATAGGCTTAGAACTTTTGGTCTGATAAATGAGAAAAACCAAATTAAGTAAAATGATCTCATAATAAAAGAATCCAAAAAAGGTTAATTTTTTCTTTTAAAAAAAAAAAAGACAGAAGATGATTGAAGAGGGTTTAGCGAGTTCGCATGGAGGGCTTGTATGGCGTTAGTTTGAGATATTTCATAAGTAATACAAGTTTTTCAAGTACTTTTTGCTGTTTTATTGAATATTATGACTCACGCAAACAAATACCAGCATATAAATATATACATAATTTTTTTATCATAATAATTCACCAACCAAGGATATTTCTTTTTGTTTTAATTTTTTTGGTCATATTTTGTTTTCAAATTTGAAAAGATAAGATATCACAACTTACTTCTAAGCGTATCCAAACAAACTCACCTTAGCCGGTCCATGTTTATCAGTAGATCTCACAAAAGCAAAAGCATGCACCTCCCCCAACCCTTAAAAAAATTAACACCAGCCAAAAAGATGTATGTATAAGGGGCAAAATCGACCGCATGATATTAACTTGTGCAGAGCCAATTTACTCTGGGTAGCATACTCATGGGCTGCAATGCACAATGTGGCCCAGCAGCTAAAAAGAAGTGCACAACCCAATTAAAATGAGTTCATTTATGGTTATGAGGTAAACCCATTTAGACCCACTTATAGTGGGACTTTGTTTTATAAAACCCTTTCCAATCCACTTAAAAACTTGGGTGGTTCATCATACACCAAACTATAATAAAAATGAGTGAAAAATGAGTCCACTAATTTATTTTGCCACCTGTGCTCGTGCACAACATTTATCCTCTTTTGCTAAAAGAATCTCATATGAGCCCGTGATAATTCCTCTACAATCGCGGGTTTCTCCCACCTCTAGTCATCGAATAAATCTAAATCATCTCGAATCTTGATTATCACGAAGAGAAACGACAACGGAGTAAAAAAAAGGGAAAAATATAGTATACGCAAGTTATAGGGTATTTGACATAATCGACCATGTTAGGATGATAATACCATCATTCTTAATTTAATGGTGTGAGTATAAAGCCACTTCTGTAAACTCTTTTTCATACTGAAAATGTATGCCATAAATTATTAAAAGATAATCCTAGCAATGCATACCAACACATTGTCCCTCGCTTCAAGCTAGCCTTCAATTCCTCCCATCTTCATTTTCATCACAATCTGTAGCATCATTCATTACTGCACACTATCATCCAAGGACCTCAACACCTTTCCCTGAACACCAGTGGATCTACAGCATCATGCGATTCATTAAAAGCATTATCTCTTGAAATTACTAGAGAAATCAATCAAAGAGTTTTCCGTTCGACTGCAAGAATCTCGTCTTCATTCATCATGGATAGTCGTCAATCCACTGTGAAAGCATTCAAGTCGGTGTTCACCCCGTCGACTAGAGGTTTCAAAGAAATTTGGAACTCTTCATATTCTTCCAATTTCAACTCATTCTCTAACAAGAATTGGAAGAGTGTAGAGAGTAGGAGTGAGCATGATTCAAATTGAGCCGGTCTAACACTTAGGCTTCGTTCGTTTTGCGGAAAATAATTTTCGGAAAAATGTTTTCCTGATTTTCCAGCGTTTGTTTTCCAGAAAATGAATTCCTTGCGGAAAATGTTTTCTATCAAACGAAAAAAGTCTTCTAAAGTGGAAAACATTTTCCTCACTTGATCTCTCTTATCCCACACCTCTACAAATCTTCACTTCCTCTTCCTCTTTCTTCTTCTTCTTTTCTTTTTTTATTTGAATTATTTTTTACTTTTTTTCTTTTTTAATTTGAATTATTTTTAATTTCCTTTTTCCTCTCTTTTTCCTTTTTTTTTTTTTTTTTTTCTTTTCTTTGTTTTCCATATTCTTCTTTCTCAGCTAGTCGTCGGACCAGGTGAACCTCAAGCTCATCAATCTCAAACTCATGCTTGTCAATCTAGCGAGCCTCGAGCTCGACGCTCGCGCTCGCCAATCTAGTGAGCGGAAAATATTTTCCTTACCGAACACCAGAAAATATTTTCCGAAATATTTTCAGGTTTTAGCGAACACCAGAAAATATTGTCATTTTCCTGGCAAATGACTTATGGGAAAATATTTTTCGGAAATGATCCATTTTCTGCGAAACGAACGGACCCTTAATCTAGAGATCAATCCGCACAATGTTGGTCCCCACTTTTTGGGACTAGGGACCAACCCTGCTAAGCTTAGTTCGATCTAGTCCAATTCTAGGGTCTAGAGGTGGGCACGGTTCCTAGGTAGAATAGGGAACCAGAGAACCGAACCGGAGGATCAGGTTTGGTTCCTAGTTCTAGGGAGGAAGGTTCCAATTCCCAATTCCATTTTTTTGGGAATCAGCAGTTCCTGGTTTCAACTAGAACTAGGATTCTAAACAAAGAAACCCTAATTTCTTCTTCAATCTTCATCTTCTTCTTTACTTTCCCTATTCTTTCCATTTCCTCGACTCCACGCCCCGACAACCCCAAGGTGCTCACTGCCCTCGACATCCTCACTGCTCGCCGCCCTCGATGCCGCTATCACAACCCACGATGTCGTTGCTGACACCGCTGCTACTCTGTTTGACGGTGCTGCCGACTCTCGTTGTCACGTGTGCCACCTCCCAACGACGAGCTGCTGCTGAGCTGCCATTGTGACGCTGCTGTTGCTCCACCCTATTTTGCCTCAACAACGATGCTGCTGTTCAAACTTCAACGACGAGCAGCCTACATGTCGACGAGCCGCGGCATCTCAACCTCCCAACCAGCGCCAAGAGTTCTTTTTACCTTCTGTTAAGATCCGCTTCTCTCAATACCAAAGTGAGCGGGAGCCAAAGTTCCGACCACGAAGCAAGGACAAAGCCAGTTAGCCAAAGTTCCAACCACAATGTTTAGTAGTTTGCAAATTTTGGGCCATTCTTCCTTTTTGGTTTGAGAAATTCCTTCCCAAGGAGCAATCAGTGTCGTTTTTGTTCTTGAGTTGATTTGGAAAAATTAAACAGAGCAAATGGGTCAAACATGACAAAGATTTGGCAGGTCATCTTCTGCTATTGTATCTGCCGAAGAGAAAAATGGGAAATTTACACTTAATCCAAGTTGATAACTAAAATCCCCATGCAAGTTCCATAAATTCAGTTTCTGTCATCAAATTGTTTTGCTCCATTTTCACAACTCCATGGATCACCGTATTGAATTATATGTTATTGATATTTTTAAAGCTTTTAGGTATAATGCGATCGGTTCACTGATTCACCTTGCAACTTCCAAATATCTACTGAAAATTTGATTCTCTCAAGTTCAAATAAATGATTCTCCAGTTTACAGAGTAGAAAGAGAATTGGGAAAGGGATGTTTCAGGCATGTTTATGTCGATCAAGCCATCAGTCCTTCGACTTCAAGTGTCATTTTATGGGTTTGTTTCAACATTTTAGTTAAACTTCCAAAGAATACATCCGCTAACGGTTTGATTCCGAATTTGTGAACTTCAAATTCTCTAGTAATGGTATGAACTGCATTTCAGTGTTATCGCAAACGGTTGATATTTTGTGTGAACCATCTGTTTTAGTTTTTTGATGTGGTGCAACCTCTATCCAAGTTGATGCACAAACTCTTTTACGAGTTGCGTCATGTATTATCAAGAAAATGGTTATATGCTCTCCATGGACGAATTTAAATCTCTATTACTTATTGTTTGTTGGGTGTTTAGATCACAAAATGACGATGGTTGTTTGCATTGATATTAGTGACTTCCGAGTGCCAATTTATAATGCTAGTATATTTCATTTAACGGTTGATGGTTATCATTGAAAGCCTTATCAATCCTTCAATTAATCACGCCTAGAAGAAGGCTCTCCCTGTTACTATCTACAAAAGTGGTAATGACTTTTTATGTTATTTTCTGAAATTTTGTTGACTATCTTGTCATCAACACGGGAATTCTATTCTCATCCCTCATTAAGGTAATGTTCGCCATTCTCCATTCCAGTCATGCGAGTGCATTGGTTAGATGAAATGTTGGCCCTCTTCTTGGTATTTAGTATTTCAAAAGCAGGTAGTCAAGAGTATAGGATATTCAGTTCTTTCATTAGAAATAAATATTTTAGCTCTAGGAAAGTTTTGATGCCTTGGCCTATTAACCATTTTTGCAAACATTTACTTCCACCTTTTCGTGGCAAACTATCTTATAACATTTGCTGCTACTTCCAATGTTTATTGAATTTTTTAGTAGATTGAAGAGATGATCTTTCCTTTATATTGGATGGTTAACCACACAACCATAGAGCGCTGCATCCTATATATGAGATCCCATGGCTTGAATTCGTCGATAATGTTCTCATGCATGTGAGTTTCTATACTTATTCTCGACTAGGATAATTGATTCTCTCTTTCTTTTTTTGAAAAAAGTAGAAGCAAAAAGGATGTCAGTTGATCACGTTGCTCATCTAAATCATTTGATGGGGGTGTAGTGGCAACTCAATGTAAGGCCTTGACCTTCCATACTCTCAAGGTAGTCCCAGTCCCCAGTCAAACATTATCTACACAGCATTCAATGATCCCTCTCCCTTTTTAAAAAAGAAAGCAAAAATTATAAGGTGTAAAAGGAAGAGAAAGCCTCTATGTGAATAAGAGTACCTACAAGCATAATAAATAGCTCCTATCGATATTGGTTAGACATCTTATTTAGTATTCTTAATTGCATCATGCTTGAAAGTGGGTTTTTATGAAGAAATAAAAAGGACCTCATAGTACATTTGATTTCTTTTGTGGTACCACCGATGCATGTTTAGTCATCTCATAAAGGTTGTGTTGTAAATACCAAAAAAAAAAAAAAAAAAAACCAGTGGAAATAAAATAGGATAATCATATATATTATGATTTTTGTGCTAATGTTTAGGTAATAGCTTTAAAAAATATTGTAATTTCTATTTTTCGTAGATAGTAATAGTTTTCCAACCAAAAAATCAAGGTTGGCATTTACTTTAGTGGCTTCCTTCCTATGATATTTAAAGGTTTGTTAATTCTAGTTGTTATTTGAGTAACGAACAAGAGATATATTCTATTTTTTTTTTCCATTTATCTCAATGGTTAAAAGAGACATTTAATTTCCTGAAAATGGATCATACTGTTATAAAGTGGGCTAGCAAATGCATCATTAACAAAAGTGTATCATTTATGTAATTTGTTCAAGTGTTCAGGTAGATGTGACCAACGAAAATAGGTTACAAGTATATAGTAGAATATAAATGTGTCTTTTCCTTTTTATGACACTACAAATGAAAGATCTCAACATGCCCCGAGATTTAGATCAGCCGTTTACGTAGATGGGAATAGCTTTATATTGAACAACATGATCCTCTTGAAAAGGTAAACTGAACAAGATGTTGCTCGAAAGTATAACTCGATATGAAGCTATCCCCATTTATGTATATGGTTGATCTAAATGTTTGGGCCTATTGAGATCATTTTTATTATTATAAATAGGAAAAGACACATTTCTCTTTTGTGTATATTCGTATAACCTATTTTTATCCATCACATCTCTTGTTCATTATTCAAATACCAACTAAAATTCACAAACCTTTAAACATCATTGAAGGGATGAAGTAAACTAAATGGAAAACTATTATTAGCTAAAAGAAATAAAAATTACAATGTAATTCTAAAGCTACTAAATAAACTTAGCACGAAAGTAATTAATCTATATGATCATCCTATTTTATTCCACTTGTATTTTTTTTTTTGTTTGTAAATATAACCTTTATGATATGAGTATGTATGAATTGGTGGTATCATAATAGAAATTAAATATACTTCGAGGTCCTTTTCATTTCTTCATGAAATCCTACTTTCGAGCGTGATGCCACTAACAAACCTAAATGAGATGTCCAACCAATACCGATCATAGTTATTTATTATGTTTATCTGTACTCTTATCCATAGAGAGGCCTTCTCTTCCTTCTTTGCCTTATAATTTTTGCTTTATTTTTTTAAAAGGGAGAGGGGTTGTTGTATGATGTGTGCGGATTAAGTTTGATATTAGGGACTGGGACTCCCTAGAGAGTATGGAAGGTCATGAGGCCTAACACTGAGTTGCCACTGTACCCCCCATCAGATGACTTCAGATGAGCAACATGAGCAACTCACATTCTTTATGCTTCTACCGTTTTCAAGAAGAAAGAGAGAATCAGTTATCCTAGTCGAGAATAAGTAAACAAATTCACATGCATGAGAACATACAAGATTATAACTCAATGGTGTAGTTAGTATGGATGAATATAAGCCATGGAATCCCCTCTATGGAACATAGCTCTGGTTGTGTAACTAGCCATCCAATATAACAGAAAAATCATCTCAGTGTTATTAATTGCAAGAAATCAATCAACTAAAAATTTTAGTAAACACTGAAAGTAGCAACAAATGTTATAAGATAGTCTGCCACGAAAAGACAGAATAAATGTTCCACAAAATGGTCTGTAGGCCATGGCATAAAAACTTTCCTAGAGCTAAAATGTTAACTTTTAATGAAAGAGCTTAATATCATGGAGTCCTGATTACCTACTCCCAAAACTCTAAATACCAAGAAGAGGGCCAACATTTCATTTAGCCAATGCATCAAAATACTCACATGGTTGGAATAGGGACTGACAAACGTTACCTTAGTGAGGAATGAGAATAGAATTCCCACGTTGATAACAAGATAATCAACAAAATTATAGAAAATGACATAAAATGTCACTTACCACTTTTGTAGATAGTAATAGGGAGAGCCTTCTTCTAGACATGATTAATGGAAGGATTGACAAGAATGTACACAGGGCTTTTAATGATATTTATCAATTGTTAAATAAAATATGCTAGCATTATAAATTGGCACTCGAAAGTCTCTAGTGTAAATGCATACAATTATGATTATTCTGTGATCTAAACATCCAACAAACAATAAATAATAGAGATTTAAGTTCGACTATGGAGAGCATATAACCATTGTACTTGATAGTATATACATAGCTCCTAAAGGATCTTTGTCTACCGACTTGGACAAGAGTTGCACCACATTGAAAAAATAAAAAAAGACAATTCACACGAGATATCCACCATTTGTGATAACGCAAAAATATACTACCCGCCATTACTAAAGAAGTTGAAGTCTACAAATTCATAATCGAACCGTCAATGGATATATTTTTTGACAATAACGTTCTGACATTGTTTAACTAAAATGCCGAAGCAAATACAAAGAAAGACACCATCTACGTCAAACTCAAAGACTAAAATGGATTGAACAAAACAATGAACACAAGGATGGATATATAAGGTGAAGATCACGACCAACCAAAGGACTACACAATCAGAACACACAGATTTGTGAAGGTGCATATTGGATTCTTTTGTGTTGCTCCTAGTTGCATACCATCCAAGTACATAGAAATTGGGTGTATACTCTCTTATTTGTCGCTGATTAAAAAGGAAACAAAAAACTTCAAAAAACTAAAAGCTGAGCACTAAACCTAAATCCTATTTGGCCGCACAACGGAAGCAATGAATCACAAACATAATATCCTCACAATCAAAAGAACAAAAAAGCGGAAAAAAAAATAAAATATGCGAAGAGAAGGGGAGGATCAGCCAACGGATGGAGATAAGACTTTGCACAGGTGTAGTGACTGTAGATTTGGGGATACACCAGTGGATGGAGCTTGCATGTGAGACCGCTACTGATTTGGGCGAGCATCAACCCTCTTTCTCTCCTGCTCCATTGTTGAGCTCTTTCAAGTTTGCATTGTTTTCTTTGTTTTCGGCCACCATCACTCCCTCTCCATCAGCTAAAGTCCTACCAGATTTGTTGATTACCAAGCCAAGCCCTCTCCCTCTTTATCCCTTCTTGGTTTTGATCTCGCTAATGGGGCCATTTTTCAAGATTTATCTGACCGAAACAGCTCTCTCTATTACCCTCCTTCATCTTCTTTCTCGGATGGATCCTATTCATGTGGGCTCATCTTCAGTTCTAGAAACTCTCCGAGATGTTCTGGATCTTTTTTCCTTCTTTTATTCTCGGTTGGGAGAGAGACTGCAGGAAAAGCGCCGAGAGAGATAGTAACAGAGAAGAGAGAATGACAGGGCGGAGAGAGGTGAAATGCGGGGCCTCACTGTAGTATTTTCGACTTTAATTAGTGTCAAGTAAAGAAAATTTAATGGGCCCTCCCTATTTTCTGTTCCCTCTAGTCTACACATGAGGATCCTGTATTTTTCAAATTATCCGGCTTTTATCTTCCAGGCCCCTTGCTATTTTCTTTTTCGTTAAAATTTAGCTTTGTCACTATTAAATTTATACGTGTCCGGATGAATTTTTTTTTTTCATTTTCCATTTGGTTTAAATTTTGCAATGGTCTCATTTTAATTTTTCAATTTGCAGTCACACAAAACTTTCACAATACATCACTTTCACAGATAAATTCACATATATGTTCCTTTGAAATTTGGATAATATTTCAAGGTTTGGTAAGGAAAGGAAGATATACTTTTTATTTAAACTAAATTTTAAACAAACAAGACTTTGATTTGTAAGAGTAATGTCCAAGAAAATTCTCACTAAGTCTTTTTACCATTTACTACTAGTACAATATTCTTATGTTTACAATATATTCCTTTTGCCTCACTTTTAAAATGATTATATTATATTATTCGAAATGTCAACTCTATCTTAAGATCAGTCGTCCAAAAAAATTGTCACGCCACATATCCATTTACATATACAGTCACTTTGAATTATTTTCTTCTTTTCAAAAATCTCAAAAACATTATTTGAAGGACGAATGAAATCCCGAGTGTGATCTTCTATTTTGTCCTCTCACTCATTTTGCGTTCCCACATGACTTTGGGCGTTCGATGGACAATCTTATAACAATAGTTGTCAAAACAGTTGATGTATCAATGTCTCTCTCCCACCCCCCCCCCCAAAAAAAACTAAAATACTAAAAAGAAAGGCAATTTCATTAATAAAATGTAATTAGTATTTAAACAAATGGACCATGTTATCAGCTGTCAAATGCGATCAACTTATTTTAAAGGATTGCTTATGCTCTACCGCATCACTTAATACATCAATTTCTTTTGCAAAAGTAAAATTACCTGGCATTCGTGTATAGTAAACTAGTCTTGTTGTGGTCCTCCTAGATTTGACTTAAAAAAGGAGCTTTATATCATAGAGAGAAGAAACAAGAAGGGGGGGAAGCGAATCTTTATATTGGCCTTGCATTAGAGACAAGCATTTGGCATGCTTTAAAAAATTATAAAGCTGAGGATACATGGGAAACGGTGGGAAATGCATGCCATGAGAGAGAGAGAGAGAGAGAGAGAGAGAGAGAGAGGGGCCATGGGGCTGGTGGTGGTTCGTTTTCTTTAAAAAATATTAGATGTGCAAGTGACAGTCACATCAATTTCATACTAATCCATTTAATGGTTGGCACGTGTCATTTTTGGGCCTACCCATTAAGGAGCCTTGCATCCCCTCTCTCTTCAATTAATCGACACTCTCTCTCTCTCTCTTCTGTCACACACTTTGCATCCCCTCTCTTCAATTAATTTTTTACTTCATTTTCCCTTTTTTTTTCTTTTTTTTTATTCTTCTTCTTCTTCCTTCTCTCAGTCCGCTTAGGTTGATGACCTCAACTCAGACTATTGCAAATCGCCTTCCACCACCACATCACTGTCGTCTCAGTCCACCACCTCACCGCCGTCTCAAGCTCCGTTTAGTTCAGCATTCCCAGGAGGCTTTCAACCCCAAAAGTCCCTTGAGAAAAATTTAGGTGTTTGGTTCAAAGATTTGGATGTGTCCTTAGCCAAATGCTTTGGCCTTTGAAATGCTAAAAGCCCAAAGCAGGTGGGAACCTACTTTAGGCTTTCAACATTTCGGAAATGCAAGTCCACCTCTACTATTCATCTATTGACTTTTTTATATTAAAAAAAAATCATCTTCCCCACATCTCAATCGTTGTTGATCGGCGATGGAGTTTCATTAAATTTTATTTTTATTTTTTTTAAAATAATAAAAACCCTTTGCAAATGTTGGATTCACCTTCTTTTTTTTTTTTTTTTGGTCATTTTTATCTTTTGATAATCAATAGCACAACTTTTTATCAATATACTAGAATGATCATTAATTAACAAAGATGATTAATACTACAACAATTACAAAAAAAATATTCAAAGTTGAAAACAAACCTAAAAGAACCTTAGGTCAAAAGTTGAGCTTTGTATCTAATCTATAATCAAATTCTTTTAATATAATTTTTAAATTAATTTACTAATATATATCTTTTACTTTACTCTCAACATGAAAATGTAAAATATTATATAGTCATTGTTTCTTTTTTGCAATTTTAAAAATATTAAAACTAAAAAAACTTAATTTGGTCACACTAAAGAGCTTTTCAAATATATATTTACCAAATAGTCTTGTATTTTCTTAAAACACTTTTCAGTTATAGTTTAGCAAACAGTTTAGCATTTCGGAAAACCCTTTTATTTCAAAGATATTTGCATTTTCCTAAGAGCATTTCCCAAAAACCGAACCAAACGGGCCCTTAATCCTTTGTCGTCATGCTTGAGCTTAGGGCGAACTTAAGTCTCGGATTTTGGATCTAAGCTCGAGTGAGCCCTAGAATTGTGATCTAGAGCTTAGCTCGACCTCAAGTTTATTGATTTGAGGTCAACTAGTGTTGCGAGGTGGAGGCGGAGGCAGTAGCATGGTTTGCCGATGTGGCAAAGGGCCTCGTGCTCTTGGCTGATGTGGGCATCGACGCAAAGGGCGCGGGAGGAGTTGGACATGATGCGGTGATTTTGTAGGTCAGAGAAGAAGCGAGCTGAGATGTAGGAGACGAAGCGGCGTGCCGGAGACGGTGGGTCTATGGAAGCATGAGAGCCTTTTGAAAAAATAAGAGTAGGTTTTTTTTTTTTTTTTTTTTTTTCCCATAAAAGGCAGAAGAAAGAGGAGAGAGAAAGTCGATTAAATGAAGAGAGAGGAGGGAATGTAAGGTAGCGTATCGTAATGCTCCTATTTCTCATAATTTCTATTATTTTTTTCCCCGGAACAAAAAAAGAACAAAAACCTATTTGGTAAAACATTTGTTCCCGGGAACAATTTCTCCAATTTTTTGTTCCCGGAAATAGTTTTGAGAAGAAAAAAAAAGTTGCTCATTGTTTCCGGAATAATTTCTAGAAATAAGCTAATTTTCTTTTTTATTTTTCTTTATTTCTTTTTCTTGTTGTGGCCACCGTTAACCGCTCAAAGCCACCGTCCACCGCCGCCATCGGCCGCCGGTCGCCGGCCGCGCCGCCGCCGGTCGCCGGCCGCCGCGCCGGCCGGGGTTGTTGCCGTCGTTGTCGTCGCCAATCGCTGCAGCCAACGATCTCTACCATCGCTGCGTTAGTCGCCGGCTATCGCTTGTTGCCGGCCGCTGGCCGTTGCCGGTCGCCGGCCGCTGGATCGCCGTCCTCCACCGCCACCGTCGCCGATCCGGACCGCCGCCTCCTCCTTGCCATCCGGCCGCGGCTGCCGTCGGTCACTAAATTGCCGCTACTCGCTGCGCCTCTCGCTGCGCTCTCACTATGCCGCCAACCACCGTCCGCCGCACAGACGCCGCGGCCGCCAACCATTGCCACCGACCGCGGCGAAAGCCCATCGGTTGCCGATGACGGTCGGCGGTCATCAGCGACCAATGGGCTTTCGGCAGCGACGGTTGACGGCCGAAGGCGATGATGGCAATCCATAAGCAATAATAAAAAATGAATAAATACAAAAAAGAAATTGTTGCGTTACCAAACACATTTATATTCTTTTTTCTATTTTAAGAATATAAATTATGTGTAGTTACAAAACAGGTTCTTTTACTTAAAAATTATTCTCCGGAACAGAAATTGAAAAGAATTATTTCTGAAAAAAAAAAAGAAACTCTTTCCCAAAATAGAAGCGTTGTCATGCAAAGCCTAAGAGTCTTTGACGGATGGGCCCAAAAATGTGACATATCAACTATTAAATGGAATGGTATAAAACTGACGTGTCTGTCATTTGGGCACCTAATATTTTCTCCATTTCCTCAGCCCTTACGAGTTCCCAGAAGAAAGAGACTTGTGTGAGTTTCGATGCGACGTGAGAGATCTTCTTGTTGGCAGTCTGTAAGTGCAAATAATGGAGATGCATGCAAATAAAGCACGGACGTGAGCTGTCTCTTCTCAGGATGCATATACCGAAAATTGCCAGACTTCTCTATCGAATGGCCGCTAACTTGTACTTTATCCGCATTGATTTTATGATGTGTCTAATTTTTTTATTTCGTCAATTAACAATGTCGACCATTATGGTTATTATCACATGCGTATGCGAGGATCACTGCGCCGTGTGCAAAATGTATGGAGATAATGTATGAGTGAAATCAAGGGGGAAAGACTAATTAATTTTTGACGAAGTAGATAGAACAAACCATCCTCTTAAGTGGGCCACGATAACGCCGAGTTGGGTCCAACAAGTTTTTAAAGTGTCTAATCTGCCCTCCAGAGATGCATTAAATGGGTCAATCAATCGGTTTTTTTTTTTTTTTGAGGGCTTCTTTAATCTCTCATTGTCTTTCATTTGATTTACAACTTTTTAATGAAATAAAAGGCAGGAAGTCTGAAAGTGGTACGTATTTTCATCAAATAGTATTTGATTACATAAGACAGTTTGAGTTCGTCCCGCTCCGACTCGAAACTGCTTTGTAATAGTCTCCCATGCAATGAGGCTGATGTGGACATGCCATTCATCTTTTGATTTCTATAATATATGATCGTGTCCTTTTTATTCATAAGCAAAACCATCTCTTTTCAAGGTACAAACGTTTGAATTATTTAAGCTTTCTTTTTTAAATAATCTTTTTTAATTAATCATTAAACACTATATCTTTAAAAAAGTCATGAAATTTCATGAGATCACTGCTAATTGTTATAAAATTACAAGTTATTAAATATAAGCATGATTTAATACTTAAGTATCCTAACACATGCATTTGTTTTATATGATGTGAGATTTTACCGAATCACTACCGATTTGTTAGACTAGTGCATGGTTTATTATTTAAATATTCTAACACTTCCTTCACATATAGACTAGATTTTGACCTTAGTTAAAAGCGTAGAAATATGCAATTGGTGAGGCAAATAAAGACTTGGAAGATTTTTACTTTTTTTAATTAAATATTTTTAATTTTTTTAATCAAATTCCTCTATTTTTACAAACTTTCTAACCAAATCTTTATGATATCAAATTTGATCAAATTCAATAGAAGTGGTTCTCGAACAATGCTATGGATGCCCAAGTGAATGTGCACAGAAAAGTTTAATTCAAGTAAACAACGTGGAAGTATGACGTGGATAATTAAAAATGCTATCCACATATTTTTCAGTCTGGCTAAGAAAAGAAAGATACTCTTTAAGAGTGGTGCTAGCTATATCAAGAATGTTATTGTAAGTAACCAAGCATGATGTAATTAGGCCGTAAAAAAAAGTGGTTAGGTTCGACACTTCATAAAACTTCATCTCATCATTTTGCATATCAACTTTGCAAGAGCAATACTTGGTTGCTCTCAATGCACATGAACCAAGAGTGTATTACCCATTTCAACAATGAGTCTCATAAGATTCAATGATTGAGATCAATTGGTTTTTAAAAGGACATTTTCGACAAAGTTATTTTGTTGTGGCTCATAAAGAGAGATAATGAATATTGACAGACTGAATCTTTGATAGTTCTTCAATAATGTATTCTAATATTTTTTTGTTCAAATGATCACCTCAATTTTTCAAATTTGTGCACAATGTGAGGCTTCTGTTTACAACATTACTGAAATTATTAATGTACAAAACACAGTAAACTATGTTACCGTGGTGCTTACTAGGAAATTTTTTTATCAACTGGCAATAAAACCAATTATCACGCTGCCACCACCTTCACCACAGCCAACCTTTTAACAGCTAAGCCAACATGACCACCCTTCACCAACCACCCAAGCGACCACCGCCACCAACTTCAAACTCATCGTTCGTCGTCTCTCTCTGTGGCCAACAGTGGCGTAAATCTCAGAATTCAAGTCTCGTAACCTTGAATTAGAGGTCGCGACCTTAGATTCACGGTTGCGAGACCTCAGACCCAAGGCAGCAACCTCAAGCGGAGGTTGGGGATAGTGAGAGAGATGGTCGCAACAACGGCACAGTGATGGCCTCATAGCATTAACAGGCAGGCAGCAACAATGGCATTGTACGGCGTGGACGACGGTTGAGCATGGAAAAGGATGAAAGGGTAAAAAATAAATAATAAAAACCACTTAAAGATTATAAAAAATAAATCCATTTTTAAATTGGAGTGCCAATGTGCATCATTCCTTAAGCAAGTCATCATATTAAGCTATATTTTAAGAGTTCACACACTCAACGGAAACTAATGATGAGTCAGGTGCATCGGTTTGAAATTTTTTGTGGTCAAAATATTAATTGAAGATAAATTTTCATAAATATATTAATTTGGAGTTTTTCGTATTATCAACTCAAAAAACAGATAAGAAAAAAACATGAGAATTAATTATAATCCGCAGATGAAGATGAGAAAATAATTCCATTGAAAAGCAAAGAAATTTAAGAGGAGAGGCCAAAAAAGGAAAAGGAAAATAAGAAAAGACGGAAAGGAAGTCCAAAAACAAAAGTCTCATCGTCGGCTCCTCCATCTATATCTGGGATAGAGATGGCAGCTTCATCTCTCCTTGATGTTCGCTCATCTTCTTTAACGAAAACGCTAGCTCGACTGTCCGGAGACCAACGACATTCTCATCGGTCACGAATTTATTCACAATAATAAGCATATTCTTATATTGAAAAGATGCAAACATGTTATGAGCAAGCGTGCTTAAAACTTGATTTAATTGATAGATTCCATTTGTGTGTTAACCGTAGCTCATAACCACAAAACTATCAAAAGCACAACTCTATCGGTCGCCTCTTTCTCTTGGCTGTTGGTTGCCAATAGTGGGCGTCGCCGATAGCCAATGCTGCCGCCGTCTATTGCTGCCAATATGGTCGTGGTCATCAGTCGTTCATCACTTTTCATCATCGATGCGAAGTACTGTCCAATGGGATCACGTCGTGTTCGTCATCCATGCGATGAAAAATGAAATTTTAATCCAAAGCATCAGATTGCATCACTCGTTTTAAGATGGGCGGGATATGGACAATGAATCAAAGCCTAACCCTGAGGGTGAGAAGTGGAAAGAAAGAATGCAGTGAGGAGTAAAAGAATCATAAACACCAAACGACGTTTCAAAGAGGTCTCTCTCTTTCTCTTTCCCTGCACCGGTCAGGTTTGTCACTTTCTTTCGGATCCTGAATTGCTCTTGTGCTGATTGCAGATTCTGGGGTTGTAGGAGATGGAGAGCCCCAAGTTCAAGTTCAAGGTGATATGGCGGCTATGGCGAGAGCTTGCTCAGCGGTTGATCCCAAGTACCTTCCCTGAGGCCACCATGTCTGCTTCACCATCTCCAATTCGGATCCTTTCGTGCAAACTCTCAAGGTTAATTCTTTCTTTTGTCTAGTTGAGTCGAGCCTTAGAGAGAGATAGAGAGAGTCCACCGAAACAGAGTCCAGCTTTGTCATTTCATTGAACACCTTGCTTGCAAACTCGGTTCCTCCTCCACAGCGTAATCAACGGCAATGGAACTCGGAAAACAGCGAGGGCAAAGCAGGAATGAACTGAAATCATATCTAGAATGTAATCGGATACAAAACGACCTGATTCAGCTGTGGGCGTCATCAATGAGTCAGCAAAGGCCACAAACGGCTTCAAGCCATCGCCCTCAGAAACTCAACGCTGGATACGCGCAATCCCGAGGCCGAAGCCCAAAGCAATGCTGGAGAGGGACAGATGACGGAAGAAGAGGAGGCTGGAGCATGGTGCTTGAAGGATCGCGAAGCGAGCGTAGTCGGATCGAGATCGAGACCGTCACAGGCGAGGCGGTGATAGCGATGGTCGCTGGAGAGGGAAAACCCACACGGAGGAGCCATCGACGGTGGCGGAGACATGCCGGCGGAGGGAGAGGAGCTGCGCTGGAGGAGGAGGAGGAGGCGGGGGCCGAGGCGGTGGCGCAGCGACGGCGAGTTAAGCCAAGTGTCCTGTCGGCTCGAGTTATGGGCTGATGCAATGGGCTGGGCTGCGCTCGTGGTCGGACCGGACTGCATGGGGCCGAAATTAAGGGATGGGCTGGAGCTCTATTATTTTCTTTTCTCTCTCTCTCTCTCTTATTTTTCTTTTCTTTTTCTAACTTTTCATTTTTGTATTTATTTATTTTTTCTATAAAAATGCATTTTGATTTGTCAAGCACTAAGCATCTCACAAAGGAGATATTACTATTACATACGTATCACTACGTTGATGCGCTTTGTAACAAGATGCTGTAAAATGCTCTCTATATTATGAGCTCACATACGTGTACGGCAATATAAATGCCACAAAATTATGAAGTAATCTCTTAGCATAACTGAAGCTCTATCTCGATTTTATTATACATTAAAAAAATCGAATAATTTAATTTGAAATAAAGTCTCTGATTTATCAAGTGATAGACCAACAACCAAAAAACTGGTGATAACTCCATTGCTGGTCAAATGCATTCTCTAGTACATGCATAATAACTTTGAAATTACACTCAATTAAATGGTTTTTAAGATTGGAAACAGCATCACAAAGCTTCCTCATGCATCTAAAAAAACCTAACGACATCCAATTATTAGGATTCAAGTGCCTTGAATAGATTTCTTTGAAATAAAGATACGAAATGACCGAAATGACTAATATACATTGTAGAGCAAAACTCATGAATTGATTTTGAGCAGTAATAAGTAAAATTGTTGAATTGCACCACATGATTTTCGATTCTCTTGTTCATACCGAAATCTTCAAGTTGGAAATTCTTGATGCACAAATTAAATTAGGCACTAAATTTACAGAGCATAAGAATCCTTGCATGAGTAACAAAACCCATAATTTAATTGGCCAAAATAACAACCAAAAAGGTCAAATTGCAAAATATCATTTCCGTTCACATGTCTTTCAATATTTGAAATTTTTGGGTCATAGATAGAGATATAACAAGAAATTTGCCAAGAAGATATGCCATAGAATGGGTGACTAAAATCCCATATCAATATCTAAAATGAGCAATCAAATAATCAAATTCCCTAACTCGCCCATAAACCATAAAATATATGCGGTATCCATGTAATGACATTGAGATTATGCATCAAGTAACTTCTGAAACTATATACACCTACTTTTATATCACATTTAAGAAATTCAATGATCTAAAACTCGTGTAGAATTTACACTACCTAGCCTTGGAATAAAAACACGCACCTAATTTAGCCAATTATCATCTTTCAATTGAGCAATATGGATGAAGCCATACAAATTTAGGACTAGGCTTTTTTCCCTTTCTTCTTCCTTAGACGGCCTTGATGAATAAACCATAGGTGCATGGGATTAGGAGGGGAATGACCAATATTTTAATAAAGACCTATAATGGATAAGTTTATTAAAATATGCTACATAAATAGGTCATGGTAAGCACTATAAAATGACAACATATAAACATGATTGGGCAATATAATATTCTCATATATTTTATTAATATTATAACAGAGCATTTTTCAAGGATCAAAATATTATGCAATTAATGTTAGCCCGCACATCCTAAAAATTTCGAACACATTATGGTCAAAAATTACAATCTTCTTATTCATGTTAGACTATTGGTTTTTCAAGCAAATATTTTGCTATTTTCAAATGTTTAAACAGATTGGGTTATGATATATTCAGTACTAGCTAGAAAGAACTCAAATTGGACATTTTATAACTGGACCGCAAAATGTCTCTCATGGAGGATGGAGGAGTGAACAATACAAAAAGCACACTTAGGGAAAAAGCAATTGCCAATTACCTCTTGACCGAGCAGAACATTGAGATTATCATTACTCTTCAAGCCACCACTTGACTATCTAAACCAACCGGGATCACCATGTGACCAATCAAAGCATTGAGATTTTCCCACAATTCTTATGCTAGGCAAAGTCAGCAATGATCACCACATTAACTGGCTCTACAATATTATATATTCAAGAGGTTTATGACATAATGGTACATCAATAAGCTTAAATCCATCAATGCATTCTTTGCTAGGAAATCCATGTGAATCACATGCAAATTATATACAACTTTATCATCATTAGGGATCACACATGATGTAGTCCAAACACTGGTGCTCAAACACATAAATTGCATGCCTAGAATTAACTCAAAGTTCGAAAAACTCATGAAAGAAAAAATCAAGCAGATTACAAAATACGTCGATGGCAAAAATTAGCATAAAAAAAGTGATATCTACATAGGGTTGTGCCATAAATTATCTTAACGATCTAATAATTAAGTTAAAGCATGAAATGAACTTGTGATTGTAGCTGCAATCCTCAGTGAACACATGACCATCCAGGCGAAAACTAATCTGGACAAGAATCGGGCTTCTTCTCTCAGGCCCCTTGAGGAAATTCTGTGATTGGAAAAGTAGTAAATGGCTCATGCATTGTCAGTTAGAGTGCATAGAAGAATCATTTAAAGCTACTTTATGGAATGCTACATGTTTAACTACATCATCTTATCACAAAATTGAATTCTAATCATCGTCAGTAATATTCAAACAAGTGTCTATACTAAAAACAGCCATTTGAACATACATTTATGATAAAATAATTAATTGTTTCTGATATCACACACAAACAGGAGAATATTTTATTATGCTAGAATCAGCACCAATGATATCTCATCCAGATTTCTGCTTTATATGTAGAATATAAAGAGTCACAAAACCATTATTCACAAGTAATTTCTTGATGAGTTCCCCTCAGAAATGGGAACTACCTTAAACTGCAATTTTGACTTAGGTTATAGTCAAATAAAGAGATTAACTAACAGGAATAACAAAAATGAACAATAAAATCAGAATAAACCAAGAATCAGGAATGAAGAGCAAGGATGTTGTCTAACTTCATATTGAAGACCTTTATGGTGTCCTTGTTGAGAATGACCACTATCATACAAGGAAATATATAGCTAAAGGTATACTCCATCTTAGCATGAGCATCATATCCTACTGCCACAGTAAGAAACATTGCCACAGTGCCATAATCCATCCCATTCCCTTTTAACAGGCTATCTATAGAAGGTCACACCATGCAGCCCACTAATTATATGCACAAGTAATTGACAATCATTCGACATGCAACATTTGCATCATAATACCATACAATGATGTCCATAATGTTCAGAAAAGCAACAATGATAATCCAAAGGTCTTACCTAGTTGTGCAAAGCCATGAGAGGATTCAATAGGAACAACCAAAGCACACAGATCTAGTAAGAAGCCTGAGTAACCCGCGACCTGTGAGGCTTTGGAGCTGAAATCCAAATATTAGCATTCAGTATTTATCTACAATATTTAAACAAATCATAGACTGCACAATGTCATAAACAGCAAATGAATGGAAAAGGATGGGAAAATGGCGAAAGAAATGACATTCAAGTTACAGGGTTCCATAAAACAGAGAAGGAAAACAAATTCATTTTATAATTGCCTAGACAAAGTATTTCAAGGCCATATTTTCTGTATGTAATGAGTTGCCAAAGTGTACTAATTATCTTAGAAGCCTGAAAAGGTTAAGGTCAGATCAGTCTCTTGAAATATATGCAACTGAAGAGCTCAAATTAGAGAATTGCTCAACCAAGAACATATATGTTGGTAATTCACGATAAGGATCAAGAAGATACTTATCTTGACAAGTCTAACAAAGGGATTAGCTATTAAGATACTGCACTTCGTCTTTTTCCTTAACCAAGGACATGATGTCCCATTTCTCAAATGACAATCTGGCTAAGAATACCCAGTCTAGAGGAAAAAGCCACGTTTGATAAACAAGGCATCTGAAAATTGGCCAAAAGAAAAGACTGGGCATCTATTACTTTTACCTTTTGTTACTAAGCAAATTCTACACTCATTCTTTGCAACCGTTATGTGGCTGAACACCATTCCACTAAATCAACTATATTTGGGTGCATTTGATCTAGAATTTCCATTACCGCAAGAGAAACAAGAAAAAAGTTGGAAACATTCATAAATCACGTAGACACTTGAAAAGGGGAAAAAAGATTAAATTTCTGTGGAAGCAACGAGCTATTTCTGATGATTCTGTATTTTGACTGAGCTCGTCAGCTTGAAACCCAAAACTGATTCTATTTGAAAAACATGTCCAAATACCACGCAAGAGATAATTTAGCAGACTAATTGTCAAAGCACTTTGCAAAAGAAGGTATCATCCAAGTAAAAACAAGTTTGTGGATAAAGGAATATGCTTAACTTAGGAACCTCACATTTTGGTCCTAAGCATATCAACTTTAAGACATGTCTGAATTGCAGAAAACAGATATTCAGGCAAGCAATTTATCTAAGTGTACCATTTAAATCAATTGATAGTAACTAGGCTATACACCTCGGCAAACTTCTTGCATCAGATTAAAAGAGGTTTTGGGTTAGCTATGGCCTAAACCTAATGTCCTTGAGATCAAACAACATGCTGGAAACAGTGCATACTTTAAGGCTTTTAATAAGGATGGGCAAGTTCTCTCAGAGTTATTGGCACTGGTGATCGATTGAGAGAAGATTTATAGATGACTTGTATACTAATACTGGCTAGGATGGGTTTCAATCAGCTACATCTTCCAAACATCACATATGAACCATGCTCACTGTTAACAACAGTCTCATTCCCTCTATCATGAAAATATGCAATAATTAGGGCTAGTTTTTCAGCTTCACAAGATCAAAATTGAGTAAGGTGGTCCTTTATCTACAAGAAGCATCCTCTTGCTTGATGTCGGATTCAGGAAGGCAATGTGCTACTTCATGTTTCCCACAATACTTTTGACTTATAAGCAGATTATTAAGAGCAGCATATTGAGCTTCTTCATTTAAAACTAATAATTTAACAGAAATAAATTGTCTGTAATCTAGATTAGCTAGCCTTTGCACTGCTCCAATCACAATGAAACAGATCCTATTTCAATAAGTTTTTAAATTTTATGTCAAAAAAATCTGAGTAAACAATTGATGAGTTCTGAACAAGCTTAGGAAACATGAAATGTCAGATCATGGCAGCATCAGACAGATGAAAAATCATACTGGAAACACAGGCCATATGCCACAATTTAGGAAGCACATGCCCTCATGTATGCAAGAAGAGACAATTGCAACTAATAAACAAGAAAAGAGATTTTCTTTATTGAGTACATTGCCCATGGCATATCAGAAATTCCTCATAGTTAAATTATCACATTTCTTTGAAGAAGCTATGCTTGCTAAATACTGGAAACACATGCCATACACCACAATTTAGCAAGCACATGCCCTCAAGACGATTGCAACTACTAAACAAGAAAAGAGATTTCTTTATTGAGTACATTGGCCAAGGCATATCAGAAAGCATAAATTCCTCAAAGTTAAAAAATCATAATTCTTTGAAGATGCCATATTTACCGTTCTAAAAACATTGAAGACATCAAAGAATCTCGCTGGAGTGAAATAAAAAAGCAAGGAAGAAGAGATGAAGAAACAGGGGGAAATGGGAAGAGGAAAGAAAAAACTAAGGTTACCTTAACATGTAATACTTCCCAAAATGTAAATTTTTTAGGGCAAGTTAAAAAAAAAAAAAAAAAAAAAGGAAATGTCTAGCAAGTCACATTGATTTAAAAAAAAAAAGGAAACAAAGCAGGGAAAGGAAGAAATAATATTAACTTGACTTCTTGAAACTTCTCGAAACTCGAGTTTCTTAAATTCAGATGTGGAAAAGAACAGAAATGGCGGAAAATTAGTTCCATAAACCTCCATTTAATTACATGGTTTCGCATCACAATATTCAAAGTGCGACAACAGAATTACTACAAAACCACATCCATCATTAAGCAACATAAGGAGTCATAAACCTCCAGTAAGCTTTAGTTGTCAATTGACATATGTCACAATTTCAGAGTGGGACTAAGGAGATATGGAATCAGCAACAAAAGCAAGTTCCTGAAACTGACCTAATGCATGCCTCAGAGCCACTTGAATGCACATGAAAGTATTGAGCCACAGCCTCCGAATTTACCATTTGCCCAGCCATAATATACATCCTTTACACCTAAAATGGCTAAGAGTCATCTAATCATATTTGAATAAACACATTTTATTAGTTTAGCTTTATTTCAGTATGACAAATGGATTTACCAATGATCAATAATGCTGCTGCACACATTATGCATGGCTCACATGTCACATCGAGGGAGCATGCTGAAAACTTCTCTGCAACTTTCTGCAGATGAAAATCCAGTCCACCACCACTGTTCAAGAAGAACTTCAAGAGCTTCCATCTTTGCATATTTTGTTGCCTAGGAAAGCACAAGGAGAAAAATAATGAAAACTTTGGAGCTTTGTCAGAGAGAAAGTTGCTGTTAGTGTAGTTTCAACATAAATTTAGGAAATGCATTTCATGAAACACGGTTTCTCCTCCATGTTTATTTTTTTATTAATTTATTTTTACAATTGCATAATGTTTGAGTCCAATAGTTTATCTTTAAATTGGTGCATCCCTAAGTGTTGTTGCTTTCTTCCTCTTCGTGTCGAAAGCATTAGTAATGCAAATAAAAAATAGTTCACCAAAGCAAATAATAGCAACATGTCTATAACTCATCCATTTCCTATTTAAATCGCCTCTTTCGTATCTGCTCCATGTTGACTATACTTTCAAGGCTTGAATCATTCATCCTTAGCTTGGTACATAGACTAAGTGAGCAAGATTGTTGTAACCTCGGGACAGGATTTTTGTCAATGCCAACTGCAGTAGATCATGAATCCTATTGGAAAAACCACTGTCTCCAAGACAGAATCATTGATACACCCCATCCAAAAAATTCAGTTCTTTCTTCAAATACCCACAACACCAAGAGTCTAAGAGAAGATCTTATGCGTGAAGCATGGACAACTCTCTTTGCTCCTCAATGTCAAGATCTGGACATTGTTTGAAGAGCATTCTCCTTACTATTAGTTATCCAATCTAATTTATAGTACTCGAGCGTTATATCTCTGGAATTTTATTTGAAATTGCAATTATCCTCCCTATACCTGAGATTTTGCAAAATCTCTTAACTGACTTCCCATGACTGTAGAATTTTGCATCTCTCACTATGCTTTTTTAATGAAGAGAGGCGAAGCCACCATAACAACTAGCTCTATGTAATGTAAAGCAATACATACATAACTAGAATCATCTATAAATTTATGATCTGTTGAGGCGATCAAGTACTAATTAACATATTCAAGCATGCAATACAACACAATCTATGAGCACTCAACATTCTGGTCCAGTAGCTTGCAATGGCTTTATTTCTATTCAAAAAAATAAATGCCATTCCCCTATTCTCCCTCTCCTCATTGAAGCTTTTTCTTTGATTGTTCTCGGTTCAAAATTCAGACAGACCACAATGGCAAATGAGAAATACGAAACATTATACATAGTAAAGCAAGATTCTTGCCATTGTCAGCTGCAGTCGTATTTTAGGAAAGAATAATGGGAACAAAACCATTTACAGCCCAATAATGCATATAAAATTCCACTTTTTAACAGATTTGTTCAGATATACTATTTATAATATATTAAAGAAATATTTAAGGCGGAAACACAAAAAGATTGACAACAAGTACGGGTGGATAATGTGAGGGTATCAATTCAGAACAACAACAAAGTTCTGTTGGCCAAAATTTATAGAAAGGGGTGGAGAAGCAATGATAGACATACATTCTGTGTCTCGTTAATCCTGTTTCTTCCTGCCGCAATAAGGTGCCCTTCCTCAACAATCACACCTCTGTTCAATCAAGTTATAATATAGATAAAGTACAATGTGAAATCATCTACCAATTAAGAATGACAATACTAATAATCTTAATTAGAAAATAAAGTAACATATCTGAAATGCACCTGGTTACTGAAATCAGTTTCTTAACCAACTTGAACTTCAAGGCTGTACAAAGCAAGCTTTGCCTTATATGAAAAAGCAAATAAGTCTTGTTACTTGTTAGGAGGAAAAAAAATGAGTATAAGAGTCAAAATTTCTTACATACTTGCATACAGGCAATTCAAGGGAAAATGAACATCAAGTCGCCAGCAGTAGAAATATTTCAGTATCAACATGCAACTACTAATGGAATGAATCCATATCCCGTAGCTAAAAGATCAAGATTTTGCAAGTCCTGTATAATAAAGTGGTCCAAATTTCCAAGTAATGATTATTAATACATACTCATCCTGTAATCAGATGTGAATCCCACCTAACACTCAAACTGATATGGCTCTAACAACACTAAAGCAAAAACAGCAACTAATTTGAGAAACTACATTAATCAGGTTTCACTCAAACATTCAAGAAGCATCCATGAGTTTTAGCTGCTTGGTCATTTTCCTTCATAAAAGCTACGGCAACATAAGGATAAAAAGAGAATCCTAAACTGTTGCAAAGGCCTCAGAATTCAGAATCGACAATCAGCTTCTTGTGCTTTTGTCTCTATTCTATTGAATAACTGATGCAAACTCTGTGTTTCTCGTGATCATTTCTTTTTCATGTCCATAGTCCACAGGGCAAAAGAAAATAACTACCTAACCAGTTATCCATGGGCACAACCGATATTTGCATTATTCTCACACCCCAAGTAAATTTGGTTTTCAAGAAGTGGTTAAAGAACTCGATCCGTCAAGCAACCTTTCCCGGTCACTTGCCATCTCTCTGCATCTTCTTCATTCCTCTATGGTTTTGCCTCTTCAAGCGCCTCATAAAACATGGAGACAGAGCCCTATCCCAGTGATCGAAGTTTCTCACAATTCAATTCTCCCAGCAAATTGATCACCCACTGCACATCTGTATGATAAGCACGTACTACACATCCACATTTCCTAGACACCTCAAAAGCACCCAAATCCATCCCTCCGTCCCTCCATCCCAACCTATACAGCACCCGGATTTGCCCAGTTTTTTTGCCTGAAAGGGGGAATGAACCAACCCATGTACGCCCTACTTCCCATTATTTCACTCTCCCTCGCTTGTTTTTACCTTTGAACCTAGACTTCACCTACTTCTTTCGATAAATTGCCACCTATGAAAACAACGGAAAAAAAAAAGCTATACCTTCCAGAGATTGTCGCCCATTTTGCAGCCCGTAACATCCATGACCTATGAATTCACTATGGAGCATCCACAGACAGAAGTCACGATTAAGCACTGATTCAGCATCTCTCGAACAAATTCAACCGACACATTCTTCAAGTTCCCGCGCAACTGCAGCACCAACTGAATCGAATTCAAAATCCAGCTCAAGTATTACATCAACTTAATACACGCAAGCTGATCTATAGCAAGCTGCACGAAGCCCAGAACGAACCTCAGGAGAGAATCGTTCGCCCCAAGCAAGCTACGTCGCCAGTTTCCAGGGCTTCGGTCGGCGATGGTAGTCCTTCGCCTCCGCTGGCCAGTCTCCGTCGCCGTCCGTTCGTGACCTCCGTCGGCAGGTGGCGATCTTCCATTCCGTCAGAGCTCACTGTTGGCGTCGTATGGAAGATGAAGGAGCTTACCAACAACGGGGAAAATCAAAGAAAATGAACGTAGAGAAGATAGAATTACAGAATTCTGTTTGGGAATAAAATTGACTAGCTAGGGTTAATTAAAGGGGATTTGAACAAAAAAAGAAAAAAAAGAAAAGGTAATTGCTCATTTTAAGCAAACGATCATCAAAGGTAGATTATATTTCCTATTATGATGGAAGGGTACTTCGACAATGACGAAAAATCAATTTTGATAGGCTCCTTTTGCTTATAATTTTCATTCAAGACCAAAAAATGAAATAAGAAGCAATTTATGGTCCAAATTTTTAAAATATTTTAGGAGTCATATTTGAAACCGCTTACAATATAGTTGAGTGAAGGAATGATGACTAAGATCGCTCCGTGATTTCACACGGATGGGGCTTAGATTGAGAGATGGCTATTAGTGAAATTCACTAAGTGCAAGTAAAAGTAGATGTACCAGAAATTGAGATTGCATTAAAAGGAAAAAAATTGAAACGAAAATACAGAAATAAAAGTGGCAAGAGGCAAAGGTGCAAGTGCAAGTGAAGAAAAACGTCAAAAAAAAAAAATTGAAAAAACAAAAAGATAGATGAAACTAACGGAAAGAGTATTCTTGGGTGGGCTCGTCTCTCTTCGTCCCTGATGCCTTGGTCCTTCGTACTCCATGGAAGTTTGTTTGTGCCTTTGTCTTCCGATTAATTTTTTTAACCTCCACCAGCATCGAATCCTCATCCCGCGTTGATAAACCTCACGGTAACTTCGCACTTCTTTTCCAAGTAAAAGTAGATGTACCAAAATTGAGATTGCATTGAAAGGCAAAAAAAAGAAAAATTGAAACGAAAAAATATTCATCCATCGATAAACCTCACTGTAACTTCGCACTTCTTTTCCATATTCTGTCCAAATATTCATCCATCGTCAGGACCACTTTCCATGTTTGCATGCTTTGCCACATGTAAAAGAATATGCTGCCATCTTCTTCTTCTTCTTCTTCTTCTTCCTGTTTGCCCAAAGCCTCATCACGTGACTCACCCAGCCACGACCTCCGCATGCTTTTCTCGGTCGAACTCATCCTCTCGATATTAAGTTCGACAAGGAGGTCGAGCTTCTCTCTATTTGTTGAGCTCTCGCCCAGGGCTGATCATTTCCCTCGTTGGAGCTGGCAAAATCAACGCTAGATGAAGTGGACACGTAAAAAGTACCTCAGTGTCAATATACGGGTGAAAGCGAGTACTAGTTACGAGTTTTTCTGAGAAAAAAAACGAGAAGAACAAGGAAGAAAGAAGGCATTGTAATGAAGATAAGCTAAATTCACTCACCTACGAATTGCTTCCTTAGCATGTTTCCTGATCATTCCAATTACAAATGCAAGCCAACCTTGAGTAAATAAGCATCATTTCCATCTCATCCTCTTTGACTATCATCTCTACTCATTTGTCAAATTGAAGTTTTAGTATCATCTTCGTTCGCTATGCCTTGCATATGTGAATAAACTCACGTTTTCTCTTTGATCCTATTTGACTATGTTCCTCCGCACTCATTTGACAATCTTGCAAGTCCTCTTGTAGATTTGCTTCGCTCAAATTATCTTCATGCACATGTGAACTCTCAGCTGCTAAATCTGTTGATCCATGACCAACCTCGTAGAGTAAAGCTGGATCTATCAACTGATTATCTCGAAGCTCAGCCTTTAAATCATCCCCTAGTTGCTTGCATATTATTCGGAATCCCCACTTTTTCATTCTATTGATACTCCAACACCAAATTGTATATAATGCCCATCAAATTGAGCAAAATCAACTTCATTCCCAGTCAAACTCACATGAATATAGCGAAGGAAGATGATCCAAATCCAACAATCGTAATGTCCCCTTCGTATATTATGCCACCTTTTGCCATTAACATACGAATCAATAGAATATGTGCCGTCCTCGACCTTTTCATCATTTTTGAGAATGGTACAATATGCTACTCCAATAATCTTGTCATACAAATCCTTTGAAACCATGAAAAATATAGAATCCCCTTCAATAGGAAAGACCCACTGTGGCATCTCTCCTTGAGGGAGAATGAAACTTGGCCAAACCTGTTACAAAGATAGACCCGTAGTAAGTATCCAAGTTTGTATTAGCACCCAAATGAGAAGATCCATTGATCCTTGCTTGCATTAATACACAAGTCTCATGCAATAGAAATCATTCCCATAAAAGTACTGAAGCCACCAATGTTATATGCATATACGTGCAGAACCACTTCATATTAATTTGTTTTTCTTAAGCCTTCAATCTTGCATTTTCTGCTATTGCAATATACAAGCACACAATGGACCCAGCATACACTCCATAACGATATGGGTAGGTTTGTGAGAGAGAGAGAGAGAGAGAGAGAATCTAACCTCAAGTAAGTCACCCGTAATAGTCGAACTTGCACGGACAATATGATGAATTGGGATTAAATCTTCATTTTTTTGTAGAGATTCACAATTATCCGCAAAAAAATGTGTCAAAAATGGGGGAGCTCTAGAATCTCTTGTAATTGATGGCAATTTGAAAGATGCAACTGAGACAAACTATCACGCTTATTGATGGATGTAGGAAGTGTAGTAATATTATTTCTCCGACAGAATTAATTCATTCAAGAGGGGCAAACAGGAAAGATTCTCAAGAAACTCTACTTCGGGCAGATTACATTTCGAAAGTTCTAATCGGCGTAAATTTGAAAGTCCGGCCTTCATGCACGGATCAACTGAATCCTCGTACTTTGGAAACCCAATCAAATTTGGGCAACACATAATCTTCAAACTTTCAAGGTTTTGTAACTTGTAAATGCTAGACGGAAGATGTTTCAAGGTTATTGCAATAACTTATATATATTCGCTCCAAATTGACAAGATTTTCTATTGATGTAGGAAGTTCTTTAATAGCGGTCCCTTCTAAGAAAAGCTCTTTAAGGCCTTTGAGTTCATGTGGAATATCAGGGAACCTTTCAAATTTTGTGCAATGATTGAAAATTGAGAGCTCGTAGATTTTCGAATTGAGCACATTGGGAAAAACACTAAGTTTAGAGCACCCCCAAATTCAACACCTGCAACTTGTCAAGATATGCGATGGACTCATGGGCTTCTACCAAGTTTTTACAATGACTGAAAATCCAATTCCTCGAGATTTGGAGTACACGAGAGGTCAGGCATGCGAACCATTGACTTGCAATGACTGAAATTAATGTACTTCAAATTTTGGAAGTCCTGCAAAAACAGAGAAACCAACTTTGATAAACACTATGAAATTATTATATTTTAGGTTGTCGATATATGGAGCAATATGTTTATTTAAAGAAGTGATCTGCTGCAGAGTCTACAAATAGGCCTATGTAAGTTGTTGTACATAGACGGGGAGTCAAACTTGTGAAATGATGGTAATGTAATTTCGGACGTCATTCACGTTGTCCATGGTTTTATATATTGATCATTAATAATATCATAATTTATTTGTAGGGGCTTAGCTTGATTAAGGGTTATAAAATTGGCTACACAAAACGTGGGGGAGATTGGGTTTCTCAAGGATAATTACATATCCTTGACTATTATATAATCTATATATTGACCTAGGTGTATATGTCATAATTACAGATGCTTAGGCTACTACACTCTTTATGTGGAAGGAAGCAAGGAGCTCTGATAGATCAGACAACTAGGAACCTCCTATTCAGGTTTCTAAGTAAATGTCTTAACCTATTAATTAACTTTTCATTCAAAGTTACTATAAACAGATTTTGTTAAAATTAAATATTGTTTTGAGAAATTACTAAAAACTTGAAAACTTTACCAGTACTTATACACACACACACGTATAGATTAGCAAATTAGAGCTAACTCTCATCATTTTACATTATTTGAAAAAATTTTTATGTATTATTTTAAAAATCACAAATAAAAGTTAACAATTATTTAAAAAAATAGAATAATACCATTAAAAATCCCAAATCAGTATGCACATTTACCCTAATTAATTTTCATTTCACAAAAACCCTTAATTAGTATGATGATGAAACATTTATCCCAAACTAATTTTTTCTAACAAAAAATCCCAAATTTGTACTCCTCACCCAAATCTACCCTCCATTAGCAGGCAAAAATTAGTTTGGGATAAAACTATGTCGTGTGTCATGCATGTGGCAATCACAAAATTCAAGTGAGGTGTCATGTGGCGAGCATGCAAATGTAGGCCACATGACAAAACTATGCCACATGTCATGCCACGTGACAACCATAGAAGCATAGTAAAGTGCCACATGGTGAGTGTAGACATGGATGTGGGCCATGTGACAAAACTATTCCACGTGTGATGTCAAATGGCAATCACAAAAACAAAGTGAAGTACCATGTGGCGAGCATAGAAATGAAGACTCTGCTAGATTTGGCTTTAACTATTCATCTTAGATGAATGGGGGATTTAAATACTTTCACAATGAGCTTGCGTAAAGATTAATAATTTTTTTTTTTTGAAGTCATGCAAGGACAATGAAGCCAACTTTGAAAAACAATTCGGAAGAAAATAAAATTTTCATATACACAATTCAAAATCTGGTTCTGACTTTCTATCAAGAAACTAGTGGAATGCCCCTACTGGATCACTTACATTGATTTAGTTGTGCACACATTACTGGCAAAGTTCCTTATAAATACTCTATTATGTCCACTAAGAAGTGCTGCTCCTTAAGAAATGATTTAAGCAACTAACAATGCCTTGCATTCAAACCTTCGACTCAGCTAATTTTTTTGATGCTGGACAAATCCTCACCGTTTAAGAATGTGTATTTGGTATGGGTCCTACCAATAAACCAACTACTTGGGTGTTTTTAATTCTAAATACATGTCAATGGTAGATTCGTCATATTTTTATTTCTCTTTTCTTCAATCACTAAACAATTTTTTTGGTAAAATAAAAAGTTCATAAGTAAACAACCGACAACAAATTGCATGTTGAATTTCTTCACTAGGTAGATTTGATCTGCCTTGAAATATATCTATGTCGATAGTTAAAGATATTAGGTTTTGAAAGTATGTAAACTTTATCTGTACTATTATATAAGTAAAGATGATCTCCTACTTTAAAATATTTCAATCTTTTTTTTATATATATTTCTTCCATCAATTATCCTCAAGTGCTTATTCTACCGCTATTATAACATGGACAAATACATGAAATTGATTATTTAATTTTTTTATCTGTCACATATTTTGATATTAAAATTGGGATTTCCTAATGACGTGATGACCTTCATAAAAAAATTTAAATCTTCAAATATCTTTCTCTTTCCACACATACGTAAGAAAACTTCTTTGTATTTGTGTATTTTATTAACAAAATGGATCCATTGAGCATTTCTAATAAAGTTGTTCGCCTAATTTTGTAAATAACAATTTTGCCGCACGTAAAAATATTTCTAACGCAAGTAGGTCATTTTGAAAGAAAATGGAGAAGTGGTTTCTGAAAAATAGTAACGCCGCTTCCTTTTGTGTACTATTACATATAATACACAAACATATGCAAATGGAGTAGATAATAAAAATGTCAATGTAGGTAAATGCTCACCTTAAATTGTTTTGGCTCTATGCTGATATTGCTTTTGCTCATATTAAGTCCCTTTAATTTTTTTGGACCAGAGGAAAATTTTGGAATCTGGTCACCACATCCAAGCCATTCAAACCATCTAAGCTCATCAGGAAGAAATATAGGACCTTGGAAAGAATTATGCACGTTGCGCAAGATGAGCAATCTCAAACTTCTCATTTTTGTAAAAGCATAAGGATTGATACACATCTTTGTTGGCTTAGGTAACTCCAACACTATGGCTTTTACAGCACAATCTCCCTGTAAATATAAGACTATTTCAGATTATGCATTTTCAATAATTAGAGTAAAAATTAAGGCACGGAATTTTGATCGTATTCGCAAGTCTTACCATATCACTTGATAGAACATTAACAACATCTTCATATAGCCATAGTCTGCTGCGCCCTCCGGGATAATCATGACATTCTTGTCTCACAATATCCATACCCATCGATTGAATCAAGTCATGCATTTGTAGTTTTACCCCATCGATGCTTATCAATGACCTCTCGAAGAGAACTTTTAATTCTATTGTTGCCTCAAAATCGCAACTCTCAAGAACTTTCTTTATGTACTCATTATCCCACCCCTTAAAGAAGCTGGCAATATGGAGAAAATTTTCTTTTTGATCTTTCTCGAGTCCATCGTAACTTATTTTGAGCACACCAATAATTTTATTGTTAGGAACTCTAGAAAGTTTCTTTAGTGTACTTTTCCATTCATCTTCTGTTCTAGTATATAAGAAGGAACCTAGCACCTCAAGTGCTAAAGGAAGGCCTTTAGCATAATTTAGAACACTATCCACTAGATCTTTCCTGATTTCTAATTTATGATGTGTTGGAAATGCATGCTTACAAAGCAATTCACGAGCTTCACTGTGATTAAGTTCTCTAACATTATACACTTGGCCTTGAGCTATGCCAAGATAAGTTAGCAAATGGATATTTCTTGTGGTAATGATGATCCTACTCCCATTACCAAACCACTTGTCTTTTCCTGCCAAAGCATTTAGTTGGCACAAGTCATCCACATCATCAAGGATGAGGAGAACTTTTTTGTGACAAAGTCTGTGCTGTATTAGATTGATACCTCTCTCAACATTGGACACTTCTAATTTTTGTTGCAGTGATAAAATCTGTAATAGCAGATTTTCTTGCAATGAAATTAAATCCTTGGAATTTTGTGCTTCTCGAACATTTGCTAGGAGACATGAACCCTCAAATTGTCTAAAAATAGCATTGTAAAGAGCTCTTGCTAAAGTTGATTTCCCTATGCCTCCTTGTCCCCATAATCCCACCATGACAACATCATCATTAGACTCAAGATGTAACATCGATTTCAGCTTAACCACTTGGGAATCTATCCCGGTTGGATGCTTAGCAACATGCAAAGGTGTTCGGTTTAGGTGAGTGGAGATTTCCTTCACAATTCTTTGTATAAGCTCTGATTCATTTCTGACAAAAAAGAAAAAGAAGTTGTAGCATTGTTAGCAATTTGAATAAGTAATCACCAGCCAAATGACAAAGAAATGCGTCAAATTTTCACATAATCACAGCAAAAAAAAAAAAAAAATGTATTCACACTCAATCGAATTAGAACTCGGAGCTCCACACGAATCAAAACAAGTTCAAGGTTCGATTTTTAGTCATCCAAGTGATTCATGTTATTATAATTTATGCACAATTTACTTATTTTTTTTTTGATTGTTATGTGTGATTTATTTAAATGCCTAATCAAGCTTTTTATGACTTTGAATGATGGTCAAAATTTCAAAACTATTAAATACGCCTGAAACACGATGTCATTGCCTTATATGGCCTATGCAAACTAATTGTCGTGAATCAAGCATCACAACTTTCTTATTCCTTCCAAAGTAATGGCGTAAGCGTAATAACACCACTTAACATTTTGTCCATGGGTTGACCAAGTTTTAACATTTTATACTTACAATTAGGTATATGTGGATTCATTTATTTATTTTTTTACAAACAGTCTTTATACTCACTTGTAAAGCTTAATTTCTTATATAAAATATGAACTCCAGTCAACTTACTCATCATTCAAATGCCACCCGGACAAGCTTCCAGCTTCAAAAAAAACTTTCTTCCATATCTTCACTTCCTCCAAATCCTTCATGAACTTGGAGTCATGCTCGGTTAAAGCTCTCTCATAACTCTCTTTCCCACCTCTCACTTCTCTTGGCTCCACTTTGTAAAACACCGGTAGAACAGTGAGGTTGTTTTGCTCCTTGCACTCCATAATCTTGGCCATCTCTTTTAAGCACCACGTTGAGGAAGCGTAATTCTTGGAGAAAATGATGATTGCAATGCGGGATTCTTCAATTGCTTTCATAAGTGTCATTAAGATATTTGTCTCCCTTTCTTCAATTCCTCACTATCTAGGAAAGTGTATATTCCAATCTGGTGTAAAGCTTGGTAGAGATGGCTAATGAAATTGTTACGCAATTCTACGCCTCTAAAACTCAAGAAGACGTCGTAAATCTTTTTGGATTTCGATGAAGAAGCCATTGGATGATGAAGTTTAACAATCGGCAATGACTATTAGCTAAAAAATTTGAAACTGTGTTTTCAATCAGGTCATTCGCCACTTGATCTTCTTGTTGATCTATTCTTATACTGGAGGACCAAGATGAATTCCTTCGTTTTGGGGTAAGGAAAAAAAAATAATATTAGAACTTCAGAAAATGAAGACCACATGCGACCATGTGACTCAGGCTTCTTTGTGGCTGACAAAAGTAGGGATTAGTAATAGAGCACAAACCGATAAACAACTATAGGGTGGTGGATTCCCGTGATCTATAGGTCCTAGGCTCACTCATAAAAGCAACTTTGCTGGCCTTCCTCGAAATTTCATCCCCAACCTTCTAAGAAGTAGTTTTGCTATATAATAACTTACCACATGACTACTCAAGGCAAATATAATTACAAGCACAATCAAGTATCCTAGAAAAAAAAATATTATAGATCTATTAATAATAGTAGAATTTTGGAAAACATGGTGCTAAAGTATGGAAAAATATATGCAATAGGTATGAACACATGGACTTAATTTTTACCACCGCGTTATTCCGATCCAATTGAGACAAGCTTCTTCGTGGCTGACAAAATTAGTGGAGAAACAACTTTGGGGTGGTGAATTCTTGTCACCTGTTCATGGGCTCACTAATCAGAAAAATATTGCTCGTTTCCCGAAATGGCATCCCCAACTCTGAATGATTTCTTCTTTACTAAGTAATAATAAAACACGACTACTGAAATGACATATAATAACAACAATACTTTCTAATAGTCAGATAATCAAAATATTCATCACCAAATGTCAAAAGATTGGTTTGTCAAAGTTTGTACCTCTAACCTTGTATTGACACATAAATTTTTGTTTGAAGACTTTTCATTCATTTCATGAGAAAACTAAAAGTTGAGTTGTCAATAGTAGTGAGATTGGATCCTTAAACAAAAACATTTGGTTAGCTTAGTCCTACACTTGCATCTTTTGTCACATTTCTCTGCATTTAGACAAAGCACACATTTCTGTTTAGGCACAATGCATGCAAATTAAACAAAGCTTGTTTGCATAGAATAAACAGGGACTTGACTATGAACATCTTCATTTTAATTGGTTGGATGGATGGCTCAACGTTTGAGATTAACTAGAAGTCAAAATTCCAAAATCGTGGAAGTTAGCTTCAATTTCATTATAGCGTGATTGGACACAACTCTGAGATAAGGGAATTGGTCCTAACTCCTTGCTGTGGAGTTAGATATGATTCCGACAAGTTGGATCCCAACTCCAAGAATTAAGGAAGTTTGGATCAAAGACATTCAAGATGAGGATTAGATGAATCGAGGCTCGCCAAGAGATAGGACTGTCACGAAAAAACAATCGATTTTTGAAGAGGATTTTTGAAGGAGCAAAATACGGTCAAGAGAGTTGGATTACACAATATCCAACATGGTCAAACACTCATAGAGGAACCCTCGGTTGATGGCCAAAAGACAGAGCAAACCAGACGATCTGAAGTAAAAGATTGATTCGGTTAAGTGAGCTGGCTGGGGAAAAACAGAAAGCGAGTCATTTGGTGATTGATTAAGGAAGACCTATCTGTGAGCTTCGGAAACAGAATAAGAAAAGGATTCGGTGAATCTTTCTAGAAAATAGAGAAATACGTGAGATGGGGACCCTTTGAAAAAGTAAATTGATCGTGAGCTTCAAGCGCGGGATGGCTTTCGGCGGCTGGGGATTCCAAAAAAGAGAGTATGAGTTGGAAAGTAATGGAAAATCAGAATCAGATAAGATTCGAAAGCGGGAAGTGGAAGAAAAAGCTGCAGAGTGAAAAAGGTGTAGGATTCACGCTTGTTGGGTTCAATTTTGGAGAAATGGCTTTACATTTTCCCAAGTATCTTTAAATGAATGGACATTTTGTAAAGGCAAGAGTGTTTTTTTTTTTTTGGTCAGTCCTATTCTATGCCTACTCTACACTCACTCGCAGACTTGTGTCCTGCCTCTTGCAGGGCGTGGGAGTCGCAACCCACTCTTAAAACTTACGCGTCCCTACCCAAAAAAAAAAGGAAAAAAAAAGAAAAGAAAAAAGGGAGGAGGAGATGTAGCTATGTGGAGAGGGGAAAAATCGTGGGGGAGGTGGCTCGACAGTGGTGCTAGTGGTGGCGGCGGTGGGGGAGGGGTTGGCTCGCCTAAGCCACACAGGTCAAGCAACCCAGGCGATGCGGCTTGAGGCTGCGCAACCATGAGCGACATCACCTGGGTCCCTCGACCTTGGGCGGTGACGCCTGGGTCGCATGACCTAGGTGACACCTGAGGTTGCACGACCTCAGGCGAGGCTTTCCAACAGCTAGATCTGGCCACTTGCGGCTGAGTGCCGCTGTTGACACCTAATTTATTTTTAAAGCACATATAAAAAAATTATTATTTTTTTTTTTTTTTTTAAAAAAGGCATCGGGGGGCTGGATTGGGCCAAATCTGGCCGCAGCCCAACCCACCCCACCTTTCTCCCTTTCCTTCCCGCACAGCCAGGCCCAACTCAACCTCCTCTTCCCTTGAGCCCGACCCGCACCCTTGCCTTTCTTCCTCCTTCAACCGTCTTCTGCGCAGGGAACCTTTGAAAAAGAACAAAAAGGAGTTGCAGTAGGGGATAGTAGGATCGTGTTGGGGTTAGGTGGGCAACATGATCCACAAGCAAGCAAGCTAGTAGAGAGTTGGTTTGTCGAATGAAGCCATGCGTGTGAGCCGAAGGGGGAGAAAAAGAAAAAAAAAAAAAGACATAAGCAAGGAGGAACTGGATAAAAAGAAGGGAAAAACGAGGGAAAGAGGGAGAGCAACAGGGCGAGTGAAGATTAGCCAAGGAATAAAGAGCCCTTAGGATGCCTCGCCATCGCCAGAGAGCTGCTCGTTTGTCACCAACCGTCGCCATTTCCACTGGAACCCAGGTAGGCATTTTATAGAGCATTTGGTGTGCATCTTCTGAACTAAGCTGGCCGGAGCTCATCCCGACTAGTTTGGGCGAGCTCCAACCCCTAACCATCCCCCATTGCATTCCTTGGTGTACCATTTCGCTTCGTTAGCTCTCTAGGTTTGTGCTCGGGCGTTGGCCGAGCGAAAAGCCCCTAGGTTTGCCAATGCGTCCCACCTGCTTGACGAAATGCCAAGCCAAAGTTTCCCCCACTGTTCTCGTTGTTTAGGGCCACAAGCTGTGTCCCTCTCCCTCCATCACTCCCTTTCTCTTGTTGTCTAGGTCATGTTCCCGAGAGTTGCGTCGTCGGAGCCATGGGAGGTCGGAGCTATGAGTCCTTGCACACGTCGCCAGAGCTCGCCCCGAACTCCCCTTTGCCGTTGCCATCGAAGCCCTTCGGCCTTGGGGGGGGGGGGACGAAAGCCACCCCTACACCTAATTGAGATGGTGCCGTAGCGCCTTGGCTGGCAAACAGCCTGGATGGCATCGTCGTGGCTCTTCTGGTTGCGACTAAGTAGTCGTCAGACAAAGGAGATAGACCGAGTTGGGCCAGATCTTTCTAGCCCACTTGGCCTCTTTCTTCTGCAGCCCATAACCTAAAGTTGGTTTAGGTTGTGGGCCTACGGAATCCTTTTTTGCGGGGATTGGGCCGGCGGTTGAGGCCTAATCTCGGCCTAGCAAAGGCCCGACCAAGGTTAGTTAGGCCTGACCTGATTGGGTGAGTTTGACCCGACCCACCCCCATTCGGGCCGGACCCAGGCGGGTTGAACCGGCCCGCCTCAACCAGTCAAACGAACTTGACCTAGTTCACCCAAAAAAAATTCCAAAAAAGAATATTATTTAAATAAAATCGAAAATTAAAAAATGTAAGGTTTGGTTAGGAATTGCCTTGCCTTGCCTTCTTAGTGTAATTAGGCCTTTATTTGCTCGTATATTGATTATATCGCATGTTTAATTTATATATTTTATTATGTTTAATTGCATGTGCTAAAGTTTATTGCAATTGGGATTTTGGGCTGCAAATTGTTACTTTAATGATTGTATACACACATGATCACCTCACATGTTGTTGGATAGGTGTAAAATCAATCCATACTGCTTGACAAAAATCTTTACTCTTAAAATGAACAAGATTATGTACCGAAATGGCACTAATTGGTCAATTAGTGTAATCAAGTCCCCGATCCTAGATTCTCTAGTTACGTAAGAAGTGAGGTACACTCACATATTTCACTTGATTTTTAGTTGACCCCAATAAGCTAGTGGCGACTCCTTATTGCGAAATTATTAAAATTACCCCAATATCACATGAGGTATGGGCTTGGGAGAGCCCGTGCCTAATCATGAGCCTTAGGTCTATCCTTTAAGCAATATCCCTAACCTATTCCCTCCCCCAAGGGGTAGGTCGCGACAGCCACCCATCAGCTGAGCTTCGCGATGGAGCAGCAAGTTTAAATCCAAGCAAGAAAACGATGAACAATGTTTTTTGAGGGCAAAAGAGGAAAACATAATTATCAATGAGGGCAATATTGAGGAGGAAAAAAAAAACTCATTAAACCATATATTAGTATTCCGAAAATGCTAAAAGCCCAACGCAGGTCCTTACCGCTTTGGGCTTTAGCATTCCAAATGCTAACATTTGGCAAATGGAATCTCAAAAATTTAAACCAAACGCCTAATATTTTTCTTAAGGGGCTTTGGAGGCTCAAAGTCCCTTGGGAATGCTGAACCAAATGGGTTAGTGATCTTGAGGAGGAACATGAAGCTAGTGATGCACACAAGGGGACCATAATTCACACACTTAGGACGTGTTTGGTAACCAGCCAAACAGTGGAAATTTCTATTCTTTTATTCCGAAAGTAGATTTTGGAATAGGTAAAATTTTTGTTTCTGAGAACATATTTCTATCCTTTTGTTTCCAAAAGTAGATTTGGAAAAGAATCGAAAAGTTAAAAAAAAAAGTTATTCTAGGGAACAATTCTAAAATCAAGCCAACTTATATATATATATATATATATATATATATTTTTTTCTCTTTTCTATTCTTTCTTCTTGTCTTTCTTCCCTCTCTCTTCTTCTTCAACTATTGCCACCGCCACCGTTACCATCCATTGCTGCCACCCACGCCGGCGGTCATCGGCAACCGGTTAAGCGAGGTCTTGCAAACTTGTTGGTGGCTAGACGGGCCTCGCTTAGGCTTCCCCGGCCACCGGTAAGCTTCGCTGGCCGAATAAGGCTTGCCCTAGCCATGGCTGGGTGAGACTGCCCTCATCTGGCTGGTCGCCGGTCATCCTAAGGCCGGAGACTGGCAAACCTTGAAGAAGAAGAAGAGAAAGAAAAGAAAAAAAGAAGAGAAAAGTAATAAAATTATAAAAGAATGATTTTGATAAGAGAGTTATAAAATGATACCAAACACAATTCTATTCCAAGAATAAAAATTTTGGACAGTTACCAAATGATTTAAAATGCTTAAATTTTTTTCTTGAGAATAGAATAAAAAAGAATAATTTTTTAACAGAAATTGTTCCTAAGAATAGAATGGTTATCAAATGCGCACTTAGCCATCTCCTCATCATGGTAAAGCTCGCTGATTTCTTCCATTTTCCGTTCATTTTTCATTTGATCAAAACCAAATTCCATGTTTCCTACTATTGTGATTTATTTGCAGAGTCCCAAAGCCATCCATGTGTGAATAGTATGGTGTTCGTGTAAAATAGCATAAGTTCGGAATTTCCATGCCTGTTTCTAGATTCCATGATTCGTTCCTCACTTTGTTCGAGCTGAAATTTGCTATGTGTTAAGCCTCATAATGATAAACATTTCGTTGCATCATTCACAAATAGCTAGATATATACCAAAAAATAAAAACATAGAAATTACATATCAAAACTTAAAATCACACTAAGTTCTTACTATGTCATAGAAAATTTACCATCATATCAAATTTCTCAAAAATTATTTCAACATCCTTCTTATGTATTATAGTATTCGTACTGTTTGTTGTAGAATTTGTCTTTGATATATTAGTGTTTGTGAGGGATTTGCAATATTTAAAAAGGAAGCAATATGTATTCCCATATTGCACATGATCAAGCAATTAAGCTAGGGTTCAAGCTTTGTGAAAATTTTAGGCTCTAGGCATATTAAAATATACAATGCAATAAAAAAATGTATGTTGATTAACAAAATCTCATTAAAGTTGTCTATGTATGTGGTGTGTAAATAGTTTATATTTGCTTTATCACAAAACTCAAATCTTTTGGAGATTAAAATTTTAAATAATAAAAGTACTGTGGATTGATATAGAAACTGGTATAGCTAAATTGTTAAGCATACATAATGTCTTATGTTGAATTACATGAATAAATATTGTTGACAATTTGTAGTTTTTACTCCAGTTTATATTTAAATTCTCCATTCTCAGTCATATAAATGTAATGGGCAAGAAGAAAAATCAGACTTGCATAAAGTGACCTATGTTGATATTTTATAAATGGATGTGTTGCTTCAACCAATTTATGAACTTAGTGAGCTAGCAATGGCTCATCCCCAATTGTTTGTTTTTTCGTGAGAAAATGCTAGATGCTTTCAAAGCATCATTTCACCAACCACCTACTCCAATAATTCAGACTGTATCCGCATGCTTTTCCCCACTGCAAATATTCGGCCTGTTTTCGCATGCATCTCCCCACTGCAATTATTCCGTCTTCGATCTTCTTCGCTCCAAGTCCTTGGTGCTTTCCACGACCAAAGTCCAATCTTGGAGGCTGTTACTTGCGTCTAATAAGTAAGAAATTATTAAATGAAAAGCATATATATGGTAAACTAAATCTAAATCCGAAAAGTTAAAGAGATTCTTATGAAATCCACTATTTTTAATGATTCAAATTCAATTTAGTTTATACACTAAGCTCATTAAATGACCGTGCAACTACTTAACCGTCATTTTGACAATTCGACGGAAATAATACCACTTGTCTAATCTTGATATGCTAAATCTCCTCTGTTGAAAAGATGGATATTGCATAAGGCCACCTTATTTAATGTGTAAAATTCAATCATCTTTATAAGCCAAATTCATTAAATGAATTTGTGAAATGAGAGTGATCATCATAATGTTGCAAGTGGATAAGATTTTTAGCCCTATTCCTAATCCCTCAATCACAGTAGATGATTTTGTGGGCAAAGAATGAGTTCTAATTCTCGTGATCCATTTTTAGGTGTAAGAGGACTTTGCTTAGCAGAGCACCACAAAAATTAAACTTAATGTGGAATAAATTCTCATTATAAATTCTCAACCTCAAATTTCTTGTTGTCAAATCCAAGTCAAGTTCAAACATTTTGAGTGTATTATCAGTCGCGCCATGCATTGAGCAAATGTTTATTCACAATGAGACAAGGCTTGTTCTTTTTCTCTTAGCACCAAAAGAAAACAAGAGTGATGACTTTAAAGTCAAGTCCATGAAATTTTTTCCAAAGTGGACCATGAGACGTAGGGGTATGCAACCGGATTGGGTATACCTAGGAACCGGACCGGCCCGCCCAGAAAACAAGGTCGGAAATTGGTTCCTGTTGAAACTGGTCCGGGAACTGGTTCCCAAAATTTGGGACCGATTTTGATAGTGCCGTAATGACCCTTGTAGACTAGTACAGTCGAGCGGTCGATTCCTGGTTGAATTCTTAAGTCTATTGCATTTAGATTCCTTAATGGCTTCACCTGATAGGTTAGTTATTCCGTGAGTGATCAGGGAAAAGAACTATAAGTGCGTCGATGAAAAGCCCAATTCTTTAAATTGAAAACAAAACTGGAAATTTAGGATATCACACTAACATGGACGGTTTTATACTTTTTCTTTTATTTTCAAAAAAGAAAAAAAATAAAATTTTAAAAAATTGCTATCCATATCAACATTAGCTATATTATGTCAATGATTTTCAATCAAAATTGACTAGAAGTACTATATTAACAAATTGTGCAGCTTAGCATCGCTGTATGTGCAGCTTGAGCTTGATTCGGATGACCAGTACTAAGATAGAGGGGAATCGTATTGTGTCACAAAACAAGGAATCTGAGTGTTACGTGAAGCATCTTGAGAGTGTCGACATTGTTGGTTTCAGTGCTACATGTGTCTGGAGCTGAGACCATGTCTTTCTTTAGTTAAATTTCTTCTTCGTAATTCCTGTGCTTCGGAGAAGATGGCAATCAAGGCGAAGTTGCACAAAGCTAAAAAAATGGGAATCTTCGATGTCATTTGATCTCAGAAAATTGCTCGAAACGGCACAAAGTTTATATTTGGTTGTCCTTTTGTCGCAAGTAATGGCAAAGTCTCATCAGTCTCGTGGCACTGGTATGTTCGTCATCACTTTTGGCCATCATGAACCGTCACTCTAGACCGTAAAAGCACGAGCATCGTTTTCTCTGTACCTATCAACCTCACCTTTGGCCGAGAACTTCGGCTTCATTTGCAGAGGAGACAAAATGATTAGCGGAGATGAAGGTGAACACGGAGACTGAGGATTTGAGCGCCGGATAAACTTTTGGCCTGTCGATGAGACTTTGCTGATGATGATTACATTAGGTTGGTCCTTTGGGACATCAAACTTCTGGCAACCTCTGGCAAGGCTCGAGCCTTGCCCAGGTTGCAGGATCTGGCGGGGCTCGAGCTTGTCAGTGTTGGGTGGGGCTCTAGTGAGCTCGGCCTCACCACACGCCAGTAAGGCTCAAACTTGCCAGAATTTGACAAGCTCAGGCCTCTCTGGCCTTTGGCGAGGCTCCAGCTCACTTTTGGCTAGTTGCCAGCTGCCACTGTGACCGGCGACCGGCCAACGAAGAAGAAGAAGAAGAAAATGAAAGAAAAAAAAAATTAGATTTTATCGATTTGGTTCAGTTAAGATAAAAACCGAACCGGTTAAAAAAATTTTGTTTTTTAATTAAAACCAAACAAAAAAAAATCGAATTTTTCGGTTCAGTTTTTGACACTCCTACGGAGAAGCACGAGCATCCTTTTCTCTGTACCTATCGGCCTCACATTTGGCCGAGCTTCGGCTTCAATTGCAGAGGAGACGAAATGATCAGTGGAGATGAAGATTAACATGGAAGAGGAAAACGCATGTTTGAGCGAAGGGGAAACCTTTGGCCTGTCGATGAGACTTTGCCAACGATGATCAAATTAGGTTGGTCCTTTGGGACATCAAACTTTTGGCCTCACGCCCTGTTGGATGCTCAAGGAGGTATGTACGAATCCAGATCTGAACAAAGTCTGCATTGTTCTAATTTCTTTATGCCAGTCCCCGATCTTATCTTGTTTTTGCAATTTCGTTCTCTAAGTTTTCATACGTACAGAAGTTGTATTGTTGGCACGGACAAATTCCTGGTGTGGCTCGCCTAAGTAGACAATCCAAAGGAAAAAAAAAGAGACATCTTTCAATAGGAGAAAAGTTCCAAAGATGAAAGAGACGTATCTGATTACTTCGGATTCTTCTCCGGAGACTCTGGTACTATTTCATCTTTTTCTTTTGGAGTGGTGATTAGAAACATTTATAGCTCCATGGACCTTGATGTAATCTAACATTATTTTAGCGCCATTATAGGTAAAAATCATCCCAATTTAATATAGCTGTCTCCACTTTTTTCGAACGATGGGACAAGACCTTAAGGTCTCCTTGGTTAGTCAGAATGAAGCAATTAGAATAAGTTAAAAGGAATTGGAACACACATAGTGTAATTGGAATGGTGAAATAAAATTTGAGTTACGATGTCTGATAACACTTCAGAGTTGGATCCTTAAATAAAATCATTTGCTTAGCTTAATCCCACACTCGCATCTTTCATTGTATTTCTCTTCATTCAGACAATAGACACACCAATGTTTAGGCACAATGCATGTAAATTAAACAAGGCTTGTCTGCGTCCAATAAAACAGGGGTTCGGCTATGAAGTTCTTCATTTTAATCTGCTCAATGGACCGCTCAACATGCGAGATGAACTGGAATTGACAACTCCAAAATTGTGGTAGTTATTGGACACAACTCCAAGATGGTGGAATAGGTCCTAACCCCTTACTGTAGAGTTAGATATGATTCGGACAAGGTGGATCACGACGCCATAAATTGTGGAAGTTTGGATCAAAGACCTTCGAGATGAGGATTAGATGAGTCGAGACTGACCAAGAGAGGGGACTGTTACGGTAATAGACACTCGTAGAGGGACCCTCGGTTGACGGCCAAAAACACAGAGCAAACCAGATGATCTGGAATTTCAAAAGATTGATTCGGTCAAATGAGCTGGCCAGGGATGAGATAAGAGGAGGGATACAGAAAGGGGGTCATTTGGCGACTGATTAAGGAAAATCTGTCCGTGAGCTTTGGAGACGGAATGAGAAAAGGATTCGGTGGTTATTTTTTTTGGAAAAAGAGATAAATGCCAGAGATGGGGCCCTTTGAGAAAGTAAAACCTATCGTGAGCTTCAAGTGCGGGATGGCTTTCAGTGACGCAGAAAGACAGATTTGAGCGTGAGTTGGAAAGTGATGGAAAACCGGAATCAGACAAGATTCGAAAGCGGTGAGCGGAAGAAATAGCTGGAGAGTCAAAAAGGCGTAGGATTCGGTGATCTTGAGGAAGAACAAGAAGCCAGCGACGCACGCAACGGGACTACAATTCACGCACCCTGCTATCCGCTTATCATGGTCAAGCCTGCTGATTCCTTCTCTTTCTCGTTCATGTTCTCATTTGATCAGAACCAAATTCCATGTTCGCCACTCTTGCGATTTATTTGCAGAATCCCAAAGCCATGAATGTGTGAATACTAGGGTGTTCATGTGAAATAGCACAAGTTCGGAATTTCCACGCTCGTTTCTAGATTCCACAATTCTTTTCTCACTCTATTTTGACCTGAAATTCACTGTGTGTTTAACCCTTTTAATAATAAACATTCTTTTCACAATTATCTAGATATGTATTGAAAAATCAAAACATAGAAATTACGTATCGAAACTTAAAATCACACTAAGTTCTTGGTATGGTATAGAAAATTTACCATCATGTCGAATTCTTCAAAAATCATTTCAACATCTTCCTTATGTATTATAGTAACCATACTATTTGTTGCAGGATTTGTCTTTCATATATTAGTGTTTGTGAGGGATTTGTAGACTTAAACAAGGAAGCAGTATTATTCACATATTGCACTTGATCAAGCAATCAAGTTGATGTTCAAGCATTGTGAAATAAAGGCTTCATGCATATTAAAAATATACTACATGATAAATAAAAAATTGTATTGGTTTAAATTAAAAATCTCATTAGATTTGTCTCTATATGTGGTGTATAAAAAGTTTACATTTGCTTTATCACATAACTAATATCTTTTGAAGATTGAAATTCTAAATAAGAAAAGTACCGTGGACTTATATGGAAAATGGCAATATTAAATGGTTAATCATACATAATGCCTTATGCTGAATTATGTGGATCAACATTGTTGACAATCTATAGTTTTTCCTCCTGTTTATATTTAAATTCTCCATTCTCAATTATAGAAATGAAATAGGTAAAAAGATTAAAAAAAAAAAAAATCAGACTAACATAAAGTAACACGTATTGATACTTTATAAATGAATATGCAATGTTAACCAGTTTTTCAAATAAATGATCCAGCAACAGCTCATCCACAATACCTTACCAAAAAAAAAAAAAAGAACAGCTCATCCACAATTGTTTAGTTTGTTTTTTGTGAGAAAATGTTAAGACGCTTTCAAAGCATCATGTCATCAACCGTGAAACTAAGTATTCAACATCAAGCGCCATGAACTTTCGACTTTCCTCTAAAGAAAAATATTATGAATGAATAATTTATAACCTCTCATTAATAGTGCCGCTTGACTTATATTTTGGTAAAATATGCCATTGACAAAATGTGTTAGATCATCGGCACGATAGTTGCTAAGCTTGAGCAGTTCTTGAGAAGTGGTTTTAGCACTGAAAGCTAGAGTCTCCTATATTCGACGGTTCAAGCCAAATTTAGCTATGCACTAAATTCAATTTAGCTTCTTTTATCTTTGATCACTTTTAAATCAAGCCTATGAAACTTTACCAAAGTGGGAGGAAAAAGTTTCCAGCTTCATTAGTTAGAGGAGTCACACTTCGCGATAGCCACAAAAAATGTGAACGATCATGAGACGACCATGGGGATTGTCTTGATCCTTTTGAGCAATAACTTAGGATACACTTGCATTCTGTTCTTTTAAAATTCTATTGTTTATTATGTGTGCAATTGTCCCAGCATTAATTACCAGTACAATTTTCAGTGTAATGACCAATTCTAAAGGTGATTTATTATTATGAACGTGGATTAAAAAATTTAAAAAAAAAAGTGGCGGGTCCCAATTCTAAAGGTAATTTTATGTTAGTCTGATTTATTTGTCTGTTATCACATGCATTTCCCTACTGCAATTATTCTGTCTTCGATCTTCTTCACTCCGAGTCCGAGGTGCTTTCCATGACCGAAAGCCCAACTTGGGGCAGTTATCTGCGTCTAATAAGTAAGAAATTATTTAAACGGAAAATATAGATGGTAAACTAAATCTAAACTGTAAAAATTGAAGAGATTCGTTTAGAGTCCACAATTTTTAATGGTTCAAATTCAATTTTGTTTATACCCTAAGTTCGCTCAATAATTTTCCTAGATAGATAATCGTGCCACTGTTTTTTAATGCGTACAAGCTGTCTCGATGGAATTAATACCACTCGTGTAATCTCGATCCGCTAAACCAAATCCTTGATAAATTTTTGATCCAATCATCCTTGATAAACCAAATTCATTAAATAAATTTTTGAAATAAGGGGGATGATCATAATAGTGCAAGTGGATCAGATGTTTGGTTGTGTTCCTAATCCCTCGATTGTAAAAGATGATCTTGTGGGCTAGATATGATGATTGATTGTCACGATCTTGGGAAAAAAAATCAGCGATGATTTATTCTTATACTAGAGGACAGAGACGCATGACTTTTTTCAGTGGGGTGGGGTCAACAATGAATAATGTCAGAATTTCGGAAAATGATGGTGTTTACTTAGGGACCAAGATATCTAACAGGTGTGAATACACCGCATAAATTCGGATTGTTATATTGGCACAAGTTCCTTCGCTCGATTGTTTGATGTAGAATCTATATGGTTATCGATTAAGGAAAACCCTTTCGTGAGCTTATGGGGGGATGGCTTTCGGTGGCCGGGAATCTAAAAAGGGCGATTTGAGTGAGAGGTGGAAAGTAATGGAAAATCAAAATCAGACAAGAGGAACCAATCAGATCAGAAAGTAGTGAGTGGAGACGAAAAAAACAAATTCTGAGTGGAAATCGTGAGTGGAAGAAAAAGCTCAGACAGTCAGAAAGGTTGCTGAGGAACAAGAAGCCATCCTTTCATTGTTTTGGTATGATAAGAATCCGACGCACGCAAGCGGGCCACGATTCACACACTCGGCCGTCCGTTTATCATGGTAAAGCTTTCTGATTCCTTCTCCTTTTTGCTTATCTTTTGGTGTGATCAGCATCCGATTCCGTGTTTGCCACTCTTATGATTTGTTTGCAAAAGTCCCAAAGCCATGCATCTACAATGAATCATAAGGTGTTCCTGTGAATTAACACGAGTTAGGAATTTCTAGATTCCATAATTCATTTCTCATATAATTTTGATATGAAACTCGCTTTGTCTTAATCCCCTTCGCATTAACTTGTCTGTGGATGAATCATGTCGCCTAGTTGTTCCCTTTGCATGATTGGATTGGACTGAGTATGTTTCGTCCATGTTCTGCCCCTTGAAGTATCCCAGAGTGACCTCGTTGTTTGCTTGCATGATTTCGCTTCATCCACCATGTTCCCATTGCGTTAGATTTGCTTTTACACTAAATTCAATATGTGTATAGTTTATTATTTGCAAGTTCGTCGATTATACATAGTGTTTACCTACGCCCCCACCCAAAAAGATTGAATCTTTATACTGTTTTGGTCATGCATATAGCTTTACTTAGTTCCTAAGCATTCGATTAGCTCTTATTTTATTCACAAGCACTTAGGTAGATTAACTCATAATAGTAATGAAAAGAAATCATAAATATATAATAAAAAGATGTAGATGGCATATTAGATGATTATTGCATCATGAGGTTCCTGTCCCAAAACTTAATAGTAAGGCGTTGTATAATATTGCCTAATATAGCTTGGGCTATTTATTTCCTCATCTTCTACATGCTTTGTTATTATTTGATCTGATTTTTATTTGTTTGAGTATCCATACGTGATTATTTTGATTTCTTCAAAAAAAAAAAAGGGGGGGGGGGGAAGATGGCATGCAAAGCCTTTTATAAAAAAAGAAAAGGTATCCATAATAGGAGCTAGATTTATTTAGCGTAATCAAGTCTCTGAGCTTATGAATCTTTAGTTTGCAAAAGTAAATGTCTCTCGCGTCTTACTCAGCTCCTCACTTTAGTGGCAGCTCTAGTTAAAATCAATTAACTAATTAATGAGAAACCAATTTCCCATGGGTAGGGCTTGGGAGAGACTACATGAAGCATAAGTGCCATCTTGCGAGAGGCTTATTTGTGCTTGCTTAGCAATCTATTAATCTCCCTTGGGTTCACCTTGGGAGGGTTGCAACACATTGAAACAAAACCTAGTTCTTCAAATAAGACCAAAATGAAGTAATGCTTTGCACTCACGACAACAAGACTTCTCTAGAGAAAGGGCAAAATTTTTGGAAAATTCAAGTCATGAGCTTTCCGCGAACATGAATATTGAGTTAATCATACGAAAGAGAAATGAGGGGTCAGAGTGCGCGTGTATATATATCTCCACACACACACACACACACACACACACACACACACACACACACACATATATATATATATATATATATATATATATATATATTGTATGTATGTATGTATGTAATAAGTGATTCTTCAAAGAAAGAGAAAATTAGTGCTCGCCCAATCACAACGTCTCCCAACTAAGGCTAGAAAAGCCCAGACCAAGGCCATTTGGGCCCTGCGCTAGGGCTGGGTGCACTCTAAGCCTGCGCTAGCACCAGGTAGAGGTTGCCAAACACCAGCCAGTCACTCGCTAAGGGGCCACTACCCATTGTGACTGCCACGCGACAGGCTCCATTCGGACCAATGCATGTCATTTCACATTTATTTAAGCCATGAATAATGCATACACGTCTGCACGTATGGCAAAATAAATTGGTTGCACTCCGTACATTGTGTGAACCTATATCGCAGCGAAATTATTTATTCACCCGAACTTGCATGTGATTCCATGGATTATGCCTTTGATGTTTGGATACGTACTAGATTCAGCGGCGTGGTTTGATTTGCATGCCATTTTGCACCTATTAGAATATCTATGTTCGGTTAAATATTATGATTAGATTCAATTTTTTTGTTAGAACCATATCCATTGAATTCGTGCAACTGTTATGAGTGAACTCACTTTTGTGTGTATGCATTGAATTCATTGAATGCTGTTTTGATTGGATTGAATTCGCCTTTTGTACAAATTCATAAAAATGTGGTATTGAAATGGTGATGTGGAAGTTGCTAACTTTTTCAGGCATATGATCAAACTCTCGGATCAGACATTAAATATTTTTATTATCACTTTCTACTCTAGTTGACTTTTCTGTTTGTGGTCAATCTAAAAGTTGATTGGTGGCAGCTCTTACAACAATTTTAGAATTTGGATCACGGTGGCTTCCAACAACCTTGGAAAGGAAGAATATAGATGCTTAAAGATTTTTGTATGGAACTATCCGATTTCTACTCTAAAAATCCTAACTTTTTTCTAAAAAATTCACGAGAGACAGGCTATAGTGATTATGTCATACATTTTATAAATATTTTGGTTTCATGTACATTGAATTTGTCAGGTCATTAGAGGAGACATAACCAATTGAAGGATTTCATTACTTTATGCTAAAGAATGATGATATTCACAGTGAGGCCACAATTTAAAGTCTGATGCTTATGGTAGTGCAAAAGTATAACTTTAGTATTTTTTTTTTTTTAACATTTGGCGAGTTCCACTATAAAAAATTGACTGAGAAATAGCATTATCAGTTTCGAACTTGCGATTAGTTCTGACAAACTTTTAGTGTATGAATCAAGGCTTTGATTTAACTTCAGCAAGTGTTTTTTGTATTATAATAATAAATTGCTTCACGGTTGGTGCTTTTAAGGGGTATTTGGCCTTAGATTTTATACTAAAACTTGCAATATTTCTGAGAAATGATTCTTAATTTTTCTAAATCATTTTCACAATTTGATAGAAGTTGATTTTATCTTATTTAATAATTTTTTTTGGAAAATCCTCATTTTTCGAAATAAGGGGTGCTGAAGTAAATTTTATTTCAAATAAAGCCTGAAATTCACATTATTTCAATAAGGGCTTAAAGTAATAATGTCAGCTCAAAAAAGACTTGACCTCATCGAATGATTAAGGTCATTTTCATTATTTAAATTTTTGTTATTTTTTTCTCTTTTTTCTCTTTTTTTTTTTTTTTTTTGCTTTTTTATTTGAAATTTTCCCATATTTTTTTGAGAATATGTGCAAGGCACACGTTAAAGTGTAGATTCACTTCAATATACCAAAACGCTCCCTTTATGTTGGTTTTTTTTTTTTTTTTGGGGGGGGGGAGGACGCTGGGCTTGGAGGCCCCAACTCGCAAATTTCATTACTACCTATGATGGTATTTCCACTCTAGAGTGGCAAATGAAGTAACAGTACCTCGAAAAGACCAAAGCTTTTAACTTTTCCAACAAAAAATAGCATCCATCATCAGCTTCGTGGGGGTTTGGGTTTTGACGTGGGAGGTAATCACCTCTAGACCAATAGAGACCAAACTGTGAGATGCGTGGGGAATTACTATGCATGATAGTAGATTTCTAGTCCAAAAAGTCATAAATTTATGTATGGTTGTCAATTTAATCATAAATTTCTTAATTTGATTAATTTAATCATAAAATTTTTAACAATTTTATTCACCATTCAATTTAACATCTTTTGACATACTTAATCATATTGTGCTTTTGAAATTACGGTTCAATGCATGAAAAGGAGGATAGTAGTTTGTCAACATGTCAACTGCATATACAAGCATTCATGGTATGAACAAATTGCTCTTTAAATGGTGACTTGTCCATATTCCAGCTATATTTTGAAAATTTATTGTGACGATTTTTTTATTTATTAATCTATCAAAGCCGAAAATGTTTCTAACATGGGTGTAGAGTGCATTTGAAAATGTAGGGGGCTTTCGAGTAACTTTGATAAAATTGACGGGGTGTCCATATAATTTTATACTAGAGTCAATATCGCTACAGGGAAATAGATCTTAATTCATAAATTTTTTTTTTACTAGAAGTTCCTAATAGCTCCTTAAACATTGTAATCTAAAGAAATAAGATTAACTTGGGGGCCGAGCTTTATGGAACTATACGTAAACTTTTGTTTTCCCTACTCAGACCTTGATTGAAATTTTGAGAAGTTGGGGGACTAGGATTAAACTCGCCTATGTCGGGAAAATAGTTCCTGTTTTTTTTTTTTTCGAATTAGTCTATAAAGTTCCGGTTTTAACTTATGTTCATGTTGTTATTACATAGCAATGGGATTCTCACCTCATCTAGCAGAACAACGGAGTTAGCGTGGGACTAGCCCATTCCCCTGCTTGGAGAAAACAATAGACACTTAGCGTGGGACTAGCCCATGAATTTCCATCTTGATATTATATAATTACTCTTTCTGTACAATAAACTAAACCCAATGATTTCTACATGGCGTTATATCTTTAATCTCTCTAGACAATAAAGTTGTTACTTAAGGGACATTGGCAATTTGGATAGCTTGAGAATTCAAGGTGATGTTATTTTAAGAATAAGTTAAACAACTTGACTAATCGGAGATATGAAAACTAAAAATATGTGTAGTACACGGTTGAGGCAAAAAATTCCCCTAAACTGATAAATTGAGGTTAAATTAGTTTCTAAACAAAACCCGAGCCCCTAAATTCTGTTGCGACCCAACTTGCAGGTCATGAGGCAAGTTCCTCAAGGAAGGAGAGTTCCTGCGTGAGGTCGTTGTGAGATCGGGACATGAATGACACTTTTGTCTATGATAACCTTTCTGCCTGAAATTTTTATAATTACGTATGTGCCGATTTTGTAAACATGTATAACTTTCTTAATATACCGTACATTTTCAAACCTGCTTTAGTTTCCCTATTCTTGCCCGCAGTTTTTATGAAAAGTTTGGACCTTGATAATATGAATAATCGCCACTGCCACATTTTGAACGAGGCACACGTCTATTCCTCTCTCTCCTAATTATTGTACTTACATTGTTTTTATTTTTTTGGGTGAAAATTGTACTTACATTGTTTTCCTTTCTACATTACCACAAACTAAGCGCCAATCCAAGCGTCGAACAGACCAAAATTAAAGGATGGAATTCTCCATTGATAGAAACAAGCTTAGAAATTACATCATGATACAGATATAAACCAAGTCCGCACTTGAAAAAAGAAAGGACACTCACAGGAACCAAATACATATTTTATGCGTATATGTTACACTCAATACACATACTTAGTCATCATTGAGTTACCGCACAAAATTATAACAAGAAGACAAATATTCAACACTTTGAGAGATTGAGGTTGAAATTGTCTCATATTAATCATCTAAGAGCTGGTGGAAAAAGAAATATTTACTATTCAGATTTGAAACTATATTGCAGCACAATAGCCACTAATATGTCCTATTCAATCCAATTTCGCCTCTTTAAAAAGAAAATTCCATCAAAAGAGCAATCGTATCAAATCTAAAAGAGCTGCAAATATGTTAATGATGACACGAATCAAGAATAATTTACATTGCTACAAGCGACTAAAGTTGTAATGTCGACACGAATGAAATCAAAGAAGAAGAATTAATTGCCTTCGATACTTTACGACTATGAAGAAAAACCTTGTGCTATAACAGATTAGATGAGTCCAGGTGCTAAGAAGTCAGAATCCATTTCATTTTTTTTTCCTTTTTATTCCAAAATAGAGTTTCTATTCCAATTGACCAATTCTTTATTTGTAAAAATGCTAGTTATGGTGAAGAGATTACTTAATTTACAAATTCCAAGTGTTTCCTCATTAACACGATCAATTCTGTCACATTATGCCCATCTAACTTTTAAGTTAGTCGGTCTTAGTAGTCTGCTACATGCAGCTTGAGCTTGATTTGGATGACGAATACTATGATAAGAAGGAATTGTATCGTGTCACGGAACAAAGAATTTGAGTATTTAGCGAAGCATCCGGGGAGTGCAGAGATTGTTGGCTTTAGTGCTACATGTGTTTGGAGCTGAAACAGTGGTTTCCTCTAGTGCAGTTTCTTCTTCGTAATTCACGTGCTTTGGAGAAGATGGCAATCAAGGCTAAGATGCACAAAGCTACGAAATGGGAATCTTTGAATTCAGTTGATCTCTGAACATTGCTCGATGCGGCACGAAGGGTATAGTCGGTTGTCCTCTTGCCGCAAGTAATGGCAAAATCTCATCTGTCTCATGACACTGGTATGTTGGTCATCACCTTTGGCCATCTTGAACTGTTGCTCTGGACCGTCGGAGCAACAGCACCCTTTTCTCTGTACGTATCAGTTTCACACGAAATGGGGAACATAGATGAAATTTCTGTGCAAACCAGCTAATATTTTCAATGATTCTGCATTTTTACCCAGCTAAGCCTGAAACCCGAGACAGATTCCATTTTCAAAACATGTCCATATATCATGCAAGAGATAATTTAGCAGACTGATTGACAAAGAACTTTGCAAAAGGGGGTACTATCTAAGGAAAAACAAGTTCTCTAATAGGAGAGTTTAGGAAGTTGACATTTCAGTCCTAAGAATATCAATATTAAGGAATGTCTGTACTCCAGGAAATAGGTTTTTATACAAGCAAATTATCTCTGAAGTGTACCCTTTGATTTAATTGATGGTAACTATGCTCCCTAAAGTGGCATTGACTTCCACAAAATTCCCGTGTCACTATATAAAGAAGGTGTGTTTTTCTTAACTATGGCTAAAATTTTTTTACTTTAAGGATCTCTCTAGGTCCTAATGTCCTTGGAAAACAAACAACACACTATAAACCAGGTGATACTTAGAAGTTTATATCTTGGATGGGCAACTTCTCTTTAGAGAAATCTCAGCACTAGAGAAATTATTTTTGGATGACTTAAGGTGCGCATGACGAAATTTCTATAACATAAATTGATTTCTAGCCAAAAATTGAGAAATTAAAAATTTTAGCTTTTGATTTTTTCTTCAAATCTATTTCTGGAATAGAATTCGTTCCAAAAATAGAAAAATCAAATTAAGTCACCAAACAGATTTATGTTCCAAACCCATTTATTATGCGCGCCCTTATATACTTGTACTGGGTTAGGGTGGGTTCCAATCAGCTATGTTTTCCAAACATTGCATAGGATTCATGCTCACCATTGTAACCATGTCTCTCTCTAGAGGGAGGAAATTGAGCAAGGTGGTCCATTATTAGCAAGATGAGTACTCTTGCTTGATTTCATATTCAAAAAGGCAATGAGCTAGTTCATGTTTCCCACAATGCTTTTGACTCATAATCAGGTCACTAGAAGCAGCATACCTATAAATGTCAAGTTCGAAAAGTCAGTTTTCGTGATTTTTTTTTCCTAAATTTTTTGTTTAGATGCATCCTTGGCGAATCTCTTGCTTCCTTGCCCGATGCCAAATCTTGTTCTTTCAAGAATAATTCTTAAATTTTTTTAACATTTTCTAATTTTAAAATTTTAAAATTTGAATTTGAATTTGAATTTTTATTTTTTATTCTGGAAAATGAGACTCGGTCAAAGGACTCGGTCGAAAGACTCGGTCCGAGAATGCGGGTCCCGTCACCTAAGACTCCTAACCCACCCTCCCTTCTCTCATTCTCTCTCTCTCTCTTTTATTTATTTATTTTTATTGTTCTTTTTATTTTCTTTTCTGGTTCGCTCCTTCTTCACCGAGAGCACTTCTCTTTCTTCTTACCGAGAGCGTCTTCTTTCATACGAACTCTCGCCGGAAACCTCCTTCCCCTCAACGTCTGCCATCAATGCCGGCAACCATCTCGGGATCTCCACCACAGTCTCGGTTCACCATAGAAACCAATTCACTTTCATTGTCAGCCTCCCTTCCCTATCGGATCACCGTCACTCACACGCAATCCATAATCACCAAACGCAGAGCATAGGAACGGAAACATACTTAGTTAAACAAGCGCCGCAATCAAACCAGCGCCTCTGAGCTTAGAGACCGATTCTTGGACCATCAGCTTGAATGCCCGATTCCTCTCGTCAGTGAGCATAAACATACTTAGTTAAACGCAGCAAAGACACATGCTAAACACAAAGAAGAGACGAAGAGAACAGAACACGTTCAGAATCAATCTTGACAGTAACGAAACATAACCCGAATCGAATCAATGCACTAAGAAAATGATGGGTCTACGTCTGCGCATCTTCAGTTCGAACAACATCGCAATCAATTCAATGTCTGCGACTAAGAGGCATATTTTTCAACACTCGGTGGTCAACAGATTGCGAAGTAAAATTACGCTCTCTCAGGCTCAAATTCACGGCCTGATTCGAAGTAAGATCAACCAGCAACATTCGGAGCAAGGCAACAATCCAATCGCGTCCAACGCGCGCTTTAATCCTAAAAGAAAGAACATCGATCTCGATAGATTTGGATCGAGAGCAAAAGCAAGGATAATAGATATTACCTGGCCCGTGACGTTTGCATTGCCACGAACGCTCGAATCGGCGACAGGACCTTTCACGATTCAACCGACGAACGAAATCTCGGCTTCGCGGAGGATTCCCAAACGAGATCTTTTTCCCCTTCGAATCAGCTCGGTCAAGAACAGAGCCCAACCGGGACCCACGCGAGTCCGGCTCTTTGGCCAACGCAGCTGAGATCACGAACGGCGGCGAACGGCGGCGACGGAACAGTAGCTTGATCGTCTTCAGCACCCTCAGCCGATTCTCATTTATCTTCTCGAACCGAAATCTGTTAATCTCTCAGTGACGTCACGTGCTCCGCCCATGCCATTACAGAGAATCTCTCGTCTCCAGCTAACCCAACATCTTCTAGAACATTCTTCGAGGTTTTACGTCCGTCACGTCGCCCTTTTATCCGTCACACGAAAATCCCTCTCTCACCCGCACATCTTCCATCCGTATTAGGGGTGAGCACGGTTCCCGGTAGAACCGGGAACCGGAGAACCGAACCGGAGGTCCGGTTCGGTTCCGGTTCTACAAAGACAGGTTCCGGTTCCCGGTTCTCTTTTTTGGGAACCGGCGTTCTCGGTTCCGGTTCCGGTTCCTATAGGAACCGGAACCGGAAGAACCGGAACCTGTTAAGATTTAAAAAAAAAAAAGAAAACCCTAGCACTTCCCCCACGTGATTTCCCTTTCCCCCTCTTTTTTTCTCTCTCTCTCTTTCTTTTCTCCCCATTTTTCTCCTCACGTCACTTCCTGCCCCCCAACTTTTTTCTTTTCTTTCTCTCTCTCTCTTTCTCTTCTCTTTCCCCTTCTCTCTCGGCCGAAACCCCCACCCCCTACCTTCTTCTTCTTCTTCTTCTTCCTTCCTTCCTCTTGCTGGTTGCTGCTTCACCCACCACCTCACCGCCGCCCCACGCTCTACTCACCACCACCTCTTGGCCACCAAACCACCACCACCCACCCTCGTCCGACAAGCCGTCTCGCCGTTGAGCCCGACGAGTTGTCGCACCGCCCCTCGCTGCCGTGAGCCACCGCCGCCGTCCCCAAGCCACCGTCACCACCTCATGCCACTGCTTGCTCGTCCGTCCGGGCCGTCGTTGCTCGGAACCGCCACCACCTCCGCCAGAATCGAGCACTTCTCCCCTTGGCCGTGGGTTAAGCCGCGACCGCCGCCGTCTTCGCCGCGCCGTCCGTGCCGCCGTTGGTGCCGTGAGACTCGTGTCTTCGTCGCCTTCACGCCGCCGTCACCGCGTGCTCGCCTTTGACTTATTGACTATGGATTTATTCTCTTATTTTTGATACATGGACTGTGGAAAACAAGTGTATTTGGGTATGCATAGTCTTTTCTCAGGATGCTGCAGCTAGGTAAGACATCGCCATGTCTCATTAAGCTTTGTAGCTTCAGAAGGTTCCATTCATCTAGAAGATAACATAATTGGGTTTTTGTGGACTCAGCCTATGATCGAGCTGCAATAAAATTCAGAGGGCTTGATGCAGACATAAATTTCAATTTGAGTGATTATGAGGATGATTTTAAACAGGTAAGATGTTTTGCGTGATTTAAACTTCCGCCATTGCACCATGTTGGTTTGCATTCTAGATTGGCTTAGACTCTTTCTTGGTTGAGATTGGCAGATGAAGAATCTTTCAAAGGAAGAATTTGTACACATACTTCGTTGACAGAGCACTGGCTTTTCTAGGGGAAGTTCGAAATATTGAGGGGTGACACTACACAAGTGCGGGCGTTGGGAAGCTAGAATGGCTCAATTCCTTGGCAAAAAGTAAAAAACTAAAAGCCTTTTCCCTTTAAAACCTGTTCCCCTTTATAAAGATTTTCTGCCCGTGAACTGAGGCGAGCTTTTATGTTTATATACAAGCCAGTTAGCACTAAATGTTCTGGAAAGCGAACTTTGGAGAATTGTATCTTAGTATCTTGCAATGCATTTGTGCAGGTATATATACCTCAAGCCTATTTGATAGTGAAGTAGAGGAAGCAAGGTGTTATGAGCAACCTGTGATCGCATAGAGAATTCAATTTTATGAGTACTCAGCCTTAATATGCTGGATCCCTCACTTATAGCTTTTGCTTATTTGAAATCAGGGCGTATGACAAGGCAGCTATCAAATGTAACGGAAGAGAGGCTGTGACCAACTTTGAACCTAGTAGGTACGACAGAGAGATGATTGCAAAAGCCAACAATGGAAATAGCATCTGTAATCACATTCTTTGTTGTAAATAAGAAGCCTTTGGCAAACTATGAAACTATTTCATTTTTATGAAAAGAAATACATCAAGTTTCTCTACAAGGTTTCTCTACAAGGTTGATGAAGTATTCTGATGCAATTGATGCAGATGGTGACCATGGTCTTGATCTCAATCTCGGGATATCAGCTTCTTCCAAGGGAATAGTGGAACCCTTAGAGCCCTCAGGCGACATGCGTTAGGGAAGTAGTTTGAGGGTAATACTAGGGAACATTATCTTGATTTCCTTTTTCTTTCGTTTATACTCTTTAGCTCCATATATTTGATGAGGAGGCTGAGATTATTACTACTTTGTGAGCCTAACTTTCAATTGTTTGAAAAGAGCTTTTCAAATCATAAAATGAAAAAAAAAAAAAAAAGAACCTGTGGAACCCGGAACCGACCCCGGAACCCGTAACAGGGGTAGGTTCCGGGTTCTTTGTTTCGATTGCAGGTTCAGGGTTCCAAAAATTGAGAAACCCGCATGCCGAGGGTAGGTTCAGGTGTTCCGCACGGAAAGGAACCGAACCTAACCTGGAACCGCTCACCCCTAATCCGTATTATCTTTTTTTAAGATAAAATTCCTCATCTCATCCTCTGTTATCGTACAAAAAATGCATTTGGTCTAATATGACTTTTTGAGTTTCCTCGATTTTTGCCAATTGTTACGCATGCCTGGCGTTGACACCTAAATTTTGATGATTTAATTTATTTATTTATTACATAGAAAATTATGAGCTAATTTTATTAATTACATAATATATAGATTTAGATTGCATTTATTTTGTTATTTGCATATTTTGGACCGATGGCGAATGTGTTCAAATTAGTTGAATTTAAGTCCAAAGCGGTGTTGGCCCAAGCCCATGTTTTTTAATTATCTTGTGAAGAATTAAAAATTTTGAAATTTTTCCTAGGATATGAATCTTTTGGATAAAGCACATGTGTGAAAAAATATTGCGATTTATCTTTGCGAGATTTGGATTTCGAGAAAATATTCATCGTAATCTTAAATTTTTATCAATAGTGATTGTTTGATGAAAATGTATCGCGGATGTAGATTTGAAGGGGAAATTGAAAGTTTATCTTTTACCCCTATAAAAGCAACCGTGTACGATGAGGGGAGGAGGTTTTTTTTTTTCTGAATCGGAAAAAAAGAGAAAAAGTTGAAAAGGTGAGAGAGAAAAACTGGTGAAGAAAAGCTGCCGAAGGGGGAGCCTTTTTTTTGGAAAAAAGAAAAGCAAAAGAAGGAAAAAGTGAAGTTTTGCTTCTGCAGTGAAAAGAGAAAAAGACACGAAAAAGAGAGTGAAAGCGACGTGCAGCAGAGGGGAGGGAGAGAAAAAAAAAACAAAAAAAGAAAGACCCAAAAAAAAAAAGGGAATAGTGTCGTCTTCTTCGTTGAACTCCCCTCCGACGATCGCTGTTTCGCTTGTGCCCACGCTGCGCCTCCACCACAACGCCTCCGCCGGCCTTCACCGTACGCTGCACCGGCCACCCAACGACCCGTGACGAGCTGCTGCACCGGAGCAGTAGCGCCGCGCGACCCAGCGCCGACGCTCAGCAACACCGTCGGAGCCCGAGCTTCGCGCCTCAGCAACCCGATCCCAAATCGAGCCGCTCCTCCCGCATCTGCAATTGACTGCTGCCGCACCGCCAGCTGCGAAGCCGCCCCAGCATCCCCTGCTGCTCGAAGCCGCCGCTGCACCAGTCACTACATCTCTGCAGCCGCACCCTTGCCCACAACACTGTCGCCGATCGACCCACGCGGCCCCGACGGTGAGCCCCGCCTTGCACCGCCCGTCCCCGATCCGCCCGCGAAGCCGCTCCGCCTGCAGATCTGTGACCCAGACGCCCGTGAAGCCTCTCTGCCTGCAAACCCGAGCACTTGCGCCCGCGACGCCGGCCGAGATCTCGCCTGCCGCTGCTCCTCGCGACACCACCGCTCGCCGCCGATCCGCTCGCTGCTGGTCCTCATCGCCGGAGCTCCGACGTTTAACTCCCGGTGAACCTCCACGAAGCTGCCAAAACGTGGAAGAAAAGAAGAAAAAACAAAGGAGGGAAAAGGAAAAAGGAAAATTAGGTAGTTTTTTTATTTATTTATTTACTTACTGTTTTTTTTCCTTTCCTTTTTATTTTATTCTTTTAGTGAAATTGTTCCCTTTAAACGTTGATTGAGAGTCCAACATGAAAGTGCCCCTCAAGTGAGGGATTGATAGTCGATTTTCGTCAGAAATCCGATTCGTAATCCCTTATAAAAATCGACAATTCAATCTCTGCCTAGAGATTTGATTCGCGATTTAAAATAAAAAAGTCGGCCAACCCGATCTAAATACGCGAGATATGGTTCGCAATTTTTAGATATCAATATTGTCTTGCTTGATTTGATATCATGTGTTTGGATTAATTTTATGTTTAAGAGAAAAAAATCATTGTGCAATCTAATTTCAAATTTTTAATGAGAAAAAATCAAAAAGAAAAAAAAATCGAATAAGAATTAGATTTGTTTTTTTTTGTTATCTTGCAGGTTAGGATTGCAATCTTATTATAAATTTTTTAAATAAAAAATCCAAAAAGAAAAAAGAAAAAGAAATTGCATTCATTTAAGTTGTTAGTTTTTTATTTGAATTGCATGTTTAATAATGTCTTAGTTTTAATTTCGAATTTCTTAAAGAAAAACACAAAAAAGAGCATTGTGAATATTAGATTAGAATTGCACGTTTCATTTTAAATTTAGATCATCTTTTTTAGATAAATTGCATTTTAAATTTAGATAATGTCTTAGTTTAAATTAGGATTTAATATGACTTAATCCCTAATTAAAATTAGATAGAATCTTAATCTAGCTAGATCATTTCAAATTTCATAAAATCTGTCTTAGGATAAATTAGTTGCAATTTCTAGGATAGATTGCATTTTTTTAAATAAATAAAAAAACGTCATTTGCATGTCATATAAGATTAGGTCCATAAAATGCACGTCATTTTAGTGATTATTGTTAGGTTCATTTTTAATTAGAAATTGTCCGTCATTAGATTAGGTCATTTGATAAATGTCTCGTGACATATAGCTCGCATATTAAATTGTATGTTGCATGTCATTTTAGTTGAAATAATTTTGCACGTCATTGCATATTATGATAGAAATTGCACTTAAGTTAATTTAGATAATTTCTTAATTTACTATAGGTTTAGGTATTTTATTAAATAGATTGCATATTAGGATAAAAAATGCATTCTTTTAGGAAAAAGAAAAATTGTCACATGCACGTCATTAGGGTTCGATTAATTGAGATGCATGCCATTTAGTATTTTTTGCTAGGCTCATTTAATTAGAAATTACATGTCATTAGAATTAGGTCATTCAATTAACATTGCATTACATATTGCATGACTTTCATTAATTAAGCGAAAACAAAACAAAAATTGCGTGTTAATTAGAAACCATATCTAGGGTTGATGTGGATTTTAATTTAACATTGCAGATGCTTTCGTTGCTTTGAGGTAAGTTTTTTTTTGCAATTTATTTATTGTTTATCTAAGTGTTAAATTTGTGGTTTGCGCACCTACATGAACACCTCACATGTTAGGGAAATAGATTTAAAATCAATCCAAATTGCTTGCCAAACATTTTTCAAAATAAAAGAAAGGTACCAGAAAGGGTGTTAGAGAAATCTAACGTAACCAAGTCCCTGCACTTAGTCTACATGGTTCGTAGGAGTAAAGTAAATCTCCCGTTACTTTACTAGGGTTTCTAATCGACCCACCAAAAATAAATTAGTGGCGACTCCTAGTTAAAATTCAATTTCATGTTAACAATTCAAACCTAAGTCGCAAATTGGTATGGGCTTGGGAGAGCCCGAGTTAAGTCTAGACTTAATAATCCATTAACCTAGTTTTAGGTGGTAAACCCGCGAAAATTAGGTCGCGACACCTGGCTTTTAAGTCAATCCAAAGTCTCACTTGATTTCCCCTCGAAACATTGAAGACAAATTATTTGCGTTTCACTACCGAAAAAAAGAGGGAAATTCACCTTTTCACTTAAAACCAAAACACTGGGGTCGATAATTGTCAATTAGGAGGGTGCACTAACGGATAAAATAAGAATCACATGGACTATTTCCCTATTGAGTCATGACCGTTATGACAAAATCAATACTTGGTTCTCGATATCTTTGGTCCCTTGGATAGTAAATGCTTTGCTATCAAATAAATTATGTAGTGATATGATCGAGGGACAATGCCGTGACTTCCTAACTAGTTTAAAAGCAAGGTCTTGAGCTACTTATGCATGACAAAAGCCTATGGGATGGGAGATATGCCTTGATAGATGAGAGCACTATCGACAAAGCTTCCGGTGACGAAGTTCCAACCGTTAGAAAAGAACTTCGATGGCAAATGAATAGAAACCTGTGTTCCGACACTAATTATAGATTTCTTGTTCCTAAATTATAAATAAAACTGATGAGACTATACCATTTGAAAGTAATGTTTTAATATCAGGTTGCCAATGAGTAAGAGCCGCATTGGAGAAAACATGGATGCACCCTCGAAATAATAATATTAAAAGACCAATTACAATTTTTTTTACATGTATTCTTAAATAAAAAGATAGATGCATGTCATAATGATATCTTTTCTTATGAATAGCTTTCGCTGGACTTCAAAGATGGTTGAGTATTGTTTTTACAAAAAATAATCAAGTCATGGATACAAACAAGCACGCGCTTGACACTTGAGCACAAATAGTCATGTGAAAAATATAATTTAATCAATTCAAAACAACTTGATAATTGGTCATCCCGGGGTCCAATCCTTTACCAATTGCACAATTTGAAGTCTCAATGAAGACCGAGATGAGTCGGTTCTTTTATCTCACGAAATTCCTTCAAATCTGAATTCTCTTTCATTTTTCTCGAAATACGATTTTCTGAATAAACAAATCCAATTGAAGTCCAATTTGAATGTAGAAAAATTCAAAACAACTTCAATTCACCGATTCACTCACAGTAGATGTCAAAAATCCTTTCCAAATGACCAATCCGAATTTCCGTTTGTTTTCCGAATTGTCTGATTCGATTTTCCATAAAATCTCGAACTCGCCGGAAATTCCTCAAAAGGTGAGTCGATGTTCCTAGAATAATTCATGACACGACAGGATTTCCAATTTCTGAGATCAAATTCAAATTCGCAGTTATTTTCAATTAAACGCGCTTTTAGTGTGACCTAAGCTACTAGGTAGTTTTCAGAACTTTTTAGGGCAAATGACTGGTGGTTGATTTTCTTCGAGCCACAATGAACCCACTCGACACAATGACGACTCTCGATTGTCATGAAAATCTTGAGGATTCAAATACGGACACAAGGTACCAAAATGACAATAAAATCAAACTAGTATTGGTCGACGAGAATTTTCCAATTTAGTGGAGTCACTCACGATTGGCCACACATCTCAGTCGAACCGATCTATATCTAATCTCAAATCGGTTTTATACTATGCCGTAATGGCCTCTAAAGAAGAGCACGGTTGAGAAGTTGATTCTTGGTCGAATTCTCAAGTCTATTTACCTTAAAATCTCTTAATGACTCCCCCAGATGGTCTAGTTATCTCGTGAGTGGCGTATTCCGAGAAAAACCCTATAATGGTGTTGATAAAAAGCCCAACTTATCCGATCGAAATCAGGACCTGAAAATCAGGATGTCACACTGTAGTATTAGATTTTAAAAGCACGAAGGTTTGCTTCAACTTCATTGATTGATAAAGTAAACTTTGGTTTAAAAAGCAAATAATTCTATTATGCTCATAAAAGCCTCCTTGAAAATGTATTTAACCATAGGTCCAATGAAAAGGAACTATCATTTCCCTTAGGATATTTGATGCAAGTTGGTGCTAACTCCAGTTTTTCAACTTTTTTTCGAACAAACAATTCAGCTTGTTACCACCACCCGCGGTGGCTGCGCGGTTAAGAGCTTGGTACCCTTTTCGCAAGAGGGGAAGAGTTCGAAACTTCGTGGACGCAGTGTGTTATGCACAAACGCGTCTTAACTGCGAAAGGGATTAGTGGTGGGAGGCCCTAAGCTCCGTGGTTTACTCTTCGCCGATGCGGAGGTTCCCTGGGTACCAAAAAAAAAAAAAAAAAAAAAACAATTCAGCTTGTTAAAGTGGTTTTCCTCGTTCATAAAATCTCACCAAAGAGAAACCGCTTAATGCCGTTACCCCTCCATAACATTTGAAACCCTTTATTTCCATTAAAGAAAGAGAAACAAGAAAAAAGTTGGAAATATTCATCAATTGGGCACACTTGAATGGGGGGAACATAGATGAAATTTCTATCAAAATCAGTAAATATTCCTGATGTTCTGCATTTTTACCTAGTTAATTAGCTTGAAACCTAGAACAGATTCCAAATGCAAAACATGTCCAAATATAACACGAGAGATAATTTCGTAGACTAATTGACAAAGCACATTGCAAAAGGAGGTACTATCTAAGCAAAAACAGTTTGCTGATAGGAGAATATGTTTTGATTAAGAAGTTTACATTTCAATCCTAAGATTATTAATTAAAAAAAAAAATGTCTTGTTGCTTATGAAAGCGCAAGGAGAAAAACAAGGCAAGCACATCAAATTTAGAAGCTTTGTCAACAAGACAGTTTCTCACAATGTAGGTTAACATAAATATAGGAAATCCATTTCATGAGAAATGTTTTCTCCTTTGGATTAACTGATTGAGAGTATCTATAAGATTGATTAAAGAAGATGTTACAGGAACTCAACAAGTTTTGCTTGCTTGAAGTGGCTTAGAATCTCACATGGAAAAAGAGGCCTCTTACTGAATTAGCCACCTCCACCTTTTCTAGTAGTATTTTTATATATATTTGTAGCAAGGTTCCTTTGTTCTTCCAATAGGCTACAAGATACTAAAAGGGCCAAATATTTTTCGTATTAGCTATTCATTATTGTTCACAAAATCATTTATAGTAGTGTATTGTCACTATAAATCTACAAATAAATGCAGCAATAGACTATTAGATAGGAGATGATCTCTAATAGAAACTAGGCTTAAACTCTTTGTGTACATGTGACCATTGTATGAAGAAATGTGCTCAAGGAATTGGTTCTTACATCTCAAAAGGCGATACAATGTTCTCAATGCATTTTTATACCAAAGTGTGGCAAAACATATCTTAAGAAAACAATGTCAAGAACTTCACAAAAGCAGATAAATCCCATAATATAGCTCCAGACAGAGCACAATGGTAAATGAAAAACACAACACATTGTGCATAATAAAGCAAGGACATTGCTAATGTTGGCCTTAGTCATATCTTACGAGAGAACAATGCCCACAAAAAAAAAAAAAAAAAAAAAAAACCTCTACAACCTAATTATGCATGGAAAATTCCACTATTAACAGATTTGTTTAGATATTCTACTGTATGATCTATTAAAGAAATAATTAAGGGAGAAACATAAAATGATTAACAATAATCTACTGAGTGTATAGTTCAAGGGTATCAATTCAGAACACTAACAAATAGAAGATGGTGGAGAAGCAATGACAAACATATACATTTCATGGCTTATAAATCCGGTTTCTTCCTGTCGCAATAATGCTCCCATCCTCAAAAATCACACAGCTGATCAATCAATATATACTATAAGTAAGTAAAGTAGACTAAAAAACCATTCACTAATTTACACTAAAATACTAATGATCTTAATTAGAAAATAAGGTAACATATCTGAAATCACCTAGTGCTGAAAATCATTTTCTTACCCAACTGGAACTTCAAGGCTGTCCAAAGCAAGCTTTGCCTTTCATAAGAAAAGCAAATAGGTCATGTTACTTGTTAGAAGAAGAAAACATGAGGATAAGAGTTAGAAATTCTCTCATGCATGCACGCATGCATACAGGCAATTCAAGAGGACATCATCATTAAGTTGCTACCAGTAGAAATATTCAGCATGTCTCATAGCTAGAGATGGAATGAATGCATGCCTCATAGCTATATGATCAAGATCTTGCAGGTCCAAGCAATGGTTATTACCACATTCTCATCCTGTAATTCAGCTGCGAATCCCACCTAACTTTGAACTTATATGGCTCTAAAGCATAAACAACAACTAATTTGAGAAACTAAATGTTGTTCATTCCAGTGTGTCCTATCATTGGTACGTCAAAAGCTCATCATTCATTAATCGGGTTTCACTAACATTCAAGAAGCTTTCAGGAGCTTTAGCTTCTAGGTCAATTTCCTCCATAAACGCTATGGCACATAAGCATAAAAGGAGAACGTTAAACGGTTGCAAAGGCCTTAGAAATCAAAATTGATAATCAGCTTCTTGTGCTTTTGTCTCTATTCTACTGAATAACTTATGTAAACGATGTGCCGCTTATGATTTTGTTTCTTTTTCATACCCACAGTCCACAGGGAGAAAAAAATAACCACCTAACCAGTTATCCATGGCACAACTAACGTCCACATTACTCTCATGCTCCAAGTAAATTTGGTTTTTAATTCTCCATAAATGCCAAAGTCAACAAGTGGTAAAAGGACTAGACTGTCCAGCAACCTTTCCTGTTGGCTTGCCATCTCACTGCATCTTCTTAATTCTTGAATGGTTTTGCCTCTTCAAGCGCCGCATAAAACATAGAGACAGGGCCTTATCCCAGCAATCGAAGTTTCTCACAATTCAACAATCCTGGAAAACCTTTTGCCCGCCACACATCTGCATGAATTCTACATATCCACATCTCCTAGACACCTCAAAAGCGCCTGTCCCTTGAACTCCACTGCAGCCGGTTGTCTGCTGCAATGCCTGGTTTCGCATAAGGGAGTCCTAACCTGTAGCACCCGGATTGGCTCAGTTTTTGCCTGAAAAGCGGACTGAACTAAACCACGTACAAGCTACTTCCCATTGTTTCACTCACCAGTGCTAGTGTTTTCCAATGAACCTAGACTTCACCGACTTCTTTGAATAGATTGCCACTTATCAAAAGAAAGAAAGAAAAGCTAAACCTTCTACTAGGGTTTGTTGCTAAATTTGCAGCGCGTAACATCAATCGCCAGTGAATTCACTCCCAACCATCCACAGACTAAACTTACAAAGAAACACCTTATTCAACGTCTCTCAAACAAATCCACGGGACACATCCTTCAAGTTCCCGCGCAATTGCGGCACCACATGAATTGAATTCAAAATCGAGCATGAAAGCCCAGAACCTTAGGAGAGAATCGTTCCCACCAAGCTGCCTCATCAGTTTCCATGGCTTCGATCGGCAGCGGCAGTCCGTCAACTCCACTCGCCGGTCTTCGCCACCGTCAATTCGCTGTTCATTGCCTCCATCGGCAGGTGGCGGTCTTAAATTCGCCAAAGTTCCATGGCATTGGACGGAAGGTGATGGTCGGTCGTGATGTTGAAAGTGGCGTCTGTCAAGGTGCCTAATATTTTCTCGGCGTCGGTGGAGTTCGAGAAGTTCGCCTATCACGGAGAAATAAGGATTTAGCAGAACAAAGAAAAGAAGATGAAAGAGAAGAGAACGAGAAGAAAATGGAAAAAAAAAAAAAAAGAATTAGGGAACTCACTTACATATGAATTGCTTTCTAAGCAAGTTTCTGGATCATCCTTTTCTTCGTTGGTCAAATTGGAAGTCAACTTAGTCTTGATTCGCTTGCTTTGAGTGGGATTATGCAAATGCTTTCTCTTTGCCACTTCCTCTTTCTCAATTCTAATTTGATAATCTTGCAAGTCTTTCTATAGATCTATTTCGGTCAAACTATCTTTTATAATTTCAATTTCAAAAGAACTCAAATTTGGACCACCACCCCATAGCATGTTGCTGCCAGAAGCAGAACCCCGTAATGTGCATTCTCCTCTTTTTTTGGACAAAATACCAAATTGATGGGTTAGTGTGAGCTTATCCATGCGGTTATGGATAGATCACCCAGGTTCGGGTCCATTGAACAATGAAAATAGATGGCGAATGCCTGATCAAATCGGTTTTGTCTACGAACACGGAAGCTATAAGTAATGCAACTATTAATCGGGCGTAGATAAACTCTCAACTCCTGAATATGCTGATTCATTACTAATTTCATAAAGTAAAACTGGATCAATTGATGGATTATCTTGAAGCACAAGTTTTAAATCGTCCTCCAATTGCTTACATATTGTTGGAGAAATCTTCGTGGAGTGTTTTGAAGCTGACAAAACATTTTCATCAGTTTAGTTTGAAGATTTGTAAACTTTTCTATTTAAAGTTTGAAGACCTTCGGATTGCCAGACTCAAGACTCAAAGTCTATTCTCATTGACAGTTTCTAGTCAGTCAAAGAAGGCCTATCTAGGACTGGATGTTTCATTAAGAATTTGACCTTATCGACTGAAGAAGATTTCTTAGCTGGATATGACATAACATAATCCTTTATTCGGATCAAGATTGATTCAGAGATTGAGGATCCGATGATTGGCGAAGTATACTTGGAAGGTTCTACTTATAAAAACCAAGATCCTGATTGTATGGGCGAGCATGATTGATAGGCTATCGTCATGTTCCTTAAATAGCTTGAATGATCTTCCTAATTGATTCTGTCCAACGGGAAGATTGGAAGAATTTCTTTGGTAAGTGCCAACGGGTATAATTGCATAAAGGAGTATATAAGGAAGACGTTTCAATTGTTCGAGTGTGTGCGCGATAGAAGAATTTCAAAGTCTGAAGCTCTTTGTTCTTAGTCAATTCATTTATTGAGTGAAATCTTGTATGCAAAAGAGAGTCTATATTCTTGAAAAACCTTGAGGAAGTGTGGTAGAGTATCTACACTAAGGAATCAAGGGAGAGCTTTGCTGTAACAACTCTTTTGTTAATAGTGAAATCCAGCCAATAGGCTGTTAGTGCGGAAGAGTGGACGTAGGCTTGGAATAAGCCGAACTACTATAATTTATGTATTCATTTTCTCTTCCCTACTCTCTGCTTTACTTTGATCATAATTCGTTTTGTTAACAAAAGGAGAACTTCCTTTCTATTGTCTGTTTAGTATTGCTCACTTATCAAGAGAAACTATTTTTACACCTATTCACCCCCTCTAGGTGCTTATACTAGCTATCTCACATATTATTCGGAATCCCCACATTTTCATATATCTATTGGATAACGTAAGGCTAAATTGAACATGACTCCCATCAATTTGACCAAAATTGACTACTCCCCACAATTTTGGTGGTATGAAAAATTGGAGCTAGATATGATCCACCTTCAAAGGTTAGAGGAGGAACGGACAAATTTCCCGCATTTTTCCATTAACATGGGGAATGAAACGATATGACTCTATACTTTTCTCCTCATAATTATCCTTATAGAGAGCTTTGTCGATAGTGGTGCTATTGGATTATTAAATTAAAACATTTGCCTAGCTTAGTCCGACACTCGCATCTTTTATTACATATCTCTGCATTCGGACGATAGATAAATTCAATGCATTTGAATTAAACAAATCTTGTTTGTTTCTAATAAAATGGGGGCTTGACTACAAACTTGTTCGTTTTAATCTGCCCGATGGACGGCTAGACATGCAAGATGAACTGGAATATATAACTCCAAAATTGTGGTAATTTGCTTCAATTTCATGAGAGGCGATTGGACCCAACACCAAGATTGTGGGAGATGGTCTTAACTCTGAGATGGTGGGATTGAACATGATTCCAAGATAGTGGAATTGGTTATAACTCGTTGCTGTGGAGTTAGATATGAGTTGGACAAGTTGGATCACGATTCCAAGAATTGTGGAAGTTTGGATGAAAAACTTTCAAGATGAGGATTAGATGAGTCGAGGACCAAGAGAATGGACTGTTAGGAAAAAACAATCTGCATAAAATCCTCTATAATAAAGAAAAGAGAGCAATGTCACCAAAAAGTCAACGCGCCTTGCGTAAAAGCCTCTTTTGAAAGATCTCGGCCGCTGCAGCCACGGCAACCTTCATCACCGCATCTCTCGCCGAAGCACCACTTCGCGTCTAGACAGTTCTCGAGCACCTTGGTTACCGCAGTGTTTTCAAACTCCCTCCAGAAAAACATCCCGACTGGTGCATGAACTTCGCTACGTGGCCAAGCTCTTTAAGAAATCACGATGTTCTCTTGAGGCAAAATGTATCAGCCTCGTATGGCGATCTTGCTTAATAAATTGATTTAAGTCTGGCCAATGGGAGGTTGAAAAACAGTATTCGCTAATCTAAACTCTAGTTACAATTACTTGCCACCTCATTCTACCCAAGATTCCCATAAAAAAAATTGAAATGTGCACGGTAAAATGCTTAGTTGGAGAGACACTTGTAAATATTTGATTAAAGAACCGACGTAAGAATAATTGTACATACATAACATACAAAATTCAGGACACATCATTAAATCGCAATATATTATTCCAAGATTTAATGCACAAAATTCTCAGGCCTATCATGAATCTTCTTCCAATAGAAGCACTCCGTTTTGCACATATTAATCCAGTCTTGGCCTTCATCGATCAATTCAAGGTCCATTGGTAGAAAGAAGGGTCTGCTGCTATCCCAACTTTACTTAATTATGACCGTGCTTCCAGACACACCCATGCAAATTTTAGAACTAATTACAAAGTCTTAGCAGGTGTCGATCCCACATCATTCTCCAATGTTTGATTAGATCATCTAGGAAAATTTATCACACCTTTAATTTGTTTACATGGGTGTCAATAATGAAATGAATGCACTCAATTATAACTCATAGAATGCGTGGCGAAATAACTTAATGATTAGCTCTTTCACTTCTTTTTCGTTTGTTCTTTCTATATTTATGCGTGGCGAAATAACTTAATGCTTAGCCCTTTCACTTCTTTTTCGTTTGTTCTTTCTATATTTCGAGAGCTCAACTCTCATTAACATGAAGAAGATGATGAACAAGTCATTAAGTTGTGCAAGGCTATCGTACCAAAGGATGGACCATATAACACAAACATTCAGTACGAAAACCACAGTATAAAAACATTACAGCCTAGAACCGAAGCCACAGAGGAACCAAAAAAAAAGGAAAAAGGAAAAGAAAATTTAGCAGTTCCCCTCAAGCAGTACCGTTGTCTCTTCTGCTTAATCCTTTTTCCACGGTCTTGAGTTGATGATAATCTCCAGAATAAAAATGGCGGCAGAAGCTATCCTCCCACTTCCACCTACCAAACACAACACGTCAGAAGTTCTCATTAGTTATCTATACATATTCATACAAGAGTAGATTTTGCACTACGTGCATGCATATTTCTCCCTTTTCTTACGTATATATAAGTGAACGGAGATGTATATTATTTTCTCCATTCAGAAATTCATTGGGTGCGAAAATGCCATGAATGAATAAACCCTAAAGGCAACATGGGAAAAGCAAAAATGAAAGAAAAAGGCAAAAGCATACCAAGGAAGCATTTCAAAACTCCGAAGAGAAGAACCTCGGGTCCAATGATGAACAGCTGTTTAGCGACTTTTTCCGCCATGGAAAAAACGCTCTTGCTCCAGCACAACGTTGTCATACCCGAGGCCACCTGCCTCATATTACCAACGACGGTTTTCAGCAGCTCAACCACCCTCTGCATCGTCGTTGGTGCTCTCTCTCTCTCTCTCTCTCTCTCTCTCTGCGTCTCGTTTCGGTTTTTGTGAAGCAAAATGAATGCGATGGGAGTCGCCGAGTGTGGTTCGGGGACGGTTTTTGTAGCGGATTTTTTAAGAAGCAAAATGAGGAAACGATTCGGTGGTTCTTTTTTTAAAAGAGAGGAGTATGAGAGATGGGGACTCTTTGATAAAGTACAACTGATCGTGAGCTTCAAAGGTGATGACTTTCGGTGGCTGGGGAATTCAAAAGGGGAGATTTAAGTGAGGGTTGGTAAAGGAAAATCAGAATTAGACAAGATTATAAAGCTGTGAGAGGAAGAAAAAGCTTGAGAATCAAAAGTGTAGGATTCATCTTTCACGCTATTTAATATGAAATTTGCTTTATTAAACCCCTTCATATGAACTTGTCAGGGGCTGAATCAGGTCGCCTGGTTGTTCTCCTTGCGCGATGGTATTGGACAGAGTATGTTTCGTCCATGTTCGGTCCCTCGAAGTATCCCGGACTGACTTCGTTGTTGTCTGCATGATTTTGCTTCATCCAGTACGTTTCTGTTGCGTTAGATTTGCTTTTACATTACATTCAGTATGTGTATAGTTTGTTATTTACGGTTTTCGGCAGTATTCTCATCGTCGTTTTCTATGTAGTGTTGGCCTTTAACCTGCGCTTTCCTCCACCCTAAAAGTTTGGATCTTTTTACCTTTCTGGTCATGCATATAGCTTTACTTAGCTCATAAGCATTCGATTAGCACTTGCTTAGATTAAATCATAATAGTACTGAGGATCATTTGGAAGTATTCTCTTCGTCGTTTTTACGTAGTGTTGGCCTTTTACCTGCGCCTTCATCCACCCAAAAAGTTCGGATCTTTTTACCTTTCTGGTCATGCATATAGCTTTACTTAGCTCATAAGCATTCGATTAGCACTTGCTTAGATTAAATCATAATAGTACTGAGGATCATTATGGTAATGTATCGGTTTCGTTAAATTTGTCGATTATTCATCCATTTTATGCTCTACATGGACTTTCATTGAACAAGGAAAATGTAGACTTAAGTATATGATTTGTGATAACATTGTACGGATACAATCCCAAAAAAAGAAAAAGGAAAATACTAAACGGTTGCCATTGAATTATTTTTCTAACATCGGTTGTCCTTGATAACACAATGGGTAATTGATCTTTCTAAGGAATATGGCCCCACAAAAGCAAGAGCAATTAAAGGAGTTAAAGAATCACACCACTTTAATTTAAAGAATGATACACTAAGGAATGAGAAGATAGGGTATAAATGCAAGATAAAATTTCATCTCTTTCTTGAGGAGTTTGTGTTGCTTCTTATTGGACGGAGCTAGAATAAGTGAAAACTAGCACACACTCGAAGCACTAGATGATAGATGCTCTTGCTCAACTTGCATTTTGAGTCTTTAATGAAAGTGGCATATATTACTCTATTGTCAGATCAAGATTGTAATGCTTAATTAATCGATAGTTTATTTATACGTTCTGTTTGACCTAAGCATGTGAAGCCATTGATGTGTGCTGTCATGATGCTCTCATGGCAGGTTTCTTGTAACTTGGAATGCTAAGTTGTCCCGTCTAGTTTATCACAACCTTTCCAACACAAATGAGGACCTTTATTGATTCACTTCTCTGATTTACCCTTAAATTTATCATAAGTCTCGCAACATAAGTAAATTCCGAGCGCAATGAAATGGGCCAGATCTCACCTAGATTAGGAAAGTCATATTTATTATTTCCTTTAATGCGCGTTACTTTTTATGCATAGCTCACGGGGATCCTATCTCAAAACTTAATAGCAAGACATTGTATATGTATAAGGTTGCCCAATACGGTTCAGGTTATTTCTTTCCTTGTGTTTTACTTTCTTTGTTATTATATAAATGGGTTTTCAATTTTTTGAGTCTCCATGCATGATTATTTAGATTTCTATTTCTTCTAAAAAAATCAAAAAATAAAATAGGGAAGATTGCATGCAAAGCCTATTATAAAAGGAAATGGTACCCATGACGAGAATTGCATTTATCTAGCGTCACAAAATTCCTGGGTTTATGATTCTCTAGTTCACAGAAGAAGCGGTCTCCCACATCTTACTTGGCTCCTAACCTTAGTGGCGAATCTAGTTAAAATCAATCAAATAATTAATGAGAAAGTAATTTCCGATTGGTAGGGCTTGGGATAATTTCTACGGAGCATAAGTGCCATCTTGCAAAAGGGTTATTTGTGCTGGCTCAGCAATCCGTTAAACTCTCTTGGATTCACCTCGATAGGGTCACAACACATTGAAACAAAACCAGTTCTTCAAATAAGACCAGAATGAAGTATTGCTTGTACTCAGAACAGCAAGACTTTTCTAGAAAACAAACAATTGTTTCGAAGATTTCAAGTCATAATCTTTCTAAGAGCATGAATATCGAGTCAATTGGATGAAAGAGAAATGAGGGGTCAAAGTTTGGAAAAATATATAAATAAAACAAACGCTTCTTCAAAGAAAGGGAAAATCGGTGCTAGGTTGTAGCACGCCTAAGAAGTGCGTATCACATGGCAACTGTAGCCAAACCCTATTCCCCGTGCTGATTCTTTTCTGCAGAGAGGCCCGACTCCACTAAGGAACGAGTCGAGGGCCAATGGCCCAATGGTCTTTAAGTAAGGCCCCACATCCCTTGGCGCTTTCGATTTTTCCATTTAAATAAAGGGGTCAAGACACTTATTTCTTCAAGGTTACTTCTGTGGGCAAAAGTCCACCTAATGGACGGATACAGAGATAGTATCTATTGAATCGATTTTCTTCTTTGAATCAACTCCTGGAATCATTAGGAAGCCAGCACGCGGGCAACGCTCTTTGATTAAAGAGGGAGAAGACAGGATATCGATAGTTGAGGCAGTAGAGAATTTCTAACTACGAGTCTGTTTGAAAGCTAACTTCATGCCCAAGCGCTAATATAGTAATAATATGCAGTATTGACCACACCGAGGGACAGGCCCTGAAGTGAAGGATGGGAACGAGTGGAATTAATGTGTTCCAATTTTTGGCCTTGCATTGACCATCCAATGGACCATGGACTAAATGGCCATAGGAAATTTGACGATCAAAGGAAAATCTATCAGTACACTTCCAAAAAAAGAAACTTAGAGAGCTCCATTATATCTTTAATCTCTCTAAGCAATAAACTCATTACTTAAGGGATATTGGTGATTTATGTGAGAATTCATAGTGACATTAGTTTAAAAATAAGTTAAAACAACTTGACTCATTGGAGATATCAAAACTAAAAATATGTGCAGTCCACAGTCGGTTGAGGCAACAAATTTGGGTTTATATTGGCTTCTAAATGAAAACCCTAGCCCCTAAGTTCAGTTGCAACCCAACTCGCTAGTCATAAGCCAAGTTCCTTGAGGAAGGAGAGTTCATGCATGAAGTCGTTGTGGAATGCGACATGAGGATACTTTGGTCAATAGAACATTGAGGGTTGTTACTAAGCTAGTAAAAATTCAACTTATAATGGTGTCATTACAACTTTTGTGTATAAGAACCTTTATGCCAGAAATTCTTATATACATATGTGCCGATTTTGTCAGTATGTGTAACTTTCTTAAATAACCGTACATTACTCAATCCTGCATTAGTTTATTCTTGTCCGCAATTTTCATGAGAAGTTTGGATCTTGGTGATAAGAATAATCGCCAAGGAAAAATACCAAAAAAAGTCATAATTTATTGTATTGATATCAATTAAGTCTTAAACCTTTAAATTGGACCAATTTAGTCCTAAATCTTTCATATTGGTACAAATTCAACTTTCTTAAATAACCACACATTACTCAATCTTGTATTAGTTTCCCAATTCTTGTCTGCAATTTTCATGAGAAGTTTGGAACTTAGTGATATGAATAATTGCTAGGAAAAGCACCAAAAAAGTCATAAATTTATGATATTTATATCAATTTAGTCATAAACCTTTTAATTGAACTAATTTAGTTCTAAAATTTTTAGTATTAATACAAATTCAGTCCATCAGGTCCATTTTGACTGATCAGTACTGATGTGGATGCCAGCGAACACTGATGTGACAATTTTTAAATAATTTTTTTCCATTTTTTTTGAACTTTTTTATGAATTTTTTTTTTTTTTAAAATTTATTTTCCTTTTCCCTCTTCTTCCTCTTTGGGGTTCTTCCTCTAGTGGCCGATGAGGCTCCCGCAAGACTAGGGGTTGTGAGCAAGGTGGCCTTTACCAAATCTGAGCGAGGCTAGCCTCGCCATGGCCTTGCCATAGGTGAAGGCAGCCTTGCCTATGGTTGGCGAGGCCATGGCTTGCCCAAATTTGGGCAAAGCCACCTCACCCATAGCCTTGAGTGAGGTAGGGGGCAAGGACCGCAACTCTCATTGGCCATGAATGAGGGCTTAGCAACCCTTGCCCAATGGCCACGAGTTGCTGTAGGGAGAAGAAGACCAAGAGGAAGAAGAAGAGAATGAAAAAGAAAAAAAAAATAGTAAAAAATTCGGAAAAAAAATTATTTAAAAATTGTTATGTAGCATTCGTTTGCCAACCTGCACCAACTGATGTCCAAGTCAACACCAATTGGCCAAAATTTGACGGAATAGACTGAATTGGTATCAATATGAAAATCTTTACGACCAAATTGGTCCAATTAAAATATTTAGAATTGAATCAGTACTAATACCATAGGTTTATGACTTTTTTTTTTTTTTTTTATACTTTTCCCATAATCACTGCTACCATTTTCTGAAGAAGGCATATGTCTAATACTCTCTCCTAATTACCGCACCTACTCTATCTTCCTTTCTATATTACTGGCAACTAAGTGCCAATCCACCCGTTGAATGGACCAATATTAAAGGATGAAATTCTCAATAAATAGAAACAAGTTTAGAAATTACATCATGATAAAGACGTATAACAAGTCTACACTTGAAAAGAAAAAAAAAGGACACCCACAACAACCAAATACATGTTTAATGCGTATATATTACACTCATACACATACTTGGTCGTCATCGAATTACATTCCACATAAAATTATAACAAGAAGATAGATACTTGACACTTCGAGAGGTTGAGGACGTTGACGTTGCACGTCTCTTTTTAATCATCTAAGAATTGGTGGAAAAAGAAAAATTGACTATCAAGATTTGGAACTATGTTGTAGCACAATACCGCTAATATGTCTTATTCAATCCAATATCGCCTCTTTAAAAAGAAAATTCAGTCAAAAGAACAGTCAGATCAAATCTAAAAGAGCGGCAAATATATTAATGATGACACGAAAGAATAATAATTTACATTGCTACAGGCGACTAAGTTTCTGATATCAACACGAATGAAATCAAAGAAGAATTTGCAAGTAACTATCACCTTTGATACTTTACAAACCCCAATCCCTTGAGAAGGTGAGGATTCGAACCCCCTACTTCCTTCTTCTAAGTTGAAATGGTGGCCATTGGAGCAAACCCCAGTGGTTGTCCTATACTAGATTAGATGAGTTCAGGTTGTTACAAGTTAGAATCTATTTCATTTTTTTTTTTTTTCTTTTTTGCAGAATAGAGTTTGTATTCCAATTGACCTTCAGAGCTGAAACAGTAGTTTTTTTCTATTTAAGTTTCTAGCTTGTAATTCCCATACTTTGGAGAAGATGGCAATCAAGGCTAAGATGCACAAGAGTACGAAATGGGAAACTTCGAATTCAGTTGATCGCTGAACATTGCTCGAAGAGGCACGGAGGTTATACTTAATTGTCCTTTTGTCGTAAGTAATGGCAAAGTCTCATCAGCCTCATGGCACTGGTGTGTCTATCATCACTTTTGGCCATCGTGAACCGTCACTCTGGACGCTAGAAGCACCAGCATCCTTTTCTCTGTACCTATCAGCCTCACATGAAAGGGGGAACATAGATGAAATTCTTGTGCAAACCAGCCAATAATTTCAATGATTCACCACTTTTCCTAGCTCAGCCTGAAACCCGAGACAGATTCCATTTTCAGAACACGTCCGTATATCATGCAAGAGATAATTTAGCAGACTAATTGACAAAGCACTTTGCGAAAGAAGGTAATTTCTAAGGAAACACAAGTTCCCTGATAGGAGAGTTTAGGAAGTTTCCATTACAGTCCTAAGAATATCAATATTAAGTAATGTCTGTACTCCAAGAAATAGGTTTTCATGCAAGCATATTATCTCTGAAGTGTACCATTTGATTCAATTGACGGTAACTACGCTCCCTAAAGTGGCATTGACTTTGACAAAATTCCCGCGTCAATATTTAAAAGAGGTGTGTTTTGGGTAAATATGGCCAAAATGTTTTTATTTTATGGATACCGTCTAGGTCCTAATTCCTTGAAGAACAAACAACACCCTGTAAACCGGGTGATACTTGGATGTTTTTATCTTGGATGGGTAACTTCTCTTCAGAGAAATCTCTGCACTAGTGATCTGATAGAGAGATGATTTTTTGATGACTTGTGTACGAGTACTAGGGGAACTATGATCAGTTCCCATCAGCTACATCTTCCAAACATTGCATAAGATTCATGCTCACCATTATAACCATGGACTCATTCTCTCTATCATGAAACTATGCCATAATTACGGCTAGTTTTGGAGCTCTAGAGGGTGGAAATTGAGCAAGGTGGTGCATTATCTGCAAGATGAGTCCTCTTGCTTGATATCATATTCAGAAAGGCAATGAGCTAGATCATGTTCCCTACAATGCTTTTGACTAATAATCAGATCATTGGGAGCAGCATAAACTATAAATCTCAAGCTCTAAAAGTCAGAGATTTCCTGGCTTATTTTTTTCCCCTAAATTTTTTGTTTGGATGCATTCTTAGCACATCTCTTGCTTCTTCGCCTTGTCCTGGAACATGTCATTTCAAGACCAATTCTTAAACGGACAATGTCCGTAATCTAGGTTAGCTACTCTGTGTACTGCTCAAATCTCAATGAAACAGATCCTGTTTCATTATGTTTTTACTTTTATGTCAACAAAGTCTGATTAAAACATTTTGAGTTCTGAACAAGCTTAGGAAACATAAAATATTAGATCATGGCAGCATCAGACAGATAAAAAAATCATACCGGAAAGCCAAATATACACCACAATTTAACAGGCACGTATTTCATGTATGCAAGAATAGACAGTTGCAACTTATAAACCCAGAAAAGAGATTTCTTTATCAAGTACTTTGCACATGGCATATTGGAAGATTTTAAATAAGATAACATTAAAGACATCAAACAATCTCACAGTAGTGAAAAAAAGTGAGGAAAAAGAGATCAAGAAATAAGGGGAAAAGTGAAAAGGAAAGAAAACACTAATGTTAGTTTAGTGTGTAGCACTTCCTGAGACTGTAAATTTTTTAGGGCAAATAAAAAAAATACAGAAATGTCTAACAAGTCACAAAATAAACTTCTTGATGCTTCCAACAACTCCACTTTCTTCCTATTAGACTCAGTAAAGGACATTAAAGATGGAAAATTAGTTTTGCAAACCTCCATTTTTTTTCATGGTCATGTGTTGCAATATTCAAAGTGCAACAACAAACAGAATCACTAAGAATCCACATCCAGCAATAATCAACATAAGGAAGCATAGATGACCTCCAATAAGCTTTAGTCATCAACTATTGTATGTCACAATTTCAAAGTGGAGCTAAGTAAAGACGAAATCAGCAACATAAGCACTTTACCAAAAAAAAAAAAATCAGCAACATAAGCAAGTGCAGAAACTCACCTAATCATGCCTTGGAGCTACTTGAATGCAAAGAAAGTATTGAGCAACCACCTCCAAGTTTATCATTTGCACAGCCATGATATACTTCCTTTATGCCTAAAAAAGGGTTAAGAGTCATCTAATCATAGGAATAAACAAATTCTAGGAAAGTTTAGTTTTGTTTCATTATGATCAACAGATGTACCGATGATCGACAATGCTGTTACACAAATTATGGTTCACATGTCACATGAAGCAGAATGTTGAAAGCTTCTCTGTAACTTCCGTAGCCAAAAATCCAGTCCTCCGCCACTGTTCAAGAGGAACATCAAGAGCTTCCATCTCTGCATGTCTTGTTGCCCACAAAAGCACAAGGAGGAAACAAAGCAAGCATATCAATTTTAGGAGCTATGTCAGAGAGACAGTTGCACTTGCTGTAGTTTCAACATAAATTTAGGCAATGAATTTAATGAGAAATGTTTTCTTCTTTTAGTTAACTGTTTGAGACTATATATAAGATTGATAAGGCATATACTACATAAAGTCAACAAGATGCTCACTCCACCTTTTCTAACAGTATTTGTTTATATATATCCCTGAAGCAAGGTGCCTTTGGTTTTGAATCATTCTCCAAAAAGATACTAAAGGGCCAAATATTTTGGCATCAACTATCCATTTCTGTCCACACAATCATTTATAGTTGTGTATTGTCACCATATAACTATGAATGACAACAACAAACTATTAGATAAGAGATGTCTTCTAGAAACCAGGCTCAAACTATTTGTGTAAATTTGGTCATCGTATGAAGGAATGTGGCCAAGGAGCAGGTTCTTACAGCATTAAAGGCAGTACAATACTGACAATGCATTTTCATGCCAAAAAAGTATATCATAAATCTAGCTATGACACAGCCTAAGAAAACAACATTAGGAACTTCACCAAAGTAGATAAAGACTGCAATATGGTTCCAGACAGAGCATAGTGGCAAATGAGAAACGTTAAACATTGGAATAATAAAGCAAGATTACCGTTGTTGTCAGCCACAACCACATTTTATGAAAGAATAATGAGAACAAACCCTTTACAGCATTATAATGCATGGATAACCCAATTATTAACAGATTTGTGCAGATATATTATTTTATCATAAAGAAATAATTAAGGGAGGAACATAAATATCAACAATAAACTATGAACAGACTCTCAAGGGTATCGATTCAAAACAATAACAAAGTGCCATTGGCCAAAATTTATAGAAGGGGCTGGAGAAGCAATGATAAACATACATTTCGTGTCTCATTACACCAGTTTCTTCCTGCTGCAATAACGTTTGCATCCTCAACAATCGCACAGCTATTCAATCAAGCTATAACATAAATAAATTTGAGATCATGAACTAATGAAGACTGAAATACTAATTATCTTAATAGAAAAAAAGCAACATATCTGAAATGCACCTGGTTACCGAAAACCAGTTTCTTACATGACTGTGCATAGCAAGCTTTGCCTTATACAAGAAAGGCAAATAGGTCTTGTTATTTGTTAGGAGAAAAAAATATGAGGACAATGGACAACTAGAGGAAATCAGCACCAAGTTGCTAGCAGTAGAAATATTTCAGTATTAATATGCAGCTACTAATGGAATGAATTTATATCTCGTGGCTATAAGATCAAGATTGTGTGAGTCCAGTATAATATGCTGGTCACAAACTTCCAAGTAATGATTATTAATACATACTCATCTTGTAATTCAGATGCAAATCCCACCTAACACTCAAACTGGTATGGCTCTAACAACATTAAAGCAAAAACAACAACGTGGCTCTAACAACACTAAAGCAAAAACAACAACTAATTTGAGAAACTACATGTTACTCTTTCCAATGTGTCTTATTATTGGCTCCTCAGAAATTTACCTTTCATTAATCAGGTTTCACTCAAACATTCAAGAAGCATCCAGGAGTTTTAGCTTCTCGGTCATTTTCCTTCTTAAAAGCCAAGGCACCTAAAGGATAAAAAAAGAATCCTAAACTATTGTGAAGGCCTCAGAAATTAGAATTGACAATCAGCTTCTTGTGCTTTTGCCTCTATTCTACTGAATAACTTGATGTAAACTCCGTGTTTCTCGTGATTATTTCTTTTTCATATCTACATTCCATGGGGCAAAAGAAGATAACCACCAAAGCAGTTATCCATGGGCACAACCGATGTTGATATTACTCTCACCCCAAGTGAATTTGGTTTTCAATTCTCCCTAGTTGCCAATGTCAAGAAGTGGTTAAAGGACTCGATCGTCAAGCGACCTTTCCTCATGGCTTGCCATCTCACTGCATCTTCTTTATTCCTCTATGGTTTTGCCTCTTCAAGCGCCTCAAAAAAAAAATATTCTTATGATAAGTACATACTACGAATCCACATTTCCTAGACACCCCAAAAACACCCAAATGCCTCCCTCCCAACCTACAGCACCTGGATTTGCTCAATTTTTTGCCTGAAAAGGGGATTGAACCAACCCATGTACGCCCTCCTCCCCATCATATCACTCTCCCTCCCTTGTTTTTCTTTTGAACCTAGACTTCACCTACTTCTTTCAACAAATTGCCACCTATGAAAACAAGAGAAGGAAAAGCTATACCTTCTAGAGATTGTCGCTGTTTTTGCAGCCTGTAATGTCGATAACCTATGAATTCACCATCAAGCATCCACAGACAAAACTGCGAAGAAACACTGATTCAGCCTCTCTCAAACAGATTCAACGACACATTCTTCAACTTCCCGCGCAATTGCAGCACCAAACAAACCGAATTCAAAAATCCATCTCAAGCATTCCACCAACTTAATAAAATTCGGACGTGCCAGGCGTTACCTGGTCTATACAAGCTGCACGAATCCCAAAACCTCAGGAGAGAATCTTTCACCTCAAGCTACGTCACCAGTTTCCACGGCCGGTCTCCGTCAAACGTCGGTTCGGTAGGTACTCTGTTCCTGGAAGACGAGCTTCTTCTTCTGTTCGTTGACTCCGTTGGCAGGTGGCGATCTTCAATGCGTGAGAGCTCACTGGCGTCGTATCGATGGAGTTGGAAGTTTGGCTATGGCGGAGAAAAGGAAGGAGCTTCCAAACAACGGGAAAATCAGAGAAAATGAATAAAGAGAAGGAAATAATTACAGAATCTGTTTGGGAATTAAAGTTAACTAACTAGGGTTAAACTAAAGTAATTGTTTATTTTAAGCAAGCGACCATCACATATATAATGGAAGGGTACTTCTATCGAGACAAAAAAATTTGACATTAAGTGTTTTTCAAGGCTTTGAATGAATTTTCATGAGTCGAGTTCAAATCTGATAGTTGAGTGAAAAGAGCACTGATCGAGATCAGTCCGTGATTTCATATTGAAGTATAAAAATGCAAGAATGAACCTTGAATTGAGGGATCAATCTAAGTGAGAATAAAAGTAGGCGTACTGGAATTGAAAACATATAAAAAAGAAATAGATTGTGAAGCGAAAGTACACGGAATGAAAATGGCAAGAATCGAGGGCGCGAGTAAAGACAACGTGATAAAAAATGAAAGGCAAAAGATGGATAAAATTCACGGAGAGCATTCTTGGTCCTTCATACTCACATGGAATGGAAGTTGTTTGTGCCTTTCTCTTCCAATTTTTCACCTCCACCAGCATCAACTCCTCATCTCGTACCCATCCATGAGTAGCACAGTTGATTGAGAGTTCCTCCCTAGATCAGAGTTCGAAACTTGCGTTGCTAGCGATTTAAGTGGGGGGCTATGGCAGTGGGTTGATGTGCTAATCTTTCCCGAGATATAGGGACCCAGTCCTCAGGAGCCATTCGGGCATGGGAGCATGTGGGGGAGTCCTCAATCACCCAAAAATATATATATATATCCTCATCCCGCATTGATAAACCGCACGGTGATTTCCCACTTCATCGCATGTTCTGACCAAATCCTCATCCATCATCCCGCCGTTTCCATGTTTGCATGCTTTGCCACATGTAGATGAGCATGCTGCGATCTTCTTCTTCGTCTTCTTGTTTGCCCAAAGCCTTATCACGCGACTCGCCAGCCACGACCTCCGCATGCTTTTCTCGGTCGAATTAATCCTCTCGATATTAAGTTCGAGAAGGCGGTCAAGCTTCTCTCTCCTTGTCGAGCTCTAGCCCAGGGCTGATCATTTTCCTCGTTGTAGCTGGCAAAGTCAATGCTAACTCAAGTGGACACATCAAAGTACGTCAATGTTAATGTATGGGTGAAAGTGGGTACTAGTCAAAAGTCTTTCTGAGAAAAGATAACGACAAGAACGAGGAAGAAAGAAGGCATTGTAATCAAGATCAGCTCAGTTCACTCACGTACAAATCGCTTCCGTACCAAGTCTCCCAATCATTCCAACTACAAATGCAGCCAGCCGACACCACCGTGCCCGTTTCCATCGGTCAAATATAGAAGTCAACATCGTCTTGATTCGCTTGCCTAGAGGGAAATTAAACTCACGTCTTCTTTTTTATCCTATTTGACTATGTTTCCCTGTGCTCATTTGACTATGTTGCAAGTCCTCCTCTAGATCTGCTTCGCTTGGATTATCTTTGTGCACATGTGAACTCTCGGCTATTGGATCTATTGATTCATGACCAACCTCGTAGAGTAAAGCCAGATCTATCAACTGATTATCTCGAAATTCAACCTTTTGATGGTCCCCTAGTTGCTTGCATATTATTTGGAATCCCCACTTTTTCATGACTCTACCCACTACTCCAACACCAAATTGTATATAATGCCCATCAATTTGAACAAAATTGACTTTTCTCCACGACTCACATGGTGATAAATATTCGACAAAGATATGATCTGAATCCAACTCGTTCCACGCAAAACAGCTCTTTGCCAGTACAATAAAAAATGTGCCTATCTCATACTCTTTATCAATATTGAGGGCGGCTATCTCTTCCTGCTCATCATTATTGAGTATGAACAACAAACGTACCATTGATCAATGATGCTTCTGCCCACATTATGCATGGTTCACATGTCACATGAAGGGAGCATGCTGAAAACTTTTTGCAACTTCTGCAGACGAAATCCAGTCCTCTGTTCAAGAAGAACATCAAGAGCTTCGATCTCTGCACGTCTTGTTGCCTAGGAAAGTGCAAGCAGAAAAATGAAGGAAGCATATGAAACTTAGGAGCTTGGTCAGAGAGAAAGCTGCTCTTAGTGTAGTTTCAACATTAATTTAGGAAACTCATTTCATGAACCATTGAGTCCAGTAGTTTATCTATGAATTGGTGCATCTCTTAGTGCCGTTTCCTTCTTCCTCTTATTGTTGGGAGCATTTGTAGCGCAAATAAAAATCAGTTAACAAAAGCAAATAATAACAACACAATATAACTTGTCTTCTTCTCTTCAAATCACCTCTTTCATACCAATTCCGTGTTGACTATATTTTTAAGGCTTGATCATGTTCATCCTTTGCTCGGTATGCAGACTAAGTGTGGAAGATTACAGTGCATAAAGTGTATTCTAGGGAAAGGATTTTCGTCAAAGCCAACTACATTAGATCATGAATCTTATTGGAAGAATCGCTGTCTTTAAAACAGAATCATGATACACCTTATCCGGAAATTTCAGATCTTTCTTCAAATACCCACGACACTGAGCGTCTAAGAGAGAATCTTACGCGTGAAGTATGGACAATTCTCTCTTCTCCTCACTATTAGGTATTCTAGTTTCCAGAACTGAAGCACTATATTCTTCGAAAGTTTATCTGAAATTGCACTTATCCTCCCTATACTTAAGATTTTGCAAAGTTACTTAACTCGCTTCCCATAACTTTAGAATTTTGCATCTTTCACTAGACCTTTTTAACCAAGAAAGGTGAAGCCACCATAACAACTCACTCTCATGTAATGTAAAGCAATAAATACATATCCAGAATAATCTATAAATTGCCACCTATGGAAACGAGAGAACGAAAAGCTACACCTTGCAGAGATCGTCGCTGATTTTGCAGCGTGTAATGTCGAAAACCTATGAATTCACTATCAAGCATCCACGGACAAAACTTATGAAGAAACACTGATTCAGCCTCTCTCGAACAAAGTCAACCACACATTCTTCAAGTTTTCACGCAATTGTAGCACCATACGTATCGAATTCAAAATCCAGCTCAACTATTACTGCACCTTAATAAAATTTGGATGCCCCGGGCGTCACCTGATCTATAGCAAGTTGCATGAAGCCCAGAACCTCAGGAATGAATCGTTCCCCCGAAGCTAAGTCACCAGTTTCCATGGCTTTGGTCAGCGGTGGCAGCCCGTCGGCTCCGCTGGCTGGTCTACATCACCAGTTTCCGGAAGACGAACTTCTTTTTTTTGTAACCTTCGTTGGCAGGTGGCGATCTTCCATTTCATCAGAGCTCACTTGAGTCGTTTGGAAGATGAGAAGCCGTGATGCTGAAAGTAGCTTTGCCTATGGCGGAGAAACGGAAGTTGCTTCCAACGGGAAAATCAAAGAAAATGAACGAAGAGAAGAAAGAATGACCAAATTCTATGTGGGAATTAAGTTAACTAACTAGGGTCTAAGGGATTTGAACCAAAAAAGAAAAGGCAATTATTTATTATACGCAAGCGACCATCTAATATATATTATTTTTCTATAATGATGGAAGGGTAGTTCGACAAAAACCAAAATCATTTTTAAGATGACACTTTTGTTTTGCAAGAAATTTGATATTGATAATTTTCAAGAAGTCATTTTTGGAAAAAATGACATAACGGGACAGCCACATGGTCAAGGCTTTTGATAATTTTTATGAGTCATGTCATCAAATCCATTTCCAGAGTCATAGTTGAGTGAAGAGAGAATGACTGAAATGGCTTTGTGGTTTCATACTAAAGTGTAAAATGCACGTATGGCGTTTAGATGAAGGGACGAATCTACGTGAAATTCACTCGGTGTGAATAAAAGTAGATGCGCTAGAATTGAGATTACATTGAAAGGAAATAAATTTTGAGATGAGAATAAGGAAATGAAAGTGGCAAGAGCCGAACGTGTAAGTAAAGGAAAAAAAAATGGGAGTACAAAGATAGATAAAACTCACGGAGAGAGTATTCATGCGTGCGCTCGTCTCTCTCCTCTGATGCTTTGGTCCTTTATACTCCATGGAATGGAAGTTGTTCCTGCCTTCTCTTCCAATTTTACCTCCACCAGCATCAAATGCCCATCCCACGTTGATAAACCGCACGATCGCTTCCCACTTCTTTTACATGTGCTAGAATCCCTTCACGTTCTGACCAGATCATCCTCCATCCCGACCACTTTCCACGTTTGCATGCTTTGCCATAGGTAAGAGCTTGTGATCTTATTCTTGTTCGACTTTTCTTCGCAAGAAATGCGCTCTACACGCATGAAATTATTCGCCAGAGCCTCCTCCTCTTGCAGATCTCCAGCCACAACCTTTGCGTGCTTTCTTGGTCAAACTCATTTTCTCGATATTAAATCGAGAAAGTAGGCCGACCTCCTCTCCATGGGGCTGATTATTTCCATCGTTGCAGCTGGCAAAGTTAATGCCAATTAAAATGGACACACCAAGTACCTCAATGTTAATATATGGGTAAAAGTGGGTACTAACAGCGGGTTATAAGTTTTTTTGAGAAAAGAAAACGAGAAGAACAAAAAAGAAAAGAAAAAGAAGAAAAAAAGAAAGAAAAAGAATGCATTGTAATCAAGGTGAGGCAGTTCATTTACCTATGAATTGCTTCCTTAGCAAGTTTCAATCATTCTAACAATAAAAGTTGCAAGCCAACGCTAGCATGCTCATCTCTGCTGGTCGAATCGGAGCTCATCATATTTTTGGTTTGCATGCCATGAGGGAGAATAAGCTTAGGATTTCCTTTTGATACTATTTGACTATGTTCCTCACTCCTCCTTTGACAATCTTGCAAGTCTTTTTGTAGATTTGTTTCGATCAAATTATCTTTGTGCATAAGTGGACTCTCAACTTCTAAATCTGTTAGTTCAAGAACAACCTCACGGAGTAAAGCTAAATCGATCAGCCGATTGTCTTGAATCCCAATCTTTAAATTGTCCTCAAGTGGCTTGCATATTATTCGGATTCCCCACTTTTTCACCTTTGCAGTTGATATTGTAAGGCTAAAATGTACATAACTCCTATCAATTTGACCAAAATTGACTTCTCCCCATAGATCATATGGTGTGAAAAACCAAAGTAAGATTTGATCTGAATCCTTTGTCAAGAAGCTTCTTCCTCCTTTGCAATTCCTCATTTCACCATTCACATGTGGTAAAATCTCAAATATTGGATGCTTTGTTTGATCATCATTACTAAAAATGACACAGAGAGTGACTATAAGAAACTTATCATACAAGTCCTCTAAAGCCATGAATGATATGGAACTCTCTTCAATAGGGAGGACCCACTCTGGCATCTCTTCTCCGAGGGACCAAATTATGTAATCAGAAGACGTCTGCTATAAAGATAGACCATTAAAAAGTACCGAAGTTTGTTATTAGTAGTACTCAAATAAAAGAATTCATTTTAAGTATAATGATTAATCCTAGTGAATTCCACTTCAAACTATAGCTCTCTAAATGAGTAGAGATTATTGACCCTTGCTTGCATTAACATACAACTCTCATGTGATAGAAATCATTCCCTGTAAAAGTATGTGGCCAACTTTATTACATGCAAACACTTTATATTTGTTTGCTTTTCTTGAGCCTTTGCATTTACTACTATTGCAATATACAAGAACATAACACATCCAGCATTCTCTAGCCTTTGCATTTACTACTATAGCAATATACAAGAACATAACACATCCAGCATATACTCCGTGAGAGAGAGAGAGAGAGAGAGAGAGAGAGAGAGAGAGAGAGAGAGAGAGAGAGAGAGAGAGAGAGTCTAACATGATCGAGAGATGGAATGTCAGTCGCGGTCAACACTCTACGGGCAAAAGCAGATGATAATACATCTCCAGTTTTTTGTAGAGATTTGCAATTATTAGCTGAAAGAATCTTCAAAAATGGTGGAAGCTCGGGTATTTCTTGTAACTCTTGGCAATATGAAATTGCATATATTTCAAATGATCACGTTTACGAATAGATGCGGGAAGTCTAGTAACATTGCTCTCCGCCATAACCATAGTTTGCAAGAAGGGAAAACATGAAGGATTCTCGAGAAATTCTATTCCAAAATTACATCCCCCAAGAGATAAATAGAGTAAATTTGAAAGTCCTCTATTCATGCGCGGATTAGCTGAATCCTCATATTTTGGAAATCCTATTAAATTTGTACAATACGCAAGTTCCAAGAGTTCAATGTTTTGTAACTTGTAAATGCTAGACGGAAGACTTACCAAGTTCTTGCATTCACTTAAATCCATTATTTTCAAAGAGACAAGATTTTTGATTGATACAGAAAGTTCTTTAATAGTGGTCCCTTGTAAACAAAGCTTTTTCAAGCCTCCAAGTTTACGTGGAATATCAGGGAAATTATCAATTTTTATGCACCCCCTTAAATTCAATGACTGCAACTTGTCGTGATATGCAATAGACTCATGGACTTCTACCAAGTTTTTGCAATCACAAAGAACCAATTCCTCAAGATTTGGTGTACAAGAAAGGTCAGGCATATGAACCAATGATTCACAGTTCATGAAATTAATGTACTTCAATTGTTGGAAGTCCTGCAAAAACAATAAAACCAACATTTCATAAAAAAGGTACTATAATTTGATTTTTTGAGAATTAAATATTGTATTGAGGAATTAGTAAACAATTAGAAACTTTAATAGTAATTACAAATCTATACGTATGTATTGTATGAGATTGAAATTTAGAGATGATAAATCAAAAAGCTAATGGATATTGGTCAGATGCAGGCCATGTGGTAAAACTATGCCATATGTTACGCCATGTGGCAATCAAAAACATAAAATGAAGTGCCATGTGGCAACCATGTGAATGTGGGTATTGTGACAAAATTAAGCCATGCATCATGCCATGTTCCAATTAGAGAAGCAATGTTAATGTCATGTGGCAAGCACCGGAGTGAACTTTTTTTTTTTTTTTTAAATTCTGATTTAGAGTATATATAATAGCTTAATGTCAATACTATATTCTATCACAATGAAAGTTTTCAAAATATAAATAAAATTCCAAATTTCTTTGAAGTTATGCAAAGAAAATGAGACCAACTTAGAAAAAATTATGGGGAAAAAGAATTTACATATACAATTCATTATCTAGTTTGACTTTTGATTAAAAAACTAGTGGCATGCCACCACTAGATCCCACCACTGTAAATGCATTACAACATTATTGGCAAAGCTTCTAATAAATATTTTATTATGTTTGCTTAGAAATGTTGCTCCTTAAGAACTAACTTAAGTGATTAATAATGCCTTTACAGCATAGTGCATTCAAATCTTTGACAAAGCTAATTCTATCGATGCAGGACAAATCCTGCTGTTCAGATATGTTGCATTGGGTAAAGCTCCATCACTTGCGACTAACTAGCCTCTTAAGTTTACTTTTAGTAGGAGATGTTGTGACTAGGATATCTAATTTACCACATCCAAATCGAGCAGCTTGAACACTCAGCTCCCTACTGCTTGGGTGTTTTCACTTTTATATACAATATCAACGGATTCATTCTTTATATTTTTGTTTCCTTTATATTTGCTCATTATACAAATTTTCTAGTAAAACAAAAAAGCTTATGTGTAAACAACTGGCACAATTAGAATGGGGTTAATAGCTTACACTAGCACATGTGCATTCTTCATTAGGTAGATTTGATTTGATTTTGAAATATAGTTATGTTGATTTTTAGAGACATTGGATTAAAACAGTGTTTGAACTTCATCTATATTATTATATATAGTACATAAAGCTGCTTTTAAGGGATTTCAATTTTTTTTATTATTTCCTTCAATTATACTCAATTACTTATTTTACAAATATTATACTCATGGACGGATACATCAAAGTGGTTATTCTATTTTATCTCACATACTCTATAATTATGTATCGAATTTAAGTTAGTATATTGAACTTGACCCTATTGGAGGATGTGGACCTTTGTATTGGATGAGGTGTAAAAGAAAAGTCTGAGTCGGTCTTTGACATGGTCTTGCATTCTTAGGATGATAATCTTGGATTATAATTTGTTTTTCTATGTTGGGATATATGAATCCGACATTCGGACAACCAACAAGGGTTTCTTCATATCTCTCCAAGGAATGAGACCAAGAGTTGAACTCCTTTGATTGCTACCCAGTTGACTTTCCTTCAAAAGGCCACATAAGAGGAAACAAAAAGGAATACTCTAAAGAAAGTCCTATTGGGTTTCAGAGATAGAAAATAAAGTGTGGGTTTTGTTTTCTATATTCCTTCAGCTGCAATCGCACAAAAAAGGAACAAGGGGGAAGCTCTTCTTTAGCTAGGCTTAGGAATGAGGAACACACGGTGATATATATGTAGCGTAGTTTTACATCCAAAGTGATTTGTTTCTTTATGAACACCGTAGGTTTTGGAGTAGCTAGGATTGGAAAGTATTTGAGTGTGTGAGTAATTATAACTCTGAAATTTTCCAATTAGTGGTTTTTGTCCTGACTCTCTTCATGGATTAAGTACCATTACTGAGACTGAACCACATAAATATTTCTTTTCTTTTTTTAGTTCTCTTTTATTTACTAATAATTTTGGATTGATTTAATTGCAAGATCCATTAGCTTATGCACTATTTTACCATGATTGGTATAAGAGCTACCCCTAGAATCTTTTGGATTTAATTTGAGATTTTTGCTTGTCTGATTGTTGTCTAGAAATTATGTTGCTGCAGTTATGTTTAAAGTGAAAGTAGAAATTTTGAGAAGTTCAATGGGAGGAACAACTTTGGATTGGAGAGCTTTATGATGCATGCACTATTAACAAATCAAGATTTGACTGAGGCGTTGAATGGCAAGGCTAAGGTGGCAGAAACGATGAAATATGTTGATAAAGATGAGTTAATTGAGAGAGCAAGGAGTATAATCCTATTGAATTTATCAAATGAGGTATTAATAATGGTGGCCAAAGAGAAGGATGCTCCAATGTTGTGGGCAAAACTTCTACCAAAGTCATAGATATACTTTACTAATTCACTATTATAGGGCACACTGCAATTACCTCATAAGAGGTACAATTTGCCTTGTTCTCTAAGGAGTGGTAGAGAAAGTTGCAAGATGAGAATCTAGCACAAGAGGGGGTATGAGGACTTGTGATTTGAGGTAGAGATTAACATTGGATTTTAGGAGAAGAGGTAAAAATAGATGGAAGTCTCACCATGGAAAGTCTAAGGGTTGCATGATATGCTTTGAATATCTCAAGAAAGGGCACATGAGGAGAGATTAATGAGGCTAAGAAACATAATTAGTAGGCAAAATACTACAAGTAATGTAATGTGGCGAACATTGCCAAAGAAAGCACCTATGATGCAAAGGCTGTCTTGAGTGTGAATCGTCAAGAGATGCATGGTGTTAGAATTTGGAGTGTTCTTATCATATGATTTTTCATAGGAACCGGTTTACTACTTACTAGACTACACATGGTGATAGATTTTTGTGGGGAATAATGGATCCTCAAAAGATTGTCTAAATATGGACAGTTCAAATCCAGATGCATGATGGAGTATTGCACATACTAAAAGACATGAGCCATGTAATAGAACTCAAGAACAATTGTATTTCTCTTGAAACACTTGACAACATTAGGTGTAAGAACACCGCTAAAGGAGGAATGCTAAAAATCTCTTGAAGTGTCGTGACATGATGAAAGGGAAGAAAGTGAATTCCTTATATCATTTATTAGGAGAGACCATGACTAAAGCTCCTGTAATTTTACTAGGTGAGTCAAACTCGAACTTGACTAAGTTAAGGCATGTGCCATTGGGACATAAGAATGAGACAAGTATGAAAATACTAAGTGAGAGTGGGTTGCTCAAGGATCAAAAGATAGGGAAGCTAGATTTGTGTGAGCAATGCATCTTTAGGAAACAAAGCCAATTTAAATTTACTACAGCTATGCATTCAACCAAGCAATTGATTGGCTACATTTATTAATAAGAAGTCTATAGCATATCTCTAGCTTCTTTGAAAAGAGGTGCTTGATATATACTAATATTCATCAATGAATTTTTGAAAAAGGTATGGATATGCTTCTTAAAGCACAAATTTGAGGTGTTCAATTAGGTCAAAAAGTTTAAGGCGCCTATTGAGAAGCATTTAGTGACCAAATTAGGTGCCCTATGATCAATAACAACATGGAGTTCTGTAATAAATTTTTTACCAATTTCTACAAAGGAGAAGGGTTGTGGGACCCAACATAGTGCATTAGTTTCTTCAAAAGGAGGTGTTTGATATATATTGATATTCATCGACAAAATTTTTGAAAAATGTATGGATATGCTTCCTAAAGCACAAATATGAGGTATTCAATCAGGTCAAGAAGTGTAAGGCACTTTGAGAAGCATTTAATGACCAAATTAAGTGCCTTAATATCAATAATGACATGGGGTTCTGTAATAAAGATTTTACCAATTTTTGCAAAGGAGAAGGGGTTGTGGGACACAACATAGTGCCCTCGACATCAAAGTAGAATGGTCATGCAAAATGAAAGAATAAGACTATACAAATCTATACATATGCATTGTAAGAGATTGAAATTTAGAGATGATAAATCAAAAAGCTAATGAATATTGACTTTTGATTAAGAAACTAGTGGCATGCCACCACTAGATCCCACTATTTGTAAATGCATTACAACATTATTGGCAAAGCTTCTAATAAATATTTTATTATGCTTGCTTAGAAATGCTGCTCTGTAAGAACTAACTTGAGTAATTAATAATGCCTTTACAGCACAGTGCATTCAAACCTTTGACAAAGCTAATTCTATCGATGCCTTTGGGTAAAGCTCCATCACTTGCAACTAACTAGCCTCTTAAGTTTACTTTCAGTAGGAGATGTTGTGACTAGGATATCTAATTTACCACATCCAAATTGAGCAGCTTGAACACTTAGCTCCCTACTGCTTGGGTGTTTTCACTTTTATATACAATATCAGCAGATTCGTTCTTTATATTTTTGTTTCCTTTATATTTGCTCATTATACAAATTTTCTAGTAAAACAAAAAAGCTTATGTGTAAACAACTGACACAATTAGAATGGGGTTACGTAGCTTACACTAGCACATTTGTATTCTTCATTAGGTAGATTTGATTTGATTTTGAAATATAATTATGTTGATTTTTAGAGACATTGGATTAAAAAAGTGTTTGAACTTCATCTATATTATTATATATAGTACATAAAGCTGCTTTTACGGAATTTCAATTATTTTTCTATTCTTTCCTTCAATTATACTAAATTACTTATTTTACAAATATTATACTCATGGACGGATACATCAAAGTGGTTTTTCTATTTTATCTCACATACTTTATAATTATGTATCGAATTTAAGTTAGTATATTGAACTTGACCCGATTGGAGGATGTGGACCTTTGTATTGGATGAGGTGTAAAAGAAAAGTCCGAGTCGGTCTTTGACATGGTCTTGCATTCTTTGGATGATAATCTTGGATTATAATTTGTTTTTCTATGTTGGGATATATGAATCTAACGTTCCAACAACCAACAAAGTTTATTCATATCTCTCCAAGGAATGAGATCAAGAGTTGAACTCCTCTTATTGCCACCCAGTTGACTTTCCTTCAAAAGGCCACACAAGAGGAAACAAAAAGGAATACTCTAAAGAAAGTCCTATTGGGTTTAAGAGATAGAAAATAAAGTGTGGGTTTTGTTTTCTATATTCCCTCAGCTGCAATCGCACAAAAGTGGAACAAGGGGGAAGCTCTTCTTTAGCTAGGCTCAGGAATGAGGAACACACAATGATATACATGTAGTGCAGTTTTACATCCAAATTGATTTGTTTTTTTATGAGCACTATAGGTTTTGGTGTAGCTAGGATTGGAAAGTACTTGAGCATGTGAGTAATTATAACTCTGAAATTTTCCAATTAGTGGTTTTTGTGCTGACTCTCTCCATGGATTAAGTACCATTACTGAGACCAAATCACAAATATTTCTTCTTTTTAGTTCTAAATTTACTAATAATTTTGCATTAATTTTATTGCAAGATACATCAACTTATGCATTATTTTACCATGACTGGTATAAGAGCTACTGCTAGAATCTTTTGGATTTAATTTTAGATTTTTGCTTGTTTGATTGTTGTCAAGAAATTATGTTGTTGCAATTATGTGTAAAGTGAAAGTAGAAATTTTGAGAAGTTTAATGGGAGGAACAACTTTGGATTGTAGAGCTTTATAATGCATGCACTATTAACAAGTGAAGATTTGGCTGGGGCGTTGAATGGCAAGGCTAAGGTGGTAGAAACGATGAAATATGTTGATAAAGATGAGTTAATTGAGAGAGCAATGAGTATAATCCTATTGAATTTATCAAATGAGGTATTAATAATGGTGGCCAAAGAGAAGGATGCTCCAATGTTGTGGGCAAAACTTCAAGCATGATGTGTAAAGAAGGGTTTAAATATCACTTATGCATGTTGAAGAGGACATTTGGAGTTTGGTATACCAAAGATACATCCATCAAATCTCATTTAGATGTGTTTGACAAATTCATGATGAACTTGAAAAATGTCGAAGAGACCCTAGATGATGGAAAAATGAGGCATGAAATAATTGGCTTCTTTACTAGAGTCATGGATATACTTTACTAATTCACTATTATAGGGCACACTGCAATTACCTCATAAGAGGTACAATTTGCCTTGTTCTCTAAGGAGTGGTAGAGAAAGTTGCAAAATGAGGATCTAGCACAAGAAGGGTATGAGGACTTGTGATTTGAGGTAGAGATTAACATTGGAGTTTAGGAGAAGAGGTAAAAATAGATGGAAGCCTCACCATGGAAAGTCTAAGGGTTGCGTGATATGCTTTGAATATCTCGAGGAGGGGCACATGAGGAGAGATTAACCGAGGCCGAGAAACATAATTAGTAGGCAAAATACCACAAGTAATGTAATGTGGCGAACATTGCCAAAGAAAGCACCAATGATGCAAAGGCTATCTTGAGTGTGAATCGTCAAGAGATGCATAGTGTTAGAATTTGGAGTGTTCTTATCATATGATTTTTCATAGGAACCGGTTTACTACTTACTAGACTACACATGGTGATAGATTTCTGTGGGGAATAATGGATCCTCAAAAGATTGTCTAAATAGGGACAGTTCAAATTCGGATGCGTGATGGAGTATTGCACATACTAAAAGACATGAGCCATGTAACAGAACTCAAGAATAACTATATTTCTCTTGAAACACTTGACAATATTAGGTGTAAGTACACCACTAAAGGAGGAATGCTAAAAATCTCTTGAAGTGCCGTGACATGATGAAAGGGAAGAAAGTGAATTCTTTATATCATTTACTAGGAGAGACCATGACTAAAGCTCATATAGTTTTACTAGGTGAGTCAAACTCAAACTTGACTAAGTTAAGGCATGTGCCATTGGGACATAAGAATGAGACAAGTATGAAAATACTGAGTGAGAGTGGGTTGCTCAAGGATAAAAAAGATAGGGAAGCTAGATTTGTGTGAGCAATGCATCTTTAGGAAACAAAGCCAATTTAAATTCACTACAGCTATGCATTTGACCAAGCAACCGATTGGTTACATTTATTTAGAAAAGTCTATAGCATATCTCTAGTTTCTTTGAAAAGATGTGCTTGATATATACTGATATTCATCAATGAATTTTTGAAAAAGGTATGGATATGCTTCTTAAAGCACAAATCTGAGGTGTTCAATCAGGTCAAAAAGTTTAAGGCACTTATTGAGAAGCATTTAGTGACCAAATTAGGTGCCTTATGATCAATAACAACATGGAGTTCTGTAATAAAATTTTTACCAATTTCTACAAAGGAGAAGGGTTGTGGGACCCAACATAGTGCACCGGTTTCTTCGAAAGGAGGTGTTTGATATATATTGATATTCATTGAAAAAATTTTTGAAAAATGTATGGATATGCTTCCTAAAGCACAAATCTAAGGTGATTAATCATGTCAAGAAGTGTAAGGCACTTTGAGAAGCATTTAGTGACCAAATTAAGTGCCTTAATATCAATAATGACATGGAGTTTTGTAATAAAGAATTTACCAATTTTTGCAAAGGAGAAGGGGTTGTGGGACACAACATAGTGCCCTCGACATCACAGTAGAATGGTGTCGCGGAATGAAAGAATAAGACTATGATTGAGTGAGCTCAGTGCATTCTTTCATATGCAAGACTAAGCAAGGAATTTTAGGCTAAAGTTGTGAACATATGTTGTTACTTGATTAATCAATCTCCACCATCTGTTATTGAGTGGAAAGCTCATAGAGAAGTATGGTCGTTGGGAATCCTATTGACTACTCTAGACTACAAGTATACGGATGTCTTGCATATACTCAAGCAAATGATGGTAAGCTTGAACCAAGGTCAAAGAAGTGAATGATTCTAAGTTATGCACATGAGCTTAAAGGTTACCAGCTATAGTGCAATGGTGCCTACTCACCAAGTTTTCTAGTCAGCAAAGATATGACATTAGACATGATTGCTATACTTCAACAGTGAAGTCCTGAGACACAACTGGTCGAAAAATGAATCATGATGTCAATTGTGAAATGAATCTTTAGGTGGAGACTCTGAACAAATAACAAGTAATAAATGTTGAGATTATAATTCCTAAAGTTGATGATACTAGAAAACTAGTAAATTCACAACAAAGTATAGCCACGAGCAGACAGAGAAGGCAAATTAAACTACTAGTATGTTGTGGTTGTACAAATATTGCTCATGCATTGACTATTGGTGATAAGATGGAGACAAATGCACATTCATTTTTATTTTGAGGTGATGGCTAGTGTTGAATCATCATAGTGGCTAGTGGTTATGAATAAAGAGATGGAGTCACTCCATTGGAAACAGACATAGGATTTGGTCGAAGTATCTAAAAGCTAGAAGATAGTTAGATGCAAATGGGTTTAAAGACAAAAGGAGGGCATTCCTATTGTTAGGTAGTGAGGTATAAGACGAGACTTGTTGTGAAGGAATATTTGCAAGTGGAATGACATTTATCATAGTAAGGCATTCTCATATGGTAAGGCATACTTCTTTTCAAGTGTTACTTGCATTAGTTGCTACATAAGATCTTGAGCTGGTGCAGCTAAACATGATAGCAGTGTTTTTTCATGGTGAGTGGGAGGAATGGATTTACATGAGGCAATCGGAGGAATATACTATTTCAATAAGGAAGATCATGTTTGCTTATTAAAGAAATTTTTGCATGGGTTGAGACAGTTTCCTAGGTAATTATATAAACGTTTTGATGCTTCCATGACTAGTTGGACTATTCAAAAATTCAATTGGATGGTTGTGCTAACTCTAAGAAATTGGAAGATGTGTATTTGATTGATTTGTTATCATATATTGATAACATGTTGATCGTAGCTAATAATATGTCCAATATTCATGTGGTGAAGTGCCAGTTGAGAACTAAGTTTGAGATGAAAAATTTTAGGTAATGTGAAGAAGATACTAGATATGAAGATATTGCATGATAAAGCTGTAGTAATTTTGTGTCTATATCAAAATAAATATATTGAGAAGATTATGGCATGCAATCAATGAAATCTATGAGTATACCTATAACCAAGCACTTTAAACTCATTGCAGACTAAGGAGGAGGAACATATGTTTCGTGTTTTTTTATTCTAGTGTAGTGGGGTAGTATTATGTATGTGCGTGAGGCTTGACATTTCATAAGTTGTAAGCATTGTTAGTCATTACATAAAGCATCCTCGTAAGAAACAATAAGAAGCTATGAAATAAATCCTCATAGACTTGAAGGGGACAACAAAAATTGGTATAGTGTATTGAAGGATGGCAATGGTAGAGAGACCACAAGTTATGTAAATTCAAATCATGCTAATGACTTAAATGAGTGTAGGTCTTGCTTAGACTAGCGGGTAGTGCAATAAGTTGGAAGGCATTCTTGCAAAACCACATTGCTTGTCTTTGATTGAGGCAAAGTACATGACACTGAATTTTATAGTGAATGAGACTACATGACTAAAGGGTATGCTCTCGAACTTAGGATTGAAGTAGCAAAACATTGCAATACATCGTGACAACCAAAGTGCAAAATATTTGGCCTATAATCCAATTTATCATGAGGAACAAAGCATATGGAAATCAAGTGCCATTTAATTTGAGTTGTTGCAGTCAAGGGCAAGGTTGTTGTGAAGAAGATCGCAACAACGAAGAACCCTTTTGACATGATGGCGAAGCTTGAGCTCAATTAGCCTTTGTAGTGAATAAGAGCTCATTAGAGCATTGGGAGAGCTACTGTGGTGGATAATGGCTACAAACATTGAGCCAAGGTAGAGAGTTATTAAATTATGTCTCATGTTTGAGCTTATATACTAAAGCCAACCCTATTAAAGGATATAGATTGACTCAGATTGGATGAGGTGTAAAAAGAAAGTCCTAATTGGCCTTTGATTTGGTGCTTCCTTCTTTGGATAATAATCTTGGAGTATAATTTTTTTTTGGGATATATGAATCCAAGATTCAGTCAATTGATAGTGGTTTCTGTTGCAAAAACATCCTTATGGTATTTTGAAGATTCCAAATCTATCAAGGGTCTACTATCATTATGATAAGTGCATATATTTGTCTTAATGATGCAGCGATGATTTCAGAAAAACTAAGAAAATAGTGCTGGTCTTTGTGAGTTCAAGGAAGATCGATTGCAAGGATGAGGATCATGATAGGAGAACAAGTCAAATATGACAATGTGTTCATGAGGACTTTAAGATATGATAGTCGATGTGTCATCAATGTAAAGTCTTTGGAAGATGACATACTGAGGAGGATCATTGGATAATTGATTGCAAGTCATTCCACATAGTTTGATCATGGGCAACATTGGTAAAGTGGTGATAAGTGCTTGTGCTATGATAAGGTGATATAAAACAATGTATTGTGTTGTCAAGTCTTGAAAGGTGCTGCTCGACAAATGCATTTTTTTATGGTTGTTTTATGAGTAGAATATAGCCGTTAATAGTCTGAGAACTCCCCATCTGGAGAACAGGAAATGAGTCAGAGCACCACTGACTATTTTGGTCAAATAGTTAGAGGTCCAATAATGTAATAGCACCTACAGACTCCATTTTGGGAAGCTTTGGTATCATTTAGAGGAAAGGATTGTATGGGCAATCCACACCTTTGTGACAACTCCAACCAAGTTCCAACGGCTCTTACGTCTTCAAAAGCATCTCTAAGGGATGGATTGAAAATGTCTAATAAATAGGATCAAAGTAGCTAAAAAGGTTTGGATGTAAAATTGAGAAAGCTTGTTCTATTATATCATCTCTTTGTTCTAGTCAGACTATGTTGCTATTCATCTATAATACTCTCTGCTTGCTACTTTGTATTCAATGAAAAGAGGACATATACAAGAATAATGGCATTACTTTCGTTCTAATAATGTGATATATTTGATAATAGAGCAATTCGTTTTGATTGTAATTTCTCTTAAAAATTACTAGTGAATTGCAGCCCATGTTGGTTGTTACCCGAAAAAGTGAATATAGGCTATGGGATAAAGTTAAATCACTATTTATTGTTGTGTGCTATTTCTATGTGTTCATTATTGCCTGTAATTGCTTAACAGCAGCACCAGCTTGGTTGATACTTCCAAACCTGTTTTTGCTCCTATTAAAGTACATGACGTTATCTTCCGCAAGATAAATTGTTTTAAGTTTTCAATTAATCTAGTCAGCCCTCTCTAAATTGTTTTGTTAGCCCTAATAATAATTTCTTCATATTTATCCAAGGTTTGACCGAGGCCAATGGTTGAACTCCTTTGAATGCTGTCAAGATGTAACTTTCATTTTTTTTTTCTCCCTTCATCCGCAACCACACAAAAAAGAAACAAGCGGGAAGCTCTTGTTTAGCCATGCACAGGAGTGGGTTGATGTATTAACGATTGTAACTCTGTAATTCTCCAATTGATTATTAGATTATTTGCTGTTAGATATCCTGGTGGAGTGGGTATTGATACTAGACCAAACCAAGTAAAATCTCTTATGATCTTTATTGTTCCTCATTGATTTCATTGATGATTTCATGTTGATTTAGTTTCAAGGTCAGATAGCTTCTGCATTATTTTACAACGTATTTCAATACTAAAATTTCAATTTTCTTATGATGCAACGGCCTTAAAAAAAATTAAATCTCAAAATATCTTTCCCTTTCCACGTATCATTCTCTTATGACTTAATGACCTTCATAAAAAAAAATCAAATATTGAAATATCTTTCTTTCCCACAAACATTTATAAAATTTCCTAGTTTTGTGTATTTATTTTGTTTATGCTTAATTTTTCAAATGCCAAATTTGTTGCATGAAAGAATATTTCTTAAGCAAGTAGTTAGGGTCATTTTGAAAGAAAATAGAGAAGTGCTTTCCATAATGCAGGAACACCACTTTCTTTTGTGTACTAGGACATATAATAAACATGTACATATACTAATGAAGTATATAATAAAAAGGTCTATGTAGATAATTGCTCACCTTAAATTGTTTTGGCACTCTTGTAATCTTGCATTTACTCATATAAATTCCCACTAATTTCTTTGGACCAGAGGAAAATTGAGGAAACCAGGAAGCACAACCAGCCCATTCAAACCATCTTAGCTCATTAGGAAGACATATAGGACCTTGGAAAGAATTATGCAGATTGTGCATGATGAGCAATCTCAACTTGCTTGCTTTTGTAAAAGCATTAGGCCCGATATATATCTCTTTTTGCTCGGTGGCTCCAACACTATGGCTTTTACAACACAATCTCCCTGTATATACAAGACTATTTAAGTAATGCATATTTATTAATTAGTCAAAGATAAGGAGCACAATTTTAACTATATTTGCAAATATTACCATGTTGTGGGCCAAAACATCGAGAACATCATCATACAGCCAAAGCCTGCTGCGTCTGCGGGGATCATCGCGACATTCTTGGTTCACAATATCCATACCCATCAATTGAATCAAGTCATGCATTTCTACGATTCCGTGCTCAATACTTATCAAGGACCTCTCAATGAGAATTTCTAATCCTATAGTTATCTCGAAATTGCAACTATCAATAACTTTCTTTATGTACTCACTATCCCGCCCCTTAAAGAAGCAAGCAATGTGAAGAAAAATCTCTTTCTCATTATCCTCTAGTCCATCATAACTTATTTTGAGCACATTATTAATGGATTTGTGAGGAGTCCTAGAAAACTTCTTTAGTGTACTTTTCCATTCATGTTCTCTTCTACCACATAAGAAGGAACCTAGTACCTCAATTGCTAAAGGAAGGCCTTTGGCATAATTCAAAACACTATCTACTAGATCTGTCCTGATTTTTAGTTTTTGATGAGTCTGAAAAGCATGCTTACTAAGCAGCTCGCGAGCTTCACTGTCCTCCAATGCTTTAACTTCATACATATGATCTTGATCTATCCCGTGACAAGTTAGCAAATGTTTATCTCTTGTAGTAATGATGATCCTACTTCCATTACCAAACCACTTGCCTTCTCCTGCTAAAGCATTTAATTGACGCAAGTCATCCACATCATCAAGGATAAGGAGAACTATTTTGCAACAAAGTCTATCCCGTAGTAGATTAGTACCTGCATCGACATTGGACACTCCTAATCCTTTTTTCAATAATAATATCTCCAATAGTAATTTTTCTTGCAAAGCAACTAAATCCTTGCAACCTTTTGAAGTTTCTCTAACATTTGCCAAAAAAGCTGAACCTTCAAATTGTCTGAAAGTATCATTATAAATAGCTTTAGCTAAACTTGTCTTTCCTATGCCTCCCTTTCCCCATAATCCCATCATAAGAGCACCATCATCAGACTCAAGGTTTAACATGGATTTTAGCTTAACCACTCGGGAATTAATCCCAACGGGATGCTTAGCAACATGCAAAGGTGTTCGGTCTAGAAGAGTGGAGATCTCCTTCACAATTCTTTCTATAAGCTCTGACTCATCTCTGATAAAGACAAAAAAAAGAAGTTGTAGGATCATTCAATTTGAATAAGCAAATAACGAGCAATTACAAGCCAACAATGATAAAGCAATGCATCGCATTTTCTGATGATCACAACCAAAACAACATGTATTCCCACCAAGTTGAATTAGAACTCCAAGAGCTCCACACCAATGGAAACAAGTTAAGGCTTCAAAATTTAGTCATCCAAATAATTCATGTTCTTCCGATTTATACATGACGGTGTACTTATTTTTCTTTTTGATGTATATATGTGATTTATATGTACGCTTACTCAAAAAGAGCAATTTATAACTTTTTAACGGTGGTTGAGATTTCGATTCAAAAACTCTTAAATTCCTTGAAGCACGATGTCATTGCCCACCATGGCTTGTACACACTAATAATCCTGCCTCAGGTGTTGCGAACTTTCTTATTCCTTGCAAAGAAATGGGATAAGTGCATCAAAACTACTTAACATTTTGTCCATTGGTTGATCTAGTTTTAACATTTGATTTTATTCAAATGAGTCAAGTGAGCGTTTCAGCTGATGACCTCCTAGTATCAATTTCTGATGATTGGAAAAGCAACTTGTCAATTTTATGATTACTATAGGGTGTCAATGGTCCAGTTTGATTCCGTTTTTGTGGAAAATCGAACCAAACTAAACCGTTAGGGTAAATGGCTGAATGAACCAAATGTGATCCAAACTGAACACGAACTGATTCAAAAATACAGTTCGGATCAGTTCGGATTTTCAGTTTTTTTTTTTTTTTTTTTTTTTTTTTTTTTTTTCTTTGTGTTTCATACTGGCATTCCCATGGCCTTAGAGAGGGAGAGAAATTGCATCACTTCACTCGTTCTCTCTCCTCCATGATCAATCACCCTTTACTGCTCTCTTTCTCTCTCAAGCAACTTTTTAACATTGACAGCAACAATTAGAGATAGCCCAAATCATTGAATTCCAAATCCCACTCTTCCTTCTTTTTCTCTCTCTCTTGACCTAGTTCGCTCCCTCCTCACTTCCCTTCTTCACTCCCATATGAGCCATGGATCCTTGTGACGGATCCAACTGCACCTGAGACCGCGACAAACGAGACAACTGCTTCTCCTCCACTCTCCACGTTAGCAATTTCCGACTTTAAATTAGTTAGATGAACTGAATTGGTATCAATGTGAAAAAGGATTATGCCTAAATTGATCCAATTAAAAGGTTTATAACTGAATTGATACTAATGCAATAGGTTTAGGACTGTTTTGGTACTTTTTCCAAAACTATCATAAGAGTTGGTAAATTTAAGCTGTTAGTAAAAAAAAAAAAAAAAGACAAATAAATTTCAGTAAAAGAAAAAAAAGGTGGTAATTTACGAACTATCAAAAAGCTAGTAATTTCACGAAAGTGTTGTTAAATTATCAATAGTTTATTCAAAATTTATATGACCGATAATTTGTTAACTATTAGATATTTGACGTATATCAACTCTTCAAAAAATCTATCAATACAAAACAAATATTCATTTTTTGGGAACGGATATAGAATCGTCCTAGCCAAGGAAATGAAATGATTCAATGCGACTGATTCCGTGGAAATGATATCACTTGGTAATTGAGCAAGAACTTAAGAATTTTCGAGAATCATAAAAGGAAGCATCTACACGTGTACTAACAATCGTGTGTGTAAATTTTTTTTTCTTTTTTAAATGGTCTTTATACTTACTTGTAAATATTAGCTTCTTGCACAAAAGATGGACTCCACTCTACTTACCCATCATTAAAATGCCACCCGGACAAGCTACCGGCATCAAAAAGAGCTTTCTTCCATAGCTTCACTTTTTCCGAATCCTTCCCGAACTTGGTCTCATGCTTAGCTAGAGCTTTCCCATAACTCTTGCTGCCCTGTCTCACTTCTCTTGGGTCCACTTTATAAAACACTGGTAGAACAGTGAGGTCCTTTTGCTCTTTGCATTCCATAATCTTCATCAACTCTTCCAAGGCACCACCGTGAGGAAGCATAGTCCTTAGAGAAAACAATGATTGCAATGAGCGACTCTTCGATGGCCTTCATGAGCGTTGGCAATATTTGGTTTCCCTTCCTTAGTTCCTCGCTATCAATGAAAGTGTATATTCCATTATGATGTAAAGCTTTGTAGAGATGACCAAGGAAGGTGTTACGTAGGTCTGTGCCTCTGAAACTCAAGAAGACCTCATAATTACTTTTGGGTTTTGATGAAGAAGCCATTGGATGATTGAGATTAGCAATCAGAAATGGCTTTCATCTGTTTAGTCTTCACAATTCTTTCTCTTATATAGAAAATGAAGCATAGGCGAAATATGACCAAGAGGTTCCTTAATATGAGTGGTTGACGTTGACATTTGCTATAATATGGTTTATCTTATGATGCATCGATTTATAGAGTACATGGAATATTCATGTTATTTGATAATATACACTGGTATGATTTGCACAATGCATATTCTCGATACATATTTATAAGATTGCATTATTCTTTACTTGATGTCATAGAAATAATGATGATTGTCACTTGCTGAGCCATGAGAGACGCATCTTCTTTTCTCTTTAGCAATAAAAAACGGCAACAACTTTTAGCCAAGCCTATGAAATTTTCCCAAAGTGGAGGGAAAAAAGCTTCCAGCTTTTTCAGTGGCGACAACTTTAAGTCGAGCCTATGAAATTTTCTCAAAGTAGAGGGAGAAAAGCTTCCATCTTTTTCTTGTCAGTGGAAGGATGTTTCGAGATAGTCATTAAGAATGTGAACAACCTTAAGATGATGTTTCCAGGTTTGTTACATAGCCTTTGTGAAAGGTTTTATGTGAGAATAATTTTTTTTTTCCTAATTTGCCTTCACTGGATTGTCGTGATCCTTTTGAGTAATAATTTAGAGTACAAATGCATTCAGATTTTAAAAAATTCTATTACGTACTAATTGTGCAATTCAATTTTTATTTAGGCCCACGCTATTGTCATGGCAACAATAGTTACTAATACGACATTTATTTTTAGTGTAATGACCAAGCATAAACCCATTTGAAAGCAGATAAAAATATCTTCAAGAAAGAACTGGGTCCCAATTTCAAAGGTAATTTTGAAGAAGAGCAAAGTGGCAACAAAAAAATTAAATAAATAAAGTGACGGTTTAAACTTTAGGCAGAAGGCAGTGTCTCAACCCTAAATTTGGGGCGGAGGTGACATAATTTCTTTTAGATAATGTAAAGAATTTTGACTAAGTGCACACTTAGCGGGACACATTAAGGACAGCTTGACCTAGTCAACTCCTAACATTTTCTTATTGTTGTGCTTGACCTCAACTTATGCCCTTATGATATGGGCCACTTACTTCTAACTTGTTTTCTCCTAACACGTGGCAATGCAACATCTATGGATTTTAATAAACCATTTTGTTGAATATGAAATTTTTCATATATATCACTAAAAATACGAGAAAATTATAAAAAAAAATAATCATATACCTATTGTATTGATGCCAATTCAATTATAAACATTTCAATTATGCGATTTCAGTTCTAAACCTTTTGAGAATTTGCCAAATTAGACATTTTGATCGAAAACGCTGACATAGCAGTTCAATTAACAACAACTATCCTATGAGGTGCATTGGTGTTGTGTGAACAATTTTTAAAAATTTCTGAATTTTTTCCTTGTCCTTTTTCCTATTTTCGTTCTTTTTTTTTTTTTTTTTTGTATTTTTTCTTTCCTTTTTCCTAGTAGCTAGTCTCAAGCGATGGCCAGTCACCAGCAATGCCTAGAGAGGACTTGCCCTCAGCCAATCTAGCAAGGGCCACCCTCGTCGGCCATAGGCAAGGGACAGCCTTGCCGAGTGAGCCCACCCTCAATGACCAAAAGAGAGGGCTACCCTCACGGCCATAGTCGAGGCCGGCCCTCACCAAATTTGGGAGAGGGTCACCTCGCCTATAGCCAACAAGGGTTTGGGTGAGGTGATCCTTGCCAAAGACTAGTGAGGGCTCGTAGGTCCTCGCTCAGTGGCCAACTCCAACAAAGAAAAGAAAAGAAAAAAAATAAAAAATAAATAAATAATTTAAATTTTAAAAAATACTTAAAAAATTTCAAAAATTATCTATGTTAGCATTAGTGATACCATGTAAGATGGCTAGCTCTACGTTGGTGAGTTCCGACCAAAATTAACCAGGTGGACTACATTAAAAAATTGTCAAAAGGTTTAGGATTACATTGGCCAAATTAAAAAGTTTATGACTGAATTAATACAAAGGCAATAGGTTTATGACTTAAAAAAAAAAAAAAAATTCCCTATAAATACCCTAGACCATTTATTTGATAGTTAATTTCACAACCGAAGAACTATAGTTTTTTTTTTGGTCGAAGAAGAACTATATATTTAATCTCTTTGATAGCCATGTATCAAACTCTCACCTGCCACCTTGCACTCAAGTCCCCCTTAACGTGGCTCGAAACTGCTCTCGTGGCTTCTTTACTTCATTCATCCAGATAATCGGTAGTACTTTTGGGCAACGCTTACCCTTTCTAGCTTAAAGAATTACGTGTGTACCACTAGACAAGGTGTCCTCTGTATCACCGATCCCGGAATTGGTATTACCATTTGCGATCCTTATTATCCTCTCTTACTAAAAGAGTTATGTGAGAACCTTAGGACAAGTTCCTCAACGATCATTGGTCCCTCCCCCTCAAACCATATGTGGAAGCCATCGTATAGATTCTCTTCAATTTTCTTGCTGAAAGAATCGTGTGTGAACCTTAGAACAAGGTCCTCTGCAATCACATTTCTCTCCCCCTCCAGAAACCATATATGGAAGGCATTGTATAAATCAAGTCATCTTGAATCTTGATTATCATGAAAAGAAATGAGAAAAAAAGAAGAAAAAGAGACCAAGAATTTGTAGAAATTTTACATAATCAACCTACCACAATTGATGTTAGGATCAAAATACCTCTTTCTTAAATCAGTGGTGTAACTATAAGGCCATTTGTGTAAATCCATTTTACGTAGACAATATATGCTATAACTATGGGGGGAAAATCCTAAAAATGCATACGAACACGATCTCCCTCGGTTTAGGCTAGCATTCAATTCCTCCAAATTTATTTTCATCTCAATCTATAGCATCACCCATTGCTTTACACTATCATCCAACCACCTCAACATCACCTCCTTGACACCACCAGTGGATCTGCAACATCATATGATTCATGAAAAATATAATTCCTCGAATCACCTTGAGAAATCAATCAAACAGCTCACCCATCAAAAATGAGATCGGCAACTCCTCTTCCATTTTGGATATTTGGTGTTGACACATGAACTTTCGCCAATGGGTCCAATAGAATTAAAACTCAAGACTTGAGATTCTTAATGGCAGCAGGTTCGTTTCTTGACAAAAAATAATCATTTATTAGAGTAAGAAATTAAGAGTATTCCACTCTATTTGTATTTACTTACACTCGCTACCCGGTGACCCTACTTTCCACAATTATGGCACTTGCCCTTCTTTTTCTTTTTTAAGATAATATTTTTGGCCTCTAACTGTAAATAGGATTCACATTTTGGTGACTTTGACTTTTTCTGAGGTTTATTGAAGTGTGAAACTAAGTTGGCAACTGACTTTTGTTGTCCTACTTGTTCCAAACTCTTTCTAGTAATGTTTTGATCCTCAATGTGAATATACCTCTTTAATTCATCTAGTCTCATATGTACCTTCAGTCTGTGCATTTTAGTCTTGAAAGAACTACATTCAGTTGATAGCTTGTTCAACACAAGAGTGACAAAGAGATTATCGGAAATATCAAAGTTATCATCTTTTAGTTTGTTTCTCATGTTCTCAAATTCAACTAACTGAGAGGAAATGTTTGAATTCATAGTAAATTTAAAGTCAAAAAGTTTATCCGTTAGGAGAGTTTTAGAGAGCCCATCCTGTTTTTGGAACTAAGCATTCAAGTGATCTCATATCTCTTTCGTCGTCTTATACTCACTATAAGTCATAGCTATATTAGGATTTAGAGAGGTCAACAAGTAATCTCTACAAAAATCATTATCTTTTCTATTGATATTCATCTATATCTTCAATGGTAGATGCAAAATCACTTAATACAGTACAGAATATGTCACATTCTTTCATGCCAAATTGAACATGTAATTTCTAGCCATGAAATTTAGTAACATCAAATGATTGCAACTTTATAATATCATAGGAACTATGCTTTGCCATTTTAATCAGAGCAAAGTGTTAGAAAGAGTGTACCTTGGAGTCCTCAGAGTTACAAAAAGTCGAATAACTCCCCTAACTTATTCAAATCGCTCTGTAGATATGGAATTTGCCAAAACAAACCCCAAAAATAGATGGAACGCCCAAAAACCTTATCATGAATTGCCCTTATTGTCAAAACTCACTGGAAATTTCCGTCGCGGAAATTCACTGGAAATTTCGTTGCCAAAATTTATTGGAAATTCAGATGGAAACTTCCGAGTGCCGTAACTTCTCCATCCGACCTCCGATCAACACGAGCGACCACTCAAAACGTTCGTATCGACAAGTAGAAGAAAGCCCAAGTGGTTTCACCCTCTAAAATTGGCTATAATTTTTGGGATTTTGAATCAAAGATTTCAGTCACCCGAATCTTCGAACTCAGATCTCAACTAGTACCACTATCGAAATCAAAATTAAATTACACCCGTGAGTTCGTCTTGACAAAATCTTCAAGAAGACACATTACTCGCTCAAATCCGACACATGAACATAATACTTGAAAATTGTTGAAGGTTATAGGTTTGAGAGAGAAGAAACGGTTGCTTGAAGTATTACATCAAGAGACGTCAAGTTTGGAATGCTTAACAGTGTTACCTCAAACATATGAAAACCCTAGAGTTTATATACAAGTTATTAGGCTACGGCCGATATGAACCCAAACAACCGTACTTTCACCTATTGGGCTTATATGTGAATATATTATTTTGGACTATATTAACAATATATCCAACACATGACAGTGGTGGGATGAAGGGACTACTTGTTTTCAATGTGATTGTTCATGCATTTCAAGTGTTGTTCTTTTTTTATACTTTCTCGTGATAGCTAGGTTACCTCAACTAGAAGGCTAGATTCTAAAACAAAAACAAAAATTAAAGGAATCATATATATTATTCTAGAGGGAAGAGAAAAATATAAAGAGTGATGCCTTCCAAAATTATAATTTCTCTAGGGTGTCAATTTTCTTAGGATTTTGCCTAGGATAGAAACAGACTACAACAGTGATGAATAATTACTAAAACATATATGGATACAATAATCAATTACATTAATTGAATATATCCCGTGTGTTTCATTTTATTCTTGTGACACCTTACGTATGTGCTCCATGAAAAGACTCGAGATTACACGAATCATCATTGGTACTTTTACATCTTTTCAAGATGAGACCCTTGAAGCTCTTTCTTCTCCACCTTTGTCCACGTTGCTTTGAAACCAGCACAAGCAGCTCGAGACTTCAGCTGTGAAGTCTTCGACTATACCTCCGACACTCTGGACACAAGATTCAGGGACAAGATAGGATCTGGATATGGTGTGGAAGCTTTATTAGCCGCTTTTGAGTTCGTCTTGGAGATGTTCAAATTGAAGGTGGGGGACGAGGCTACCCGGTGGAGCTTGTGGTAATCGAGGGCTTCCTTGCGAATGGATGTACCCCCACCATCACGACCAACAACGGTACCAATTCCAAGGGGACTAGACTACCTCCAGTCCTACGATAGTGATGTAAAGGCCGAGTTCATGGGGATCCTCTGGCAATGATCCCGCCCCAATTGGCCTTATTATCGGCATCGCCGACTACGTTTGATTAAAGGCAGGATAGCCATCATCAAAGTATCGGCCACCAGGGAGGGTCTGATTCCAGATTGAACGATGGATACGCCATGACGGCACATTTTCTGGGGTTTTGCAGTGGGCTAAGGTGCTGGTTCGTGTCGGACCTTAAAGCGGTGATGGAGCAATCATACTTCAATGTGTTCTTCGAGATCCTACTTGGCCATAGGTGTATATAATGTCACAGTATGAGACCGTTGTTCTAGAACCAACTTTAGCATCAAAGCAGGAAGTATTAATTCAATCAATCATGTGACTATGAGACAATAATAATGGTGTATGGGGAGTGGTTTTCTTTTTTCCTCATCTATAAATATACGAATCAAAAAAATGCTGAGGAAGTATCGAAGTAAGAAAGATTATTTATGCTTCAATGTGCTGGAGCTTGTATTTTCATTGCATCTTTGCATGGCTCTCTCTCTCTCTCTTTCTCTAAAAATTTTAAAGTGGAGAAAAAGTTGGAACCATTGTTCCATCTGTTTGCAACAATTAGCATTTCTCTGGATGTCGCGAAAATTTTGTTTTTCTTTGTTTGATTTTCAGCTGGCAACTCATCAAACACGGCTCTTACATGCACAAAAAAAGTCAAGAAATATCATTCACCACATCAGTTAGATTGTGAAAAATCACAATGGGTTTCCAAATATACGGAAGGAGTGGCAAACAATTCAATATTCAATAACCTAGACGGGCTCAGGCCGAAGCTACTCGTGTTTGGACTTTCCAGGGAACTTCCCTAGATGCACAACATTTATTTATATGTGTAATTAACAATAAAAAAAAAAGGAAATATGAGTGGAAATAATTACTGAGAATTTGTGGTGTTTTACGTTACTATGCCTATATGTGATATATTGTTTTTTTCTTTTTCATATCAGAATCTGGCCCCATTTTTTTTTCCTTTTAATCTTTAAAATATTCATGTGTCAAGGTAGGAAAATCAATGAAAGCTATTCTCAAAATATTTTCGAGGGCTAGGCTTGATAAAGCAGTTTGCCGTCTCACTACATGTTTTGGTTTTGATAATGTAAGAAATTCAACAGTCTAAAATTGGTATACATAATTTAGAAATACCTATTCTTAAATTAAAAACACATAGCTGGTTTAGCCAATCAATGTTCTTGAATTGATCAAAACAAACGAAATCATACGAATTCGAGAGTAGATCTCCTTGTCCTTCTTCTCCTTTGGACAGTCTCATTGGATAAACAGTGAGGACTATAACATATTTACATAGCATATTCTAAGAGATTCATCCATTACAAGTCATTGCTAAAATACTTACCTATATTGACCATTCAACCACGATGATCACCATAACCAAGATGTGCTATGCCCAAGGTAATATAATTACATTAACGTACTTGGTGATTTAGCATTGTCTTGTATGTTTTATTAACTCTATAACAATTTGTTTCACAGACTAAAATATTGTGCAATTAATATTAGCCCACATCCATAAGTATTTCCAACATTCTTTCATTTGGGCACTGTTTATAGCAAGACATTTTAAAAAAAAAACTAAATATTATAAAATAACTCGAAGGCTATTAATACATTAAACAACCAACACCAACAAAAACACCAACATTGAACCATAGCCATCATAATCCCTCTATCAATCGATGTCAGACAACCATGACAACAAATGCTATATGCTACTCTATGGGATGGGTCAATGTGGTAACATAGCCGAAAATGACATCTCTTCATGCGATCCATTAATGCTAATTTAGAGTCCGGTCCGCCTTTGATTTCTATGTAAAACTATATACTTCAAAAAAAGTCAGAGAAACTCAATTGACACTTATGCCCCATATGTCTCTTATGATATTAACCTTGCGGTAATATTTTATGTTATTGTCCTTGAAAGATATCCTTTTAGTAAAACCGTCATACCAAGATAGCCATCCAATCTCGAGACTTCTTACTAGAATTAGTAATACTTTATCCACATTAAAAAATATATATTAAAATGAATAAATTTAAATCACGCATTTATTTAATAACTTAAGCTTTTAAAACGTTACAATAATCCCACAAAATCTCACATTATATCAAAACAAGAATCATAAGTTTAAATCTTCCAGACCTTAGCAATGGTGCAATTGTCCTGCAAAATCTCACAAGATCAATGATGTACTCCAATCCTTTGATCAAAATCAATTAACATTTCCAAAAACTTCGACCAAAATATAAATTCTCAGGTTCCTACTATCCAATCATTAATCTTTCGACATTGTAATGCACCTGCAAAGATTTCTCATTGTTTCTACAAGAAAATATGCCATAAAATGATTTCAATTGCTTTTCAGTGCCTTCTAGACGGAACCAACTATGAAACGTCAAAACATAGTAACCGGCATGATAATATAAGTAACTTCCACTGATAAACACAATTCCATTCAACTACTTTCTGTACTTGTAAAGAATGTTAAAAGAAGTGGCCGAAAACATTAATGGTGTCAAAGCTTTCGATTTAAAAGCATGTCACCACTTACATTTCAAGATACTTTATTTTTTTACATTGGTAACCACAGTTACCAAAGATATGCACGAATTTCTTTTGAGAATCTTCAAATATTGACTCTTGCTATGTCAAATATTTAACATACTGCAAAACACGCAAGTTAGCAAGCTGAGCCTACTAAAAAGACGATGCATTTGCACAAGCACTCAATGCACACGTCAAGGTACTCGGATTGGGCACAACACCAGACTTGAACATCCTCTCAAATACATTTAAAGCTCCTTCACTCTTACCGTTTTGGTCAAGCCCACCAATCATCTAAGTCCATGAGATCACATTTCGGGAAGGCATTTGCTCAAACAATTTCACAGCATCGTCCATTCTGGCATTCTCACAATACCCATGAATCATCGCATTCCATGCAGCAAGATCTCTTATGGGCATCTGCTTGAAAAATACCTCTGCCTGCTCAACCTGTCCAAATTGAAAGAACCCATCTATCATCGTCGTCCACGAAACAACACTTGGTTCAGGTGGGAAATCTCATCATGACAACAGGCTCCTATGTCCCCGTGGGCAGGACACACGGGATGTTATCCAGTTTCTTCCTGCCACAATAATGTTCCCATCCTCGACAATCACACAGCTGTTCAATCAAAGAGTCCAATCTGAAATCATTCACTAATTAAGACTGAAATACTAATCATCTTAATTAGAAAATAAAGTAACATATATGCAATGCACCTGATTACTGAAAACCAGTATCTTACCCAACTGGAACTTCAAGGCTGTCCAATGCAAGCTTTGCCTTATATAAGAAAAGAAATAGATCTTGTTACTTGTTAGGAGAAAAAATATGAGAATAAGAGTCAAAATTCTCTCATGCATGCATGCATAAAGGCAAATTCAAGAGGAAATCAGCATCACGTTGCTGGCAGTAAAAATGTTTCAGTATCATTATGCAGCTACCAATGGAACAAATGCATGTCTCACCACATACTCATCCTATAATACAGATGCAAATCCCACCTAACAGTTAAACTGATATGGCTCTAACAACAGCACAACAAAAACGAGAACTAATTTAAGAAACTACATGTTGCTCAGTTCAGTGTGTCTTATCATGGGTAACTCAGAGGCTTTTCTTTTGTTAATGAGTTTCACTCAAACATTCAAGAAGCTTCCTGGAGTTTTAGCTTCTGCATCATTTTCCTTTACAAATGCTATGGCATATAAGGATAAAGAGAGATCCCTAAAACTGTTGTGAAGCCCTCGCAAATCAGAATTGACAATCAGCATCTTGGGATTTTGTCTCTATTCCACTGAATAACTTATGTAAACTCTGTGTTTCTTATGATTTTTTTCTTTTTCCATATCCACACCACAGTGCCAAAGAAAATAACCACCCAACCAATTATCCATGGGTACAACCGATGTTCACATTATTCTCCTGCTCCAAGGAAATTTGGTTTTAAATTCTCCCTAGGTGCTAAAGTCAAAAGGTGGTAAAAGGATTCCACTGTCAAGCAAACACCTTTCCTGGTGGCTTGCCATCTCATTGCATCTTCTTCATTCCTCTCTGGTTTTGCCTCTTCAAAAGCCTTATGAAACTTAACACAGAGTCCTATCCCAGTGATCGGAGCTTCTGACAATTTAATTGTCCTGGCAAACCTATCACCTGCTGCACATCTTTATAATAGGCACATACTACACATCCACATTTCCTAGACAACTCAAAGCACCCAAATCCATCCCTCCCTCCCTCTCAACCTACAGCATCCGGATTGACTCCATTTTTTGCCTGAAAAAAGGACTAAGCCACCCCATGTACACCCAACTTCCCTTTGTTGCACTCTGCCTTGCTTGTTTTTCCTTTAAACCTAGACTTCACCTACTTATTTCAATAAATTACCACCTATGAAAAGAGAGAAAGAAAACCTATACCTTCTAGGGATTGTTGCTAATTTTGCTGCATGTAATGTCGATTACCAATGGATGCACTACCAAGCATCCACAGACAACACTTACAAAGAAACACTTATTCAACATCTCTTGTCCAAATTCAACTATACATTCTTCAAGTTCCCACACAATTATAGCACCAAAGGAATCAGACTCAAACTTCAGCTCAAGTATTTCATCAACTTAATACAATCGGCTGTGCCAGGCGTTACCTGATCTATAGCAAGCTGCATAAAACCCAGAACCTCAGGAGAGAATCGTTCACCCCAAGCTATGTTATCAGTTTCCATGGCTGCAGTCGGTGGTGGTAGTCCGTTGCCTCCACTCAGCAGTCTCTGTCACCTTCAGTTTGCTAGGCTGTTTTACGAAGAACTTCCTCTGTTTGTCAGCTCCATTGGCAAGTGGCAATCTTCCACTCGTCAAGGCTCGCTGGTGTCGGATGAAAGATGAGCAATCGAGATATTGAAAATGGCATCAATGGAGTTCAAAGTTTGCCTATGGTGAAGATAAGGAAGGAGCTTAGGAGTTATCAAAGAAAGAAGGTGGAGAGAGAATTAAAACAAAGAAAAAGAATGATAGAAGAAAGAATTACAAAAATTTATTTTAGGATATATATAGTCAACCTGGTTTAAGGGGAATTAATGAAAATAAAAAAAATAAAAAATAAAAGGTTAAAGGGGATGCACACGTGCATAATTAGGTGGTTATGCATAGATGCAAATGAGTATCTATATATAAAGTATGTGGTCCTTAAAGACCAATTATATTTCTACTATGATCAAAGGTAGTTTGGAAAGATGAAACTCAAATTTGACTTGGGCTCTATTTGTTTGAAGGAAAATATATTGCCAGAAAATTTCTATTTCCATTTTTTAGTGTTTGGTGTGGGAAAATAAGCTGGTCAAAGAAAAATGACTTCAGTCAACCAGAAAATACCCAGTTTAAATTTAAGGAAAATGACTTCCTAATTTTAAAGGTGGAAGTCATTTTCCAAAAAAGTATGGAGCACTATCCATACCCAAGTGTTTTGACAGATGACCAGGTAAAAAAAGGATTTTTTTGGAGCATGCATGTTCACTAGGAGACCACAGAATTCTCCAGACAAAACTAGCATAAACTTGCAGGCTAATCATGGCAACGATAAACATACATTTCATGTCTCACTACACCAGTTTCTTCCTGCCAGAATGATGTTTGCATCCTCAACAATCACACAGCTGTTCAATCAAACTATAACATAAATAAATTTGAGATCATTCACTAATGAAGACTGAAATACTAATCATCTTAATAGAAAATAAACAACATATCTGAAATGCACCTAGTTACCAAAACCAGTTTCTTACATGACCGGAACTTCAATGCTGCTGCTTTATACAAAAGAGGCAAATAGGTCTCGTTACTTGTTAGGAGAACAAATTATGAGGACAATAGGTAACTCAGGAAGAAATCAGCATCAAGTTGCCAACAGTAGAAATATTTCAGTATCAATATGCAGCTACTAATGGAATGAATCCATATCTTGCAGCTATAAGATCAAGATCTTGCGGGTCCAGTATAACATACTGGTCACAAACTTCCAAGTAATGATTATTAATACATACTCATCCTGTAATTCAGATGCAAATCCCACCTAACACTCAAATTGATATGGCTCTAACAACACCAAAGCAAAAACAGCAACTAATATGAGAAACTACATGTTACTCATTCCAGTGTGTCTTATTATTGGTACCTCAGAAGTTAACCTTTCATTAATCAGGTTTCACTCAAAAATTCAAGAAGCATCTAGGAGTTTTAGCTTCTCAGTCATTTTCCTTCATAAAAACCACAGCACATAAGGATAAAAAAAGAATCCTAAACTACTGCAAAAGCCTCAGAATTCAGAATCGACAATCAGCTTCTTGTGCTTTTGTCTCTGTTCTACTGAATAGATTATGTAAACTCTGTGTTTCTTGTGATTATTTCTTTTTCATATCCACAGTTCACAGGGCAAAAGAAAATAACCACCTAACCAGTTATCCATGGACACAACCGATGTTGATATTACTCTCACACTCCAAGTAAATTTGGTTTTCAATTCTCCCTAGTTGCCAATGTCAAGATGTAGTTAAAGGACTCCACTATTGAGCAACCTTTCCTAGTTCCTTGCCATCTCACTGCATCTTCTTCATTCCTCCATGGTTTTGCCTCTTCAAGCGCCTCATAAAACATAGAGACAGAACCCTCTATCCCAGTGATCGAAGTTTCTCAGAATTCAATTCTCCTGACAAACCAATCACCCGCCGCACATCTGTATGATGAGTACATTCTACACATCCACATTTCCTAGTCACCTCAGAAGCACCCAAATCCCTCCCTCCCTCCCTCCCTCCCTCCCTCCCAACCTACAGCACCCGGATTTGCTCAATTTTTCACCTGAGAAGGGGACTGATCCAACCCATGTACACCCTCCTTCCCATTATTTCAGCCTTCCTTGCTTGTCTTTCATTCGAACCTAGACTTCACCTACTTCTTTCAGTAAATTGCCACCTATGAAAACAAAGAAAGAAAAGCTATACCTTTCCAGAGATTGTCGCTGATTTTGCAGCGCGTAACGTCAACAATCTATGAATTCACTATCCAGCATCCACAGAAAAACTCACGAAGAAACACCAGTTCAGCGTCTCTCGAACAAATTCAACAACACGCCCTTCAAGTTCCCGCGCAATTGCAGCACCAACCGCATAGAAATTCAAAATCCATCTCAAGTATTACGTTTAACTTAAAAAAAAAAAAAAATTCGGACGTGCCAGGCGTTACCTGATCTATAGCAATCTGCACGAAGCCCAGAACCTCAGGAGAGAATCGTCATCAGTTTCCATGGCTTCGGTCGGCGGTGGTAGCCCGTCGCCTCCACTGGCCGGTCTCCGTCGCCGTCGGGTTCGCTAGGGACTCCGTTTCGGGAAGACGAACTCCTTCTGTCTTCTTCTTCTTCTTCCATTTCGTCGGAGATGGCTGGTGTGGGGATGGAAGATGAGGCGTCAGTGGAGTTGGAAGTTCGGGCTACGGCGGAAGAGAAGAGAAAAGGAAGAAGCTTTACAACACCGGGAAAAATCAAAGAAAAAGAAGAAATAAAAAAAAGGTTTAAGAGGGCACGATGGGAGTGCATATCAGACGGAAGGTTAAATTGTCGAGAAAGATGTCTCTTTTTATTTCACAAAAAATTCAACATTTATAATTCTCAAAAAGTCAGTTATCAAGAACAAAAAAAAAAAATGACATAGCGAAAATAACTATGCCCTCAAGGTTGTTATGAAACACGTGTTTAAATTTATTTACAATAATAATAAAGCAAAAAGAGAGAGAGTGGGATCGCTCAATAATTCCATATTTGAGTATAAAAATGGCGAATGAGGACTTGGATTGAGAGATAAATCTATGGGCTAACGAAGTGCGAAGAAAAGCGGATGCACTGGAAATCAAAATTACAAATAAAGGAAATGAATTGAATTGAAAATACGTGGAAATGAAAGTGCAAAGAAAGAGAGTGAAAATGAGAACAAAGATAGATAGAGAACCCACAGAGAGTGTTGTTGGGTGCGTGCGTCTCTCTCTTCTCTGATGCCTTCGTCCTCTATATACTCCAATGGATGTTTGTGTCTCTCTCTTCCAAATTGTCCCTCCACTCCGCCAGCATCAAAATGCACATCCCAAGCCCCTTCATCTAGTTCTCTCCAAGTCTGATCATTTCCATCGTTGTAGCTAGCAAAGTTAATGCTAGTTGAAGTGGACACATAAAAACCTCAATGAATTTATATATATGGGTAAAAGTGAGAACTAACATCAAGTTATTGAGAAAAGAAAACGAGAAGGGGAAAAAAAGGCATTGTAATGGAGATTAGCTGAGTTCACTTACCTAAGAATTGCTTCCTTGGTAAGTTCCCATCATCCTAACAACAAAAGCAGCGAGCAAACACTGCCATACTCATCTCTACCAACCCAATTAGAAGTCCCCATGGTCTTGGTTCGCATGCCTCGAGGAGAAAAGCTCATGATTTCTCGTTGGTACTATTTGACTTTGCTCCTCACCACTCACTTGACAATCTTGCAAGTCCTCCTGTAGATCTGCTTCGCTCGAATTATCTTCATGCATGAGTGAACTCCCAGCTATTGAATTTGTTGATTCATGACCGACTTCATAGAGTAAAGCTAGGTCTATAAGTTGATTATCTCGAAGATCCACCTTTAAATCGTTCCCTAATTGCTTGCATATTATTCGGAGTCCCCAATTTTTCACTTTTGTCGATTTTGTAAGGCTCAACTTTACATTATTCCCATCAATTTGACCAAAATCAATTACTCCCCACAAGTTTGAATGGTTTGATATAGCAAAGGTAGATATGTTCCGAATGCAATGGATAGGGGAACCTTCCTCTATTGAATGCTCTTTACCATCAACATGTGCATGCACTAAAACCTCAAAGAGGGTTTAACATATCAAGAATGCCACAAAATGCCAATCCAAGAATCTTGTCATACAAGTCCTTTGAAACCATGAAAGATATGGAATCCTCTTCAATAGGAAGGACCCATTGTGGCATCTCTCCTTGAGGGAGAACTATTTTGAAATTTGGCAAATACTGTTACAAAGATAGACCATAGAAAGTATCCAAGTTAGTATTAGTACCCAAATGAGAAGATCCATTGATCCTTGCTTGCATTAATACACAAGTCTCATGCGATAGAAATCATCCCCATAAAAGTACAGGAGCCACCTATGTTACATGCATATACGTGCAGAACCACTTCATACTAGTTTGCTTTTTTTCTTAAGCCTTGATCTTGCATTTTTTGCTATGGCAATATACAGGCACACAATGGACCCAACATAATATACTCCACATCAATATGGTGTGTTTGTGTGTGAGAGAGAGAGAGAGAGAGAGAGAGAGAGAGAGAGAGAGAGAGTATCTAACCTGGTCAAGTGAGTCAAGCCCTATCAGCCAAACCTTTACGGACAAATTGATGAATTGAGGATAAATCTTCATTTTTTTGTAGAGATTCGCAATTATCCGCATAAAATCTCAAAAATGGGGAAGCTCTAGGAATCTTTTGTAATTGATGGCAGTTTTCAACTTCTCAATATAGACAAATGATCACGCTTATTGATGGATGGAGGAAGGGCAATAATATTGTTCTCCGCAAAATTTAATAATTACTCAAGAGGGGAAAACAAGAAAGATTCTCAAGAAACTCTACTTCAGATAGATTACATCTTGAAAGGTCTAACCAATGTAAATTTGAAAGTCCAGTCTTCATGCACGGATCAAGCTGAATCCTCGTACTTTGGAAACCCGACTAAATTAGTGCAACCCTCAACTTCCAATTCTTCAAGGTTTTGTAACTTATAAATGCTAGATGGAAGACTAACCAGGTTCTTGCATGTATTCAAATGCATTTCTTTAAAGAGACAAGATTTTCTATTGATGCGGGGAGTTCTTTAATAGCGGTCCCTTCTAAGATAAGCCATATCTAAGGCTTCGAGTTTATGTGGAATATTAGGGAGCCTTTCAAACTTTGTGCAATTTTCAAGATCGAGAGTTTGAAATTTTTTTGACTTGAGCTCATTTGGAAAAGCACTAAGTTTAGAGCATTATGAGAAATTCAACACTCATAACTTGTCATGATATGCAAGGGACTTGGGCTTCTACCAAGTTTTTGCAATTATCAAAATCCAATTCCTCGAGATTTGGAGTATATGAAAGGTCAGGAATACAAACCAGCCACTCACAATTACTAAAAGTAATGTACTTCAAATTTTGGAAATCCTGCAAATACAGCAAAAAGAACTTTTGATAAACATTCTAAAATGGACAAAAGGGGTGTTTGAATGATGATGATGCTTCCTTACATTTAAAGTGGATTCCCATTTGAGAATATCTTTGAAGCATAATTATTTAAAGCTTCATTAATCATAAATATTGAGCAATTTGTTTATTTAATGTAGAGGTGATTTGCTATAGAGTCCACAAATAGGCCTATGTTAGTTGTTGTACATAGATGGGGAGTCAAACTCGTGAAATGATGGTAAAACAATATTGGAAGTCATTCATGTTGTCCATGGTTTTATATATTGATCATTAATAATATCATAATTTATTTTTAGGGGCTTAGCTTGATTGAGGTTTATCAATTTGGCTACGCAACACATGGGGGAGATTGGGTTTCTCAGGGAAAGGATATTATACATATCCTTCACTGTTGTTATATGATTGATATTGACTGGGTGAATATGTCATAATTACATATGTTGAGGCCACAACACTCTTCATGTGGACGGAAGCAAGGAGCTTTTGTAGATCGGACAACTTGGAACCCACTAGTCAAGTTTCTGATTGAATTTCTTAACCTAGTAATTAACTTTTCATTCAAAGTTACTTTAAACTGATTTTGCGAGAATTAAATATTGTCTTGAGAAATTACTAAAAACTTAAAAACTTTACCAGTACTTACGCATATATAGATGAGCAAATTAGAGCTAACTCTCATCATTTTACATTTTAGATATTATTTGAAAAAATTGAAAATATATAGATACACATATAAAAAATTCACAAATAAAATTCTGTTGGACAATTATGAAAGAGAAAATTAGAACTAATATCATTAAAATCCCAAATCAATATGTAATTTTACTCTAAACTAATTTGCATTTCACAAAAATCCTAAATTGGTACCACTATAACATAGTCACCTAGACTAATTTTATTCTAACAAAAGAATCTTAATTTGGTACTCCCCACCCAAATCTACCATCCATTAGCAGACGAAAATTAATTTGGGATAAGACTATTACGTGTCATGCATGTGGCAATCATAAAATTCAAGTGAAGTGTCATGTGGCAAGCATGCGAATGTAGGCCACATGACAAAACTATGCCACATCATGCCACATGACAACCATAGAAGCATAATGAAGTGCCACATGGCGAGTGTGGATTTTCGGCCATGTGACAAAACTATTCCATTTGTGATGTCATATGGCAATCGCAAAAACAAAGTGAAGTACCATGTGGCAAGCATAGAATGAAGACTCTGCTAGGTCTGGCTTTAACTATATATTAGATAAATAGGGGATATAAATACTTTCACAATGTACTTGCGTAAAGATTAATAAACTTTGATTTTTTTTTTTTTTTGAAGTCATGCAAGGACAATGAATGCAACTTTGAAAAACATTCGGAAGAAAATAAAAATTTCATATACTCATTTCAAAATCTGGCTCTGACTTTCTATTAAGAAACTAGTGGAATGCCCCTGTTGGATCACTCACATTGATTTAGTTGTGCACACATTACTAGGAAAAGTTCCTAATAAATACTCCATCATGTCCACTTAGAAGTGCTGCTCCTTAAGAAATGATTTAAGCAACTAACAATGCCTTACTTGCATTCAAACCTTCGACTCAACTAATTTTATTGATGCTGGGCAAATCCTCGCCATTTAGGAACGTGCATTGGGTACGTGGCCTACCACTAAACCAGCCACTTCTTGGGTGTTTTTATTTCTACATACATGTCAACGGGTAGGTTTATCATATTTTTATTTCCCTTTTGTTCGATCACTATACAATTTTTTTTTTAAATAATAAAGTTCATACGTAAACAACCGACAACAAATTGCATTTTGAATTTCTTCACTAGGTAGATTTGATCTGATTTTGAAATATATCTATGTTAATAGTTAGAGATATTAGGTTTAAAAAGTATGTAAACTTTATCTATACTATATATAAGGTAAAGATGATCTCCTACTTTAAAAGATTTCAATCTTTTTCTTTTTTATATTCCTTCCATCAAGTATCCTCAGTTACTTATTCTACAGATATTATATAATGGACATATACATGAAATTGATTATTTTATTTTTTATCTCTCGCTATTTCAATATGAAAAGTCGAATTTTCTAATGATGCAATGGCCTTCATAAAAAAAAAAAAAAATCTCAAATCTTGCAATATCTTTCTCTTTCCACATGTATGTATAAAACTTCTTTGTATTGTGTATTTTATTGACAAAAATGTCTCCATTGAGTATTTCTAATGAAGTTCTTCACTTACGTTATCAAATGTCAATTTTGCTTCACATAAAAATATCTCTAACGCAAGTAATTACGGTCATTTTGAAAGAAAATAGAGAAGTGGTGCCAAAAATAGAGGAACACCACTACCTAAACGTACTAGTACATATAATATGCATCTACATATAAAATTAAGTAGATAATAAAAAGGTCTATGTCGGTAATGCTTACCTTAAATTGTTTTAGAACTCCTGTGATATTGCCTTTACTCATATTAAGTCCCACTAATTTCTTTGGACTAGCGGAAAATTTTGGAATCTGGTGAGCACATCCAGGCCATTCAAACCATCTAAGCTCATTAGGAAGACATATAGGACCTTGAAAAGAATCATGCACATTGTGCAAGATGAGCAATCTCAACCTTCTCATTTTTGTAAAAGCATTCAGGACCAAAACACATCTCTGTCGGCTCAAGTAGTTGCAACACTATGGCTTTTATAGCACAATCTCCCTGTATATACAAATTATTTAGGTTATGCATTTTTAGTAATTAGAGTAAAAATAACTAGCAAAATTTTGATCTTATTCACAAGTCTTACCATGTCACGTGATAAAACATCGGCAACATCATCATACAACCATAGTCTACTACGTCTTCCGGGATCATCTCGACATTCTTGGTTCACAATATCTTTACCCATCGCTTGAATCAAGTCATGCACTTTTAGGATTCCGAGCTCAAAGCGTATCAAGGACCTCTTAATGAGAGTATCAAATCCTACGGCTGTCAGAAGATCGCAACTATCGAGAACTTTCTTTGTATACTCTCTTGTCCGCCCATTAAAGAAGCAAGCAATGTGGAGAAAGATCTCTTTCTCATTTTCATCTAGTCCATCATAACTCACTTTGAGCACATTATTAATTTTCTTGTAGGAATCCTAGAAAGTTTCATTAGTGTACTTTCCCATACATCTTCTGTTGTACCACATAATAAGGAACCCAGCACCTCAAGTGCTAAAGGAAGGCCTTTAGCATAATTTAGAGCACTATCCACTAGATCTGTTCTGATTTGGTGCGTTTGAAGAGCATGCTTAGTAAGCAGATCATGAGCTTGACTGTTGTCAAGTGCTTCAACTTCATACACATGATCTTGATCTATTTGGTGACAAGTTAGCAAATGTTTATCTCTTGTGGTAACGATAATCCTACTTCCATTACCAAACCACTTGCCTTCTGCTAAAGTATTCAACTGGCGCAAGTCATCCACATCATCAAGGATGAGGAGAACTTTTTTGCGACCTAGTCTGCGTTGTATTAGATGAATACCTCTGTCAACATTGGAAACTTCTAATCTTTGTTGTGGTAATAGTATATCGTTTAGTAATATTTCTTGCAAAGTAACTAAACCCTTGGCTTCTGAAGTTTCTCGAACATTTTCCAGAAAACATGAACCCTCAAATTTTCTGAATATAGCATTGTAAAGAGCTTTCACTAAACTTGTCTTCCCTATACCTCCTTGTCCCCAAATTCCCGCCATGAGAACACCATCATCAGACTCAAGATTTAACATAGATTTCAGCTTAACAACTCAGGAGTCTATCCCAACCGGATGCTTAGCAACATACAAAGGTGTTTGGGCTAGGTGAGTGGAGATCTCCTTCACGATTTTTTGTATAAGCTCCGACTCATCTCTGAAAAAAATGGAAAAAAGAAGTAGTAGCATCATTTTAGCAATTTGAAAAGGCAAATAACAAGCAATTACTAGCCAATAATGACAAAAGCCAAAACAAAATGTATCCACATTTTCATGTATCCACAGCCAAAACAAAATGTATTCCCACCGAGTCAAGTTATAACTCAAAAGAGCTCCAAACTAATCAAAACACGTTCAGGGTTCAACTTTTAGTCATCCAAGTCATTCATGTTCTTTTGATTTATACATGACGATTTACTTATTTTGCTTGTTGAATTGTTATATGTGATTTATCTGTACGCCTAATCAAAAAAAGTTACTTAGGACCTTGACCGATGATTAACATTTTGATTCAAAAACTATTAAAATACCCCGAAGCACGATCTCACTACCTTACAAAAAAATAAGGTAAGTGCAGTAACACATACCTAGCATCTTGTCCATTGATCGGTCAAGTTTTAGCATTTTAATATTGTTCAAATAAGTCAGTAAAAATTTCAGGCGATGAAGTCCTATTGTCAATTTTTTTTACAAGAAAAAGCCACATGTCTATTCTATGGTTAGCTACATGTGATTTTTCAAACTCAAAATGCCACTGGTAACGAGTTTATGACTCGGTGACCAAAATTGAAAATGCGTAGAACTCAATTTACCAAAATGAAACGTGAAGACCGGGATAGCCCATAGATAAAATGTGTAGAACTTTTATTACACTATGAGGAGGCCAACAAGGATCCAAAAGCCAAAGGTAGAATTTTATTGTTCAATGCGCGAAATTTTTTTTTTCCATGCCGGTGAATTTAAATAAATGTGGGTAAGTTTAAAAAAAAGATGTTGCGAAAAAATGAGCAGTGACTTTTCCTTTCACATAACTTGTTAGCAACTTACAACAGTCTTATAAAATCACCAACCTTTTATTATAAATTGCAATTTACCAATTTTGTACTAACTTACCAAATCAGATTTGCATAACTTGCGGCATCAGATTTACTAACTTTTAAATGAAATCACCAACATAAATTAGAGTGACTTACTAACATTGTCACATTAAAAAATTATCTACTAGCTTGACAACCAACTCTCACTTGAGCAACTTTTGTTCTTTAATGTACCAACTTTTTTATTGAGTTACCACCTCTCATTTAAATTACTTACTTAATTTCAGAAGTTGCCAATCTTAATTAGAGTGACAATTCTTCTTTGATTAAGTTACCAGCTAATTTTAGATTATCAATTTTCGTTTGAGTTACTTACCAAGCTTAATTTTCTTTTAATTATCAACTTTTCTTCAATTTTGCCAAATTTTATTTTTCTTTTTTAAATAAGTCTTTGATTTGCTAACTCTTATATGAAATTACTAACTTTAACTTAACCCACTTAAGAATTTTCAGGAATTATAAGATGAAGCATCTATAATTATACTTACAATCATACAAGTGCAGATTTTTAACAAACGATCTCTATATTACTTGTAAAAATTTTCTTACACAAAATATGAACTCCATTATACTTACTCATCTTTCAAATGCCACCCAGACAATTTACCAGCGTCAGAAAGAGCTTTCCCCCATCTCTTCACTGCATCCTTCCCGAACTTGGACTGATGCTTAACCATAGCTTTTCTATACCTCTCTCTTGGCGTTCTCACTTCTCTGGGATCCACTTTGTAAAACAATGGAAAGACCACAAAATCTCTTTCTTTCTTGCAGTCCATGATTTTCGCCACCTCTTCCAAACACCACCATGAGGAAGCATAATCCTCCGAGAAAACGATGATCGCGATATGCGATTTCTCGATTGCCTTCATAAGCGCTGGCGCTATTTGCTCTCCTTTCCTGAGCTCCTCACTATCAATATAAGTGTAAATTCCTCTTTGGTCAAGAGCTCTATAGAGATGACCAAGGAAGTTGTTACGCACATCCGTGCCTCTGAAACTCAAGAAGATGTCATAATTCCTTTCGGGTTTTGATGAAGAAGCCATTGGATGATGGAGTTTGATAATCAGCAAAGACTATCAGCTTAACATTTGATACAGTGCTTTTAGGTAGCTTGTTCACCATTTGATCTTCTAGTTGATTTATTCTTATACTTGAGGATAGAGATGCATGACTTTTTTAGAGTGGGGTCAACAAAGAATAATATTAGAACTTCAAAGAATGATAATGCTTGAGGATGGACCATGATATTAAATAGATGTGAACACATGGACTTATGTTCACTAACTAAAGACACATCTGCATTATTCGGATTGGCTGATTGACACAAGTTTCTGTGTTTGATGTTGAATTTATTGTTAAAGTGTTGATAAACTTGACCCGTGAAAAGGACAAATGGCCAACAAAGTAGTGAATATCATAGGACACATTGCACGAACACAAACAACTTTAGAGTGGTCGATTCACGTGATCTAGTTTAGAGGCCCACTAATAAATAAATAAATAAATAACTTCGTTGGCTTCCTTGACATGGCATCCCCAACCTCTGAGTTTTTGTTTCTCCTTTGCTAAATATTAATTTAACACATAACTACTTAAAAGACATATAATTATACATGTAATTAAGTGTATCAGAAAAGAATAATATGAGATCTATTAATGATAGCAGAACTTTGGAAAAACTTGGTTCTTAAGTATGGACCAAAATACCTAATAGGTATGAACAAATGGACTTATTTTCACTTAAGACCATATATCACATCACTATTCGGATCTTCATATTGAAACGACTGTCTTTATTTGATGTTGACTATTTTCTTAAATTGTTGATGAGTATGACATTCAACATAAGATAAAGTTTTAATTAATGTGCCAGCTTTAAGGTAATGACTTTCATCTAAATAATCTTTGTCTTTCCTTTTCTTATGTGGTAAATGAAGTAGTGCATTTGATTAGGTCATTGTTGGCTTCCTCGAAACTGCGTTCCCAACCTCTGAGTAGCTATTTCCTCTTTGCTAAATAATAATTTAATGCATGACTACTCTTGAGAAATATAATTGTATATGCAAAATTTAAGAATATCATAGCTAAGTGATATGTTATACCTTCAATTAGAGGTGAAGGTATATTATCTTGCTTAGCTTTATTCATGCAGACTTATGGTAAATTTGTGAGTGATGACTGATGTACCTTTATATTAGTGGACGGGACGCTAATCAATTAATTAATATCTTGTCATTATAAAATGAAAGGGACCATGAAATCTGTGGTGGCACCATGAGCACCAAGATCATAGGTTTGGAGGTCGAGTAACGTGGTCGACAACACGCCATTGGAACAGCAAATTTGTGAGAAATGGTGGATCTAGAAAATCATGTGCGTCTAGACAAACGCAATGTTAGCCTACTCAGAATTTAGGATATGTGAATGTTCACGAGAAATTAAATGTATAATATTTTAACCATGTTATAAAAGCGTTTGAACTGCTTGATTATAATAACAAAATATAAATATCATATTAAGGATCCTCACATAATTGTTTTTTTTACTTTCCTTTCCACGAGCTCAAATGATTCCACGGCCGAATAATGTCCACGATTTTTATTCGAAGCTCTCTTAAGACTCATGGTAACAATCATGAATTGATAGTTTTGTTGATATATTTATTTGTGCGTGTGAGGGCACGCACGAGCCCTGATCCTAATAATGAAATGTTATTCATAATCAAAACAAAGCATAGCCCTTCGAGAAAATAATGATTACAATGCACAATTGCTTGATGGCCTTCATAAGCACCAGCTATAGTTGGTCTCCCTTTTTCAATTCCTCGTTATCAATAAAAGTGTATATTTCATTTTGGTCTAAAACTTTGTAGAGATGATCAAGAAAGTTGTCACACAAAACCATGCTCCCTAAACTCAAGAAGACATAGTAAATTCTTTTGGGTTTATTCTTATATTAGAGGATAGAGACGAATGACTTATTTCTGAACTTTGAAAAGTGATGGTGCATAAGGGTGGTCCAAGACATGTAAAGGTGTGGACACAAGGACTTATTTTCACTTATAGTCCGTGTACCACCACGTTATTCGGGCTGTTAGAGTGACAAAAGCTTCTCCGTGGCCGACAAAAGTAGTGAATGGTGTTGATTAGTACTGGTCCTAGTGGACTCAATCATTGCACAAACCGACAAACAACTTTAGGACGGTGGTTTCCTGTGATCTAGGTCATGGGCTCGCTGATAAAAACCACTTTGTTGGCTTCCTCGAAATTTCATCCCCAACCACTGAAAAATAGTTTTTTCCTCACTATATTTGGTCTCCCTTTTTCAATTCCTCGCTATCAATAAAAATTTGTAGAGATGATAGAGAAAATTGTTACACAGAACCATGCTCTTGAAACTCATGAAGACGTAGTAAATTCTTTTAGGTCTATTCTTATACTAGAGGACACAGATGCATGACTTATTTCTGAACTTTGAAAAATGATGGTACATAAGGGTGGTCCAAGACATGTAAAGGTGTGAACACAAGGACTTATTTTCACTTAAAATTTTATTTGGTAACGTTTATTCTTTTTTGTTAAGAACGAAACGAAAAAAAAAGTGTTTTTGTTCGAGAACACTTTTGAAACAAAAAGATGCGTTTGGTAAATTTGTTCGGGAATAAAAAATAAATAAACACGTTTGGTAAATTATTGTTCTTTTTTTGTTTCTTTTAATTTTTTAATATTTTTATTTTTATTTTTCATTTTTTGTTTCTTTTTTATTTTTTCTTCTTTCGGCCGGTCGCAGCCTACGGCGACGGCCGGCCGACGGGGCCGGCAGCCTCGCCCAGCCACGGTGAGGCTCGGCGGCCCCCGGGCAAGGCCGAGCCTCGCCGTCGTTGGGTGAGGCTCGGCGTCACCGGCGCGGCGAGGCCGAGCCTCGCCTTGGCCGGGCGAGCTCGGGCTCGCCCGGATCCGGCGAGGCTCGGCTCGCCCGCCGGCGGCACCGAGCCTCGCCGGGGGCCGACGATGCTCGGCGAGGATGTCGACCCTCGACGGCGTCGCCGCCATGGTCGAGGCTGAGGTTGGCAACCGGCCAAAGAGAAAGAAAAGAAGAAAATAGGAAGAGAAGAGAAGAGAGAGAAGAAGAAACAAGAAACAAAAAATTGTTTCTTCAAAATTGTTTCGGAACGATAAACAATTTTTTTTTGTTTTCGTTTCTGTTTTTGAGTTCGAACAAAAAAACAAAAACGAACAGAAACGCAACCAAACGCGTTTCATTTTTTTTTTTTTCTAAGAACAAAAGAACAGAATTTCTGTTTATAAACAAAAAAAAAGAGTGAAAACATGCAGCCCCTTAGGCTGCGCATGGCAACGCTTCTCTTCCTGGGAAGAGTTTTTTTTTTCGAAATGGTTTTTTTTCTATTTACTCCGGGAACAATTTCGAGTAAAAGAAACTGTTTGAGTAACGACACAAAACTTTTACTCTTGGAATAGAAAAAGAATAGAAATGCGCGGTGAACGAACAATTTCTTGTTTGTATTTATTCATTTTTTATTCTTGCCGACGAATCGCCGTCGCCCGCCCGGGCCGTCGGGCCGCCTGCCCGCTAGCTGCCGCTGGCCAGGACGACCGCTGATGGACCGGTGATCACTTAAACCCACAATCATCGCCAGACGATCACGGGCCGATGATCAAATGATCGCCGGGTTGGTGCTTGCCATCTGCCGCCATCGCCGACCGCTGACCGTCGATGACCGGCCGCCGATCATGGAGGGGCGGCCGATGGCTTCCGGCGGTGGTCGCTATGATGTCCAGCGGCCGGCTACATATGGCGGCGATTAGCGGGCCGGTCGCCCACAGCCACGTGGGCGGGTTAACGTGAGCGGTCGGAGTGACGGCGGCGACGGCGACGCAGTGGGAGTGGCAAGAACGGCGAGCGGGCCAAGATGGCTACGGGCGGTGACGACGATGGCAATGGCGATCGACAATTTATGAACTTTGGGCGAAAATGGCGACGGTGGGTGGCATAAGGGTGGTCGCGGCAAGAAAAGGAAATAAAAGAAAATTAAAAAAGAAAATCAACTTATTTTAGAAATTGTTCTGACAAAAAGAAATTCTTTTTCGCTTTTTCATTTCGTTTCGCTCCAAATCTATAAAATTTAACTTTCTATTCCGGAAATAGAAAAACAACCCAGCGTCTACAAAACAGGTTTACGTTTTTTGTTCTAACCAAAGAACAGAAATTTTGAGGAACAAAAACGTTGCCATGCGGCACCTTAAAGTCCGCCTGCCACCATATTATTCGGGCTGTTAAGAGTCACAGAAGCTTCTCTGTGGCCGACAAAAGTAGTGAATGGTGTTGATTGGTACTGGTCCTAGTGGACTCAATCATTTCACAAACCGACAAAAAACTTTAGGATGGTGGACTTCCGTAATCTGGGTCATGGGCTCGCTGATAAAAGGGTCATGGGCTCGCTGATAAAAACAACTTTGCTGGCTTGCTTGAAATGTCATCTCCAACCACCGCTTTTTCCTTGCTATATTATAATTTACCACATGACCACTCAAGAAAATATAATTATACGCCCATTTAATTGTACTAGCAAAAGATAATATTTGATCTATTAATAATGGTAGAACTTCGGAAAAATATGGCGCTTGAGTAAGGACCAAAATATGTAATATGTATGAACACATGGACTTAATTTCGATAAAGACCGCATCCAGCTTCAAGGAAATGGCTTTGATCCGTTTAGTCCGCTTTTTTCTCTTTGTAATTGAAGTATTTCGTGTCCTTAGTTTAGCTTTTGTCATATGCTCACTTATAACTAACAAAAATAAATAAATTTGCGGGCTTCCCCGAAAGGGCATTCGCAATCCCCGAATAATTGTCTTTTTTTTTTTTCACTACATAATTACTTAAGACGTGACTACTCAAAAGAGATTAATAATAAGCACAAATAAGTATATCATCATAAAATAATATTAGATATATTAATAATATTAAAACTTTGGTAAATCATGGTTGGTGGATAAAGACATCTAATAGGTATGAACACCTGGAATAATTTTTGTAAGATTCTATGAAACCATTACTAACTGTTCTAAAAGCTTAAACCGTTAAATGAATAAGTGATTTAATATTTAATTATGCTAACACTTTCCTTCATGCTTAGTTTGGTCTTTTTGCTTATTACTAATGCCTTGTTTAGTTCAAGATTTGAAATGTTCATTTGGGCTCTAAAGTCCATTGGCCAAATACAAAGGTGTTTGGTTTGTTTTTTTGCGCGACTTTGGCGAGATACAATTGCATCTCCAAGATTTCTAAAAGGCCTTTTTAACGCATTTCTTGACATCCTTGGAGAATCAACTTCCGATATTGTTCATCTTTCCGGTGGAGAAGATGATCGATCTTTAAATAAAAATAAATATAAAAATAAATATGTTTATATAAAAAAATATGTTTATATTTTTATATAAAAATATATCTTTTATATTTTATTTTTATTTTTTATATAAAAAATATAAACATATCAATTTTTTATATTTTATGTTAATAAATATATATTTATATAAAAATATATTTTATATATATATATATATATATTATATAGATATAAACATATCTATTTTTTATATATTTTTTATGTTTATATTTTTATGTTTTTATATAAAAATATGTTTATATAAAAAATATAAATATATTTTTTATTCAGGCTATTTTATATATATTTTATATAGATATAAACATATCTATTTGTTATATAAATATATTTTATGTTTAAAAAATATATTTTATGTTTATATTTTTTATATTTTTTATATAAACATATTTTTTATTTAGGCGGTTCGGACCGCGATTCGTGGTTCAGGTGGCGGACTTAAAATATATATATATATAAACATATTTTTGCTTTTTTAATTTAAGAAAAGTTAATTACAAATGCAAATTTTACCAAACGCCATTTACATTTCGAAAAAACCCATTTACCCAAAGGTATTTGCATTTCTACAAATGCATTCCCCAAAAGCCGAACCAAACGGGCCCTAAGCATGTGCATATTTAATTGGACAGACAAATAGGGCCTAAAAAGATGTGAACTTAGGACAATTAGCTCGATATCATGTTAAATTTTATGGAACCACAACTGCTAAAATCTCATTTTTAATCGACAAGTTATTAAAGATTAAAAAAAAATTGAGATTAAGGTTTTTGATCGGGCAAGGAATTTGTTTCTTGACAAAAAAATGTCGTTTTTCATTTTTCATTTTTTTTACTTTGTCTTTTTTAAGCGACTTCTCATTTATTTCCATTGAAAACCCAAAAAGTTAAACATATGACTTTTGGGTTAACTTTGGTCAATTATTTCAATCAAAAGTCAACTCCAAGTCAAAAGTTGACTTTGTATACCAAAATATGTTAAATAGTCTTAATTTCACTTTAGCAAAGTTAATTTTTAAAATTTCAAATATCCGACACAAAAATCAACATTTTAGGAAAAGTCAATTGAATAATTGACTTTTGGTCAAACCTTTGAAAAAAAAAATATCAAATATAAAAAATCCATAAAATACTTCAATTTAGAGCCAATTTGAGTTTGGTGTCAAGAATTTTCTAAAAATCGATTAAGAACCTTGTTTTTTGAATTTTTCAGTCTTAGGTTCCAAATTGACTGAAAATAAAATTACTTTTACCCTAATCATAATTAGGTTTAGTTCCTTTTATGACATTTGGTTTATGGACTATTTCTCATTCACTCCTTCACTTAGTTTCAAGAACGGCCGTGTTGAAATACGAATTGCCATTTTTTTTAGCCCTAATTATGGGGTTCGAGTTAATTCTTCATGACTTGCGAACGGACACTTTCATGTCACTCATTTTCTCGAGATAAGTCCGAATCTATGATCCACTTTAAAAAATTCACTCGAGAACTTTCCAATTTGAGGAATTTTACCTTCTTGAATATAGGAAAACTAAGCTAATGAGCTTCAATTAAGGAAATTCGAGTTGACCCATTTGAAATTAGAGTTTAATTTCGTGAATAAAGGTTCAATTTCAATATTAGACCTTGATTCATTTTTAGCGTAAGAGACCCAACATCAATTCAAGGTCAATTTGGATGTAAGGGGTTATCTCAAGCATGATCAATTAGTCGAATAGGTGAATCGCCATATTAATTGAATTCAATTTCGATTAATTTGTGATTTTGAACGAAAAATTGTGACATTGTCCGATTTGGCCTATAATGTCCAATTATGTGTACCCATGGTGTAGGTCCATTATTTATCATGATACTCAAGCAATTAATTCAATAGAAAATTAGTAGATCGTATTTATGTGGTTTGATTGGACTAATTCCTTTAGAATTGAACCGTTTTCCCTCAAATTAGGTAACGTCAACAACCTATGAATTCACTATCCAGCCTCCACGGACAAAACTTACGAAGAAACACCGATTCAGCGTCTCTCGAACAAATTCAACAACACACCCTTCAAGTTCCCACGCAATTGCAGCACCAACCGAATCGAATTCAAAATCCATCTCAAGTATTACGTTAACTTAAAAAAAAAAAAAAAAAAAAGGACATGTCAAGCGTTTGCTGATCTATAGCAATCTGCACGAAGCCCATAACCTCAGGAGAGAATCGTCATCAGTTTCCATGGCTTCGGGAAGACGAATTCCTTCCGTCCGTTCGTAGCCTCCGTTGGCAGGTGGCGATCTTCCGTTTCGTCGGAGATCGCTGGTGTGGGGATGGAAGATGAGGCGTCGGTGGAGTTGGAAGTTTGGGCTATGGCGGAGGAGAAGAGAAAGGAAGAAGCTTTACAACAACGGGAAAAATCAAAGAAAAAGAAGAAATAAAAAAGGTTTAAGAGGGGACGATGGGAGTGCATAATTAGACGGAAGGTTAAATTGTCGAGAAAGATGAAAATCGATTTCAATACGCTCTTTTTATTTCGCAAAAAATTCAATATTTATAATTCATAAAAAGTCAATTTTCCCACCAATAAAAAAAAGGCATAGCGAAAATAACTATGCCCTCAAAGTTGTTATAAAATATGTGTTCGAATTTATTTACAGTAATAATAAAGCAAAGGGAAAGCAATCGAGATTGCTCTAGGGTTCTGTACCCAAGTATAAAAATGGCGAATGGGGACTTGGATTGAGTGATGAATCTATGGGATAACGAAGTGCGAAAAAAAGGTAGGAAATCAATTGAATTGAAAATACATGGAAATGAAAGTGCAAAGAAAGAGAAAGTGAAAATGAGAACAAAGATAGAGAACTCACGGAGAGCGTTGTTGGGTTGGGTGCGTGCGTCTCTCTCGTATCTGATGCCTTCGCCCTCCGTATACTCCAATGGAAGTTTGTATTTTTCTCTTCCAAGTTGTCCCTCCACTCCACTGGCATCAAAATGCACATCCCAAGCCCCCTTATCTAGTTCTCTCCAAGGTTAATCATTTCCATCATTGTAGCTGGCGAAGTCAATGCCTAAGAAGCACCGACACTCTTCCAAAGCCCGTATAGGTGTGTGCTCGACACATTCCGACACGTGGTCAATGAGTGTTGAAAAATCGACACGTGGTCAACTCTTCCCGACATGCTCCAACATGCAAATCCGAAATTCCGACACACGATTTCGACACGCAGGATCAATTTTAAAAATTTTCAATACTTGAGGGGTCATAATATAAATATATGAAAAAACAATGAAAATAACAAAAATAAATGGGAAATAAGAAAATTCTCACTCTAAAGTTTCTCACTTATAAGTTTTGACCTTCCCATGAGTGACGATGGAACGCCCCTCTTATCGCCGGTGTCGCTCCGCCGCCCTCGCAGACTTAAAGTTGTGATTTTTTTTTTCTTCTTTCCGCCTCACAGGCGTCGCCTGTGAGTTATCTTTTTTAGTCTATGTCAGTAGCTTGTGAGTTATCTCTCACATTTTCCATGGCGAATTTAGTTATTTCCCTTGTCTTGGATTGTTATTTTTCTCAAACCTTGTTTTGCAAAAGAGCTCCAAGCCAGTCTATATTATGAACTCCGAACTCTGTCTAGGACTATAAGAAATCTCACTAATCTCAGACAAGTGTAAGAAAATAAGACATGTTCCTTCAAATTTACTCTTTTGTGTAAGAAAATAAGACATGTTCCTTCAAATTTACTCTTTTGTGTTTGCAATTTTTGAATTTCTCATTCAATCTCTATCAAATTAAAACAATGAATGATATTAACAAATGTTGGATTAATATTTTTGGTATAAATTAGTTCTTTTTTTTTTTTTGCATTTATATATAAAAATATATAACGTGTCGAAACGTGTCGAAATTCTCTATTTTTTTTTAGGAATGATGTGTCGGCGTGTCGTATTGTGTCGCGTGTCGCTTGTCCATGTCAATGCTACATAGGTCGACACTAGTTGAAGTACACATGAAATACCTCAGTGGATATATATGGGTAAAAGTGAGTACTAACATCGAGTTATTGAGAAAAGAAAACGAGAAGGGGAAAAAAGCATTATAATGGAGATCAACTGAGTTCACTCACCTAAGAATTGCTTCCTTTGTAAGTTCCCATCATCCTAACAACAGAAGCAGCAAGCAAACACCACCATACTCATCTCTACCAATCGAACTGGAAGTCCACATGATCTTGGTTGGCATGCCTCGAGGGAGAAAAGCTCATGATTTCTCTTTGGTACCATTTGACTTTGTTCCTCACCACTCACTTGACAATCTTGCAGGTCCTCATGTAGATCTGCTTTGCTCAAATTATCTTCGTACATGAGTGAATTCCCGGCTGTTGAATTTGTTGATACATGACCAACTTCATAGAGTAAAGCTAGATCTATTAGCTAAGTATCTTGAAGCTCAACCTTTAAATCATTCCCTAGTTGCTTGCATATTATTCGAAATCCCCACTTTTTCACTTTCGTCAAACATGTAAGGCTAAACTCTACATAGTTGCCATCAATTTGACCAAAATCGACTCCTTCCCACAAATGAGGTCATGTCATATAGCGAAGCCATATATGTTATGAATGCAGCAGATTGGGGAACGGTAGCTCTATTTTTCTCACTTTTACCATCAACATGTGATAAAATCATAATGCTGGATTCAACATCATCGAGAATGACACAAATTGTCAATCCAAGAATCTTGTCATACAAGTCCTTTGAAACCATGAAAGATATGGAATCATCTTCAATAGAAAAGACCCATTGCAGCATCTCTCTTTCACAGAGAACTATGTTGAAACTTTTTTGATTCTGTTACAAAGATAGACCGATGGAAAGTATCTAAGTTAATATTAGTACCCAAATGAGAAGATCCATCAATGCTTGCATTAATACACAAGCCTCGTGCAATAGAAATCATCCCCATAAAAGTACGGGAACCGCCTATATGCATATACGTGCAAAACCACTTCATACTTGTTTGCTTTTTTACTTAAGCCTTCGATCTTGCATTTTCTACTATGGCAATATACAAGCACACAATGGACCCAGCATAATATACTCCACATCAATATGGTGTGTTTGTGTGTATGAGAGAGAGAGAGAGAGAGAGAGTATCTAACCTGGTGTGTGTCAAGCCCATCAGCCAAACTTTTACGGACAAATTGATGAATTGAGGATAAGTCTTCATATTTTTGTAGAGATTCATAATTATCCGCATAAAAATTCAAAAACGGGGGAAGCTCAGGAATCTTTTGTAATTGATGGCAGTTTTCAACATACAAAAAAGACAAATGATCACACTTTTTGATGGATGGAGGAAGGGCAATAATATTGTTCTCCACCAAATCTAATGTCCTCAAGAGTGGAAAACAGGAAAGATTCTCAAGAAACTCTACTTCAGACAGATTACATCTTGAAAGGTATAACCGGCGTAATTTTGAAAGTCTAGTCTTCATGCACGGATCAGCTGAATCCTCGTACTTTGGAAACCCGACTAAATTAGTGCAATCATTAACTAGCAATGCTTCAAGGTTTTGTAACTTATAAATTCTAGATGGAAGACTTACCAGGTTCTTGCATGTACTCAAAGACATTTGCTTTAGAGAGATGAGATTTTGTATTGATGCCGAGAGTTCTTTAATAGCAGTCCCTTCTAACCTAAGTTTGTGTAGGGCTTCGAGTTTATGTGGAATATCAGGGAACCTTTCAAACTTTGTGCAATTTGCAAGATTGAGAATTTGAATATTTTTTGACTTGAGCTCATTTGGAAAAGCACTAAGTTCAGAGCACCCTAAGAAATTTAACACTCGTAATTTGTCATGATATGTGAGGGACTTGTGGACTTCTACCAAGTTTTTGCAATTATGAAAATCCAATTCCTCGAGATTTGGAGTATATGAAAGGTCAGGAATACGAACTAGCCACTCACAGTAACTGAAAGTAATGTACTTCAAATTTTGGAAATCCTGCAAATACAGCGAAAACAACTTGTGATAAACATTCTAAAAGAGACAAAAAGGGGTGTTTGAATGATGATGTTGCTTCCTTACATTTAAACCGTGGGATTCCCATTTGAGAATAGGTCGCTACTGAAGCATATTCAGTATTGATCTTTCAAGAAATTATTATATATTAGCTCATTAATCATAAATATTGTGCAATTTGTTTATGTAATGTAGAGATGATTTGCTACAGAGTCCACAAATAGGCATATGCTGGTTGTTGTACATAGACAGGGCGTCAAACTCGTGAAATGATGGTAAAACAATATCGAAAGTCATTCACGTTGTCCATAGTTTTATATGTTGATCATTAATAATATCATAATTTATTTTTAGGGGCTTTGCTTGATTGAGGTTTTCAAATTTGGCTATGCAGCATGTGGGGGAGAGTGGGTTTCTTAGGGAAAGGATATGTCACAATTACATATCCTTCACTGTTATATGATCAATATTGATCAGGTGAATATGCCATAACATATGCTGAGGCCACAACACTCTTCATGTGGAAGGAAGCAAGGAGCTTTGGTAGACTAGGCAACTCGAAACCTACTATACAATTTCTAAGTAAATTGTCTAACCTATTAATTGACTTTTCATTTAAAGATACTATAAACTGATTTCTTATAAATTATATGTTGCATTTATTTATTAGTAAACACTTTTAAACTTTACCGGCAATTACTAGAATATATTGGGGGCAAAGCTTGCATGAAGTGGTGTCATGTAGCACGTGCACAACTAGGCTTTATCAATGAAAACTCCTATGTCTTTACATTTTAGATATTATTTGAAAGAACCAAATAATATATAGGTACATAATATATAAAAAAAAAAAATCAAAAAAAAAATTCTGTTAGACAATTATTAGAGAGAGAGAAATAAAATTCTGTTAGACAATTATTAGAGAGAGAGAGAGAGAGAGAGAGAGAGAGAACTAATACCATTTAAAATCCTAAATTAGTACGTAAATTGATTCTAAACTAATTTTCATTTCACAAAAATCCTAAATTGGTACCACTATAATGCAGTCACCTAGACTAATTTTCTTCAAACAAAAACCGGTACTCCCCACCAAATCTATCATCCATTAGCAGACAAAAATTAATTTGCGGTAAGATTGTGTCGTGTGTCATGCATGTGGCGGCAATCACAAAATTCAAATGAAGTATCATATGATGAGCATGTGAATATAGAGTACATGACAAACAATGCCACATGTCATGCAACATGACAACCATAGAAGCATAGTGAAGTGCCACATGGCGAGTGCGGGGTGTGATAGCCTGAATTTCTAACTCTCTTTTGGATTGAATGAGTTGGCATTTTCATCGACGCACCTATAGTCTTTTTCTCTGAGCTGATCACTCACGAGATAACTAGTCTCTCTTGTAAAGCCGTTAAGGGATTTTAACGCAATAGACTTAAGAATTCGACCAAAAATCAACTGCTCAATTGTACTAATCTGCAAGGGTCAATACAAAGACTTTGTCAAAATCAATCAGAGATCGGAGATAGATCGGTTCGATGAAGTATGTGATTAAAGTGTGGGTGATTCCACCTAATTGCAAAATTCTCATCGAACGACACTAAACTGATTTTTCTATCATTTTTGCACCATATGTCCATATTTGAAACCTCGAGATTTTCAAGACAACTGAGAGTCGCCAATAAGTCGAAGATGCACAATGTGGGTCGAAAATAATCAACCACAGGTCAATTGCACTAAAAATTTCTAAAAGCTACCCGGTAGATTAGGTTACGTTAAAATCGCGCTTGGTTGAAATTAACCACGAATCTGAAACCGATTTCAGAAATTAAAAGTTCGGTCATGTCACGATTCATTTTAGGAATGTCGACTCATCCTCCGAAAATTTTTCTACAAACCCGAGATTTCGGCGAAAAATCAAATTTAGGCATTTTTGGATCAGAAAAATTAGAGGGCCGTTTTTCGTCGCATTTTTTGCCGTCAAGTTGGTTTAGTTGACAAGAAAAAAATCATGAGATGGACGATGGCACCTTGGCTGATTTTATGGGGGCCAAATTGAGCTCAATTGAAGAAGTTTTAGTGAGGAATTGAATGAAATTGGAGGCCAAAGGTCCAAAATTCGTAGCTAGGGGATGTTACAACCTTTTGGACCATTTGTGAGACTTCTTGAGGAAGCCTTGGTGCATCAAAGGGCTGAGGATGACAGCCAAGGATGGTGGGGCATGAAACTTGAGTATTCTTGATATTTTGTGGCCCCTCCTCTTGCAGCAGCCATCTTCTTCCTCTTCCCCCTACTTTCTCCATTTTTGTGTCTTTTAAGATCAAGAAAAACTAGAGAACCAGCCAGAAGCCTCCCCCATTGCCGTCGACCGTCCCTGCCATTGTCCTACGCCTATACGCCGCTCGCCAAGCCGTCGCCAACTTCCTGCTCGCGCGCCCGTCTTGCTCACCTGTGCCCGTGCATCCACCGTCATAGCTCGCCTAACCGCCATTCATCGCTGTCTAGCTACCGGAGCCATCGCCATCGCCCCTGCAGCCGCTGCCACCCCGCCTGGCCCGTTTCCGCTCAAGCCGAGCCCCAGTCCAGCTTTTCTCAGCTCAAAGTAGAACTGAATTGTCAACCCCTAGCTGAGACTTCTAGTCCCGTTTTAAGGCCCGTCCGGACCTCCGTTGGTGTCATCGCAGGCTTGTTTATCGCTCGCCTCTGTGTCGTCGTCGCCGTGGACTCACCGGCCCGCTAAACCGGTGTGTTTACTTGCTAAACTCTGCTTAAGGAGTTAAAGATGTTTAGTAGATAATTAGTTTAGACTAAGTATGGATTAGGTGGTCAGTTAGTTTATATTAGTGATTTAATTGCTTAATTATGCATGGTAGGTGGTTAGACTAGATTAATTTTGAGCTAATTAGATTGTACAATTTATCTAGATAAGTGTATTAATTTTCTAGGCCCATTTGGGTTGTTAGATTAGCATTTCCGACCTAGGTTAGCATTTATTGGATTTAACTTGCATTATTTAATTATTTTTAAAATTTATTTAATTATTTAATATTTTCCGGAAATTATACCGAGATAACCAGTGACTGGAATTTCGTGCTGATTGTAGTGGTATGCTTAGTTTATGCAATTGAGTGTTAATATGTGCAAATTAAGTGGTGATTGTGATTTTGCGTATTTATTCCAAAATTGTGGAATTTTGGTATTTAATTAGAAAATCTCAGGTGTTGGGTTTTAACACTGAAAATGGTTTTACATACTATATCGAACAATGGGATCTTAAAAGGGAGGGTATCAATTTTTCTGGTTCAAAATGACCGTGTACCTATACACGATTCTTTTACCGTGTATTTTTAATATGAAGAAAATTGGCCAAGTACATTATTTTAATTGGGACATTTGAGAGCAAAGCACGATGTCTTGGCCGGAATTGGATGGGTGTATGAATCGTTATGAGAACCCGTCCCCGAAATGAGTTAGGTGGACGTTGCCCCTCGTCGATGGATGTTAGTCGCAATAGAGGCTAGGTCGAGAATGCCGTCTCGTGTAGACATTGCCGCGCTCAATGGGGTGAGATGATGTCTAGTTACGCCAGAAGACCGCCGAACGTCGAGTAGGCCGTGCCCGTTGGGCCGTGATAAAAATTAGAATGCATGAATGAGTGAAATTGACACACCTGATTATAGGACAAAATTGTGTGGCACAATATGGGATGTGCCATAACGAATTGGCCTTATAATCAAGACCCTTATGTTTATTGAGATGAAAGTTGAGTTGTTCCAATTGATTAAGTATTATTACTGCATATGGTTGTGAATTTGAACTATGCTGACGTGCAAGGTGGATTTAAGGCAAGGTGAGTCTTTGTGGTTATGTGGTTAGGACACCTCTAGGCATATTTTCTTCTTAGTCGGAGTTTAGGGGGTGAACTTGCTAAAACATTGTCTCACCCTGTCATGGGCTCAATTCTTTTCAGGTCCTTAGATGGCAATCTCTCCAGTACGTTTTGGGAAGCCGAGGGGGTATACAGAGTAGAGTACTGACGTCCCTATTTGTGACATCCCAATTTTTAGGTTCTGTTTTCAATTTAATAAGTCGGGCTTTTCATCAACGCGCCTATAGTTTTATTGTCTGAACTAATAACTCACGAGATAATCAGACTATTTGGTGAAGCCATTAAGGGATTTTAACATAATAGACTTGAGAATTCGACTAGAAATCGACTGCCCGACCATGCTAATCTGCAAGGGTCATTACAGTACCATCAAAATTGATAAAAGATCAGAGATAGGTTGATTCGACAGAGGTATGTGATTAGTGTGTGGGTGATTCTAATCGTTGAATGGCACTAAATCGATTTTTTTGTCATTTCTGTACCCTGTATTCGTATTTGAAATCTTGAGATTTTCACAATAACTGAGAGTCACCAATGTGTCAAAGATGCACAATGTGGCTCGAAAATAATCGACCACGAGTCAATTGCACCAAAAATTCTTAAAAGCTATTCGGTAGGCTAGATGATGCTAAAATCGCATTTGGTTGAAATTAACTACGAATTTAAACCCGATTTCAGAAATTGAAAGTTCTATCATGTCACGATTCATTTTAGGAGCGTTGACTTATCCTTGAAGATTTTTCTACAAACCCGAGATTTCGACAAAAATTCAAAGTAGGGTCGTTTTAGACCGAGAAAATCATATGATCGTTTTTTGTTGCAATTTTTGCCATCAAGTTGGTTCAAGTGATGAAGAAAGATGTTGAATTTCATGTGGACACCTTGGCTAAATTTTTTGGGCTTCAATTGAACTCAATTGGAAGGGAATTGAATCAAATTGAAGAGAGAAATTGTCCAAATTCGTAGGACCAAGGGCAGCAACATTTGGACCATTTGGGGAAGCTTATAGGGGAAGTCTTGTGCTACATTTTGGCTGAGGATTGAAGGCTGAAATGGTGGGGGCAAGGTTGATGATGATTTGGAGATATTTTGCTTGACTTTAGGCCATTTGGGTGCCCCTCTATCTTCAACAGCTTCTTTTTCATTTGGCCCACTTTATCCATTGTTGAGTGTGCTTGGAAGCTTAAGAGAACCAGAGAAACCGAGCACAGCCTGCCCCTTCATCATCGACCATCCCTACCACCATCTAGTGCCGTTGCACGCTGTTGCGCCGCTTGCTAGCCAGCGCGTGTTGTCCCGCTCGCCCGCACCTTTGTTGCGCCTAGCTGACTTCCATGAGCCACCCCAGCCCACCGTCAAGACCTCCAAACCAGCGTCTAGGCCACTGAAACCACCGCCATCGCCCGTCATTGCCCGCAGTAGCCTCATCCACCCATCCTGTGTTGTTTCCAACCCGTCCAGCCACTCAGCCTAGCTCTTTTGGTTCTTGGACAGAACCAAAGGCCAGCAAAGGCTGTGAAGCTTCAAGGCCCGTTTTCAGGTCCGTCCGAACCCCACTTGGTGTCACCGCATGCTTGTTTATCACTCGCCTCCATGTCGCCGTCGTCGTGGACTCACCGAATCGCAAAACTGATGAGTTTACTTGCTAAACTTTGATTAGAGAGTTAATGACGCTTAGTGGATAATTAGTTTAGACTAATTAGGGATTAAGTGGTTAGTTAGAATAGATTAGTGATTTAATTATTCAATTGTGCATGTTAAGTGGTTAGAACAGATTGATTAAGGGCTAAATAGGCCATGCTATTTATCTAGATATGTTCGGAAATTTTCTAGGCCCGTTTAGGTGGTTAGATTAGAATTTCCAACCTAAGTTGGTATTTTTAGTATTTAATTTGCATTATTTAATTAATTTTGGAATTTATTTAATTATTTATTATTTTCAGAAATTATATCGGGATAGTTGGTGACTAGAATTTCGTGTTGATTGCAATGGTGTGCTTAGTTTATGCAATCGAGTGTTAATTTGTGCAAATTGAGCGGTGATTGGAATATTGGTCATTTATCCCAAATTTGTGGAATTTTGATATTTAATTAGAAAATCCCAAGTGTCGAGTTATAACATCGAAAATGGTTTTAAAGACTATATCAAATAGTGAGATTTTAAAAGTGGAGATATTAGTTTTTCAAATTGATTATGTACCAACACACGATTATTTTACCGTGTATTTTTAATATGAAGAAAATAGGCCAAGTTCACTATTTTAATCGAGGCATTTGAGTGCAATGCATGGTGTCATTGGCTGAGATTGAATGGTCGTGTGTAGGTTAAGAGAACCCATCCCCGAAATGAGTCGGGTGGACGTTCCCCTATATGGGATGCCCTATCAATGGATGCTGGATTGCGGTAGAGGCTAAACTTAAGCTCCTTTAGGAGTGCCGTCCCCGATGTGTGTTGGGTGGATGTTGCCGCGCTCAAGGGATGAGGTGATGCCTAGTTATGCTAGAAAACTGCAGAACGTCGAGTAGGCCGTGGCCATGTGTGGCTGTGATTAACAATTGAAACGCATATTGAGTGAAATTGACACACTTGATTATGGGACAATATTGTGTAGTACTGAATGGGACATGTCATAATGATTTAGCCTTATAATCTGGACCCTTTGTGTTTATTGAGATAAAAGTGGTGGCGTTCCAATTATTTGAGTTGATTGCTACATATGGTTGTGTATATGAATTGTGCTAACATGCAGGGAGGAATTGAGGCAAGATAAGTCCTCTGTTTTGATTGTGTGGCTAGGCCTATTTCCTTCTTAGTCTTAGTTTAGGGGGTGAACTTGTTGAGACATTATATCTCCCCATCATGGGCTCAATTCTTTTCAAGTCTTTAGATGGCGGCCCTACCAATTCCTTTTTGGTCAGCCGCGGGCCATTACTGAGCAGGGCATGGACGTTCATGTCTTCGGTAGTCATCGGGTCTATGAGCTAGTGGTGACCACTATCTGGGTTGATGAGGGCCTACCTGAGAGGGTACCTCATCGATTCAAGACGTGGTACTGCCATGGACTCAATGGGTATAGGGTAGGTTCCCTTCAAGGATTTGATATCCCTGCCGTTGAGCTTAACGCCGCCTTGGGTGTGGCTGCAATTGACCCTCCTAATGGTGCTATGGTGGACCTACCACCCCCGAAGCCTGTGGAGTCTGAAGGGTTGGTGAACGTGTCCGACTAGAGGGTTACAGGGCAATTTCCTTTTTGAGGGTTGATCTTTTTTTATAGATAAACTAATATTGTATATAAACTAGTTGGTTGTTTATAGAGGTGTGTTTTGGTTGTGAATCTGTTATCCTGCTTTTCTATTTCATGATGTTTGTTGTCAGGGGTATTATTTGTTCACTTCCGCATGTGCAATAAATTGAATGGGTTGGCGACGCATCTTGGGACGTCGCAATTTCATCGACCACCAAGGGATGTGCGCGCACTCAAGGATCCGAGGTGTGACACTGTCCCCAGGAGTCCCTAGCTCCATAAGCTCATAGTGACTACTATCTTGGTCGATGAGAGCCGACCACAGTTAGTACTTATCGATTTAGGGTGTGGTTTTGCCATGGGATCAATGGGATCATGGAAGGTCCCCTGCAGGGTTCCGACATCCCTGCCGTTGCGGTCAACGCCGCAGCGAGTGAGGGGGTAGCTGATCCCCCTAATAGTTTCGTGGAAAACCCAAATCCCCTGGAGGTCTCAGAGGTCTCGACTGAAGAGTCGTGTGCCTAGTTAGTTGGGTGGCTCTTCTTTTTGGAGTTGACACTTGTTTATAGACTAGTATTGTATATAAACCAGTTGGTTGTTTATAAAAGTGTTTTGTGAAATGGTGGTCCTGCTTTTCCATCCCATATTTGTGTTGTCTAGGGATTTGTTTATCGACCACCGAGAGATGTGCATGCGCTCAAGGTTCGGGGCATGACATCCCCACCTAGAGTGGTATTAGAGATGGTCGGTAGTTAGAGTGATAATGCGCAATGGGTTATGGGATAGTTAGTAGAAACGACCTTTATCTTATGTTGATGCATGTGAATGATAGTTGTTTGGTAGTTTGTTTATGAGGATCACTCAGTTTCTAATTCTGCATGGAATTGGCAATAGGTTCTGTAGAAAGACTACAAAATGAGTGATTAGGAGCAGAGGACTCCTAGGAAGAGGACCATTAAACCAGTAACTTGGGGTAGGACACAACAATAGTCGGTATGAGAGGTGATCGTGGTAGAGCGTCAGCTCAGGCCAACGCTAGTGGAGTAACACTGCCTCCAGTCGGTAGAATAGTTCATAAAGGCATGATCTTGATGTGGAACGCCTTTCTCGGGGCCTTTAATGGAAAATATTTTTCTAATAGCGCCCAAGAGCAAAAGATGGAGGAATTCCAGTGCCTCCATCAAGGCATGCTGATAGTGGATCAGTATGAAGCTAAATTTATGGAGCTATCACAATATGCTCCCAGACTAGTGGAAGATCCTGAAGATAGAGCTCGGAGGTTCAGGAATGGTCTCCGACCAGAGCTAAAGAATCCACTAGTGCCATTCGACCTGAAGGATTACAACGAGCTATATAGGCGGGCCTAGTTGATAGAGAGGAATCTAAATGAACAAGCCGTTGCATCTAGGTCGCGGTTTAGTTCGAATAGAGATGGAAATAGGTTTGGGAAGAAACCTATGGTTGGAGGAAGGTACCCTATTCCGCTCAACAAACAATGGTATAGGTAAGTCTGCGCCAAGCTAGATGGGCGTGTGTCGCTTCTACGGAAGACAACACAAATAAGCTCCATGCTATTCTAAGCCGGGTGCTTGTTATGAGTATGCCCAGCAGGGTTACATAACTAGAAATTGTCCCAGGAGACCGATGGGACCGCAGCAATTGCCGCCGCCGCCATCAATGGGACAAAATAGGGGGTTTCCTCCTCAGAACACGCGAGAGGGTGGATTGAACAGACCTCCAACTCAAGGAAGAGTGTACACCGTCACAAGGAGATAGGCAAAGGACTCGCCTGATGTGGTTACAGGTACTGTTTCCCCGAACGACCACGCTTCTTATACTTTATTTGACCCTGGTGCAACTCATTCATTTATAGCTGGGCAATTTGTTAAATTGGTAGGATTGAGTCCTAAAATGTTGGAGTCAGTGGTTAGTATATCAACACCATTAAATGATAAGATGTTGTCTACGATGGGCTGTCCTGATTGCAAGTTAGTGATTGGTGAGCGAGAAGGGATAATAGATTTAATAGTCCTAGCCATGTATGATTTTGATGTAATAATTGGCATGGATTGGCTCGCCAAGCAACGAGTTAAGATGGACAGTTCTCATAAAGCGATTCAATTTAACCCATTAGCAGGTGAAGGTTTCGAGTTTATGGGGAGTCGAGAAGGACCCTCAATTACCTTAATCCCGTCGCTTGAGGCAACCTATTTGTTAGACATGGGTTGTCAAGGTTACTTGGCAATTGTCGTGAATACGACAGTTGAAGAGCTAAAGATTAAAGATATCGCAGTGGTTCAAGAGTTCCAGGACGTGTTCCCAAAGGAATTGCTAGGTTTGGCACCAAAAAGAGAGATTGAGTTCGTGATTGAATTAGCACCCGGAACAAAGCCAATCTCTAAGGCTCCTTACCGAATGGCGTTGTCGGAGTTAAAAGAACTAAAGGTGCAGATGCAGCATACATCCCAGTACATCACCTTAGGGAGCATTAGTTCTATTCGTAAAGAAGAAAGATGGTTCGTTGCATCTGTGCATCGAGTATCGTTAACCCAATCAGGTGACGATCAAGAACAAGTATCCACTGCCGAGGATCGACGACTTGTTTGACCAGTTACAAGGAGTGTCGATATTCTCTAAGATTGACTTGAGGACAAGGTATCATCAGCTGAGGATCAGAAAGGAGGACATGCCGAAGTCAGCGTTTCGTACGCGATACGGCAATCATGAGTTCATTATAATGCCATTTGGTTTAACGAACGCCCTAGCTGCTTTCATGGATCTGATGACATGGGTATTCAAAAAGTATCTTGATTAGTTTGTGATCGTGTTCATCGATGATATCTTAGTGTACTCGAGAAGTCCTGAGGAGCACGAAAGGCATTTGAGGATGGTGCTCCAGACTTTGCGGAATCATGGAGTGTACGCTAAGTTTAGTAAGTGCAAGTTTTGGTTGATTCGTGTGGCATTCCTAGGTCACATGATTTCAGATGAAGGAATCTCGATGGACCTAACCAAGATTGAAGCAGTTATCAACTGACCAAGACCGACGATAGTGATAGAGATCATAAGCTTTTTGGGATTGGCAGGATACTACAGAAGGTTTGTAGAAGGGTTTTCAGCTTTAGCTTCACTGTTGACTCAACTGCTGAAGAAGGAAGAAAAGTTTGTGTGGACAAACAAGTGCAAGCGTAGTTTCCAAGAGCTTAAGTAAAAGTTGACTACTACACCAATGTTAACAATTCCATCTGGACCTGGAGGATAGGAGATCTATAGTGATGCGTCGTTTAGACGACTGGGTTGCGTGTTAATGCAGCATGGCAAAGCCATTGCATATGAGTCCTATCAGTTGAGACCTCATAAGCTAAATTACCCGATGCATGACTTAGAACTCGCAGTGATTATTTTCGCTCCGAAGATTTGGAGATATTAATTGTGCAGAGAAAGGTTCCAGATTTTTACAAATCATCAAAGTCTTAAGTATCCATTCTCTCAAAATGAGTTGAATATGAAACAGCGTCGCTGGATGGAACTTTTGAAGGATTATGATTGTGATATCTTGTTTCACTCTAGAAAGGCTAATAAAGTCGCAGATGCGTTGAGTCAGAATTCTTCAGTTGCACAAATGATGGTTAAAGAGTGGATTTTATTCGAGAGAGCTTGAGATTCGGTTTCAAATTTGAGGTAGGCCACCTTTCAAATCTTATGGCCACCCTTAGAATTGAGCCGAAAGTCCAAATCAAAATCAAGACGCTTCAACTAACAGACCTAGAGATTCAGAAGATCCTATAAGAGGATACCGAAAAGAGAAAGACTGACTTTTAGATTTCTAAAGACAGAATACTAAGGTTCCGAGGACGATTGTGTGTACCTGACGATGCAGAGCTTAAGGAGGAGATTTTGTTAGAAGCTAATCATAACAATTACAGCATTCATCCAGGCAGTCTGTAAATGTATCATAATTTGCATCTGCGTCAACACTATTGGTGGACCGGTATGAAGGCGGATATCGCCAAACATGTCGCCAAATGTCTGACGTGTCAGCAAGTGAAGGCACAGCACTATAAACAAGAGGACTTCTGCAACCTCTCGAGATTCCTGAGTGGAAATGAGAACATATCACGATGGATTTTATGATGGGCTTACTGAGGAGTCATAGGGGTAATGATTCCATTTGGGTTGTGGTTGACAGACTGACGAATTCGGCTCATTTTATCGCTATACGGAAGGACCTTACATTGGACAGATATATAGAATTGTACGTGCGTCAGATTGTTCATCCGCATGGAGTGCCAATGACAATTACATCTGATAGACTTGAGATTTACAGCTACCTTTTGGAAAATTTTGCAGATCGCCTTGGAAACAAAATTGCAATTTAGTACGGCTTACCATCCACAGACATATGGTTAGTTTGAGAGGACAATTTGAACTCTCGAGGACATATTGAGAGCGTGTGTGCTAGACTTCGAAGGAAACTGGGAGGAATAACTTCATCTCATTGAGTTCACCTACAACAACAGCTACTAGCAGAGTATTCAGATGACACCTTTTGAAGCGTTGTATGGCAGAGCGTGCAGAACGCCATTGTGTTGGAATGAGGTTGGAGAACCGAAAATCACAGGCCCAGAGTTGGTTCAGCACTCAGTGGATGCAATTGCAATGATTAGAGACAGATTAAATAATACTTAGAGTCACTAGAAAAGCTACGCAAATAAGCGTCGAAGACCTTTGGAATTCCAAGTTGGTGAGCACGTCTTTCTGAAGGTGTCACCAATGAGGGGTACTTCGCGCTTTGGCAAGAAAGGGAAGCTAAGTCCGAGGTACATAGGTCCCTTTGAGATTCTAGAAAGAATAAGGACTCTAGCATATCATCTTGCATTACCGCCGAAGTTGGCACAAGTGCATGATGTCTTCCATGTGTCGATATTGAGAAAGTATGAACCTGACTCGACCCATGTGCTGAATTTTAAAGAGTTAGACGTGGACAATAGGGTGTTGTACGTAGAGAGACTGGTTCAAATTATAGATTGAAAGGAACAGGTTCTGCACACTAAGACAATCATGTTGGTTAAAGTGGTTTGGCAACACTACAGCACAAAATGAGCAACCTGGGAAAGTGAAAAATCGATCGCTCGACCGTGCTAATCTGCAAGGGTCAATACGGCACTATAAAAATCGATCAAAGATTGAAGATAAGTCGGTTTGACTGAGGTATGTGATTAAAGTGTAGGTGATTCCACTTAATTGCAAAATTCTCGTTGAACCACACTAAACTGATTTTTCTGTCATTTAAGTCCCATGTGCTAGATTTTCAAGACAACCAAGAGTCTCCAATGAGTCAAAAATGCACAATGTGACTCGAAAATAATCAACCACGGGTCAATTACACTAAAAATTCTTAAAAGCTACCTAGTAGGTTAGGTCAAGCTAAAATCGCGATTGGTTGAAATTAACCGCGAATTTGAACCCGACTTCAGAAATTGAAAGTTCTATCATGTCACGATTCATTTTAGGAATGTCGACTCATTCTTTAAAGATTTTTCTACAAACTTGAGATTTTGGCGAAAAATCAAATTTAGGCGTTTTTTGGACCTGGAAAATTATAGGGCCATTTTTTGTCGCATTTTTGACCGTCAAGTTGATTCAATTGACGAGGAAACATCATGAGATAGATGATGGCACATTGGCTGATTTTATTGGGGCCAAATTGAGCTCAATTGAAGAAATTTTTGTGAGGAATTGAATGAAATTGGAGGCCAAAGGTCCAAAATTCGTAGCTAGGGGGTGCTACAACCTTTTGGACCATTTGGGAGATTTCTTGAGGAAGTGTTGTCATGCCCCGATCCTCGAGCATACACATCCTTTTACTTGGTCGATTTTATAATGCAATATCCTAGGACTATGTATCGCCGACCCTTTCTTTTTTAATAGCATATGCGGAAGCAGTTATAAATCTCCTAACAATAAAACAGTGGGATAGAAAAGTAATGCCATATTTTTCATATTGAAATTCACGACCATACTTTTATACAGAGCATAACTCAAAGTATATTCACAAACTATTCACAACTTCCTAGTTTCACTCTATTCACATATAAACAGGGTTCACAAAAGAGGATGGGATTTCAGTCCTCATCCGGGTCGTACTCATTATCATCTTGATCTTCTTTTGACTCTTTTGACTCGCTTTCCTCCTCCTCAAGCTCCTCATCTTCTTCAGGCTCTTCTTCTACCGGCTCCTCTTCAGCATTTCCCTAATCCTCATCTTCCTCTGGAGCTTCCACTTCTTGTTCCATGATCTCACCTTCCTCAAAGTTTTCATCCTCTTCAGTGAATATTGGGGATGACGACTCACTCCAAAGCACAAGGTCTCTAGCATCATCTACACCTCCACCCTCGGGGTCTGCAGTTCCCTTACCAAAAGTTTTCTCCAGGACGGGGTAAGGTATATTCTTTTCAAGGATGGGACCTACTCTTCACCCATCAAAATAGTAATGATACCAAGATCGATACTCATGGGGCCTTAGGTCATCTTAGCCGACTTCAACCCACACTATTGACTCAATCAAAACATATTCTAATCCTTCTATATAAGGATGAACATGGAAGTGAGTTTCTTTCTCGGTGATATCCACTGGAATGCCAAACTGCTCTAAAGGAGGGGGAGGTACCGGTGCTGCCATCTAGGGGCTTGAAATGGTTATACAATAACTATTGAGACTACGTCTTAGCAAGTTCTACCCCACTAAGACTCGATTAGGAAACTAATACACCACATGGTTGCCTAAGCATAGCACGAGTCAGAAGACTTGCTTTGGCATCAGTCCCAACCTGCAATTTAAGGTTATACACATATGCCTTATATTTCACATCAAACAATCAATCAATTCATGACAAACGGATCAAATCATTGATCAATCGACCTAGTCGATTACATGTCAGTCAAACCATTTCTAGGTCATTTCACTCCTCATTATATAACCTCTAATTGTATACTCAGTCACAGAGCTACAGTAATGCTCTCGGGCAGTATTTTCGCCAAAGTGACGTATGTAATGGACAGTACTCATGCGTTCTTTAAGGCATCATTTTCACCAGTGATTTCTTTATCACCAAACCACATATGTCCATAAAGATGCATGTAGTAGACAGCACTCGTGCGTTCTTTAAGACGCCATTTTCACCAATGTTTTCCTTATCACCGAACCACGTATATATATACCTCGTACCTGATCGGTCTCAGCCAAGAGTATTCCCAGTTCAATCTCACAATTCTCTCCACTTTACAACTCATCAATGCATTATTAATGCTAAATAACCGTACTTGGCCATCTACCAATTAATCATTCAATTTCACTCAATTCCATCAATTTAGGAATAATTCCTTAAATTATACAATCGATTCAATTTAGCACAACTTAGAGCTCAAATAAATAAATGGACTACATCACAACGATCAGCATAAAATTTCGGCCGTTAGCTATCCCTACTTAATTTCCGAAAAATAATTAATTAATTAATTTCGAAAATTAATAAATAAATATTAAAAAATCCAATTTAGGCTTGTATGTAATGCCTAATTGAAGCCCGATAAGGGTCGGGAAAAATCTCGAGATGCATTCATTAAATACTATAAGCAATTCTCTAGCTAAGTACACTAACCACATATCTAATATGCAACGCAATTAACTAATAATCACTAATCTATTCTAATCTAACCACCTAATCATATTTAATTAACACTAGTCAATCCTTAAGCATAATTAGTCTACTAAGCAAGGATTAGTGAGATTGCTCACCGGAATTACGCACAAGTTGGATCAATCCGATGGGAACGGCGCGAGGAACAATAAACTCCAAAGCAGACTACGGGTTTGGGGCCCGGAACACCACAAAAAGGGGCTTGGATCACTACTAGAAACCCATTTTTCAGCTGCTGTTCTTGGCTGATCGAAGCTGCTCTGGTGGCTGAGATAGCGAAGCAAGGTCGGCAAAGGGTGAGTAGGGCTCCGGTGAAGCCGAACGGTGGTCGGACAGAGGCTGAGGTGGCCAAACGACTCCGGCCTGGCTACTAAACAATGACACCTACTTGGACAATGACTGGAACGGCATGAGGGGGCAGATGGTAGCTTGGTGGTGGTGGTGCATGCTTGAATGGCAAAACGGCGGGCGGCGTGCGATGCGCAAATGGCGACCGCGAGCTACTCCTGTCTTCACGTGGCTACAGCTTCTTCCTCTGGAGTTGCTGGGTGGAGTCACACCAACAGGAGGGAGAGGAGAGAGAGTGTCGCCGGTTGGGGGAGAAGGGAAAAGAAGAGAGAGATGGATCCCTTTTGCAAGCTTCTTCCACAAGCTTGTTCCCCCTCAACCTCATCCAAGGCTAGGCTGTCTTCCACCAGCTCTTTTCAACCCAAAATGCCCCTATCTAGAAGGTTTAAGGGGTCCAAAGGTTGGGTCACATGGGGTGCTACGAAATTGAAGTGGGGTGGCTTCAATTTGATTCAATTCTCTCTTGATTCTCTTTGATCGGCTCTCATAAAAATCAATTGATGTCTCAATTGAAAAATTGATAATTCTCCTCATCCAAGAATCTCTCATGCTTCTCAAATTTTCCATCAAAACTAATCATCGGCTTGTTTTGCACAAAAACGACCACGCGACAACTTTTTCCCAAAAAGTGTCAAGCGTCGAAAAAATATTCTGAGATTGAGTCGTGAGTCCTAGAATTTATTGTGACATGACAGTATCTTCAATTTATGAAATTGGACTCAAATTGACGGTTAATTCCCATTTCGCACGTTTTTAGCGTAGCCTAAACTACTAGGTAGTTTTCAAAACTTTTTAAGGCAAATGACCCGTGTTCAATTTTCTTCGAGCGACTATAAACCCACTCAACTCAATGGCGACTTTCGATTGTCGTGAAAATCTCGATGATTTAATTACGGACATAGGGTACCAAATCGACAGTAAAATCAAATTAGTGTTGGTCAACGAGAATTTTCCAATTTAGTGGAGTCATCCATGATCGGCCACACATCTCAGTTGAACAGACTTATTTCTGATCTTAAATCAATTTTTAACTGTGTCATAATGGCCTCTAAAGATAAGCACGGTCGAGAATCCGATCCCTGATTGAATTCTCAAGTCTATTTGCTTTAAAGTCCTTAATAACTTCCCCAGCTAATCTAGTTATCTTGAGAGTAATCGGCTCTGAGAATAGCCCTATAGACGCGTCAATGAAATGCCTAATTAATTCAGTAGAAAACAAGTTGAAAAATTCAGGATGTCACAAGCGTTGATGCAGCAAGGATGACGGCCAAGGATGGTAGGGCATGGAACTTGAGTATTCTTGATATTTTGTGCCCCCCCCCCTCTTGCGGCAGCCATCTTCTTCTTCTTCCCCTTGCTTTCTCCATTTTTGTGTGTTTTAAGCTCAAGAAAAACCAAAGAACCAGCAAGTAGCCTCCCCCTTGCCATCGACCATCCCTGCTGTCATCCAGCGCTCGTACACCCAAGCCATCGCCAGCTTCCCGCTCGCGCGCCCATCTCGGTCGCTCGCACCCATGCATCCATCGTCGTAGCTCACCTGGCCGCCATTCATCGCCATCCAGCCACCGCTGTCGCCTTTGCAACCACTGTCGCCCCACCTAACCCGTCTCAACCCAAGCCAAGCCCTAGTCCAGCTTTTCTCGACCCAAAGCAGAACCGAATTCTCAACCCCTAGCTAAGACTTCTAGGCCTATTTTAAGGCCCATCCAGACCTCCGTTGGTGTCATCGCAGGCTTGTTTGTTGCTTGCCTCCGCGTCGCCGTCGCCATGGACTCACCAGTCCGCTAAACTAGTGAGTTTACTTGCTAAACTCTACTTAGGGAGTTAATGACATTTAGTAGATAATTAGTTTAGACTAAGTATGGATTAGGTGGTTAGTTAGTTTAGATTAGTGATTTATTTGCTTAATTATGCATGTTAGGTGGTTAGCTTAGTTAGCTGAGTGGCTCTTCTTTTTGAAGTTGACTCTTGTTTATAGACTTATTGTATATAAACCAGTTGGTTGTTTATAAAAGTGTTTTGTGAAATCGTGGTCCTGTTTTTCTATCTCATATTTGTGTTGTCTAGGAATTTGTTTATTCGCTTCCGCATGTGCAATAAAATGAATGGGTCGGCGACACGTTCTAGGACGTCGCAATTTTATCGACCACCGAGGGATGTGCGCGCGCTCGAAGTTCGGGGCGTGACACAAGGTGGGCCATGTGACAAAACTATTCCACGTGTGATGTCATGTGGCAATCACTAAAACAAAGTGAAGTGCCATGTGGCTAGCATAGGAACAAAGACTTTGCTAGGTTTGTCTCTAACCATATATCGTAGATGAATAAGGGATATGAATACTTTAACAATGTACTTGCATAAAGATTAATTAACTTTAAAGTTTTTTTTTTTGAAGTCATGAAAGGACAATAAATGAACTTTAAAAAACATTCAGAAGAAAATAAAAATTTCATATACTCATTTCAAAATTTGGCTTTGACTTTCTATTAAGAAACTAGTGGAGTGCCCTTACTGAATCACTCACATTGATTTAGTTGTGCACACATTACTGGCAAAGTTCCTAAAAAAAAATTATTATCCCCCCTTAGAAGTGCTGCTCCATAAGAAATGATTTAAGCAACTAACAATGCCTTACTTGCATTCAAACCATCAACTCAACTAATTTTATTTATGCTAGGCAAATCCTTGCCAATTAGGAACGTGCATTGGGTACGTGGCCTACCACTAAACCAGCAATTTCTTGGGTGTTTTTACTTCTACATACATGTCAACCGGTAGGTTTGTCATATTTTTATTTCCCTTTTGTTCGATCACTATACAATCTTTTTAAGTAATAAAGTTCATACATAAACAACCGACAGCAAATTGCATTTTGAATTTTTCACTAGGTAGATTTGATCTGATTTTGAAATATATCTATGTTAGTAGTTAGAGATATTAGGTATAAAAAGCATGTAAACTTTATCTATACTATATATAAGGTAAAGATGATCTCCTACTTTAAAAGATTTCAATCTTTTTTCTTTTTTATATTCCTTCCATCAAGTATCATCAGTTACTTATTCTATAGATATTATGTAATGGACATATACATGAAATTGATTATTATTATTTTAGCTCTTGCAATTTCAATATGAACAGTCAAATTTTCTAATGATGCAATGGCCTTCATAAATTTTTTTTCAAATCTTGCAATATCTTTCTCTTTCCACATGTATGTATAAAACTTCTCTGTATTGTGTATTTTATTGACAAAAATGTTTCCATTGAGTATTTCTAATGAAGTTTTTTGCTTACGTTATCAAATGTCAATTTTGCTTCACATAAAAATATCTCTAACGCAAGTAATTAGGGTCATGTTGAAAGAAAATAGCGAAGTGGTGCCTGAAATAGAGGAACACCACTACCTTTTGCATACTAGTACATATAATATGCATCTACATATAAAAATTATGTACATAACAAAAAGGTATATGTTGATAATGCTCACCTTAAATTGTTTTAGAACCCCTGTGATATTGCCTTTACTCATATCAATTCCCACCAATTTCTTTGGACCAGCAGAAAATTCTGGAATTTGATGAGTACATCCAGGCCATTCAAACCATCTAAGCTCATTAGGAAGACATTTAGGACCTTGAAAAGAATCATGCACGTTGTGCAAGATGAGCAATCTCAAACTTTCTCATTTTTGTAAAAGTTTCAGGACCAATACACATCTCTATCGGCTTAAGTAGTTCCAACACTATGGCTTTTATAGCACAATCTCCCTATATATACAAAATTAGGTTATGCATTTTTAGTAATTAGAGTAAAAAACAACTAGCAAAATTTTGATCTTATTCACAAGCCTTACCATGTCACATGATAGAACATCAGCAACATCATCATACAACCATAGTTTACTACGTCTTCTAGGATCATCTCGACATTCTTGGTTCACAATATCTTTACCCATTGCTTGAATCAAGTCATGCACTTTTATGATTCTGCACTCAAAGCATATCAAGGACCTCTTAATGAGAGTATCAAATCCTACAACTATTAGAAGATCGCAATTATCGAGAACTTTCTTTGTATACTCTCTTGTCCGCCCATTAAAGAAGCAAGCAATGTGGAGAAAGATCTCTTTCTCATTTTCATCTAGTCCATCATAACTCACTTTGAGCACATTATTAATTTTCCTGTTAGGAATCCTAGAAAGTTTCATTAGTGTACTTTCCCATACATCTTCTATTGTACCACATAATAAGGAACCTAGCACCTCAAGTGCTAAAGGAAGGCCTTTAGCATAATTTAGAGCACTATCCACTAGATCTGTTCTGATTTGGTGTGTTTGAAAAGCATGCTTAGTAAGTAGATCACAAGCTTGACTGTCATCAAGTGCTTCAACTTCATATACACGATCTTGATCTATCCGGTGACAAGTTAGCAAATGTTTGTCTCTTGTGGTAATGATGATCCTACTTCCATTACCAAACCACTTGCCTTCTGCTAAAGTATTCAATTGGCGCAAGTCATCCACATCATCAAGGATGAGGAGAACTTTTTTTCGACCTAGTCTACATTGTATTAGCTGAATCTCCATCAACATTGGATACTTCTAATCTTTGTTGTGGTAATAGTATATCATTTAGTAATATTTCTTGCAAAGTAACTAAACTCTTCGTACCTTTTGAAGTTTCTCGAACATTTTCCAAAAACATGAACCCTCAAATTTTCTGAATATAACATTGTAAAGAGCTTTCGCTAAACTTGTCTTCCCTATACCTCCTTGTCCCCATATTCCCACCATGAGAACACCATCATCAGACTCAAGATTTAACATAGATTTCAGCTTAACAACTCGGGAGTCTATCCCAACTGGATGTTTAGCAACATGCAAAGGTGTTTGAGCTAGGTAAGTGGAGATCTTCTCCACAATTTCTTGAATAAGCTCTGACTCATCTCTGATGAAAATGGAAAAAGAAGTTGTAGCATCATTTTAGGGATTTGAATAAGCAAATAACCAGCAATCCCTAGCTAACAGTAACAGAGCAGTGCGTCACATTTTCAGATAATCACAGCCAAAACAAGATGTATTCCCACCCAGTTGAATTAGACCTCTAAGAGCTCCACACCAATCAAAATAAGTTCAAGGTTTTGACTTTTAGTTTCCAAGTGAACTTGTTCTTTTGATTTATACATGACAATTTACTTATTTTTTGTTCTGACTATTTTATGTGATTTATTTATGTTCTTAATCAAGAAGAAGCATTATACTGGACTTTAAACGGTGATTAAGATTTCGATTCCAAAACTTTTAAATTCCCTGAAGCACGATATTATTGCTTCACGTGGCGTATGAACACTAATCATCCTGTATCACGCGTTGCAAACTTTTTGATTCCTTGGGTAAGTACAATAACACTACTTAACATCTTGTCCATTGGTCGATCAAGTTTTAATCTTTTATTCTGTTCAAATGAGTTTCAGCCGGTAAAGTCCCAGTGTCGATTTTCTATTATTGGAAAAAGCCAAGTGTCTGTTCTATGGATAGCCCGCATGTGATTTTTCGAACTCAAAATGCCAGCTGTAACGAGTTTAGGACGTGGTCGACCAAAATCGATGATCTATGGAACTCAATTTTACCAAAATGAAACGAGAGGACCTCAATAGCCCACTGATAAAATGCCTGGAACTTTTATTACACTCTGAGGAGGGCAACAAGTATCCAAAAGAAAGAGCTACAGACCTTACCCGAATGAAACTGGGCTTAGCAAAAGCTAAAGGCATAATTCTATTATTCGATGCCCAAAAAAGGTTTCTTTTCATGCTGGTGAATTTTAATAAATATTGGTAATTGTCAAAAAAATCTGTCAGTAAAAAAAATAAAAATCGGTGACTTTTTCTTTCACATAACTTGTTAGTGACTTCCAATGGTTTCATAAAATCACCAACAACTTTTTATAAATAGCACATTACCATTTCGTACTAACATACCAAATTTGATTTGCATAACTTATGACCTCAAATTTACTAATTTTTATCTGAAATTACTAACACAAATTAGAGTGACTCACCATCTTTGATAATGTTAAATAATTACTCACTAGTTTTGGATTACCAACTCTCACTTCAGCTACTTATCAATATTTACTTGTTCTTTTAATTTGCCAACTTTTTTATTGGGTTGCTAGCTCTCATTTGAGTTTATTATTGACTTACCAATTTTTCTTCAATTAAGTTACCAACTAATTTTAGGTTAACAATTCTCATTTGAGTTACTTGTCAAGTTTATTTTTCTTTTAATTATCAAATTTCTCATCTTTTGCCAAATTTTATTTATCTTTCTTAACTACACTTACATTCACCAATTCTTTTATGAGACTAACTTAAACCTAACAGGCTTAAGAATTTTCAGGAATCATAAGATGAAGCATCTATGCATATACTTCAAGGCATATGTGGGTCAATTTAGTTATTTGATCTATTTATTTTTTTATTTTTAAAAATATTCACGCTTACTTGTAGAGATTACTTTTCTTACAAAAAATATGGACTCCACTTTACTTACCCATCATTCAGATGCCACCCAGACAAATTCCCAGCATCAAAAAGAGCTTCCTTCCATCTCTTCACTTTCTCTGAATCCTTCCCGAACTTGGACTCATGCTTAGCCAGAGCTCTCTGATAACTCTTTCTACACCCCCTTACTTCTCTCGGATCCACTTTGTAAAACACTGGTAGAACAATGAGGTTCTTTTCCTCCTTGCACTCTATAATCTTCGCCACCTCTTCCAAGCACCACCTTGATGAAGCGTAGTTCACAGAGAAAACGATGATTGCGATGTACGATTCTTCGATGGCCTTCATAAGCACCGGCGATATTTGGTCCCCCTTTTTCAGTTCCTCACTATCTCGAAAAGTGTATATTCCAATCCGGTGTAAAGCTTGGTAGAGATGGCCGATGAAGTTATTACGCAAGTCAACGCCTCTAAAACTCAAGAAAACGTCATAAATCTTTTCAGGTTTCGATGAAGAAGCCATTGGACGATGGAGTTTAAGAATCGGCAATGACTAGAAGCTGAAAATTTGAAACTGTGTGTTCAGGTAGTTTATTCACCAATTGATCTTCTTGTTTTATTCTTATACTAGAGGAAGAAGATGCATGACCTTTTTTTTGGGTAGAGTAGACAAAGAATAATATTAAAACTTTGGAAAATGAAGACCGCGTGACACAAGATTCTTTGTGGCCGACAAAAGTAGGGACTAGTAATAGATCACAAACCGACAAACAATTCTAGAGCGGTGGATTCTTGTGATCAAAGTCTATGACCCACTCATAAAAATAACTTTGGTGGTTTTCCTTGGAAATTTCATCCCCAATTTTTGAGAAGTTATTTTTCCTTGCTATATTATAATTTATCACATGACCCCTCAAGAGATATATAGTTAAATGCACAAGCAAGTGTAACAGAAAAAAATAATATTAGATCTATTAACAATAGTAGAACATTGGAAAAACATGGTGCTTAAGTATGGACCGAGATATTTAATAGATATAAACACATGGACTTATTTTCCGATTCTCTTATTGATCCAAGCTTCTTTGTGGCCGACAAAAGAAGTGGAGAAACCACTGGGGGGTGTTGGATTCTTTTGATCTGGTCATAGATTTACTAAATAAATAAATAAATAATTGCTCTCTTCCTCAAAATGGCATCCCCAACCTCTGATTGGTTTCTTCTTTACTAGGTAATAATTTAATACATGATTACTCAAACAATATATAACTCGATAACAATACTTTCTAATGCTTAGATAATCACAACATTCCTCACCAAACGTCAAAAGAATCCGTTTTTCAAAATTAATACATCTAAACTTGTGTTGACACATAATTTTTACTTGAGACTTTCATTCTTTCACGAGAAAACTAAAATGGATTTTGTCGATAGCAGTGCAATTGAATCCTTAATAAATAAATAAAAAAACAGTTGCTCAGCTTAGTCCCACACTAGCATCTTTTATTGCAGTTTTCTGCATTTAGACAATAAACACATTTATGTTTTGGCACAATACATTTAAATTAAACAAAGCTTGTTTCCGTCGAATAAAACAGGGGCTCGACTATGAACTTCATTTTAATTGGCCCGATGGATGGCTCGACATGTGAGATTAACTAGAGTTAAAAACTCCAAAATCGTAGGAGTTAGCTTCAATTTCATGATAGCGTGATTGGACGCAACTCCAAGATAGTGAAATCGGTCCTAACTCCTTGCTGTGGAGTTAGATATGATTTGGACAAGGTGGATCAAACTCAGAGAATTGTGGAAGTTTGGATCAAAGGACTTCAAGATGAGGGTTAGATGAGTCGAGGCTGGCCGAGAGAGCGGACTGTTACAAAAAATCAACCTGTTTTAGCAGAGGATTTTTGAAGGAGCAAAATACGGGCAAGAGATTTGGATTACCAAAAAAATAAAACATAAGCTGGCCAAGGATGAGATAAGAGAGGAAAACAGGAAGCGGGTCATTCGGTGATTGATTGAGGAAAATCTGACCGAGAGCTTCGGAGACAGAACGAGGAAAAGATTCGGTGGTTCCTTTTAAAAAGAGAAAAGTACAAGAGATGGGGACTCTTTAAGAAAGCAAAACCGATCGTGAGCTTCGAGGGCGGGTGGCTTTCGTGGCTGGGGAATCCAAACAGGGAGATTTTTTACTAAGAATTTGGAAAGCAATGGAAAATCAGAATCCGCCAAGATTAGAAAGCGGGGAGCGGAAGGAAAAAGCTTGAGAGTCAAAAAGTGAACGATTCGTTTCTCACGCTATTTTGATATGAAATTCTCTATGCTTAATCCTTTGCATATGAACTTGTCTAAAGGTGATGTTGCCTAACTGTTCCTTATGCATGATTGTGATGGACAGCGTCTGTTTCGTCCATGTTCATAAAGCCCCTAATTGAAGTATGATTGGGATATTATTCAATGTTTTAACGTGGTTGATGAAAAAAGCGGTAGCTCTACAAGGTCCTCTTGGACTGACCTTGTTGTTTGTTTGCGTGATTTTGCTTCATCCAAAGCTGAGACAATTTGCTTATATTGCAATTTAGTTATAAAATTTCAAAACTACTTTAGATTAAATTCAGTGTTTGTGTAGTTGATAATTTGCAGTTCTCAAAAGATTTTCTTATTCTAATGGGTTTTTCGAGAAAATGGGTGGCTTTAATAATGCAATGCATGTGCAGTGTTAAACTTAATGGAGAACCTACCCCGTTTTTCAGTCCTTCCAGAGGTCTAAGGCAAGGAGACCCATTGTCGCCTTATTTATTCATCCTAATCACTAATGTTTTAACGTGGTTGATGAAAAAAGCGGTAGCAGAAGGTAGCCTACAACGGGTTGTCCTAAGCTTTCTCACCTTATGTTCGCGGATGATGTTATTTTCTTTATGGATGGGACTCTAAAGGAATGTCAAAATTTGACACTTACAATTAAAGAGAGGTCAACTTAAACAAGTCAGGCGCTTACTTTAGCAAGAATTGTCCCCCATTACTTAAGAGGAATATGGCTCAAGAGCTGAGAGTGCCTATTTTTCAGAAGACAGGGAAATACCTAGGTATCCCTACAGAATGGGGACAATCTAAAAAAGAATTATTCGCATGGATATTAACCAGAGTGAACTCAAAGCTGGAGGGTTGGAAGGAAAAATTACTTACCAAGGCAGGGAAGGAGGTCTTGATTAAGAGTGTGGTGCCATACCAACCTATGCCATGTCGATCTTTTGTCCATCGCAGAGCAATAAACGGTGGCGAAAGGAGAATCAAAGTCAGGAATTCATTGGAAGAACTAGGAAGCCATGAAGACAAGAAAGGATGAAGGAGGGATGGGGTTCAAAGACTTAATTACCTTCAATTCTGCAATGCCGGGTAAACAGGTTTGGCGCCTACATAAGTCCCCGGATGCGTTATGGAGTAAAATTTTAAAGGGCATATACTTCCCTCATGGAGATATTTGGTGTGCACAGAAGGGCCAGCGATCCTCTTGGGGATGGCAAAGCATGATGTTGGGGCGAGACTCTCTGAAACCAGATGTCAAATGGTTAGTTGGGGATGGTAAATCAATCAAAATAAGAGAGGATAACTGGTTATCACAGAAGCTAACAGGGGAATCAGTAAACCAAACAGATCCAACAATGGTTGCAGATTTGATAAACGAAGAAACCCGAACATGGAAACAGACTCTCATTCATCAGCACTTTGAAGAGAAAATAGCAAGCGAAATTCTAGCTGTTCCCTTGAGTAAAGATGCCAAACCAGACAGTAGAATATGGACAGGAAATTGCAAAGGAGAATTCACGGTGAAAAGCGGATATAACAGAATCCACGCACGGACCATTAGACTAAATTCACAGAAAACCTCGTGTTCTTACCAACCCCCACGATCGTTATGGACGCAGATCTGGAGCCTCTCTGTCCCACCAAAAATCAGAACCTTTCTCTGGAGCATATGTCACAGTGCCATTCCCACAAGGGAAAACCTCTACAAAAAGAAGATCAGCCCCGACCCTTTATGTCAGATATGCCATACGCACATTGAAACCACCGAACATCTCTTCCTATTCTGCAAGTGGACTAAAGAAATTTGGAAAAACACACGGCTACGTGGGACGAATATGTGGAAACAAATCAAAAGGCTAGATCAGTGGCTTTTGGCAGCATTTGAACCGCAAAAGGGTTTACCTGAAAAAGAGATCATCGCAGGGATCCTATGGCAGATATGGAAGGCTCGGAACGCACAGATTTTCAGAGGAAAAACCCCAAGCCCGACGGCCGTCCTTGATCTCGCACAAACCCAGAATTTAGCCTTCAGCAGAGGAAGAAAGAAAAACCCTAATCAGACCACATCTGAACGCTTACCAGAGGTCTGGATTCCACCGGGAAAACGTCAATTGAAAGTGAATGTCGACGCCTCATGGGTACCGGGAGAATTTCTCTGCTCTGTGGCCGGAATCGCAAGAGATGAAGAGGGTTCAGCAGTTGATGGCTTTGCGGCAGAGGCTAGGGCTTCTTCGTCGGTAGAAGCAGAAGCGGAAGCTATTTTACACGGCTTAACCTTTATCTCGAACTGGAAGTCTTCGCACGTGAAGGAACGAAGTGAAGTCGTTCACTTTATCTGTGAAAGCGACAGTCTAGCGGTGGTGGATTTCGTCATGGGCCGGGCCGAGATACCATGGAATTTAAAAGAGAAAATTCAAAGCTGCCAACAAGAACTCCTTCTGGGCCAAAACGTAACCGTAATCCACTGTCCCCGGGAGGCAAATCAAGTCGCTGATTGGCTGGTACGCACTCATCGTGCAAAGAAACTTCCTCCAAATTGGGTTCATATACCCCCTCTATCTCTATGGAATATGTTAGTTTCGGAATGTAACCCATCGTTGTCTTCTAAGACTACTTAATCTAATGGATCAGTATCTCTTTTGCCCAAAAAAAAAAGTATCTTGGACTGACCTTGTTGTTTGTTTGCGTGATTTTGCTTCATCCAGCACGCTTATATTGCTTTAGATTTGCTTTTAGATTAAATTCAGTGTTTGTGTAGTTGATAATTTGCAGTTCTCAAAAGTATTCTAATTGCCGTTTTTATGAGAAAATTGTCCAAATAAGCCTAAACATATTATACAACAGCCAATTCAATCATAAACTTTTCAATTATACTTAGTCTTAACCTTTTTGATAACTTACCAATTTAGTCCTATGTGTTGCGATCAACACTGACATTGACTTGCAATTCTTTTTTTCAATGTTATGAACTTTTTCTTTTTTGACCTTCACCAGCCTTACCGAGCCTCATCAATGGCTGGTGGAGGTTGCCAACCCTAGGCGAGGGTTGCCATCACCGGCCTCAGGCAAGGGACACCGACAATCGAACAATTAATTTTACGTATTTTTCAAAATATAATGAACACCATAAAAATGACACTAACCTTTTGCAAATCATTTTAGTTAGTTTTTAGATGACAAAGTATATGAAGGATAACTTTGGTAAAATTATGTGCTAAACCTTGTAATAATAAATATTTCCTTGGATCTTTCACAATTATCGAATTTCTCAAAAATCATTTCAACATCTTCCCTATGTATTATAGTGTCCATACTCTTTGTTGCAGGATTTGTCTTTCATGTATTAGTGTCAGCGGAAATTTGTAGTCTCCCATGTTGCATGTGATCAAGTGATCAAGTTGGTGTTCAAGCCTTGTGAAAATTTTAGACTTCAGGCATATTAAAAATATATGATATAATAAAAATTTCTGCATTGGTTAACAAAATCTCATTAAAGTTGTCTCTATATGTGGTGTATAAATAGTTTGTATTTGCTTTATCACATAACTCAAATCTTTTGGAGATTGAAATTCCAAATAATAAAACTATTGTGGACTCATGTGGAAATTGGTACAACTAAATTGTTAATCATACATAATGTCTCATGCTGAATTATGTGGATCAACATCGTTGACAATATGCAGTTTTTACACCCGTTTATATTTAAATTCTCCATTCTTAATCATATAAATGTAATGGGCAAGATTTATAAAATTAATGAGCCAGCAATAGCTCATTCACAATTGTTTGTTTTTTTTGTGAGAAAATTTTAGACGCTTTCAAAGCATCATGTCATCAACCACCTACTCCAATAACTCGGTCTGTTTCCGCACGCTTTTCCTCACTGCAATTATTCGATCTGTTCCGCATGCTTTTCCCCACTCGGTCTGTTTCCACATGCTTTTCCGCAGTGCAATTATTTGGTATGTTTCCACATGCTTTTCCCGACTGCAATTATTCCATCTTCGATCTTCTTCGCTTCATGTCCTAGGTGCTTTTCACGACCAAAGTCCAATCTTGGAGGCTGTTACTTGCGTCTAACAAGTAAGAAATTATTAAGTGAAAAGTATATATATGGTAAACTAAATCTAAATCCCGAAAAGTTGAAGAGATTCTTGTGAAGTCCACCGTTTTTAATGGTTCAAATTCAATTTAGTTTATAGACTAAGTTCACTCAATGATTTTTCTAGATAAATAACCATGCTATGACTTCTCAACTATCATTTTGACAATTCGACGGAAATAATACCACTTGTCTAATTTCGATATGCTAAATCTCCTCTGTCAAAAGGATGGACATTACATAGGACCCACCTTATCTAGTGTACAATCCAATCATCCTTTGTAAATCAAAATCATTAAATGAATTTGTGAAATGAGAGGCATCGTCATAATGTTGCAAGCGGATAAGATTTTTAGCATGCTCCTAATCCCTCGATCGCAGTAGATGATCTTCTGGGCAAAGAATGAGTTCTAGTGCTCATGATCTATTATAGGGTGTAAGAGGATTTTGCTTAGCAAGTACCTCAAAAATTGAATTGAACCTGTGGAAGATTATAAATTCTCATTATAAATTCTCAACTTGAAATTTTTTGTTGTCAAATCCAAGTCAAGTTCGGATGTTTTGAGTGTATTATTGGTCCAAATGTGCATTGAAAAAAGCTTTCTTCACCCTGAGACAAGGCATCTTCTTTTTCTCTTAGCACCAAAAGAAAACAAGAGTGATGACTTTTAAGTCAAGCCTATGAAATTTTTCCATAATGGAGGGAAAAAGTTTCCAACTTTAATAGTTAGAGGAATGGCAACACTTTGAGATAGTCATGAAGAATGTGAATGCCCATGAGACAACTGGGATGTAACCATTTGACATGGGCTACTTCTAACTTGTTTCTTCCTTATACGTGGCGGTACACCATGCACTGAATTTAATATACCATCATGTTTGATAGGAAATTTCTCGTTCTTCACTATAAATACCATACAAATTATTTGATAGTTAATTTCACAATCGAAGAACTATAGCTTTGTTGTCTTCGATAGCAATGTATCAAATTCTCACCTACCACCTTACATTCAAGTCCCTTAACATTGCCCAAATCTCCTCTCACACATTCTCTACTTCATTCATCCAAATAATGGTATTACTCGTATACAACACTTACCCTCTCCAACCAAAAGAATTACGTTTGAACCTCAGGACAAGGTCCTCAATGATCACCGGTTTTAGTTGATGGGTATTACCGTGAGTAACACTTATCCACTGTTGTGAAAAGATTCGTTTGAGAACCTCTACAATCATCGGTCTCTCTCCCCTCCCAAAAACCATATATGGAAGCCTCAGGACAAGTCCTCCACAATCACAGGTCTCTTCCCCTCCCAAAATCATATTTGGAAATCAATGTATAAATCAAATTATCTTGAATCTTAATTATCATGAAGAAATGACAACAAAGAAAAAGAGACCATGAGTTTATAAAATATTTTCCAAAATCAGCCTATCCACAATTGATGTTAGTTTATAATACCTTTTTCTTAAGACCACTTGTATAAATGTTTTTTGACACTAACGATGTATGCTATAGTTATCAAAAGAAAATTCTAAAAATGCATATTGCTGTTTAATCCAAGTCAAGTATGAACGTCTTAAGCATACTGTCAGTCCCGCTGCCCACTTAACAAGGTTTCCTTCACAATGAGAAACAACATCTTTCTTTTTCTTTTTCTCTTAGCACCACAAATGACGGCTTTTAAGTCAATTCAATGAAGTTTTCCCAAAGTGGAGGGAAAAAGTTTCCAGCTTTGCTAGTTAGTGGAATGACACTTAATCCAATGAAGTTTTTTCAAAGTGGAGGGAAAAAGTTTCCAGCATTGCTAGTTAGTGGAATGACGCTTTGACATAGTCATGAAGATTGTGAACAGCTAGGAGATAACTGGGAGACAACACTTCCAGCTTTGTTACGTTGAAAAGGTTAGGCTAACAATGGTAAGGAAAAGCATTAACACCAAGCCAGATCTATAAGGTTGTACATTCAATAGTTCATTGTCATGGACTCATGGTGGCCTTCAATTACTTTTGCATTCTTTAGTATTTGCCTTGCACGAGGGTTTAAAATTTTCTCAATGGAGACAAGTACTTCTCTCTTTGCAGTTATTATTGAAGGCACCTCATTTTTAACAAATGTTTGGCCACGCAAACTATTCTTGGATAGCACTTGCTCCGGTAGAAAATTTCTTGATTTCAAATGTGTCGTAGCCTTGAGTGTTGGAAAAAAGAGTTCTTTGAAATTACGATCAATTGATGTAATTGGGTTGTGCTCTGCAAGAACAAAAATGCCCAAATTTGCACGCATCAAATTGCTAAAAAACATATATCACAACGTTTAACCACAACCGTCCAATCTTGACGGTGTTGAGAAAATTGTGATTTCCCAGATTAAGTGATGAACTAAGGTATACCTAGTCACAACTAAAGCCTTGAGAATTAGGTTAATCAGAATTTCAATGAGAAAGATATTGTGACTTTTCACCATGACCATTCTTTCAACCAAGTTTGCAGAAACCCATGATCCCGACACTTTTCCAAATATTGGACATAATTTTCGGAAAATTCAGGTAATGAGTTGTCACTCCCCAAACCTCGAGCACGCACACATCCCTCGGTGGTTAATAAATTTGTGACATCCCAGGACGCATCGCCGACCCAATCGATTATGCACATGCGAAAGCGTATAATAAACAATCCCCAGACAACACAAACATGAGATAGAAAAGCAGGAAAATCAAGTTTCACAAACACACATTTATAAACACACCAGGTTTATACACAACTAGTCTATACACAAGAGTCCACTCCAAAAAGAAGAGCCACTAAACCATCTAATCACTAGGCTCCTCATCCATGGCCTCCGAGTGCTCCAGATCTATCACGACACCATTAGGAGTGTCGAGATCCATAGGATGCATTGCCTCCCACTCCCCAGTCCCAATGGAAGGCCCATCGAAACCTCATAAGGGACCCTCCCAACCCCCTATTGGAAGCCAATAAACCATGCCTTGAATCGATGAGGTACCAATTTAGGTAGGCCCTCATCAACCCAAACCACAGACTCAACCAAATCTCGAGTCAAGGTGGTCTCGAGAATAGGGATGTAGGTTAACTCAAAATCCATCGTCTACAAGACCCCATACCATACCTAACGCTACTCCATTTAGGGACCTGAAAAGATTAAGCCCACAACAGGATGAGACGATGCAAGCTCAATAAGTTTACACCCTAAACCCCAATTAGGAAGGTAACACGCAAGCTCCTTCACCGAACCGCCTACATAAAACTTACCTTGTTAAAAGGGTTAATACCACCAAAAATTTAAGACAGATACATTTGTGACAAATTTACTTAAAATTGATTATTTGACTATAAAAAACCCGAAACTAGTATACTCGTGACAAATTTACCTTGAACTGATTTTTTTTACCATGAAAAACCTAAAACGATAAAATTTAACAGAAAATAATATAGAGTAAATTTATCATAGGTATACCAGTTTAAATTTTTTTGCGGTTAAAAAATTAATTTATAGTAAATTTATCACGGAAATACCAATTTAAAGTTTTTAGTGGTCAAAAATCAGTTTATCGTAAACTTATCATAAGTCTATCAATTTGTGGTTTTCATGATTAAAAAATTAATTTTAAGTAAATTTATCATAACTGTCCTAATTTGAGATTTTTCGAAGTATTAACCTTCGAGAGTTCCCTGCTCCTTCTCCAAAGTATGGTCATTTTGGCCAACTTATGCGAACCCCCGTGTCCCAAGAGCCTACTTCGAAATCAGATGCTGGTTTCATTACCAGAGACCAATTTCCCACCTCAGAAAAAAAGGTCGACATGCTCTTAGAGGTGGGGTCCACCGGATTAAGTTGCTAATGGTGTTGCTGGGGAGGGGTGCCCGCGGTTCAGCCCACGAATCTGGTGGATCGACGGTTTATGGAAATGGAGTGTAAAAAGGGAGATGTTGTCTAGAGAATTGTTCATCCTAAGTTGTCGGCAACAAGTTCCTACCATCATGTTCCTAAGTTCACTAAAGATATACTGGTCGATCCTCTTTCAAAAGGGTTCAAATTGCACAATTTACACTGGTACGATTGCTTGGGAGATCCTCCGGATCACGTTGAACTGTTTCGGGCTGCCATGACGCTGCATGCAAGCACCAGCTGCAATCACATGTTGAGCCTTCCCAGCAGCAACCCAATGAAGGCAGCTCGGATATAATTTAGTGGGTTGAAACCGCAATCTGGCACATGATTTCGTCAACTTCTAGATACATTTATTACTCACTTTTCCAGCAAACGGCACTCTAAAGAACGAAAAATTCACTCCTAGATATTAAGCAGCAGTTGAAAGAGTAATTGAAAGATTTCTCCGCAGATTAGTTTGAAAGATTTCTCCGCAGATTAGTTGAAGTGGCCATTGAGCTTCCAAATCTTCCTTCTACTGATTCTTTACCAGTTGCCATAGTAGCTCTTCAAACTTCTCCATTCTTGTTCTCTGTCAGCAAAAAGCGGCCCACCACTCTCTAAGAACTTTTAACCCACGCGACTATGGAAAACAAGGCAGAGAAGACTGTCGGACCATCTCCACGCTCATCTGCTCCTGTCACGACGATGCAAACAACAATGGTCCAACCAGCCGGAAAGAGAGTGAAGGAGAAAGCGAGTTTGGCCATCACACCTCAAGGAATCTTAAGTTGACCAGGTTGTCTGAAGACTCCACGCCGCCGGCGGGAAATGTCTCCATACTGCCATTCTCATAGAAACTATGGCCACCATGCAGATGATTGCCACAAGACATTGAACAATTGATCCACAGAAGCCACCTTACCAAGTATGTCAGTCGAGGAGAATGTGGGGTTTAATCCTTTTCGGGGGAAGAAGTCGAGGTAGAGGAAGAAAAGTAGAATGCCAGCCCCGTCCTGTCTCCCAGCAAAACAGGCCAGCCACACCGTCTAGTTGTGCCCAAGTAAAAGACTCCTCAAAAATCATCTGAAAAGTTGAATTTAGTGGACATAGCAGGGACAACCACCACAACTGCCACCCACTGTTCACCACCACTGCAGCCGCAACCAACACCACGCCCCACAACCAACCATCACGCTGCCACCACCTTCACCACGGCCAACCTTTAACAGCCACTTCCGACGACCCAAGCGACCACCACCACCAACTTCAAACTCATCGTTGTCATCTCTCTTTGTGGCTAGCTGAGGCGTAAATCTCAGAATTGAGATCTCGTAACCTCAAATCAGAGGTGGCAACCTCAAATTTGAGGTTGTGAGTCCTTGGACTCAAGGCAGCAACCTCAAGCGGAGGTCGTGGAGGTTGGGGATAGTGAGAGAGATCCAGTGGGGTGGACAACAACAACAGCATGGCAATGGCCTCATAAGTCATAGCATTAAGAAGCGGCAGCAACGGCATTGTACAGTGTGGACCATGGCTGAGCATGAAAGAAGATGAAAAGGAAACGGCCTACTGAACAGGGGGCCTCGACTACCGGCCAGTTCAGTAGGCCATAAATGGTAGCCAATGGATGTTTCCACCGATAAGGGCCTTCCCTAGTAGTCCCCCAGCAGGGCGCCCAGTAGGATTGCGTTCCTTATTTTTACTTGCCAATGCCGGCAAGCCTCATCCCCCTCGTTGGAAGTGTATATTTTTCTTCCCCACTATGAAGGAATACCAACGATTTCACACTAAAGATAAGCTTAACATTGCTAACTTCTCACTTCAATATCATCCCCACACCAAGTTCTCCCTTGAGGGTCAATTGAATGTGTACAAAAACCATTTTAAGATTAAAAAATTAATCTATTTTAAATTGAGTTGGCACTCCTATACAGCAAAGGTATCATCCTTTGCTGAGTAAGCAAGTCACCATATTGAGCTACATTTTGAAACTTTAGGTATTCAACTGGAAAAAATAAAAATAAAAATTGAGGCACTTGCATATAAAACGGACAAAAATTTATTGTGGTGTAATTACCCCTAAAAATAAATCTGATAATATTGAAATTTTATATTCTTCCAAATTGCACTTTCCAATTTTAACTAGCTCCCGTTAATTCATCCACGATTGTAATGCATATTCCACCAAACCAGAGGCAAGTTGAAGACAATGAAGAGTTGAAGACTACTGTTCTTGTGTCCCCGTGTAAGTTGTAACGAAGATCCCGTGTTCTCTCTGCCAATCCAGTTCCTTCCAGTGCTGCAAGCAACTACAAAAACATCAACCTCTCACGCCCATAGTGAGTCATTCTTTCACCTGCAGCTTTCCCAACTGGAAGTGGTTGTTCGATTTCGGGTAAGAGAACCATCATGGGAGATATTCAGCGAAACTCTCGAGCAGCACTTGCCCATGCCTTTGTTACTAAAGGGTGACTGCACTATGATTTGGGCCTATAGGTAATTACATGAAATGTACACACAAAAGTAAAGTCAAGAGAGATTTACCTTCATGAACTAGTGGAACAATAATAAAAGAAAATTAACAGTATAAAACATATATCAGAGAACATCAACCACAAACACAGCCAAGGTTGTTGCATCTCCTAACGACAATCTTCTACATGTACTTCAAAAAGCTGCTTACATACTTCTCTTCCAGTTTCTTGCAAAGTTAAGGCCACGAGTCAAAATAGCCAAATCACTCTCCAGTGAAACCTCTTTTATAATTTCCACACTGCAAAAGAAACAAGATATGCCTATATGACTATCTTGCGAAAACTTCATTGAAAAAGTGACCATTGTAATTTATGGGTCATGTGGGAGTGAAGAAAGACATCACACAGCCATATATGTATGCTATGTTATAAACATCTAATACAAGCTAGTGAGTAATGAATATGAAGAAAGCTTTGTCATGAATCAGATCACAACGTGAAACGACTCTCAAGAATGATGAGTCTAGACCACTTGGATATCAATCACATTCATATGTAAACAAATGACAGAGCTCTGTTTTACCCTACATACGACAACAGTACTTTCTAATGGTCAACGAATCACAACATTCCTGATCAGATGTCAAAAGAGTCAGTTCTTCAAAGTTTATACCTCTAACCTCGAAATAAAACTAGTTCTTCATATAAGACCAGAATGAAGTCATGCTATATAAAAAGAACAGCAAGATGAAAAGTAACTCAAGGGCGAGTGTTAGCATTTCGTGGACCGAGCAAAATAAAAGGAAAAATCTAACCAGTTTATGCAGACACTTTAGGAGACAACTCTCCAATCTTGACATAATCTGCAAGTTTAAGGAGACCAAAGAACATGAATAGTCCGACAAAAAACATTACTCTTTTCTCTTAATGCACAACGGCTTCAAATGAAATGCCAAGTGTAACTTCCATTTGTGGAAAGTGTTAAACTTGGTAAGCACAACCTGAAACCTACAAAATATGAACTAACTTCAAGCATGCATCGTCAGGACTATGAATATTACTGGCACATATATTGTGAAATTCATCTCCAACATGAGTCCACTGTGGTCAGGAAGACTCAGGCAATTGGGAGCCCGAGCCAAATATTGGCAAGACGCGACACAACACAAAATAATCCATGGGAAAAGCAAAAGAACTCTTAGGTAGACAGACCTCTTAGGATACCAAAAACTGCAAAATGAAGAGTTGACTAATCACTATTAAAAGAAATAGTTTCCACTTCTCGTGCAATACATAAGTGCGCATCGTAAGTGATCAATTGTGCTAGACCACTGAGATCTTATTGTGTTCTTATGACTACCAATTTCTATCACTAACATCTGCTCAACTTGGACAACACAAACAACATGAGAGTACTAATTTTGGCACCACAAATAAAGTAACCTCACTCAGTACTGTCATTTTATTGAAGAGATCCAGCAAAATTGTGAGAGAACATTAAGTGAAGTCAAATTTTATCCAGAGATAAAGAAGCTTTTGTTTTATCTAATGGACCCGATGAACAGAGAGGCTCTAACAATGTAAGAGAAGAGAAGAGTTGATGGGATTTTTCAGAAAAGGATCGACTTTCATTTCCAAAATCAGAAAAGAGGAGGCAGGAATGGCACCTTTCTTTTGTTTGGGTGGGCTTCTTTTCTTTTACCAAGCAATACTTACTTCACAAGGGCAGGTTTCTTTTCTTTTACCAAGCAGTACTTCCTTCTCTCTAAATGCCCAAATTTCTATCTCTCTATGCTAGAGAGAGATGGAAAGTAGCTATTTTCAAGGATCTGGGTTTTCTCACTTAATTTAATTCTGTGGAAGGGATATCTTACATGTGAATATTCTTTTTTTCTGGTGGGATCAAAGCCATAAGCGAAGTGATGATAATCAATTCTCAACAGAAATCCCTGCATGGAACCAATGGATGGCACTGCCATTTAAAGCAAGAATTCCCCCCAAGCCTCCAACTTTCCACATGCACAACTCATATAGCTGAGAAATACTAGAACTCCCTCAGCCTCCTAGACTAAACCAGAGCTGATAAAAAAAAGCCATGGACTCCACATGAATTCATTGTCTATAATAGTGCTTGTGTTAGCGGCTCCACTCTCATCAATGCTTAACGTAATGAGCAAACTCAGGATGCTTACAGGTTCATGACATGAGAAATAACCTCATGCCTTTGCTACCAATAATCCCCACAAGAGCAAATGCCACTACTGAAGTGATGAAAGCGCCTGCAATCTCTCACAATGATCTTACGATCAACAATCTTTGCAATTAGTTTAATTGCAGAATGACAATCCCCACAAATGCAAAGATTCTTTATTGCAGTTATTATAATACCCTCAACAGTAGTAATCAACGCAAATACAACAGCAAGCCTTTCACTATGGTAAAATAATGACTCTTCCTTCTTTTCATCTTCCACATCATGGAGAGAGAACCTCTTATCTGGAACATAACCCAATTCCTTCAACTTCATATTCAACCAATCCGGCTTCCAATATATGTTCTCACTCAAAGGGTGGGATTTATCCCCAGAAAGAAATAAAAGCTTTTGCCCCTTTTATAGTAACCCAACTTGTACCCAATTGCTTCACAATCCCTTTATCCCTCATAGTCACTCTTAATCGTGAGACATCATCCCATCTATATGCAGAAGCATAGAAGTTGGACAGTAAAACATAAGCAGCACTACAATGTGGTTCTAGGTCAAGAATATAGTTTGCAGCTCTATCTGCCAAATCTAGGTTAGAATGCATCCTACAAGAACTAAGCAAAGCAAGCCACACTATGGAGTTAGTTTTAAGGGGCATGTTTCTTACAAAATCCTCTACTTCCTCTAGCTTCCCGCATCATCCTAAAACATCCACCATACATGCATGATGCTCATGCTTCAATTCAATGGAAGCATTCTCACTAAAGTATCTGAACAAGCATCTCCCCTGTTGTAATATCCCAGAATGACTACACAAAGAAAGCAATCCAATGAGTGTGATCTCATCCGGTTGTACCAGTTGGCATATCATTTGGCTAAACAACTCCATAACCCACATCCCTCGGTCATGTTGTGCACAACTGCAAATAGTGGCATTCTAGGTGACAATGTTCTTCTCCCTGAGTCTTTTGAACACTACAACAGCATCATCAACGGCTCCACACTTACTATACATGACTACAAGAGAATTGCCAACAAATACATCACTTCCCAATTGCAACTTTACAGCTGACGCATGGACCTCCTTACCTCAATCTAGAGACTCTAAACTACGGCAAGAATTTATAGCGCTTACAAAAGAAGATTGATTAGGAAGAACACTTGTTCTCATCATGTCACTGAACACCTTCAGGACATCTTCATGCCTACTATTCAAGCCATAACCAGTTAGAAGAGCCATACATATGACCACATTCCTATGCACTGCTTCATTGAAGACTTGGGTTGCTTTCTCAATCCACTTGCAGTTAGTGTAGAACGTGATAAGAGAAGCACATACAAATACGCTAAGGCAGAATCCTGACTTGAAAACGTGACCATGAATCTACACACCAAGAGACAAAGACAATGCATTTGCACAGGCACTCAATGCACACGTCAAAGTACTCGGATTGGGCACAACACCAGACCTGAACATTCTCTCAAATACAATTAAAGCTTCTTCACTCTTACCACTTTGGTCAAGCCCACCAATCATTGAAGTCCATGAAATCACATTTCGAGATGGCATTTGCTCAAACAATTTCACAGCATCGTCCACCCTCGCATTCTCACAATACCCAGAAGCATCGCATTCGACGCAGTGAGATCTCTCATGGGCATCTATCTGAAAAATACCCCAGCCCGCTCAACCTGTCCAAATCGAAAGAACCCATCTATCATCGTCGTCAACGAAACGACACTTGGTTCGAGCATTTCATCAAAAAGCTCTTCCGCCGTCGTCAAGTCCCCGCAGTCTAGGCAGCCTTTGATCATCGTGTTCCAGCAAATTGCATCCCTCGCGGGTATTTCGTAGAACAGTTACGGGGCGTCGTCAAGGCGGCTAGTTCGCACGCGACCCTCGATCATCTTCGTGAACGAACGAACATCTGGGCATTGAAATATGTCCAGAAACTCTCGGGTTTCACCTAGGTTTCGTTCCTAAGGTGTCTAGAGACTGCGGGACCGTCACAGGTCGCATGACTCGCACGTCTAAAGAAGCGCTTGGAGAGTTGGGCAGGTTTCGGATGAACCAAGCCACGAAGAAGGGAATGAATGTGTGCAGGAGCATCTGAGATTTGGAACACGCGGGACGTTATCTCGTGAAATTGGTAAAATTATTGGATGATCAAAGGCTGATATAACAAAGGCATTTAATTCGGTAAATTGAGATTTTCGGCTGACGTTTTGAGGAGAGTTTTTATTTCTTTATTTCTCATTTTTATTTCAAAAATAAAAATGTAGAAAATGTAAAGGTTGGAATATAAAAACAAGATAGGAGGAAAAGTGGTGGTTCTAATTTTGGAAAACATGAGATTCAAGTGCTTTGGATATTTTTAAGGGGAAAGAGTTTTTCTTAACCCATTTGTAAATATAGGTTCATAAAAGGATGAGACTGAATTTATTTGAGATATAAAAAAATGAAATTACATTACTTAAATAAATTTCTATTTCAAACTTGTTTTCAGGAAATAGAAAATAGATCTATTCAGAAATAGAATAATTATCATGCATATCTCGTATATACTTAATCAATTTGTGGATGACTTTGTGATATTCTTCAAGGGTGATAAGCAATCATTTGTTGGACATCTTCAATAATTCCATACATTTTAAAGCATCTCTAGACCGAAACTAAATCCTGAAAAAATATTGTTTTTGTTTTTTTTCATATGAGGATGGATACAATGCAGAGTTGCTTCAATTTAGCGGTTTTAAAAGTGGAAAACCGTCTATAAAGTTTCAAGGTCGACTCCAACTGATCAAGTTTGTTATTATTTATAGCTGGATAAACTCTTATTGTCAAATTTGTGCTATGTCAAATAAGTCGACATGAAATGCTCAGCATTTGTGTAGAGGGTCAGATAATACTTATGGGGCCAATGTTGCTTGAAAAGAGGTTCGATTGCCTAGGATTGGAGTCTTGTCTCTTGGAATATAACATGTACATGCAAGAGGATATGGTATTGGTGAGGCACAGCACAGCCCGACATGCTTAGGCCTGTGGCTGGACACTAGCCCATTAGGTCGCTGACCGTTAGAGATCACACATGATACAGACTAGAATTAAGAAGTTTAGACACATCAATAGCATGCCTAGAATTACCTCGAAAGCTTATTGGAAAAAAAAAAAAAAAGAAAACCCAAACTTGATTACAGAATAGGTTGATGACAAAATTAACATCAAAATAGTGATGCCTACACAGGGATTTGCCACAAATTATCTTACAATATGATAATCAGGTTAAAGCATAAAATGGACTTGTGATCACAGCTGCAACCGTCAATAAACACATGAACATCAGGGCAAAAACTGATCTGGACATGTTCAAGCTTTCTTTATCAGTTCCTTGATGAAATCCTGTAATTGGAAAAGCAGTAAATGGCGACACATGCATTGTCAGTCAGGTGCAGTAAATCATTTTGAAGACACTTTATAGAATTCTAGATGTTTAAATACATCCTCATACCATAAATGGAATGCTAATTATCGTAAATACTATTCACAGGGATCTCTTCACTTAAAGAGCTGTCTGAACACACTATGATTATGCAACTTTTTAAGATCTTGAGACAAAATAATAACCATTAACTGTTTCTGAGATCACACACAAAACAGCAGAGAATCTTATTATGCCAGAATCTGCAACAATGATTTCACATCCAGATTTGCACTATACATGTAGAATACAAATAATCACCAAACTATAGTTTAATAGTTATTTTCCGATGAGTTCACCTTAAGAATGGGACCTACCTTGAACTGCAAGTTTGACTTTAGGTTATAGTTGAGGATGAACTGACAGGATTCAAGAACAATGAACAAAATAACCAGAACAAACTTCAGGAAGAAGAGCAAGGATGTTGTCTAACTTCATCTTTAAAACCTTACTAGCGCCTCGTTTCATTGACAAACACCATACAAGGGAATTTACAGCTGAAGGAATACTCAAAAGTCGCATGAGCATCATATCATACCGCCACAGCAAGCAACATTGCCACAGTGCCCTAATCCATGCCATTCTGTTGCTAAAAGGCTATAATACAGAAAGGTCACACCATGCAGTCCACTAGTTATATGCACAAGTAACCGATAATCGTTCCATCTCTACATGATGTACTTGATGTTCAGAAAAGCAAGGAATCATAAGTTCAAAGGTCTTACCTAGTAGTGCAAAGGCATGAGAAGATTCAACAGGAAGAATCAATGCACGTAGATCTAATTTTAAGCCTGAGTAACCCGTGACCTGTGAGGCTTTGGAGCTGAAAATCAAATATTAACATTCAGCATACATATATATAAACAAATCATAGATACCACAATGTCATAAATTTAAAAATGAACGGGAAAGGAGGGTAACAAATGAGATGAGAAATGATACTTCATGTAACAAGGTTCAACAAAACAAAGAAAAAAAATGAACCAACTAGATTTTATCATTGCAAAGAAAAATTATTTAACCATCTTTTCTATATATAATCAGTTTCTAAAGCATACTAATTATCGCAGAGGGATGAAAAGGTTATGGTCCAATCAGTCTTTTGAAATATATGCATTTGAAGAGCACAAATTGGACAGTTGCTCGACCAAGAACTATTTATGCTTAGTAATTCACAATAGGAATAACAAGTCTAACCGATGGATTATCAACTATTAAGATACTGCACTTCGTCTTTTTCCTTAACCAAGGACATGACATCCCATTTTTCAAATGGCAATCTGGCTAGGTGTACCGAGTCTAGAGGAAGCTACATATGATAGCAGGGCATCTGAAAATTAGCCAAAAAAAAAAAAAAAAAATGGGTATCTGAAACTCTTGCCTTTTGTTTACTAGGCCAATTCTACACCAATTCATAGCAATCATTATAATAAGGCTGAACACCGCTCCACTCAGACAACCATACTCAGTGAATGTCAGTCTGGATAAGTGTATGCACCATGTCAAGATGAGCACTCTTAAGCACCTTATCCTTGATGGAGAAAACTGCTGAATGGGTTCTTATTTATCCAATGGCCCACTAGTTCTATGCTTGCAATTTTACTAGCCCTTAGTCATTCCAAAACATTCCATTGGGCCAGCTTTATATACCAGGGAGTGCAGATAATTCTCCAGACCAAGGATACAACAACGTATCTTCACTGCAGCAAACAATTTACATATGGACTAGTGTGGGTGTGGGTGTGTGTGTGAGAGAGAGAGAGAGAGAGAGAGTTGTTCAGTAAGATTTCCAATCACTGAAAGCCCCAGCTACAGTTCTTTCTATTGCTGGTTGAGAGAATGGATTGAGAAGAAGAAATATAAAGAGGCTTCCTGAATTCTTCTTAACCATTATGGAAGGGGATCAGTGCTAGGAAGACCACCATATTAGGCACCAAAAGATAAATTTTTGGGAAGGTCTTCAAGTGGCCAGCAAGCACAATGCTCAACTTCATTGATTGATAAAGAAAACTTTGGTTCAAAAGTAGGATATCTCTATTATGCTCATAGAAGCCTCTTAAAATGTATTTTTAACTATGGGTCTACTGAAAATGACCTACCATTTCCCTTAAGTTATCTAGTGTAAATAGGTGCAAACTGCAGTATAATAACATTTTTTCAAACAGAAATTTCAACTGGTTAAAATGGTAGATTCCATTTTACCATTAGGGTTTCCTTGTTCATAAAAATCTCGCAGAAGAGAAATGGCTTCTGATGCCATTATTCCTCCACAACATTTGAAACCCTTTGATCCAGAATTCCCAATGCTGCAAAAGAAAAAAGTTGGAAAACATTTATAAATCAGGCAGATGCATCACAGAATGCTTTTGACTCTATCAAACGAAACATAACCATAAATTTCAAGCTCCAAAAATATGATACTTTGTGTTTTTTTTTCCCTCCCTTAACTTCTTGTTTAGATGCATCCTTGGTACATCTCTTGCTTCTTCCCCCAGTACTTGAGCTTATTCTTTCAAAATTAACACTTTGAAAGAAAAAAATGTCCATAATCTAGATTAGCAACTTCATGTACTGCTCAAATCACAATGAAACAGATCCTGTTTTCACTACGTTTTAACTTTTATGTCAACAAAGTCAGAGTAAAAAATTGATGAGCTCAGAACAAGCTTAGGAAACATGAAATGTTAGCTCATTACAGCATCAGACAGATAAAAAAATCATGCAGGAAACACAAGCCATACCCCACAATTTAGCAGGCACATGCTCTCATGTATGCAAGAAGAGACAATTGCAACTATTAGACAAGAAATGAGATTTCTTAATCAAGTACGTTGCCTATGGCATATCAGAAAGCATAAATTTTCTCATAGTTAGAATATCATACTTCCTTGAAGATACTATATTTCTCGATTTAAACATGATAGCATTAAATACATCAAAGAATCTCACTGTAGTGAAAAAAATCAGGAAGAAGAAATGAAGAAACAAGGGGGAGAGGGAAAGGAAAAAAGAAACTAATGTTAGCTTAACTTGCAGCACTCCCCAGAACTGTAAACTTTTTAGGCAAATAAAGAATACGAAAATGTCTAAGAAGTCACAAAGAATTTAAGAAAAAGGAACAAAGCGGAAAAAGAAAGAATCAAATATAAACTTGACTCCTTGATGCTTCCAGAAACACCACTTTCTTCCATTTAGACGAAGGAAAGCACTGAAAATATGGAAAATTAGTTCCATAAACCTCCATTTATTTTAATGGTTATATGTTACAATATTCGACACGTGACAACATACAGAATCACTATGAACCCACATCCATCAGTTATCAACATAAGGAATCAGACACCTCCAGTAAGCTTTAGTTGTCAATTGTCATATGTCACAATTTCAAAGTAAAGCTATGTAGATACAACACCAAGGACAAAAACAAGTTCAGAAACTGACCTAATACATGCCTCAGAGCTACTTGAATGCAACGACAGTATTGAGCCACAGCCTCCAAATTTATCATTTGCACAGCCATAGTATACTTCCTTTATACCTAAAAAGGGTAACAGTCATCCAATCATTTATAAATAAACAAATTTTAGCAGAGTTCAATTTTATTTCAATATGATCAACAGATATACCAATGATCGATAATGCTGCTGCACACATTATGCATGGTTCACATGTCACATAAAGGGAGCATGCTGAAAACTTCTCTGCAACTTCTGCAGCTGTAAATCCAGTCCTCTGCCACTGTACAAGAAGAACATCAAGAGCTTCCATCTCTGCATGTCTTGTTGCCTATGAAAGCACAAGGAGAAAAACAAAGCAAGCATATCAAACTTAGGAGCTTTGTCAAAGAGACAGTTGCTCATAGTGTAGTTTCAACATAAATTTTGGAAATGCATTTCATGAGAAATGTGTTTTCTCCATCAAGTTAACTGATTAAGAATATATATAAGATTGATCAAGGCATACATTAAGTCAACAAGTTTTGCTCACTTGAAGTTGCTGAGAATCTCACAAAGAAAAAGAGGCTTCTCATTGAATCAGCCACCTCCACCACTTCTAACAGTATTTTTAACTATACCCCTGTAGCAAGGTGCCTTTGTTTTTTTATTAAGCTCCACAAGATACTAACAGGGCCATAAATTTTTCACATCAACTATCCACAAAATCATCTAAGTAATGTATTGTCACCTCATGACTATAAATGACTAAAGAAATATACTATTAGATAAGAGATGATCTCTACCAGAAACCAGGCTTAAACTAGTTGTGTAAACGGCCATTGTATGAAGAACTCTGCCCAAGGAGCAGAATTTTATATCTTAAAAGGCAATAAAATGGTCACAATGCATTTTTAGACCACATAAGTATAACAAAAGTCTAGCTACATATGGCCTTAGAAAACAATGTTAGGAACTTCACAAAAGCAGATAAAGACCGTTATATGGTTACAGACACAGCACAATGGCAAACGAAAAACGTAAAACATTGTGCATAATAAAGCAAGATTATTGTTATTGTTAGCCGCAGCCATATTTTATGAAGAGTAATGGGAACAAAAGCCCTTACAGCCGAATTATGCATGGAAAATTCAACTTATTAACAGATTTGACCAGATATATAAATACATATTAAGGGAGAAACATAAAATGATTGACAATAAACTACAAGTGGATAATTCAAGTGTATCAGTTTGGAACAATAACAAAGTGCTGTTGGCCAAAATCTATATAAGGGGGTGGAGAAGCATTGATAAACATACATTCCGTGTCTCGTTAGTCCGGTTTCTTCCTGCCGCAATAACGTTCCCATCCTCAACAATCACACAGCTGTTTAATCAAAGAGTCCAATCTGAAATCATTCACTAATTAAGACTGAAATACTAATCATCTTAATTAGAAAATAAAGTAACATATATGAAATGCACCTGGTTACTAAAAACCAGTATCTTACCCAACTGGAACTTCAAGGCTGTCCAATGCAAGCTTTGCCTTATATAAGAAAAGAAATAGATCTTGTTACTTGTTAGGAGAAAAAAATATGAGAATAAGAGTCAAAATTCTCTCATGCATGCATGCATACAAAAGGCAAATTCAAGAGGAAATCTGCATCACATTGCCAGCAGTAAAAATATTTCAGTATCATTATGCAGCTACCAATGTAACAAATGCATGTCTAATATTTATATGATCCAGACCTTGCAGGTCCTGTGTAATATAATGGTCACTAACTTCCAAGCAGATGATCATCACCACATGGTCATCCTGTAATACAGATGCAAATCCCACCTAACAGTTAAACTGATATGGCTCTAACAACAGCACAGCAAAAATAAGAACCAATTTGAGAAACTACATGTTGCTCATTCCAGTGTGTCCTATCATGGGTACCTCAGAGGCTTTTCTTTCATTAATGAGGTTTCACTCAAACATTCAAGAAGCTTCCTGGAGTTTTAGCTTCTGGGTCATTTTACATTACAAATGTTATGGCATATATGGATAAAGAGAGATCCCTAAAACTGTTGTGAAGCCCTCGTAAATCAGAATTGACAATCAGCTTCTTGTGATTTTGTCTCTATTCCACTGAATAACTTATGTAAACTCTGTGTTTCTCGTGATTTTTTCTTTTTCCATATCCACACCACTGGGCCAAAGAAAATAACCACCTAACCAATTATCCATGGGTACAACCGATGTTCACATTATTCTCGCGCTCCAAGTAAAATTGGTTTTAAATTCTCCCAAGGTGCTAAAGTCAAATGGTGGTAAAAGGACTAAATGTCAAGCAACATTTCCTGGTCAGCTTCTTCATTCCTCTCTGGTTTTGCCTCTTCAAGTGCCTCATGAAACCTAACACAGAGTCCTATCCCAATGGTCAAAGCCTTCCAACAATTCAACTGTCCTGGCAAACCAATCACCCACTGCATATCTTTATGATAGGCACATACTACACATTCACAAGATGCCTCAAAAGCACCCTAAACCCATCCATCCCTCCCTCCCAACCTACAGCACCTGGATCTGCCTTGCTTGTTTTTCCTTTAAACCTAGACTTCACCTACTTCTTTCAATAAATTGCCACCTATGAAAAGAAAGAAAGAAAACCTATACTTCTAGGGATTGTTGCTGATTTTGCAGCATGTAATGTTGATACCAATGGATGCCCTACCAAGCATCCAGAAACACTTATTCAACATCTCTTGTCCAAATTCAACTATACATTCTTCAAGTTCCCATGGAATTATAGCACCAAACGAATCGGACTCAAACTTCAGCTCAAGTATTACATCAACTCAATACAATTCAGCTGTGCCAGGCAGTTACCTGATCTATAGCAAGCTGCATAAAACCCAGAACCTCAGGAGAGAATTGTTCACTTGAAGCTATGTTATCAGTTTCCATGGCTTCAGTTGGTGGTGGTGGTCCGTTGCCTCCACTCAGTGGTCTCCGTCACCTTCAGTTTGCTAGGCTGTCTTCTAGGAAGAAGAACTTCTTCTGTTCGTCGACTCCTTTGGCAGGTGGCAATCTTCCACTCATCAAAGCTCACTGGAGTCGGATGAAAGGCGAGCAATCGTGATATTGAAAGTGGCGTCGATGGAGTTCAAAGTTTGCCTATGGTGAAGGAAAGGAAGGAGCTTAGAACTTATCAAAGAAAGAAGGTGGAGAGAAAGAATTAAAAACAAAGAAAATAAATATATAGAAGAAAGAATTACAAAAATTTATTTTAGGATATATAGTTAACCATGGTTAAGGGGAATTAGTGAAAAAAAAAAAAAAAGGTTCAAGGGGATGCATGCGTGCATAATTAGGTGGTTATGCATACATGCAAATGAGTAATTATTTATGAAGTATATGGTCCTTAATGAACAATTATATTTCTACTATGATGAAAGGGCACTTTGGAAAGACGAAACTCGATTTTGACTATGGCTCTATTTGTTTGAAGGAAAATATTTTACCAAAAAACTTCTTTTTCCATTTTTTAGTGTTTGGTGTCGGAAAATAAGCTGCTCAAAGAAAAATGACTTCAGTTGACCAGAAAATACCAAGTTTAAAAATAAGGAAAACGACTTCCTAAATTTAAAGGTGGAAGTCATTTTCCAAAAAAACATGGAGCACTATCCGTACCCAAGTGTTTTAACAGATGACAAGGTAAAAAATGGATTTTTTGGACTATACGCACTCGAGTGAGCATGCTCGTTCACTAGGAGGCCACAGAATTCTCCAGATAAAACTAGCATAAACTGCTCAAATGAGAAAATCGTGTTTCCATGTGATTCGCAGCCTGATATAGAGTCTCAGTTGATGCACCAACCTAGCAGTACGTCAACGCACACGCCAATGCAAAATTCGATCATGGACTCAGAGTTCCACAGCCTGACAAGCCCTCTCACTAACTGAGTTCAGAGCAGGAATAAAGCAGGACAATTGCAGGTACAGAATCTATAATTCTGTGCTTGTTTAAGGTCCTCTCTACATCATCTCTAATTCACTGTTGTCATCTGTAGTATACATTCGCAAAAGATGCTTATCCAGTGAGATATTAATGCACTTTTCTCTGGGCAATTTTAACGAGCACCTGGCGGGCTGATTGTAGCAACCACTATGATTACACATACCCTCCAAGATCTAGCCATCTCCCATTGAACCAATCCCACAAAACAAATCGAAATGCCCTTAACATCCTAAAATCAAAATCCCAGAATCAGAGTAAATTTCTCTGTCAGTCTGTAGTTTGGGAAAAAAAAAGAGTGGCAGCTAAGCGCAGGGAATGATCATTATGTAAAAGGGCCTGAGAAGCTTAGACATTTATGGGATCCCCAAGATCAGAATGACAAACAACAAGAAGAACGACAAATTTACCCAAAAACAAAGGTCCTTTCTACATCATATCTAATATACTGTTGTCATCACTAGCATATATTGCAAAAGATGCTTATCCAGTGAGATGTTCAACACAATTTTCTCTGGGAAATTTTAACGAGCACTTGGCATGCTAATCATAGCAACCTCTACAATTACACATACCCTTCCAATTTTAGCCATCTCCCATAGAACTAATCCCACAAAAACAAATTGAAACGCCCCCAACATCCAAAAATCAAAATCCCAGAATCAGGGTAAATTTCTCTATCGATCCATTGTTTAGAAAAAAAGTGGCAGCTAAATCACAGGAAAGACTATCATATAAAAGGGCCTAAGAAGCTTAACATTTATGGGCTCACCAAGATCAGAATGACAAAGAACGACGAAGGAGATCCAACTCATCAAGGACCGCTAGCAACAAAAATTGCTGGGCGGCACTTGGGGATTCTGTGAAGCAGAGTAATCCGCAAGAGGAAGTCGGACACTGTCAAAAGCTTTTACTTCAAAGGCAATGCAATTTTCTCGATATTCTGCATGGCCAACTTTTATGCGGCGATCAGACTAGGGCTGTCAATGGGTCAGGTGGGGTCGGGTTTTGACGTTATCCAACCCGACCCGAATCATAAGGCAATGTGTTCCAACCTGAATCGACCCGACCCAAAAAGCATAATATCCAAAGCAATAATTGGTGTCAGGTTGGTTTGGGTTTCAGGTTTACACTTTTTTTCTTTTTTCTTTTTCCCCTTCTCGCCTTTTCTTTATCGTCGAACAAATTTCCCATTGGGTTCCTCTGCTAGTTTTAAGAGATCAACTCAACCAAATTTTGAAGCATCACAATACTACATAGCATGCCTAGGAACTAGATTTATTTGTTAATTATCTATAAGCACATACTGTCAACAATTTATTGAAAGACAAAAAATAGAAGAATCATTCCAAATTTCCTTTCTAACACTGTGAAATCATCCCTTATTCAGCTCCATCTGGAAAAGGTTAAGCTTATTTACTGACACACTTCCATAGTAAAATGAGACCGAGAGGTCAAACAAGATGAGATTCAAATTCAACTGTGAAAGTGATCACTGGGTAACTTTTGAGCTTGAAATTCAGCTCTGCTTCCATGATGTTTTCGAACATTCTTTCAAATTAGAAGTACATATACAGCAAACAAGATCCAAAGCTTTTCTTGCCACGAGCCCTTCGTTCCACAATTGACATTTGGCACTAGTCCCACAATTTTATCATTCTATTTCCATTATCGGCAAATGTTGCCTATTCAAAGTTGGGATAGAATAACCCTTTTGAAGCATCAGGATCACACTTTTTTAAAAGCGTACAACAACATTGACAGCAAATGCATGCACTTTCAACAAAGTTCAGACAGTATCATAAGTTATCCTCTTTCCAAAAGACCCCATTGTGGAATGTAGGACTTCTCTAACCAAATCAAGACCCCTGTTCTGATTGGTTTTTTCGCAGAGGAAAGCAAGATTAGTGAACAGAACGGAGAAAGAGAGAGGAAAGGAGAGATGGTCTAACAGCTACTCTCCCAGAAACCACATAAAAAGCAAACACAGAATGATCACCCGTGAAGAACACACGGAGTTCCAAGCAAAGCACCGTGAGATTCAATGTCGCTCTCTCGTCACAAACATTGGACAGAAAAACAGAGCAAGCTCCGAGCTTTCCAACGAAAGCCCGAAAATTAGGACGAAGGGCGACGAGAAAACGAAAACCCAGAAGAAGGGAAAAAAAAAAAGGGAAGAGAGGGCGGTGCCTATAATAACGATTGTAAGGCGAGACGATGTACCGCCAGAGCTTGATTCCCTGGCTGCAAATTGGGGACGAAGATGGCTCGAAAGAGGAGTGATGGGCGAAGATCTTACTGCGAAGCGAAACCCTAGAATGCGAGAGCCAAGAAGAGGGCGGCGGCAGCGGCAGCGGCGGAGTCGATGAGCGGAGAAGGCACAATCGCCGACGGCGGTGGAGTCAACGAGAGGAGACAGCGAGAAGGCAGAGTCGTCGGGGTCTGATGTGTTCGGCTTTGGGTGTGGAGTTTTTTGTGTTTGGTCGAGATGAGAACATGTTTGTTTCATTGTTCAAAGTAAATAACGTATTCACGGCCAAACAATGTTTCAATCTTAACCCGACCTAAAATATGTTTATTTGCTTGTTTTATAATCGTTATCCAAACAATATTAAGACCCAAGATACGTACTCAACTTATTTTATGTTAGTTGGTATTTGGATTGTGTTGGTCGGGTCGGATTGGGTTTTTGGATACCCCTAATCAAAACCGATTACTTTAAATTTTTTTTTTTGGTAAGAAACCGATTTTTTAAGTTGATAGGCTTAATACCTAAGAACCTTTAATTTTAGTTCTTATCCCAATTCCACCTTTTGTCTCATAAAAAACTTATAATTTTCAATCATGTCCAACTTTCTACCCTAAACAATTTTTGTCTCATAAAATACTCTCAACTTTAGGTTCAATCATATTCATACTCTAAACTTTTTCTGTATCATAAAAAATCATTAACTTTAGGTCCAATTTAATTCCATCCTAAATTTTTTTTTTAGCTCATAAAAAATATCAAATTTAGATCTAGTTTCAATTTCACTTTAATTTTTTTCTCATAAAATATCACCAACTTTCACTTGAATATCCAACTACTCTCCATTAACCCTCCATCCAAATCACCCTTGGTGATCTTGTAGTCATCAAATGTTCCATCTCTCACGCTTGGGACATTGACAAAGCTTGTACTTTGAAGTTTTCATTTATCAATTGTCAATGAGAAATTTTGGATGGATGATTAATATAGGTAGATTTATGACTCAAATAAAAGTTTTTGATTTTTTATAAGACTATAAATATTTTAGGGTAACATTTGGGACAAGACCTAAAGTTAGGGGTTTTTATAAGACCAAAAAATATTTGTGGTAGAATTGGGATTAAACCTAAAATTAAAGTTATTTTATAAGATAAATGGTAAAATGGGATAAATGTTAAAGTTGAAGGTTTATCAGGTATTAGGCCCAAGTCAATGTTCTAGGTTCTAGGGACAAGACTTTGTACCCAACGAGAGTTGAATTGTGATTATCTTAATGAAAAATAATATTTTTATATAATAAAATGATGTGACGTCTATGTTTTTATCATCAAAATTTTATTTTTTTTACACTAAATGAAAAAGTAGACAAATTGGCTTGATTTGCAATTTGAAAATTTTGAAATTAGAAGTTTGACCTAATATGCAATATCATCTTTGGATTTTTAATTTGTTTAATACAATTCATGAACTTTTAGTACATGTTCAATTTACTCCCAAAACTATATAAAAAAATTTTAATGTTATCCTTTCATTAATTCAGGTAAATGGAATTTGCTAATTTTGCTTCTAACTGATATAGAAACAAAAGAAAAAAATTGTTACATGTGGATTATATACATAAGATATTCTGCTCTTATTAAAATATAATAGTCCTTTTAATTTGTTCAATTTGCAAAAATAATTATCAATGTCAATTGCTAACGTGGATTATTATATCTTGAATTAAGTTGAATATCTTACGTGGATAATCCGTGTATGCCTTATTATTTTATACGCCATTCAATTGACCTGATTAAAAGCCAAATAAACAAATTCTGTTAACTTAAATTAATGGAATGATAATATTAAATATTTTATGTGGATAATCCACATATAACCTTTTTTTATCTGGCATTCAACCAACCCAATTAAAAGCCAAATCAACAAATTTTATTAATTAAATTAATGGAAGAATAATATTTAATATTTTCACATAGCTTAAGAATTAGATTGAATATTTACTAAAAGTTCAAAAATGACATTGTCCATCGGACCAAAGTTTAGAAATCATTTAAGTAATATCTTTTAGGAAATTATCTTATTCTTTGCATATTTTTCATTTGCTCGATGTTTAATTATGTAAGGATTTCAACTAAGTTGTGGTAGAATTTATGAGGTAAATACACTCCACCATTGGTTACTAGGATTGATATCATCCAAAACCATAAACTATGTCTACTTTAGAACCAAACCCCAAACCCCAAATTCATAATCTATTTCTATAATGACTGATACAAGTTTGGAGTTTTAATGATAAGAGACAACAGAAAAATTGGAGTATTGATATCACAATTGGCAAAACTTTTGTGGCAGACAAAATATATTTAATATAAATTTGGGGGTTTTTGTGATATAAAGCAAGTTTGGGATATTGATGTCATAGTAAGTATAATTTAAAATTTTTATATTGCATTTTCTCCTTTTTCTGAATGTATTTCATTACTTTTCTTAAAATTGGTTATGAAAATTGAGGTGTTTTGCATGAAATGGAGGCTGGGGAAACATTCTTGAATAATCTTTCACTAACAAGGTAGTTATTTTTATCCTTCAGTTGCCCTATCAATTACTTCTTCCCTATAAAACATCTGAATTCTTCTATGTTTTCTCAGGCAATCAAGCTACAAAAAAATAGTTGAAATTGGGTGAAATTGTCGAAGTTGATGATAGAAAAAATTCGCAAAATGGTCAAAAGTGAAATCGTTCAGCAAATAATCGCAGTGGCAATTCAAGCACTGGAACTTTGAGTATACAGCACACCAGTACTTCTTTTTCGGGGAAATACGAGTCACAACCTTTTTCAGGGGAAAACATCACAACCTTCGAAACACCATATAGAACAAAATGGTAAGAAAAGCGCTTCGCGTGCACGAGGACTGAGCATCATAAAATCTGAATCGCGCGAAAAGATCACACCATCTTCTAATTGTCTGGACTACCTGCATCCCTATTCCCCGGACACTTACCAGTGTAAGGGATCAAAACCATCAAACTAACAAACCGTCGGTTCTTTGTTGGGTGTCAGGGATCGAAATCATCAAACTAACAAAACGTTGGTTCTTTGTTGAGCTCACTGTCTTTCAACAGGAACCGATTCCAGTTCTCTCTGCATCCCAAATGACAAATGTAAGGAATCAAGCTTGAGAGCTCGTGTTCAGAGGAAGCTCCGACAGATCTGTTGATCAGAATCAACAGAAGGAAAGCCGTGTGTATGTTTCAATGAAGTCTGTCATTCCCTTTGGCCAACATATACACGGTTGTTACAAGGAATGGCGAACAAGGTAATCCAAACCAATCAAAACATGAATAGGTGAAAGTTTTCTGCATGAACAAATAATCTAAGAGCGACTGACTATAGACTGCTCCTGAGCCGTGGCAAACTGCTGCTGCTAACTTCTTGGTGCAAGTACTTTGACGTCATTTGCTGTGACTAGCAGTCTTAAAGCAAGAAAAGGGAATTGAGAGGAACTCCTCAGTCCCGCATAAACAGACCTTGAGTAATTCCACAATGACCGAGCTAAGTACCCAGTTATTTAGATAGGAAAGATGTAGAAGTATCCAGAAGTAACAGCTAAATTTATAGAAAGAGGGAATGCAACATGAGTATGGTCAAGTTCTTCGGCACTAGCCTAGCCTCAAAGGATACAATTGAGGCCTCAAAGAGTTGAGACACTCCTCGATAAGCATGTGAATACTGCTATACTACAATGCCTTGCTTCTACAGCTATAGAATGCAATGGATAGCTCTTCTTTGCCATGGAACCATCATACCAATTTTCCAGGATACGGGAAAATGAAAACCTGAAAATTATGTCCTGGATCCAGTTATGAGATCGAGCAATCCACAGAAATTCATCCATGAAGTCCTCCGCACCACCGTCGGAATCATCGGGACCTCAGGCTGCAGAGCAAAATGCAACAATTTATTAAGTTTATTAAGTGACTTCCGTTTCCGATGCATAAAAATCAAAACGGGTCATGAAATTGGGGGCTACAGTTAATCAAAAACAAGTGAAGTACCGGCTTCTCTGCCGAATTCGCCATGGGCAAAGTCTCGCTCTCTCCATTGCACAATTCCTTTGCAACCTCAAGCCTCTCGATGGAGACGCTTGTGCCCTCCGACTCTTCCTTGGTTTCCTCTTTCTCAATAATCTCAACTGTAAGAACACCATTAGACTTTAACTCACTTCCTAGGCCATCATTTTCTTTGCCGACAGCTTCCTCAACATCCCTCCGCTCGATCCGTAGATCATCTCCGGCTTCCATTTCGTCACCAATCTGAACAGTCGCATCCGGCTCTAGAGGCTTGTCCGTAGATGCATGCGGAAGAGTCGGCGATTCTCCATTCTTCAAACCCTCCTTGCCCTCATCGAACGAGTGAGGGTGGTCCTCAGATGTTGGGGAATTACTCTGGACGCCGCCATCACCATCCTTCTCGTTCTCACTCATCAGATCGCCATTCTCTAATCCCAAAAAGTACCCCAAGATAAGGAAACGAATTAATGAAAGAAATCACCGAATATCCAACCCCACAACCAAAACAAAAACCCAAAAAAAACTCAGCATCACAGGTTTAAAGGGTCACGAGCTAAATCAAGATTTGAAAAATTTTGAAAGATAAGCCATCAGATAAGCCATCACTCATCAGATCACCATTTTCTAATCCCAAAAAGTACCCCAAGATAAGGAATCGAATTAATGGAAGAAATCACCGAATATCCAACCCCACAACCAAAACAAAAACCCAAAAAAGCTCAGCATCACAGGTTTAAAGGGTCACGAGCTAAATCAAGATTTGAAAATTTTCGAAAGATAAGCCATCAGATCAGCCACGCGCAGAGACAAATGCATAAACATCTAGCAAAACCAAACGACATTGGCGAGTACCCACCAAACGAAATTCACAGGAAAAAGAGAAGGCGAGAGGTGAACGATGCAACTGATGATAGAAAGAGCGAGAGATCACCGTGAGAGTTGCTGGCGACGTGGCTCTCCAGCTCCTTCTTCTTCTTCCTGGCGGCTTTCCTCCTCTTGGCAGCAGAAGCCATGATGGACACTCCCTCAAATCTCGCAGCCTACTCTCTCTCTCTCTCTCTCTTTTCTGTGAATGTCTGTATGTCTGTGTGCGAAGAAAACAGGGAAGTTTTCGTGAATACAATGAAGGAAGGTTTTATAAAGAGAGAGTAGGTGGAAAGGCAGGTGGGAGACGAGACCGTAGGAGTGGCGCTTGCTGAAGCTTGTCGTGTGCGCGTGTGAATTTTCAAAACCCTTTCCCTCCGCTCCTCTCCAAAAGCATCCGATGTTTCCCACGTAACGATGGCGTCGGCTTGGTTTCCCCTCGAAAGTATTTTGGTGTTTTATCACACGCGACTGATGCGATAAATTGACCAATAACATAATCGGCGTCATCTTCGTGTGATCTTAACGCTTAGATCCTGTTTAGTAACCGATCAATTCTTGACTAATTTTATTGTTTTGTTTTTTAGAATAAAATAAAAAGAATTGTTTCTACCAAAAAAAAAAAAAGACAAGAATTGAATTCTGTTTAGGTCGATTAATTTTTTTATTCCTAAAAATAGATTTAGAGTAAAATTAAGAAATAAATTAAAGTTATTTATTTGTTCCTCAAAATAATTTAAGAATCAAGCAATTTTCTTTTCTTTTCATTATTTTCTTCTTCTTTCTCCTCTAGTTGATCATTGGCCCTTGGCAAGGTGGGGGTGAGTTCGGCTTTACCTTGGCTGGACGAGGCTCGACCTCATCTAGATCTAGCAAAGTTGAGCCTCACGGGGGGAACGATGCTGGGGGCGAGGCGGGGCGGAAACGACGCTTCGTTGAGGTTGGCGAGGTCACTCACTCTCATTTGGCCGAGGTTGGTGACCGAGGTTGAAAAAGAAAAAAAAGAAGAGAAGGAAAAAAGAAAGAAACATAAAGAAAAAAAAATTATTAAAAATTATTTTAAAAAATTAAAAAGAAATTATAATTCACAAAAAATTTTAATGGTCATATCAAATGTATTTTTATTCCCAAAATATAAATTTTGTACAATTATCAAACTCTTTCAAATGCTTAGAAATTTGTCAAAGAGCATAATTAGAAAAAACTATTTGTAAGTGAAATAACAAAATTGTTATCAAACAGATCTTTAAATTTTAGAATATTGACTCTTGATTAACTTGTTACCTCGCGTGACATTGTTGCTTGGTAGAACCATCACATGAAAAATCTTCTCACTTATACTGTTTACTTTGGAGGGGCACGCATTTACCTCTAATGTTCAACAACTTTAAACTTTAAATTTGTTATAGTTTTAATCATCTACCTTGAATTTTCAAAATTTTCATAATTAAAAACATAGGAAAAGTAAGATATTTCGGGCTGAGCCATTTCATGCTCGGTACATTAACACTAAGAGTGCGTTTGATTCGGTATTTCCAAATGGATTTTAGCCCCGAAAGCCCCTTAGAGAAAATCTTTGAACCGTTTGGTTTTATTTTTTTGTTAGCTTTCAACTTTCAATTTGCCTTCAAAATGCTAAAAGCCCAAAGCTAGTAGGACTAGCTTTGGACTTTCAACATTCCACCAAATACTGAAATTATTTTTTCTCTTCCAAAACTACCCTCACTAATTTTTCATATTTTTGATTTTGCCCCTATTTATTTTTTTTTTAATTGAAAAAGGAGGCAGCCCTTTGCCGATTTGGTCAATCGGCGGACCTCGGTTGGGTCACGCGACCCTCGCGGAGGTCCCCAACCTTGGGCGACCTCGGTTGACGGCCACCAGTGCCAAATCTAGCTCACAGATCGTAGCATCGTAGACCGGTGAAGGGTTTAGTTCAATTTTCCAAAAAAATTATATATATTATACCCATCAAAGCTCATTACAAAAGTTTTCTTTATCAAACACACATTTAACTCAAAATCCATTTGCAAAAAAAATTTACCAAATGCAATTGCATTTCCCCAAACAGCTTTGAGTTCATTTGTATTGAACTCAAAGCTCATTGCAAATGTTGAACTAAACGCAGCCTGAAAAGCTCGGCTCGAAATATATAATGCAGTGTAAAGCCCAAAAACCAAATAAGAGCCACTCGGGCCAGGAAATTTCAGGATTTTGCATTTTCATTCACACTTATATTCATGTTAAAAAACTTTTGCGTCATCATTTTCTTCTTGTTTTTAGTTAATAAGTGATAAAAAGTATGACAATTAGGTAAGATTTGGCGTGATTTGGTGGATTAGGTATACAATATATAAGGACAATTTGAACATGAAGGTTAGTGAGGTTTCATTAATTGGGTCTCTGAGCAGTGTCATTGTTTTGTATGGTATGGAGCTGTGATATTTGGACGCAACAGTGAAGCAGGTTTTTATGTACATTTTTGTTAATTAGTGCAGTTATGACGTTTGCTTTACGAACTAAAGCTTGTTATTCACAAGTAAAAGAATATTGGGAAGTAAATCAATCATTGGAATCCGGTTTTGTCATAGGAACCGGTTGGAACATATGATGATATGACCTCAAAATGCTTTTGAGAAGAAGATGGGACTTTCACAAAATGGCCCCCTTCGGATAGGGTGGGAGAGTCTCAAGAAAAGAAGATAAGACAAGGTCCAAAGCTCTGAGAAGGATTTGGGACTAGAGGAGGTTTAAGAAGACATGGTTCAAAGCTGCAAATTTCTTCCACTTCAGCAAAACATTGTTTTAAGTTTCTTCTCTTAAGATTGTTTGATACGTATCCTCACAGTCACGCAGCCTCATCTGTTTAAATTCAAGCTGACGCTATGAAATGTCTGCATTGTAACGAAATGCATGAAATTTGGTTAAAGCATTGCATGCGAATCAACAGAAGCTCCTGCAATTTACTTTTCATTAGATGTGATCAACGTTGTTGCAGCTTTCATGTGCGGATATATAGATTTGTTTTGTGCATAGAAGAGTACGATTTGGCCATTTTGAACAAAAGGCCTTCAATGCTCTGGCGAGTAGACGTGAACGATTAAAGATTGGATCCATTCGTTGAAAGGAGCAGGGATGGGGCTGGAAGAATGTAGGAGATGAGAAGAAAGAATCGGAACATCTAACAAAGAATCAAGCGCAATGACGTGATAGGATTCATATGGCCGATCCCACTTAATGAGATAAAAGCTTGATTGTTGTTTATGATTGTTAATCGACAAAACGAAGACAAAATAGTCACATTGACTGACAACAGGCACGCAACTAGAGAAAAGAAACGGAAACTGGGAAAAAGATTAGATAAGTTGACCAAGGAAGAAGTAGAACTGCGTGCAAAGAGCATGAACCGCCAAGTAAAGGGAATCCAACAAGGCTGAAAGACAAATTGATGGAGACCTTAAGGCCCTCTTTGGTATGTGAGAAATTATGATTATGTTACGTGAGATACATTTCATCAAAACTCTCTGTTCAGTAAATATATTTCAATTCATTCCAGGGTAATCACATGTCATTCTGCAGTGATTAAAAATATAAGGCCAAATGCATTTTCAAGAAAACAGAAAATGAAGACAGAAAAATATTTTCATTTCCATTTTCTGTGAAAATGAAAACTGAAAAACGCAATAAAATACAATGTGAATGGTACAGATCTTGATCAAGTTAATAGCGGAACTACTAAATAATAAAAAACCAGCCCGGCTCCGCCCTGCTTCGATCCCTGCCTATCCTCATCTAAGAATCACAGACAAATAGCTTTGATATAATTTGCCATGTTACCTTAAGATAACTGAGGGCCAGAAAAAAAAAAAAAAAAAAAAAGCTCTGAGATAAGTTCCAACGAAAGCAAAGACAGCTCTGGCGACCATGAGCTACTCTCTAGCAGTTCTTTCTCATTCAATGCCAATAACACAATGGATGGCTAATTCAATTGCCAGCTCCTTCAATTTGATGTTGCTTTACCTTGCAAGATCAACTTCCAACGGGAAGAGGAATCTCAGAACGGTTTCTTTTCAAAGGAAACCAGCCCGTGGACTCCGCCTTCAACTTGTGCAGCTCCGGTTCTTACCTGCAACAAAACAAGAGCATAACAGAACTGCACAATTATAAGCCTCATAAGCACAGGCGAGAGGTTACAAACAGACCAAACAATTACTCGTTTCACTAAAGCTTCCACCACAAACAATGGGCTGTTATGATCTAATTTCCATATGGCACGAGGTTCGGCTTTCGAGTGGCAAATCAGGCAAGAGGTACATGAATGCTAAACAGTGAAGTTCAGCTAATTTATCAATCAGATCCATCGGCCTTTTGTAGTCTATATGAAAGAAAGGACATAGAGGGCCACATTTCTCTCAGTGTTCAGTTATATTTGGAAGTGTCTTCTATTGCAACAAATTTCCAACAATCATGTTAAAATTATTCTATCAATCATTACCAGTTAAGGATTCTTCACGATGATTATACCCCATAAGGCAATTTGCAATGGGAAATTTTATAACAAGTGTTCACTTACACAATAAATGATGAATGGGTACTGTTATTGTTAATGTAAAATAACCGTATGATAGTGCCATTTTCCTCAGTTTCATCAAAAGATTTCAAACAACATTATTCACAAAAAAAAAAAAACAATAATCTCTCAGTTCTCCTTTAACAAACAATGTTTCAAAGAGAAAGGGAATGCTCTCAGATAAAGGATCTGTTGGGCACTCCTTGAGCATACTATATAATATTTTAAAGCATCATAAACTGTAATGCTCCCTTAATTAATTACTTAACAAGTACCCTAACAGCACCATTTGACAGATTCCGATAAATAAAGAGAAAATGTCCTGTGATCTTTTCAGACAATAAACTTCAAGCACCAACCAAAATTCAGACAACTTATTAAAACTTTTGAGAAAAGTAAAAATCAAAACAAACCTCTTTAGAAATTGTAACACTATAGAATGACCATACCTCTAGCCTCAGTGTTGTTTTTATCATGTCATGAGCATCTTTTAAAGACTGAGCTCCAAGATCTTGGAAACCTTGCTTAACAGCTTGCATGGTATAAGGGACAAACTTCAAGACAGATCCTTTATCTGCAACTGCCCCAACCACACCCTGGGCAATCTTTAGTTTGGATGTGTCACCCAAGTATCTTGCATCACTCCCTTTAGTCATCGCCTCAAGTGAACCCATGCCTCGGTACTTTTTCAATCGACGGCCATCCTGAATAAGCCAAAAGACACTTCACTAAAATAGGACAGAAAAATCATCCATAGGAACCAAAAGAGTTCATACAAAGATCATAAATGCAAACTTATCTGTTCAATTGCCAAAAGGTTTCTGCTGACACAATTTAAAAAAAGACCAAGCCGATAACCAACTTTTCATGTGACAGCCAAATCAACATTTAGACTAAATCAATTTTATGCATTTGTATCAATTAAGTGATGCACACAGTAGTTAATTCTGCTGCGAAGCTAGATAAAAGCAAAATTTTAACCCTGCATCCATCGGGTCACATGACAGGACAATCTGACATGTTCCAAAAAAAGGATAGCCATATATAAGAAGTAATTTCTCTTTGCTGGCTTGGGAAGGCAAGAGGTACCTGTACGTCTGTGTAAACAGAAGTTATGAAGTATACTGCATGCCCCGCCATGTTAACCCTTACAGGAACATCAAATGACATATCAAATATTTGTTTGGATCTGTTCTTGGACAGAAACTAATAGAATTCTCAGCTTTCCTTTTAAGTGCTTCTGAAAGATTTTAATCAAATTACTGCTAAAGAAATAACGTGTATAATTCCCTAAGCCAAAAGTTTGGTTTTAATAAAGATTTATGATCTCAATTCTTGCATTTATTTCTTCAAATGCTAGAGGATACAAAAGACAGAACAAGTGAAAACTTCATTTTCAAACTCCAACCAACAGAGTATCTATGCATAGGAAAGTTATAAAAAATTTTTTAACTAGAGATCACTTGAAAAGGAATGTTCAGTTGACCATTCATAACCACTTGCAAACAAGACATAAGGTTTCATTCTCAATAGTAAGATGTAATATGGTGCAGAATACAAAGACATAAGACTCACAAAACACTCCAGCAAGATATTCAAAGTTCTTCATCTGACCACACCACATGTCAATACCAAAAGAGATATAAAGGAAAGAGAGATCATTTTTCACCAATGAGACACATGTGGCATCTTATTGAGAGCAGAAAATTACACTTAAACAGTAGTAACTACAAATTACCTGAACCACATAAGCACCAGGAGCCTCAGCACTTCCAGCTAGGAAGCTTCCCATCATCACAGTGGATGCCCCGAGGGACAAAGCTTTGACGATGTGCCCTGAGTTTGAAATGCCACCATCAGCAATGACTGGCACACCATATTGAGAAGCAAGGGATGAAACCTTGTAGACAGCAGTAGCCTGAAAAGTTTACATGAATGAGGTAATTAAAGAAATCTTAATCAGAATGAGTGCTTAAGGGAAACAATCTAAATGAACATTAACAATATTACTTCAAGGACACGGACTCATGCCATCATCTCAGCACACAGTAAATGGAAAACAAAGAAATAGTCTATAATAAGTTATACCTGTCCACGTCCAACGGCACAAACCTCCTGGGTGGTACAAATAGAACCAGACCCCATGCCAACCCTCAAACCATCAACCCCAGCCTTGATCAAATTATCTGCCTGGTACATTGTGACAACATTGCCACCAATGACATCCAACTCAGGGTACGTTTTCTTCACGTACTTGATCATGTCAATCTGATAAAGGGAATTTCCCTGAGAACTGTCGAGCACCACCACATTGACACCAGCCTTGATGAGGTGCTGCAGCCTCTCCTTATCGGCCTCTCTCGTCCCAATTGCTGCTCCCACCATCCACTCTCCATCTGCATCCACTGAACCCCCTCCCACCAATCTGGGGTACCCCTCAACCTCTCCACATCCTCTCTCCCTGCAACATCTACTATCTCTCCTCCCTTCACTATTGGCGTAAATTCATTCCCTGCCTTCTCCTCAAAGTAGCAAATCATCTTTGCCAAATCACAATCCCAAGGAGCAAAATCAGAGGACTTGACCATGTAATCAGCCAACCGTGTTTCCTTGTCTTTGAGGTTCATCCAACCAGACTTGGTCACATAGCCCACCAACTTTCCACGGCAATCACCAGAGTCTGTGACCAGGATGCAAGGAGCGTCAGCAAAATCCTCAAGGGAGATGATGGAATCGGGGGGATCGAAAGACAGGATTGGAAAGGACTGGGAAGCGGGAGGATTTGGCCGCTTTGACCAGGGAGGCTTGGTCAGAGGGAGGGATATTGGCATGAATGATGCCAATGCCACCAAGAGCCGCCATGGCTCGGGCCATGGAGGATTCTGTGACAGTGTCCATTGGTGAGGAGACACATGGGATGTTGAGGGAGATGTTGCGGGTGAGCTTGGTGGAGAGGTCAACCTGTTCCACTGGGAATCCTATATACCCCGGGAGGAAGATGACGTCATCATATGTGTAGGAGTAACCTTGATGGAACAGCTTCTGCGCCGAATACCCATCCTCGAACTCCATTATCCTGCAGTAGTAGTCAAAACCAAACATGATCATAGAACTCCAAATTAGACCTGCGGCGTTTGGCAGGCTTCCTTTAAATTCAAGATCAAAGTACAAACTTTCTGATAAACCTACAACGCATTGAGTGGTGAGAATAATGGGTAGACTCTGAACACTATTATACTCTTTTTTTTTCTTTCGCACCAAATATAACGGAAAAAAATTTGTCATCGTTACAACATTTGAGTGAAAAACAACATTAACATTTCTATTTGTCTTTCACAATCCGCTCTGTTTTTCACAGCATCAAGTTCTGTCCCCTCATAATCTGAACAGATTACATCAATCTAAAGCCTGCTCTTTACGATCATCCAAACTTCTCGACCACTATTGGGACAACAAAAATATGGGCAACCGCCGAAATGCTAAAGAACACCGTAAACCAAGAAAACCTTGGCACATCAGATAGGAGCGACAGCAAGAAACGTGACCCATGAAATAAAAGCTAGAAATCAGCAAAAGAGGAAAAAAAGAGATTTCGACCCACAAAAAGAACTGAAGGAAAAGAAAGGGAAAAAACCGATTGATACTTGATGCAACGCCGGAGTATGAGTCGACAAGCACGAGCGGTCGCAGCGGCCGAGGCGTCAAGGGAGGGTCGCGAGGAGCCTAGGTCAACGGCGTAGGCAGGTGGGTCGCCGCCGGTGAGCTCGGCTTGCGGTGGCTCCGGCGCCGCGGCCGGTGGAACGACCGGAGGAGAGAAGGAAGAGATGGGATGATTTGGGAGAGGGGAAGAGACGGGAGTTCTTGAAACGGTGAGTTTTTTTTTTTTCTTTTTTCTTTTTTATAGGGTTTACATTAATTTCATTTTTTTTGTCGATATTTCACGAGAAAAGTAAATAAATAAAAAAAGAGAGAAACCGGAGGGTTGAATTTTTTAAATGGAAGGCCTGCCCCGAGGCGGGAAGAAGACAATAATATACCGTCACCAGCTTTCCTGCCCCGACCTAGAGGTGTTAAAATGGGTCATTGTTTATAACAAAAGATAGTTAAATGGGTTTCACAATTAAATATTTAAGATAGGTGGGTCTTAAGTGGGTTTTTAAATGGGTTGGGTTGAAACTTGAAAACTTATCTTTTAAAAAAAACATTATAATTTCTCCATTCTTTCTTTAACTTTATAAAAATCGAAATTATAATTTTTTTATTTTTATTTTCTCTTTTCTTTTTATTTCTTCTTTTTATTTCTTTTTTTTTTTCTTTCTCCTTTCTCCTTCGATCGCCGACACGGTGATGGACGGCGACCGCCAGGCGAGCCTCGAGCTCGCCGGCGTCGGGCGAGCTCGGGCTCGCCGGATCTAGTGAGGTGGAGGCCTTGCCGACACCCGCCGAGGCTCGAGCCTCGCCGTCGGGGCGAGACTCGAGCTCGCCGACGTCGGCCGAGGCGCTCGAGCCTCGCCAATCTAGCGAGCCTTGAGCTCGCCGGCGTCGGCGAGGATCGACCCTCGCGGTCCGGCGATGGGCGAGCTCGAGCTCGCCGACACCGACGAGCCTCGAGATCGCCGGATTTGGCGAGGCGGAGGCCTCGTCGGGCGAGCCTCGAGCTCGCCGACACCGGTGAGCTCGAGGCTCGCCCGTGGCCTGCGCCGACGTCGTCGTGGCCGGCGACCGGCCAAAGAAGAAGAAGGAGGAGAAGAAAAAGAGAAAAAGAAAAAGAAATTTATATTTTAAAAATAAAATAAAAATAATTAAAATTTTAATTTTAAAAAAAATAATTAAATTTCGATTTTTTAAAATAATCATTTTAAATTTTATAAAAATTGTCCATTAAATTTATATGGTATAAAACTATTTTAGCAATACAATTTTAAAAAAAATAATATATATAAAAGCTTGGAAGTATTTTAATAATATAATCTTAAAAATATATATAGGAATAAGTTTTTCTAAATTTGTTAAATATGAAAATATTTTATTAATATGAGTTAGGTTGGGTCGGGTATGGGTTGGGTATGGGTCGGGTCGGGTTTGGGTCAAAAAATTTATATTAAACATAAATGGGTCATAAATGGGTTAATGGGTCAATTTGGGTCGGACCATTAATGACCTGACCCAAACCCGACCCGACCCACCGTTTAACGGCTCTACTCCCGACCCCACCTCTACCTTTTCGGATGCGGATGCCCCGGTCACGTGCCAATTTGAGCCCCCAAGTAGGGGTGACTGGTTCCTAATTCAGTCCGGTTCCATTCCTGGTCCAGTCCAGTTCCAACTAGAAACCGGGAACTGAACCTAGAGGATCGGTTCCCATTTTTTGGGACCGGGGATTGAATTGAGTGGTCCGGTTTGGTCCAATAAACTAGCCACTTAGCAAAAAAAGATTTTAAAAATACTATGGTAATTATTATTTTAGGATTTATTGCTATTTCAAGAAATTAAAAAAAATTATATTTTTTAAAAATTCGATCCGGTCCAGTTCCTCACCGGAATCAAATTGAAAATCACTAATTATATTTTTATGAAATTGGGAACCGAACCAAATCGGCTGATCCTATTTGGTCTAGGTGGCTCCCGGTTCGGTCGGTCACTCTTATCCCAAGATCTACAAAACCAAGTTGGGGAACGTGTGAGCTTATTGAGGTCAACTTGTCAAAGCATTTAAATTCCCAATTCATGGATATATTCTTCAATCCCAATCGAGTTTGACTATAATTCAAATCTCAAAATTAAAATGTTGTGTTTGTTTTGCGAAAAGTGAATAATTTAGAAAATATTTCCATAAAATTAATTATTTATATCCCTTACAAAAATGAATGAAATAAATTTATTTTTATTGTCTATAAAAATATGTTTATATATAGATTATTATTATTGATACCAAAACCGTTTTCAATGATTAGTGATTTTAAGCAATATAAACAATTACTTTAATGATCTTTACCAAAAAAAAAACAATTACTTTAATGATAACATTTTCTAAATTTTTATTTTCTTAAGAAAAAAACAGAGCGTAAAGTAGCTTAAAGTGAGAGACCTCACTCTTTGCTAGGTGGGTGGTCCTCGTACTTAATCATGGCATCGCCAACACGAGTTTGTATTCAGTAGTCGATGAGTTAAATCAAAAACTAATTCTATATAGAGATGAAATCGAATTTTTTTAATATTAAATAGCTAGCAAGTCTTACCGAGTAATTATATTGTATAAATCTTGATGCAAAAATATAATTTTACATCATGAAATAAGAAAGATATATTTTTATTTATTTGGGAAATATAATTTGCAACGTTTTTTGTTTTTTTTTTCTAATAAAAAAAGAGTCGATTTCAAACTTGATGGTGTCATATTAAGCAGAGTTCGAGTTTGAGAAAGCCAGATTAAAAAATTATGTTAAATTGATCTGCATCAATCAAACCTCTCCACATTATCGGTCGCACTGAAAAGATCTCGAAGCTTTGTCCCTGCACTTAAATTTCGAAAGCAGCTCAAGAAGATCTCTTTATTGTAATCACGTGTCTTTATAGAAGTTTTCATTCGTATCTGAATCATAAATTTGAAACAAATCATTATTAAGATTGACATGCGTAGGGTGTCACCCAAGATCAGATGACCATAGAGGATCTCATCTCTGGCATTTGCTTGATTGGAGTAAAAATTTACAGACCGCAAAATCTTGCCCATTTATCAGTGGTGAGACCTTTTTTTTTGTCTCACTCCTCTCTTTTACATACATATGTGGGGAAAAGTACCAAAATATTCCTAAACCTTTTTCTATCGGTGCCAAATTCGTCTTAAACTTTTTAATTAGACCAATTTAGTCCTAAATATTTTCACATTGGTATCAATTCAGTCCATCCGGCTAATTTAAGCTGGAAATTTCTGACGTGGCCACCGGCAGTCTTATGTGGCGCCACGTGGATAAATTTTATAATTTTTTATATTTTTTCAGATTTTTTAAATTGTTTTTTTCTTTTTTTCCTTTCTTTCTCTTTTTTTTTCTCCTTAACCCTAGGCCGGCGCCGGATGGACTGAATTGATACTAATGTGAAAATATTTAGGACTAAATTGATCAAATTTAAAAGTTTAGGATTAAATCGATACCGATATAAAATGTTTAAAACTATTTTGATACTTTTCCCTACATATATGTACACAGTGCTCAATCGAATTCCAGACCTAATAATCTTCTGCCTCACTCGTAATTCCTTTACCATCAAGCCTGCATGCTTGTTGGTGACTTAGGGGGTGTTATCGATCGTCATTCCACTCTTTATTGGAATTCAACTTTGTATAAGGATATAAATATTTACTTATAATAAGGTATTTTGTTAGGTCAATTCTACCATATCCCTCTTTTCATAGTTGTAAAGCTTTCCATCTACATTCTAGGCGTAAAGCACACGCGTTCAAAAGGTTTCATATTTTCCAGCTTCTTCTTATCCCAATTTGCAGACTCTGAAAGATACATCACCATGAAGAAAATTGGTGCATCTATGGTGCCCCTTACTTGTAAGTCGTCATAGGTGCGCGTGAGGCATTGGATAAAATGAACCTCACTTGAAACTTACTTAATTATTAGTGCACGTGAGCTGAGCTCACATTGGTTGCACCTAATTCGTGCTTAGAATTTATAGTTATGTCGTCTAATGCGACAACTCCAAAAGCATGAACATGAGTGCTCCAACAATAGAGAGATAGTTCATAATTCAAAGTTTCATGGAGTTGGCGATTTTAGGGAACTTATACAGTCAAGTGGAAAAAAAATATGAACTAGCTTGAAGAGAGAGAAGTAAGGTTTATTAGGAAGTAAATGGCTAGATGGTAACATTTCTATGAACAACAAAAATATTTTTCGTTTATTTATTTTAATAAATGATATTAGAGACCATTTTTTGAAAAATATTTTTTAAATCATTTATTTTCCGCGACAAATTGAGCCTTAGATATGCCTTTACCGTGGGATGGTGAGTACAAAGGAAAATAATGAAAGCATTTGTTATTGACTAATTATTTTAAGCGATAAAAATAATTAATTTTAAGAAAATATTTATTAAAATATTTATTTTTTGTGAACAAAACAGAGCCTAATTGGATTCAAGTTGATTGTCAAAATTATGTTCGTTTTATGTTAACCGGGTGTCTTTCGAATGACACATGTAGTGTCATGTACTTATCAAGCGAGTCAGCAGTGATCTTTTTCATGAAAGGTAGATTATTGGTTATTTTAATGTGTAAATTGTCAACTTAAAAAAAAGTGGTGTGGTGAACTTTTATTAAAAGTATAACGTATTATAACATTTTCTCTGGAAAGATAAAAGAGAAAAGGACCATATTTTCAAATAAGTAACGCGTTATTGTAAAGTATGAAATGTTTTTGAAAAAAACAGATAAGACTGTGAAATCTTTATTTGTATTCTTTTTCTCCTCTCTATATTTTTTACCAAAAAGAATATTTATGATACAACTTTTCGATTGTAGAAAGATTTCATTAAAATAATCACATATGTTTTTTGGGCATCGTGCCGGAAGCGCTGTAATGTCCTGCTATCTATCACTAGTCAAGTGTCCGACCCCCCCAAAAAAAAAAAAAACAAACTAGTAAAGTGGCTTTTTACTTCTTCTTATTTATTTATTTATTAACTTTTGGAAGTCTAATTCGTTTTCTAATGTTGGATTTATGTGAAGTTGATGGGCACGATTCGAGTCTACAATTTGTAGTGGATTACGAGGTCCCACAGCGCACATCAGAGAAAAAGCTGAATGCAGAATTACTTGATGTTTTCTAAAGGACGATGTCTCTAATGAAATATCCTTTGGCAATTGTGATGATTTGGACGTAAACTTTCAAACATATCAAATAAATGCACAAGATTTCGCTCGTGTGATAAATCTAGCACCGGTCAAATCCTATCCAAATTTTTTGCTATATTTGGATGTCACAACTAATATGTATAAATACTGAATTACTAGTCCTATTTTGACATTGCAATGACATGAATATAGATACAGAGAAAAGAAGACATTAAAAATGTTATAACTTTCAACGATGTTCCTTTTGATGCCAAAACCTTTTTGAGTGATCACTTGAGCATCGCATCGTCACTTAAACACCCCTAGAACAAATTCTGGCGATTCGTTTTATGTGGTGTTTTTATTAAATTTTTATGTCCGATGTGGCATTTCTAAAACTTTGAAGTCCAATGTGGACAAATATTGGTCAAATCCTCGTTGAGAACCGCCATATCTCTCCTCCTCCTTCACGTTCGTCTTCATCTTCTTTGTCTTCATCTTCAATTTCTTTGTTCATGTTCGTATTCAACTTCGTCTAGTCCTAAGGCAACCAACGAGACCAAGACAAAATTGAAAAAAGGCAAAAAAGTTCTATTAAATTCTCTCCTTCTGAAGTTGCGACACATGTTTCGTGAATCTGCAATCTTAAACTATGGAGCTTCGGCAAGTCTAGTTGATTATTTCCGTAGTCATCGTGATTTCACAGGTGGTCGGTCCTCCTTCCGTGAGGGTCGGAGATGGTTCACAACAAAATTCGCCCTGAAGGAGCCCAATTGGAACAACGTTATAATTCGTTCTCTTAAAAGAAATGAGCGAAAAATAGAAGAGGAAAAGAAGAAATCAAGAGCGAAACGATTGTTTTCCAATCTCGATCTGTGGATCGCCGTAAAAATTCATAAGGTGAATTGCCCCAATTTGAGGAATGATGGTTAGGGTTCATTTTGGATTTTACCCCAATTTGTTAATTTGGGACGAATAAGATGTCCAAACAATGGGGTTCGGATTTAATAATGCTAATCCACTTTGACAGCGAGCTACTCCAGACGGTTTATATTAAAACATTGCCACGTAAAATTTTTCAGTCATACCAATCATCGATGGCATCAAAGTGATTGTTTATATATATAATAACAAAAGTGGCCCTCAAATGACTACTAAAAATATTTTGAAATTGAAGTGAGTTTTATATAAATGTTATGACATTTATGGTACCCTTTTTCCTGTTATAATCTAAATGGAAATGTTAGTGACCATAGATTGGCCTGATAACAAGTGCAATAATCTATGCGGACTCTTCGGTGTTCCCTCCATATGGTGATAAACTAAACCAATTAACTTCTTATAGAGTTGGGTGATGGTCATAGATGGAACATAACTAGTCTGTAATTATACACTTATGTGTTGCACATGGCCCCCTTAAATATCCTTTTGAGTGATTGATGATCTCGTGTGCATATGGATTCACATTACTTTGAGAGTCCACGAAATTAGCTCACCTACAGTATTGCACAGCTAAGATGTTTGAGGATTGCCTGCTTTTTTTTTTTTTTTTGAAACGAAATAGTTTTTCATTGTACTTAGGATGCGAAAGACCTTTTATTTCTCACTTTATGATCACCATCACAATTAGATTTCCGATCGCAATGACCTCAATTGTACTGGACCACTGGCACAATTAAATCTGAGGTCGTGTCAAGGTGACCACCACCACTACCAGTGGCATCGACCCAACCACCACACCTCCTTTTTCTATAGATCATGTCCGTGAGAATCAAATTGTAACATCTCCTCCTCCTAGTGTCATATGTACATTAAGAATCTCTAATACTTAAACAGATTGTACCAATTTCTCATGATCTTTTCGAAAATATAAATCACAAGTCGGGCATCCATAATCTACTTGAAACCCACCTTCGTACTTACAAGTACATGTGATATCTCACACTAATTACAAAATTAACCACCTCTGCTTCCACAGTATTTATACAAAATTCTTAGATTGCAAATTAGACAATCAGCTGCTTAATGGTACCGTTGTAAAACCGTCGAACCATCATAAATAACATGCAATAGTCTCAAAAATAGGAATTAGGCTGTGAAGAGATGTGTTTGATTATAATCAATCAATTTTGTTTCTTAATGATTTCAAAGTTATCAATTTTGAATTATAACTTTTAGTGTACTTTGTAAACGACTTGTCATATATTGGGTGACCTGTTACGTTAAATCCAAATACGTCCACAGCTCTCTGGGCAGAAGCGGGCCCGAGGGGTACTCGGTGCCAAATTTGCCATAAGGAAAATCATAAGCATGGGCATGATACATATCATTTCTCCATTGAGCGCCGTTTCTTTCAAAGAAATGAATTTTGCTAAAAATATTTTTCAAGAAACTTATTTTCAAGGATTTCATATTGCTTTAATATTTTACAAATAATATGGAAGTCATTTTCTAATGTTGGTTCTATGAAAATATTGAAACAGGCATTTGAGAAAAGACTTTATTTTTTGGATGTCGCATCACTGCTGGCATCGACTTCTTTTGGGCCGCGAGATGCAACCTCTTGTGGTGGAATAGATCGGGGGTTGAGAATCTCAATTGGGTCGTCTCCTTCCTTGCCGGCAAAGACTTCTATAAGTGCATTGCCCAGTTCTCTTTTGATGCTCTTTGCTATTTTATTTGGAGGCATAGGAACAACATCCTCTTTAGAGGAGAGATCTTGACCATTCCAGCGGTGAAGAATCAGCTCTTCAAAGTTGTTAGAGACAAGGCCATCACTTTTAGGAGTATGGATGATACATTTAGAAACAGGAGGTTGCAGCGTAGTTGGGGCATTTATCCGATTATCTTCTCTGCTGGGGACTCTTATGATCTTGTAGGGCCCTAGCTTGTACTTGGGTGCTGCCTTGTTGCTATCCTTGCAGGTGGCTTGCTCCTCGGAGATTCTTCACTTTTGTCGCTGGTGGATACAGTTTGAGGTTTTGGGGGTCTTTCCAGCCTTGCGTGGCCTTACGCTGCCTCTTGTTAGATCTCCTTTTGCCTGTTGTTTTAGGCTGTTCTCTGCTTGTTGCTCTGCTCTTTGCGGACTTCTTTTGCATTCGGCTCCCTTCCATTCACTTTGACTTGTTGTTTTGTTGAGTGCAAGTTTTGTGGCGTCGAATCTTGTGTATTCGTTGGTCAAAGCTCAATATATTCTTACCATTAACCAAGAAAAAAAAAGACCTTATTGACATTTGAATTTTTCCAACAGGTCAAACTTAAGAAAACTTGAGATTCGATATCCCCGACGGTGATAAAACTTGTTTCCCGAACAAAAACAGCCGAATAATTTTCCATAGGGTCTCAATTTCAAATAGAAATGAGGTGCTTGCATTGTTTGTGATTAGGTGTCGATTTCTCAATAAATCAAGAGTTAACTTTTATGTTGACTTTTTGGTCCTTTTATGTTGACTTTTGGGTCAATTCAACTCTAAATAATTTTTTTTTATCAAAATATGTAAAAATGCAAATAAATGTCAATTTGATATCTACATGTAGAAATAGTTTTTTAGATTTCAAATTTTCATAAAAAAGGATCAAATGTTGACTTTTTTGTCAAACCGAAGATTTGGATGTTCGATCCAAAAATAAAAAATTCATTGATTTCTAGTCATTTTTAGATTCGATTTCTTCTATGCATTTGATTTTGGGAAAATAACAGTGGAAGTTCTCGGGCCCGATTCCATCAATTTCGAACAAGGGAATTTCGGAAAGGCGGTCAATCTTTTTGCGAAACTTTCTCGTCCCAAAGATCTCTATTACTGGTGAGGGTTTTGTACGAGGTGGATTTAATGAATGAATGCGCGATTAGCTGAAGACTTAGTTCCAGTCCAATGATACCGTTAGAGAGGGATGCGTACGTGGAATGACATGTTGAACTTTAAGGTCATCATTGGTCGGAAATTTGACCGCGAGACAAGTTTGTCTGCCAATTGAATATAGGTTTTTTTTTTTTTTTTTAATGAGACAAAAAAGTTCGAGTTAGCATTTGGATTTGGCCTAAAGTGAGTGTTTTTTACAAGACAAAAAAATTTCAGGCTAGAATTGAAACTCAATCTAATGTTGGTACTTTGAGAGATGTAGAAAAAAGTTTGAGTCAAAATTATGGATCCAACCAAAAGTCGGTACTTTTTAAGGGAATTAGGTCAATATATTTATAAGGAAAATACCAATTATGCTCCTCACTATTTATACTAAGATCACTTGGAATCCTCTATTTTTTAAAATACAAATTTGCATTCTCAGTTTTTTTTTTTTTTGGTCAGTCCTACTCTATTCCTACTCTACACTCACGCGCAGACTTGTGCCCTACCTCTTGTAGGGCGTGGGAGTCGCAACCCACTCTCGAAACTTACGCGTCCCTACCCCCATCCCCCCTGAGGAGGTGGAGATTTGAACCCCTCACCTCCCCCTTCCATGTTAGAAGGGTGGTCACTAGGGCGAACCCCAAGTGGTTGCATTCTCAGTTTTCATGTTACATATTTGTATGTCTATTTCATGTATCTCTCAGTTTTCAATCTATGTCGGACTGTCCATGGTTTGTACAACCTTGATAGAAGGTTGTGGGAGCCCGGTGACTTCGGATCGAGGTTGTGCACGTGTCACAACAACCGGTGATTGCGACGGCAATGGCGAGGTGGCGGCCTCCCACAACAGCTTGTGATGGTAGGTGGATGGGTTAAAGTTTGTTGATGCCAGGGGCTTTAGGGGTTTTGCATTTTGGGGGCTAGGGTTCGTTGCAATTTCAGAGTACGGATTTGCTTGGTGTGTACATACATACATACATATGTATTTATATATTCCAAAGGAGGGTAATTTGTTACTTTTAATCATCGGAGCTTGTCTTAGAATGGGGAATGGAATTCTGAATAAGGGAGGAGGGAAAGTGGTAACGAATTCCAGACCAAAAAAAAAATGGTAACGAATTGAAAAATGAGGAGGGTTGTTGTTATTTACCTAATTAATAATCAAATCTTTTTACTATAACTTTTGTATAAAAACAAGCCCAGTTCTCATAATAAGCTTTAGTTTTAGTCCAAATTCTGACCTGAACGTTTTTCGTATTATAAAAAAGTATCAACTTTCAGTCAGCATCTAGATTTATCATTCGTCAAGTTTTGTCTAATGATACTGTTAAACTCTTGACGTGTCATGGGATCATTGGACAAACTGAATGGAAGCCAAATTTTAATACCAACCCAAAGTTAGTGCTCTTCATGAGCCAAAAAAACAAGTTTAGGTTATATATGTGACTCGAGTTTAAATTGGTGCATTTAAATGAAAAAAAAAACGAGCTAAAGTTGATACTTTTTAAGAGAGTTAGGCCATAGAAACAAAGGCCAGAAGTGAATTCATAGAAATAAACTTTCTTGGGAAGAATCAATTGAATTTAGAAAGTGTTAAAAACCACGTATAGACATGAATAGGTTAGCTCATCAAAGAAAATTGGGTCAACGGTCTATTTTCAGCCATAAAATCTCTTTAGAGAGATTGCCATCATTTCACATTCGTAAGGACATGGCTATCTAACCTTTAATGTATGCTCTGACAAAAAAAACTCTAGTGTATGCTCTATTTAGAAGTCACTTTTAACCAACCGACCAGCCGACCAAATTTTTTTCTTGAATAATTACAAAGAGTGGGAGGGTAACCTTTCCTAAATGTTAATTAATTTTTTGTCGACTTTCTTTTAAACATAACTTTATAAAAACCCAAAAAAGAGGAATGCTTTTTAACAGCCGAGCAATTGTTTGTTTGCTAGATAGTCTATAATGGATGCCAACGAAGATAGCTAGACAACCCGTCACTAGGGGTGAGCATCGATCTAGGGTTGATGCTAGACCGCCTCTAAACCACCCCAACCTTGTTGGTCCTAATCTAGTCTCCAAGGGAACTAGGTTGGTCCTTAGTCCTAGGACCCTTGGATCCTACATTGTGCGGGTTGATTCTTAATCATGAGAGTTTAGAGTTAGTCCAACCCGGATTAACTTTGCACACAATATTATATATATATATGCTTTTGTTTACTTTAAATTCTAGCACCTTCTTTTCTATTCTCTTTACACTTCAATTTGTTATGTAAATTAGAAAGTAGAAACCCAAACCGAATTTGACAAAAATAAAATAAAATAGAAACCCTCTTCACTCATCTCGGCCTCGCTTGCCCACCTTGGCCTCACTTGCCTTGCTCATGACTCGCCTTTCTTCGCTTGCCTCACTTGCCTTGTCATTGGCCTTTGTTCACTCACCTTGCTCCTCACCTTTATTCTCTCACCTTGAATGTTCGTTTTTTTTTTTTGGTTTGTTGCTTTTAGCAAGTGTATGTTTATGTTATTACCTTATTTTATATTTATGTTTAATATATATTGAGATTCATAATTTGGTTGCTCAATGTCACATTATTGATGAATATATAATTTGAAATAGTATGTTTGTCCTTTTAAGGAATATAAAAAAGGAAACAAAAATAAAAAAAAATGGTTGGTCCTTGGTTGACCTTGGAATTAGATTGGACCCATAGGGTCGGTGTCCTAGGTCCTAGGCTTAATAGGGTCGGTTTTCGGTCTCAAAAATTGAGAATTAACATTATGTGGGTTGGTCTCTGGGTTAGGTGCTAGATCGGCCCAATTTGGACAATGCTCACCCCTACCTATAACTTAGAGCAATGTTTCTGAAGGACAAAGTTCACTTTAACGTATGAATTATATCGATCACCACAATTTCTGTGTTTCAAATAATCGCCATCTAATTCTGACCGTAAGGTGAACTTTTGAGTTTGATATCCACCAATCTATTAAAAACTAAAAGGTCTTTGATTCTCTTATCCTTTATTATTTTATCGAAGCCTATCGTTCTCAATTAACTCTTGTCACCTACAGAAGAAATCAAATGAACCCAAGTCACTATTCCACTAATTTTTAAAATACGATGAACACCCGCAATTATCTGTCTTGATCTAAAGCAATTTGCACATAATTAAAGAAATTCACATGAACGATTTTCAATTCTTGAGCTAGATATCCCTGATGCTCCAATAAATTGGGCCCCATTCTAGGTTGCTAAGAAAGTAGGAGATGTTGAACTTACACATAATGTTCAACATCGTGGTGGTCAAATGTGCTTTGAAAAAGTGTGAGACCTTTCGCAACCAATTTTGAAAAAAATGAATGATAGTAAAATACAATATATAAAAAGTATGTGTCAAATCTGGGAAGTTACATATTTATTTACCAATAATTCGTTAGGTGAAAGAACATTTCTAAAGGAACATTGCACTCGTTGGACATTTCTAGCATGAACAGACTCGTCCAAAAATTCATCTATATATAGGCCTCCCAGCTAAAGGAATGGCACATCTCTCTAGCAGAAACACAACTGGGTCACCTTACTCTCCTCCCTCGTTAGCAAACTTTGCTCATCATTTGGAGCAAACACATCGTCAGTCTCAGTGATTTTTCATCCTCCAGATTGTTATCAATGAAGAGACAGGTTAACATAACAGGGAGTTCGCTCCTCGTTCCATGTGTTCAGGACGTACTGAAGGAGAATCCGACCAGTCCTGAAGAGATACATCCGCGACGATTAAGAGCCTCCGATGGTGATCGCGGACGCTTGTTCCGGCTTGCCTCCAGTCCCCGTGATCGACGTGGGGAGGTTGGTTTCGGAGGACTGCGCGAAACCAGAGCTCGAGAAGCTGCACCATGCATGCAAGGACCGAGACTTCTTTCAGGTATATAATAACGGCTGCATTTCAAATACGAAGCGTTCAAGAAAGGGTCGAGAAAAGAGGTGGTTCATTGATTGAAAGAGATTAACATCCACGTAGTGTCCTTAGTGATTTGACTAAATGAAGGCTCTCAACGTCGTGACACATGTTGATGACGAGTAATTCAGACGCATTTGGTGTAGAATTTATGGCCACCATTTAATGTAGCCTATGAGATTTCTGTTGGAAGATATGCTCGTGAGAGCTCGTGATATTTGACAAGGGATTCGATCGGATCACAATTGTGTACAAATCAATTAAGGATTAGATTGAGATGTAGATTGATTTATAGAATTCTTTATTTCCATTTTTTATGTACATCTTGTACTATATTTACTGAACACTATACATTATAAATTATTGAAGATAGAATACAAAAAATCTTCCAAAATTCATCGTCTTCAGTCACAATCTCTTTGCCTTGCTCAATTCATTTTTGGTTTCTTTCATGGTATTAGAGCATTGAAGCTCCTGATTTCGCTTCCGTTCCTTTTTTTTTAATTGCTACTAAGGATCTTCAATCCTGCAAAGTAGAGTAAACTCTTCAATAAAGGAATCAAGTTTTGAAGTTTTTTTTTTTCATCACCATCATGACCTAGAATTTACCTTCAGTTTTTGGCGAGCATCCACAAGAAGCGAACGCAACAAACCAGGATTCGCCTTCTGCTGTTGATGTCCTCAGACCCCAAGAACAAATTACTTAGGCCCAAGATATTCAAACCCTTATGGCTCAGACAAATTTGGGGCAACCCATCTTGAGCTAGCCCATGGTAGGCCATCCTTGCCAGTGGCTGCCATTTTAGATGCAACCCAATCCATGGTTGTTTGGGCTGAGCCCAAATGCATCATCGCCACCAATGAGTTTCTATCCAACCCAATGGCAGCAAATGGGGCAAGCATAACCATCGGGTCAGATCTAGTAAATGCGTGGTAGGCAACTAGATTGGACGAACCGGGTATTGGAACAAATCCATACCCAGCTTTTTTTAATGTGGGTTGAACAATCTGGACATGGGAACGAATCCCTAATGAGGATTTTCACTCGAGTATCTGCCGTATCCAGTTGTGCTTGTCACTAGCTGACTAGAACCTAGCGACCCTTATTTGTGTCTACCATCGACGGACCAGAATTGTGGCTAATCAGCCAACAATTGACCAGGCTAGAGAACTACTCTAGGTGGTCGAGGAGTTCCGGCGAGCTCTTGTGACGGAGGATAAAGATGGGTTTCTCGATGGAACCGTCTCGATTCCCCTCGATGAACGCCTAGCTCGACATTGGAGGAAGTGCAATTAACTCGTCTGTACCTGGATCGAGAATTGCATATCTTCAGAAGTTGCAACCGGACTTCCATCGACAAAGGACGCACAAAACATGTGGGAAAATATCAAAGAAAGGTACGATAAACTGGATTAAGCAAAGATTTTTTCCCTTATGCAGGAACTCAGCGAGCTCAAAGCAAATGAACATGACAGTCACAACTTGCTTCAACAAGCTATCATTACTATGGAACGACCTTGAAGCGGCCGAAGAAAAACTTGATGGACTAGAATCAACGCTTAAACAATATAGAAAGCCACACGTTTCCTTTTGATTTTGAAAGAATCTTACCTTACCTTTCGTTCATAGATTCTGGCCATGGACCCAATACCACCAATCGGTCAAATCTTTCAATTGGCCGTTTAGGAGGAAAGCCAATGGCTTGCGTTGTCGGAACACATGAAGAGCGGTGAAAGCATCGCTTTTGCAGCTTGTGGTGAACAGCGAAAGGGAGCCAACAAAACCTTAAATCGAGAAAAGGAAAGGAGAGGCACGCTAGGGTTTGGTGGAGGAGATGCATGGGCCCTTAAAGAAGAAGGAATGAGTGGCCCGGATCGCACGTGTGGATCGAATGGCTCACAGGGTTCTGGTTTTATGAATGGATCGAATGGTGGACAAAAATCCGCGATTAATGGGATGGACGGTCAGATTTTTGCCATGTCATCAAGAAATTTTGGGTAGAATTTAAAAGGAAAGGGTAAATTATTTTATGAATATTGCAAATGACCTAACCATACAATTGACAATTGTTGGAAATTACATGGAAAACTTGGAAAAAAAGGGAGAAGGAAAGAATTTTCGGCAACTTACTAAGTCATTGGACCCATTGGCCAAAGTGTTGACCAACCCATTACATATGGACAATACTAACAACTGATGCAGGCATTGCAAAAATTGGATACTTCCAACAAAAGAGAAAGCTTTTTAGGTACCACACATTGCTTGATTAATTCCATTTCAAGAAAGGCATGGATAATTAACTCGGGAGCAAGCGACCATATTATCTGTGACAAAGGATTTTTTTCAAGTATAAATAAAGGCTTGAATTTTCCTGTTTCCATGCAATTACCTAATGGAAATATCACTCATGTCATTGTGATAGGAATAGTCAATCTCAGTCCGCTGATTACTCTTCAAAATGTCCTTTATGTCCTAGAGTTCCAATTTAATCTCATTTCAGTGTTGAGAGTTTGCAAAGAAAATTCATGTTAGGTATTCTTTGATGCTGATACTTGTTTCTTTCAGGCCATTTCGATTGGCAAACTGATGGGCTTGTGTAGTTTTTCTGAAGGACTATTTTTTTGGACAAATTTTCCAAGTAATTTCGACTTATCCTGCATTTCCTTAAATAAGCCATCATTATGTAACTTGACTACCAATGATAAGAATTTTATTATGCATTTGAGAATGGGTCATAGTGCCTCCTTTCCTTATCCTCAATGTCCCATATGTCCTCTTGCAAAATAGTCACGTACCCCCTTTCCATCTGGTAGTACTTGTGCTAGTGATATTCTTTCATTAATCCATGTGGATGTTTGGGGATCTTACCATACGACAAGTCATGATAGGTCTCGTTACTTCCTTACAATTGTAGACAATTATTCTCGTGCAACATGGATTTTTTTGATGCAGTCTAAAAGTCAAGTTTTCTCCCATTTAAAAACATTCATTGCACTATCCAAGAATCAAGTTGGAAAATCCATTCAACGGATTCGTACTGATAATGGGAGAGAGTTCTTCAACCATGATTGCTCCTCGCTCTTTTCATCTCATGGCATCCAGCATGAAAGCTCATGCATTTATATGCCACAACATAATGGGGTAGTTGATCGCAAACATCGCCACCTTTTGGAAGTTGCACGTGCACTGAAATTCCAAGCATCAATTCCAGAAAATTATTGGGGAGAATGTGTTATCATGGCAGCTTATCTAATCAACCGCATGCCCACTCAGATATTTAATGGGCGAACTCCTTTTGAACTACTATTTGGGAAGAAACCAAAGCTGAATCGTCTAAAGGTTTTCGGGTGTTTATGTTATGTCACAACAGTGGGTCCTTGGGACAAGATGAGTCCCTGCACTCGATGATACATATTCATGGGATATCCCAACCTACAAGAAGGGTATCAGGTTCTTAAGCAATCTACAAAGGAATTCTTGGTAAGTAGGGATGTTGTCTTTCATGAGAACATCTTTCCATTTAGTGAAAAGACATCTCCACATGAAGATTTGGGATTGTTGATTAGCCCTCGTAATTTCTTTTTGAAGAAGAATTATCTCAGGATCCTAATTACTTACCACTAGCACCAACGGCAAATGTTCCTTCTGTCCCTATGACTATTCTAGCAATGACGCCTATTTCGGATGAGAACTCAAGATCAAAGAATATCGTGGGAAACTTGTTTAGGATCCTTCTGCTGGTGAAGAAGTTTAGGATATCTCGCTAACGCCCTTTAGTGAGATAATGCCTTCTCCTCAAAAGGCCGATCTTCCACGACATTCCGGTGGACTACACGACCCCTAACCTGGACATATGATTATGTTTGTGGCACTCTTAATTCACCAGGTATTCAACACCCAATCTCATCTTATGTTTCCTTTCATAAACTTTCATCGGAACATATATGTTGCATTAGTCGCATATCAGAAGACAAGGAACCATCTAGCTATGATGAAGCATCCACTGATCCACGATGGAAAAGGCTATGGAAGCAAAATTACAGGCACTGATTGATAATAAAACCTGGGATCTCGTCTCGCTGCCTTCTAATTAGAAACCAATTGGCTGCAAATGGTCTACAAAATTAAATATCGTGCTAATGGCTCCATTGAACGATACAAGGCGCCATTGGTGGCTAAGGGCTTCATCCAGCAAGAAGGTTTAGACTATCACGAGACATTCTCTCCTATAACCAAAGACGTCACAGTCCGTTCTTTCTTGATCGTTGCAGCTATTCATGACTGGTCGCTACATCAAATGGATGTGCACAATGCCTTTCTTCACCGTGATTTAGATGAAGAAATCTATATAGATATTCCCCAAGGTTTACGGAGATAGGGGGAGAATAGAGTGGGTTGTCTCCATAAATCCCTTTATGGTTTGAAACAAGCCTCCAAGCAGTGGTATGCCAAATTTGCGAATGCTCTTCGCGATAGCAGGCTTCAAACAGTCCAAACATGACTATGCTCTATTCACATGGACTAAAGGTACGTCATCTATTTTTTTGATGATATATGTCAACGACATTCTCATTTTGGGAAATGATAAAGCTGCCATAGAAAGCTTCAAGGAATATTTGCATGCCACTTTCCACATTAAGGACCTAGGGGCACCAAAATATTTCATTGGAATTGAAATAGCTCGATTTGACCAAGTGATTTCTCTAAGTTAGCGGAAGTTTATATTGGAAATTATATCATATGTAGGTCTATTAGGATGCAAGCCGGCGTTATTCCCATCAAGCAGAACACTAAGTTGATGATGGCAGATTATGATGAGGGGATGTCTCAAAATGATGATCCTACACTCAGAGATCCATCAAGCTATCAAAAGCTCGTTGGAAAGCTTATATATCTAACTATGACTAGGCCCGATATCTTTTATGCAGTACAAATACTTAGCTAGTTCATGCACAATCCAAAGCAATCTTATTTGAATGCTGCCTTGAAAGTCATCAAATATTTAAGAAGTGCCAAGGACTGGGATACTCCTGTCTAGGAAATGCAACATGGAGATGACCGCATATTGTGATGCAAATTATGCAACTTGTCTCATCAGTCGAAGATCGATCACTGGATATTGCATTGGGAGAGTCACTACTTTCATGGAAGACCAAGAAACAACTAACTGTGTCTTTATCTTCAGCTGAAGCAGAGTATCGAGCTATGGAAAAAACCACTTGTCAAATAGTGTGGATACAAGGCCTACTTAAAGATCTCAGAATACAAGTGCAAGGGGCAACAAAGCTATTCTATGACAATGATGTGGCTCTCAAACTTGCAACAAATCTTATAGTGCACGAGAGAATCAAACATATAGAAGTGGATTGTCATTTAACATGAGAAAAAATTCAATAAGGAGTAATTGAGACGAGGAATTTGGACAATAGAATAGCCTGCTAACATCTTGACCAAACATTTGTGTCAAAGACAACACGCATATTTATTGAGCAAGCTAGGTGTCTTGGACATCTATAAGCCACCGGCTCGAGTGGGAGTGTTGGAAGATATGCTTGTGATAACTTGTGAAATTTGACAAGGGATTTGATTGGATCACGATTTTGTACAAATCAATTAAGGATTAGATTGAGATTTAGATTGATTTATAGAATTCTTTATTTCCATTTATTATGTAGATCTTGGACTATATCTACAAAACACTGTACATTAGAAATTATTGAAGATAGAATATAGAAAATCTTCCAAAATTCATTGTCTTCAGTCATGATCTCTTTGCCTTGCTCAATTCCCTTTTGGTTTCTTTCAATTTCAGTAGAATTTCTTTTCATTGGGTCAAGAAAGTGAAATTTCTGTGCCATCTTGCTGTGTTTCACTAGAATACTTAAAATAGGGCATTAAAATTCCAACGGAAGAAGAAAGGTGGGAACTTTAGATGAATTTGCAGATGCAAGTTCTTCGATTGTCTCTGTTATGAAGAATGCTGCTGATAAGATGAATTTATCTATTGCAACTTTCTTGAATTATGTTGGAATTGAAATCCCTTGATTACTAATCACTCAAGAGGTCAGAGCTTTCTATGTCTTTATCAAAATTGAACGCCTGTTTCTGGGTGAATAATGAGTGATAGTGTCATGTTAACAATTATTTAGCTTGCACTCACCAAATGGATGGAATACCTGCTCGTGTAGAATACTTGTGATCAAGTCTGACGTTTTCCCATGAAAGTTGAGATCGGTTAAGTAGAGAATTGCATGTTTGAAGGTTGGGAATCGATTTGGGTGAACCTCCATCTTCTTTTTCTCCCCTCCTTGGTAAACAATCCTCGATTAGGTGTTGGGATCCACCTCAAGCTAAGAACATTGTTGATGCAATGTCCACAATATGCAAAGCCAGGAATGCAGATTAGGTATTTGATAAAATTTCTGAGAGAAGGAAAGCTATCCTTTAAGTGTGTTCCATGGTTTACCCTTTGTAACGCATCAACCCAGATGCCACCCCTTGCCGCAATCGACGCACCGTCGCTTTGAATAATAGCATTCCTATAGCGATGGTTAACACTCGGAGTGACAAATCGAGTGTATTGGAGTCCTCAATGTCCAAAAAGTTGAAGAACCAAGCAACTACGGTTGAGATTAAAAGCACCCTAGGTAGATAGCTAACTAATTATTATATTAATAGGTTGTATTTTTTTTTTTTTTTGGTACTAGGAAACTATTATTCCATAAAAATAACTTAAACACAAGTAAGAGGATAATCTTTGAGGAAATTACGTATAATGCATACATTAACCACAATATTAAATTTTTAAGTAAATTTTTGTAAATTTGTACCAAGAATCAAAGTTGGAAATTCGCGATCATGACGATAATCTATGGAAATAAATTAAAGAATTTCCACATAAAACTAACCTTTCTTTACTTCGATATATGATTAGTGCTCAATGGAGAATAAGTTCATAACAAACATGAATGATACATTAACATGTAAATGGATGTGGAAAAAGTGGTTAGGATGAAAAAAGTTCTTTATAAGGGACGTTGCCAAGTTTTTCCTTTAGTAAAATTAAAAAAAAAAAAAACTAAGAAGAAAAAAAAGGTGAGAAATAATTTTAAATCAAGTGTTGGGGCCGCAAGAGATAATGTAGGGAAGAAGTACACCCAAGTACCAAAACTTGGTACAAGTGAACACATGAGTGTGAAAACTTTTAAAATGTACAATTTTTTTTTGAAAATTGGGGAAAGACTTGCCGGAGATCCAACGTGGTGTTATTTTATTAATAAAATCATCTATGTGGCTTACTGTAATGTACACTCAGCAATCCTTATCCCAAAATAATGTCTTTTTACCTGAATTTGATTTTCAATAAAAATATTAATTAAATGAAATTAAAAGGCTAAATTATATCAAAAATAAAAAAAAAATAGAAAAATCACCAAGGGCCTCCATGACCCTTGCCACCACTGCCCCTATAACATCCTTGATTCGGATCCCGTAAGGATCGGCCATAAGGTCCTAAAAGTATTGATCATGAGCCATTTGCCATGGATCGATTGATTCGATCGGCAAAGAATCATGGATGGGTCATGGTCTTACCGACCGATCGACTAGTCATGAATCGGTTGAGGTGTTGGTCCCATTTTCCACTAACCATATTGATGGGATAAGATCACCAACTCATAAGATGATTTTTTGATCATGAGAATTGGTCACGAGATGATTTTAGATTGGTAGATGGTCATGGGTAGATCTGACCGGTAGCATTTTCCGACCAAGGGTGATTCCGTCCAGCTATGCACTAATACACAGATGATCCAAATTAATCAAATGTGACCATCTTCCGACCAAAAATGCATCATTCCCTATTTAATTCTTAGTGATCAGAATAGAATCCTGAATTGGTGATGTTTGATCATGGATCGGTAATGCACTGGCCATGAATCCTATTGGTGGATCGAGTGTCGACCGAAATGAGCCCAGGGATAGACCTGGCTATTCCTTCATTGATTCTAAGGTCCATGAGTGTCTTGACTTAGTGCTAGGCCATGTGTAGCCTTAGGATTTGTCTCGAACCGATCAAAGGACAACTGACCCTATTAGCCAACCAATCGTCCAAAGGAATAGTTTGGGCGAATATGGGATGTCATGGCCGAATCTCGAGTGTACGTGATTCGATTTGTCAAGGTGTACCTAATGATCCATTTCCCAGCCCCGAAATCAACTTGGACGATAGAATTTTTTAGATCACCTTCTTGAGGAAAATAAAGACAAAGCGAAGAAAATTCTAGAACATTCTCATTTAATGGGAAGGATGACTCAGCACTTTGGATAGATATTTTTAGATTTGGTAATGATTGCCAAAGATTCGCCTTGAGAATTAAGTAAGAGACTCTTGGGCAAATGGACCAATCAAGAGAAGACATATAGAAGATTCTAGAATGTCTTACTAAATGCAAAGATGAGTCATCTCGCTTAGGTGCCTCTCGAAGATTTGGTAATGATGGCTCGAGATTTTCCTTGGAGAAAAAGTCGGTGAGTCATTTGCTTAGGTGTCCATGAAAGATATGATTATCATTACTATAATATTTTCTTTAGAAAATAAGTAGGCCAAGTCATGATGGCATTGTATAAATGGTCAAATAAGAATGAAATAAATAAGCCTCCTATCATTACATTAGGCTATTAGGTGTGCCACCTTTTAAAATAGGCATGACACCTTGCAACTTAGGCTCGCCACCTAAGTATTCTAGGCAGGCCACTTGGAGAATTTGGAATGGATTGCTTGGCTCGGTAATGAATACATCGAGTAGTATAAATATGAGGAGCCTTTCCTTATTTTCTTCACTTTGTCATCCATTTTCTCTTCCTCATTCTCCTTTCTCTCGGCCTTGCATCCTCAATCCCTCAAGCTAATTTAAGTTGGTCTTCAAGGTTGCCAAGGTAAGTAAGATTCCTAAGTCTTCTCTAGGGTGGTAATCTCCATTGTTGAGTCTAGTTAGGTGCTCACCGTCAAGCCATGGGTAGGATGTTGGATCTTCCGTATGGTTTTGCTCATGTTTGTGCTTAAATGTGTGCTTGAGTTGTTCACGCCCAAAATGAGGTCAAGGTTTGTTCGAGTTGAGCTTATTGTAAGGTAAGGTCGCCCCAAGCCATAAAGCCTTGGTTTCAGCATAAATATGATGCCAGGTCTAGGCCTCGCTTGGTGTGGGAATTGCTCGAGGTCACAAGGTCCTAAGTCGACAGTGAGGCGTGTTGATCTTATTCCTTGATTGGAATGGGGATTGCCCAAATCCATGAGGTCTTGGTAAGGCACTAAGCATGCTGATTTCTATAGTCCAAATGGATGTGGGGACTTTGTGCTTGGCATTGAATGAAACTGTGAGCCGAGGGTCATTCTTGATACATGTGCATCCACATTGGGTCGGAGTTGAGGTTTGTCAAGCTTTGGATCATCACTTAAGCGAGGTGTACCCAAGCCTCAAGGTCTTGGATCGGTATTGAGTTGTACCGTTTCCAAGCCTTGTCCGGTGCAGGGATTGGTGCTAAGTGATTGATTCAAGTTACGGACCAAAGATCCTTCCCGACATATGTATTAGTGAATTATAAGAATTCATGACACACACGACTGAATGAGCACGCCTTCAGGCCATATATTTGTTGGCTAAGAGAAAAGATAAGAATCAGTTTGTGTGATGCATTTGTACATGCACTTAAAGAGGAAAAAGCACTTGTTGCCACACAGCGTTGGTGCTGATGCCTCGTTCATTGAATGGGATGCCTCAGTTGAGCCGGAATGCCCTAGTTGAGCTAGGATGCTTGGGTTTTGAATTCAAAAGCCTCGGGAAGTTGGCCTAAAAAAGCCTTGGTCAAGCCGAGATGTTGTGGTCGAGCCAGGAAGCCCAACAAGAAGCTGGAAGCCCTGGTTGAGCCAGGAGGGCTTGGTCGAGCCAGGACGATGTTAAATGAATTTGCATGAGTGCTGATTATGCATAAGCATGATATGCTGATATATTTATTGATAAGCCAAAGGTAAGTATGTATTGAAGCATGTTGCGATGGACATCTACATGTAATCAAAGGTAGCAACAAGTTTGCTATTGATATGCCATCGACACTATTTGCGAGTGCTGTACTTGTTAGGTTTCGATGATGAGATGCTTTCCTAGTAGAGAAGTAGGAATTTTACTTAAGGAGTTTCCCCAAAACTCACCCTCTCATCTTTTAGTCTTGTAGGCATGGAAGTCTCACGTCAGTTTTAGGAGCTGCAATCATGCTAGAGGAGATAGGATTTCCCTTGGTTTATGTGGAAAATTTGTACTGTTATGTAAAAAGAAAAGAGGGCCCGTAAAGAAAGGGGTTTGTAAAAGTACTATTATAATATAAGTCAGTGTGTTTATTTTGATGTATGTCCCAGTCTTCTATTTGTTATTTGTCCAGGAAGTTATTTGTTCACGTTTCCGCATGTGCATGATAATAAGATAAAAAGAATCGGAATGGAGATGAGCCTAGGATGTCACGAAAATAACCCTGACCGCTCAAGACCCTAAAGATGGAGTTGGGGTGTATTCTCAGTGTGATACTCATAAGTGAATGATGAAACACTTGCACTGGACCATATATATATATATAGGCTTTATATGGGCTTGCTTGTGATAGCTGTACTCTGTAATCAAGCCACGAAAAAAAATCCTCTTACGTGATTTTTAAGGTGGAAAATTTGGTTCCCAGTTCCATGTTCAATACGGAGATACGAGTGACAAAGCCGTGCATGTCCGGATATGCGAAACTCCAGGGACAACCGTGGAGGGCACTAGCTGTCATGTTGCCTCAATCAACTCCTAAATTGTCATTTTCCTCCATTAATTACCTCCGCGAGGTCCTTTCTGGAATCCATAAATGGCATGAAGTGCCGTTTTAAGCACTCCACTCTTTTGCTGTAAATTTTGGAGATAGTTATCAAAATGGGGTTCTTACATTTATATCTTGATCTCTCCTAGCTCGAGCGATGTGGTTCAAAACCACTATATACTTATTGTTCTTCCATCAAACGACATTTAATCCAAGGCAATCCACAAATTACTCTGTACTCATTATCACTAAAGGGAAAAAGAAAAGAAAAAAAGAGAAAATGAAAAATAAATAAATAAGAAAAAGATAAAAATAAAAAAAATAATCGAAAGATGTATTAAAGATGTATTAAAATATTATTATAATTGTCAACGTCAATGGCAACCGTCCTACATGGTACGGTTAACATCCACATTAGAGATTTGTAGCTAAAATTGGTCGAATAGATTTAATTGCCGAAAAGTGAACATACTTAGCATTCAATTGGCAAAATTGAAATGCTTAAAACTGAATTGATAAAAATATAATAGATTTAATACTTTTTGGATAATTTCCCCTATTTTGCTCTAATACCATGTGAAATTTGTTGAGACCATTACTAATTGTTCTAAAAATTTAAGCTTTTAGATAAATGTGAGATTTAATGTTTAAATAATAACACACTTCTTACGCTTACTTTGTACCATCTTACCATCTTATCATGGTAGTTTATCCACACAGCATGATGGAATACAAAGTTAGAAAAACTCCAAAGCAAGAATTACAATGTTCCGATACACGAAGAGCATTTCACGCATTTTTCAGAAGGCAATATCTAAAATACAGACCACAAGCAAAAAAAGAATTACAATAATTAAATATTATCATATCATCTTACCTTTCATGGCCACAATTAAAATTTATTTTACGAATAATGAATTATTTGAAAAGTAATTTTCTATAAATAATTGCTTGAATCACTTAAAATGATTAGTCAATAGAAAAAGTTTTCATTGTCAACAATTTATGTCTAAATACTTTTTTAGATGATAAAAAAAAATTTACTCATTCATTTCTATAAGTGATACAGGTGATAATTTTAAGAAAATATTTTCCAAATTATTTATTTTCTACGAAACAAACGTACCTTGAGTGTTGGAAAATAATCAGAAGCATTTACAATTCAATCTACATTTTTTTTTTTTTACTGGTTTTCTGATATTACCACATACACAAAATTTAATAATTTTTTAAGCAATAACTAGTCCAACAATTGTTATAAACCAAGACGAGTCTATAAAAATTTTCGAGATCCAAAAGGACGTTAGACAAAGATCACGTGAGCCACGCCCACCCCAAGCCGCACTTGGACCTTGCATGTCCGAGTTAGCCGCTGACTGTGTCAAAGTCTCATTGGTCCACACTTCAATGATGTGGCGAACTTATCCCATGTACAATGTCAAACACATGGCAACCCAAGTCGGACTTTCATACGTGACATACATCTGATTTATACTGACTTGATGGTACTGTTACATCATTATTCTTAACCAAAGTTTGTCATGCAAAATTCCAAAATTCATGAATTATAGCACAAATCTCCATAAAATACAAATAATATGTCATTGGAATGGCTGTGTCTTGTACTTTCTAATGTTATAGAATTCACTACATGAATGTTATTGTATGAAAAAGATATGCGCCTCTAAAGTTTTACGATTTTCGATTCACTTCTCTGACTTGTTTCATATATGACAACTTTCAAATAGAAATGGGTTAAGCTTGGGTCAAGCCCATTATGGTTAGCCCGTGTCCAAAGCCCAATAAATTGCAAATATTTTATATATGGGGTATGAGTTCTAGAGACAAAGAAAATCGAACATTCAATAAGAAGTTGATTAATATTTTACGGACATTAATTCGTAGTCCGCCATATAATTTAGTGGCTAGAAAGTAGCCTCGTACAAGCACACAACGATCGCTAAAAGCACATGAAATATAAGTAACAACACAAACAGCAACTTATAATCGCATGACCCATGTGATGGGTTTATGTATGTTGTAATTAGTCCTCTCAAGCAGTTGGATAAGAAGCTGTCGATGCGACTCTGCATATTCCTTCAGAACTACCACGGCCTCTTTGAATCCTCATGTAACCGCGTTCACCCCATCGCTCGCCCCACGAGTTCCCGATCTTCCAGAAGTCGGTTCCTTCCTCGCTTGTCCCGTACCCAACCACGACGACTGCATGGTCTAGCTGCTGGCCGCATTCACTATTGAACACGCCTCCACTATAGCTCTGGAACTCTTGGCAGCCTGCTGAGATTATGACTGAGACCGGCTGCTGCGCAACTGCCTTCATGAGCTCGTCCTCACCAGACGGGACATCCGCGAAACCCATGATCTGTGCCACGTGTTCTGCTGCTTTTGTTGCATCGCAGGTCCCGGCCACTCCTTCATATGGATACCTATCCTCGGACGCAATTCCTTGGTTTTGGACAATGTAGTTGAAAGAATTGTCTGGGTAACCGCCTCCGCAGCCCTTGTTTGTGGTATCACAATCTATTAGCTGTTGCTCGGAGAGTACCGGCAGTGTACCCTTGGTGATGCCCACGATCCCTTCTACTGCTGCAACGACTGAGAATGCCCAGCAGGATCCTACATAATATTTGTTCACGTTATAAGCATGTGAAATTACATTATTTCCATAATTTTGTTGCCATCGGTGCCTGACCTTTCGTTACGATATGGTAAGCATTTGTTTGGTACAATTGTGGCTGTGTTCCACGGTGGTTGTGCTATAATGTGTTGCTACACGTATTTTTAACTATAGCACCTCAAATTTGGGTGAAACGACATCCAAAAAGCTGTTATAAACTATTACAGTTATCAAGAGTTTATCAAACCCATTATAAAAGATGAAGCACTTCTGTTCACAATTGTAGATGCCTAGAGAAAATTTCAGATAGGTTCTAACGTGCACATATGCTTAAATTCTCGAGAAGTATATATAGGCCGTGAAATACCTACTTGTTTATTGGGTAAAAAAATGGTGGATGCATACATAACGTTTGTACTTACCACAGTTGCCTTGGTACTTAATCGCGTTTACGACACCTTTCTCTACCCAATCGATTTTATCAGGAACATCTCCAGTCAGATTTTGATGGCTAAAGGACGTTATTTTGGCGGGCTTAGATTGCTTGGGTGCCAAGTACCCAGTATGGCTTCGGACAAACTCCTCGTTGGTCAAGTCTGAGAATTGGTTGAGACCTAACTGGAAGGTCCGATTTCCGGACTTGTTGAAATCTTCAATGAACTGCAAGTTCTTTGCAAAAATCGCCTGGCGCTTCGCCTTCTCCTGTAGATCATTGTAGGTCCGGCCGTAAATTTTAAGGTGGAAAATTTGGTTCCCAATTCCATGTTCTATACAGAGATATGAGCGACAAATCCGTGCATGTCCGGACATGCGAAACTGTAGGGACAACCGTGGAGGGTACGAGTGATTCTTGTTCATAGTCCACCACCCCCAGGCAACGCGTTGTCACATTTTGTCGTCATTTACAGAGAGAGAGAGAGAGAGTTTTTGAATAATCGATGCCAAGCGTGTCGTGCTGGTTAGAGGACGTCACCGAATTCCTTAAAGGTTTGATTTTTCACATAGATATACGAAAGAGAGCATTATATTTGACATGGATGTGGACAAACAACCTTCGGATTTTCCTTTACTCTATAGTGAAATAACGGATTCTCCCAAACCTTACTAACTACGATCTAATTTCTTGAATATCATTAATTGAAATAAAACTAGAACCGTCACTAACCTGGTTCTATGCTAGTGGGAGTCACGTAAGGTGCGAGAGTCCACCTTGCTTTTACAAAGTAGAGATTTCAACTTTGGGGACTTTGTTTCACTAGTTTTAGCTAATACTTGTTGGCGGTGCTTCTTCTCTAATGGGGAAATTCTTCCATGCAATGTTTTTATTTCTATTTATTTTTATCTTCTAGAGTGGTCAATGCATAATTGTACTGATGACTGCCCGAGCCATACCGGGTAAAAAGAATGAATAATAATCAAATAAATTATTTGAACAAGTATAAGAAACAACCCGAGCCGTATCAGGTAAAATTAATGCAAGGTAATATTATAATGCGCCAGGACAAGACCCCCATGAGCAAAGCACAAGGAAATTTTGAACGGTGTTAAAATAGGTATCTTCAAATGAACTAATGCTACGGGAGACTTAGTCATGATAAATGTGCAGATACAAAGTGCAAGGCAAATGATGATTTTCTTTTATACGCAGATATCAGCGGGAAATCCGTCCATGTCGGGACATGCGAAACTTAGGGACAACCGTGGAGCGCACGAGGATCTTGTTCATAGGCCACCACATGCAAGGCTTTGTCACATTTTGTCGTCACTTAGAGAGAGAGAGAGAGAGAGAGAGAGAGAGAGAGTTTTGAATAATCCATGTCAAGCATGTCGTCAGCATTGAGCACACCATCGAGTTACTTTATGCTGCGATTTTTAACGTAGATATGAGAATGAGGGCATATCACGTAATATATGTAATAATGGCCACATCGGATTTTTCTTTATCTATTGTGAGATGATGCTTACCTCCCACGGACTCTTTTAAACCTGCTGATCACAACCTAGTTTCTCAAACATTACTTGAAATAAAACTAGAGCTGCCAATAACTTAGTTCTATGCTGGTGCGAGAGTATAAGACATGCAAAGTCTTTCATGAAATATTTCTACCTTTTTAATCTCAAAACATGAAAATTTAAAGCGGTCATAGATAAATGCATTGATAACACCCAAAGCCGCATCGGGTAAAATAAAACAATAAAAAATAATTGAATAAATTATTTACACAAGTAAAAGAAACAACCCAAGCCATATCGGGTTAAAATTATACCAGGCCATTTTATAATGCACCGGGTCAAGACCCCCATTCGTCAAACAAAGTGAAATTGAATAGTGTCAAAATAAGTTTCTTAAAAGGATTAATACCACAAAAAAACTAAATTGATATACATGTGATAACTTTATTTTAAACTAATTTTTGAATTATCAAAAATCCCAACCTAGTACACTCATAATCTATATACCCTCCATTAGCTTCCATCAAATTTTAACATGAAATTGTTGAGCTTGATGATACAAGACAACGAGTTAATTTACATACCAAGTCTACTTTGATATCCCTATGAGTTTGGGATAAATTTATTACAGGTGTATCAATTTTAGGTTTTTAATGACCTAAAAATTAGTTTTGAGTAAATTTATCATAAATTGACCAGTTTGAGATTTTTTGTAATATTAGCCTTTCTTAAAATAAACTAATGGTAACGGGAGATGTAATCATAATAAGTATGCATATGCAATATGCAAGGCAAATAATGGTTTTTAAAAAAAAGAAAGTGACCAAAACATATTCTGTGTATGGAAAACCTAAATCTAATGCAATAGATGCACTTCTTATATTTCATATATAAAAGACGATCCATTCTAAATGATAAAAGATGTGTGAAATATTTTATTTGCATTTCCAGAGATTTTTTTTAAAATTTTTTTTTTATGAAGATGCTTTATAAAAAAACGGTGCTTATGTGATTGTTCTTAATCCATTGTGAGATTGATAGCCTATTCTAAAAAAAACAAAAACAAATAAGAATTTATATCTTACAATATGTTGTCACTCTAGAGTGGCTGAAAAAAATATTATATTAGCATGTGCATGCATATGATTTTTTTTTTCTCTAATGCAGTTCAAACACAGACTTGACTAATGTGAAATATAGTGATAAGATAAATAAATAACCTAAACGTGAAAATAGTAATAAATAAACTAAGTGATGCGTATGATTTTTATTTCCTTTTTCTTTAATGCTGTTCAAATACAGACTTGACTAATGTGAAATATAGTAATAAGATAAATAAATAAATAACCTAAATGTGAAAATAGTAATAAATAAACTAAATAATTTTACTTTTTCTTCTTTGCTTTTATTGGTACTCTAAATTGGTTAAAGATCGACAAAGTTTCAAAAAGCAATAAAGAAGAAACAGAAAGCTGGCCAAAAGAAAAACGATAAAGAAGAAACTGAAAGACGTGCAAACGTAAAAATAGTGATAAAAAATGTAAATGATCATCAATATGCATCGGAGGATTTATTTATGAAAACCCCTAAATATCTACATGATTTTCATTTTATTATGCAAAATCCTATTCTATTTTGATGCAATGTGATTTTTACTTTTCTAATGGTAAAATTACTAAAACATACCAATAAGCAAAATAGATGGAAACCTAAATGAAAATGGTATGTCGGAAATTGAGTGGAAAAGTGCCTAATCAAAAATAGCAAACCAAACAGAAAACTTTGAAACTCGAACAACTTACCTCAAATAGAAGGTTGTGCGAGAATGAAGAAAGCCACTCGAGGCTTGGTTAGACAAGAATCAAAGTTTGGGACAACGTAAAGAACCACCAACCCCATGGCAAACAACATTGATTCACTATACTATTCTCTCATTTTTTTTTTCTCGGCAACATTTATTTTCCGTCTTTTTGTTCTCTTTCGTTTCTTCGTTTTGCGTTCCTTTAGAGTCCCCTAAGACTCCCTAATTACAGGCCTTGACCCTTTAAATTTCCTTCTCAAAACTGAATCTGAATTTCCCCTAAAAAAAGCTCTATGAACTAACCCCTAAATCACTCTAACCACTTGGGTTTTCTAACCAATTAACAAATTGATTTTATCACGTTGAATTTAAGGAAATTAGGTGTGGTTTTGCAGATGGAGAACGAAAAGCCAATCCGGCAAATCTTGGTAAAGCTCAAGGGGAAATCTCGGCAATTTTTAAAGAAGAATCAGGCATGATGGCTGCTCCAGGCTTGTTTCGGTCCTGACTTGCTGCATCAGGCCCATTTGGGCCTGGTTTGCTTGGAATGAATCGGACCTAGCAATGGCAGTCAGGCCCCACTCGACTTGAGTTGCTTAGACTAGGGGTGATTGGGTGGGGTGGGTAGAGGTCAGGGTTAGGCTGACTCTAGACCGCTACCGACTCCGTTATAACCGTTTCTCTTTCGACCCTATACCTGACCCTATTTGTATTGGATCATGTACCCGACCCACCCTATTTTTCCGATCCGGTTCCAGGGTCAACCCTGTTTCCACTGGAACCTGTTTTGCAATTTCTCAATATCCTATACAACTTCGAATTTTATATTAATATGCGAGAAAATAACATAATCCTCATAATTTGTATTGAAACATTAAGCACTTGTAATAAATAAATACATGAACTTTTTGATTAAATGAAAAATTAAGATAAGACACTTCACCTTCTCGCCCACGTCTTGTGTAGTCGTGATCGTGTTGAGTCATCCACTCCATGAACTTCTTAGTCATGGACAACACGTTGTAGGTACGAGAGGTGGCATTCGATGCACATGTGTACGCACATAATACAAATATCGAGCATATGGAGAAATTTTTTACACGTCTAAAAGCCATTTTTTGATGAATGAGATCCGTTTGTGCTGTAGAGCATGAGTATTCATCACTAGCATCTGTTTGCAAAATTCTTTTTATGGTGGAAGGGAATATGTTGTAGAATTTTTTAAGTTTACATATAGACTTAGTTTGTTGTAGACTCCATTGAGGAGCATATTTCTTGAGCATTTGTAGTAGTGGATCTACAAATTATGTGATTTTTGGGACAAAATCTCTAAGATAAATGACTATATATGCTTGTGGGAGAGATTTTTATTAGGAAGCTTTTGCAATTCCTCAGCAATATGATAACCTAGATAATATGTTCCATCTTTGAGAGCATCCCAAAAAATTATTATTATTATTATTATTATTATTATTATTATTATTATTATTATTATTTTACATAATGATGATCTTCTTTTGAGATGACATGATTCCATGCTTCCATACCGGATTATAGAGAGAGAGAGACGTTAAATGGGTCATTGTTTATAGTTTGAGAGAGAGAGAGAGAGACGTTAAATGGGTCATTGTTTATAGTTTGAGAGAGAGAGAGAGAGAGAGACGTTAAATATGGAAGTTTTTACCAATATGAATTAGGTCTGGTATGAGTTGAGTTGGGTATTATTTCGAGAAATTTACAATACAAACAAATTAATTGTAAATAGGAATGAGTTAATTTGGGTTGGACCATTGGATTGGGCTATTATGAATAAATGGGTTGTAAACGAATTAAAGGGTCAATTTGAATTGGATCGGATTTAAACCCGACCTGACTTAGGTATTCATCTTAACGCTTGTTCATTCTAAGTATATTCTTAGAGGGACGGTTGTGTTTGCCTCACTTTCGGTTATTCAAACATCAACATTGCTACTCGCTAAATATCAATTTTAAAAGTAACTATCCGTTGTACATATGTCTAACAATTTTCCATCTAAAGCTATATCCATTCCATCAGATAATCGTTTATATCTATTAATACATTTTCTTTTTCTTTATATGTAATCTCCCATTGTCGTGCGGGCGCATCCCATGGGCCTTGGCACATAGTCACAGCTTATTTCAAAGAGAGACATGTTTTTACGATATTTTCATAAAAATTTGTATATGGAATTTTTTTTTAAGCGGCCTTAGGCTTGCTAAAAGTAGATAAAAAAGGTAGCAGGCCTTCCATTATTTCTCACAAAAACACAACGAAAATGCTAGAAGGCGGTAAAATTAAAGAAAAGCCCCAAATCAAACAGCAGGGTCTCTCCCCCATTCACACTGTTCACCGTCGCTCACTCTTTCTCTGCTCGATAGAGCTGTAAATGCACAATATGATCGAAAGTTTTAGGTGTGGAACGGACTTTCATTTTTAACTTTTATTTTTTTTCAACTTGTTATTCACGTAAATTGATATTTATCTAAAGAACAATGCGTGAACAAGACATACAAATATCAACAACTAGATTTGTTCATAATTCAAAAGATGGATTTTAATTTTGACATTTCAATAGAAAAGTCATTCAGTAATTTTTTTGCTTAAAATAAGCCAAAACACATGATAAATCGCAAACTAATTAGATATCTATCACCTTCTGCATGCGTGGAGTGATTAAGCACAAACTTATGATACTACCGTTTAGCAAATACTTAACTAAAAGTCATGGGTTGTCGAACATTTACTGAGTATTAAAAAGAAGTAATTTCTTGAGATGAGCTTGGTTTAAATATTTGAGATTAGACAAAAGAAAAGGTGACGGGTCTATTCTAAGTCAATACATCTCGCTGCAAGTGAAGACCTTGTCAGCATAATAAGTCAATAGAGCTTATGAGTCAAGTTTGGACATTATTGGGAGAGAACAACAACTGATTAGCACACCTCTGAGTACCATAAAATATCACTGACTTAGACCAGTGTTGGTCTATATAGCTTAAAACTATAGGGATTCTAAGAGAACATTCTATCTTTAACTTATCTCCAACGACTTTGTTTGAGTGGTAAAACTATTGATTTATGAGAAAATTATCCAAAAAGTTTTAAACTTATAGTATGACGGGCCAATTTAGTACTAAATCTTTCAATTGTGCCATTTAGTCTTAAACCTTTTGAAGATCTGTTAATATAGTGCTAAACCTTTTAACGATTTGTCAATATAGTCATTTTATCTTATAACCTAAACCAAAGGTTTAGGACTAAATTGGTAAAAATTCAAAAATTTTAGAATAATACAATTGTAAGGTTTACAACTAAATTAGTAAATTGTGAGAAGGTTTACAACTAAATTAACACAATTGAAAGGTTTATGACTAAATTAGTCATAATCATACAATAGATTTAGGACTTTTTGGATGTTTATCATGTTTATTTATCAAATCATAGCATCTCTTGCTTAGAATGATCTTTGAGGTCACACCCGCCACACCATGAGTGGAGTATTAACCAAGGTATCTGAACAAAATATGCACTCATCAAGATTAATCGAGCCAAAGTTTTGAACACCCAAAAATGAGCAACCAACGATGCTTTGGCTGATTTTTTTTTTCTTCGAACTTTTTTTTTTTGGTAAGATTTTTCTTCGAACTGTTTATCTTTCACTTTTTGAAAAATTTGACCTTTTTCTAATGTGGCGCCATATTAGTGGTAAGTTAGCAATACATATGCTAAAAATACATATATAATGCCACATCAGATTTTGGTGTGCCACATCATCAAATTTGTGTAAGCAATCAACGAAAGGCATTGATTGCGAAAACTCGGGGAAAATATATTTGAAGTGTCAAAGGTTATGTATGGTACTCACTTTAGTGCTGAAAATTTTCACAGGCTCACTTAAGTGCCAAATCGAAGAAAAAATGATTACTTAGGGGGTGCATGACAACATTTCTATTTCTAATTCTGGACGAGTTTCTGAGGAAAAAAATCTGTTTGATAACGATACAAAATTTCTGTTTCAGAAATAGAAATTCGTTTGATCACTGAATAAAAATTCTATTTCTTAAAACAATTTTTTCTTTTTTTTGGAGCAAATGAGATGTACATTCTTACAAATTTCATATGCTTATGACATCATTGACCCAAATACAAAGTATGATTTTTTTTTTAAAAGTAAAGTCTCCCCTTTTTGAAAAAAAAAAAAATACAAAGTAAGAGATGTTATATCAAATTTTCTAAATTTTCACACAAAATTATTTAGCATCCACGTAGATAGGTAATTACGGTCAAACAATATACTTATCAATAGTCTCCATACAATAGAAAAAAGAGATCAATATGCATACTCTTGAGCATGATAGAAGGTTCCCAAAATTCTAGTAGAATGAAGGCGGGCGACCATATTCTAATCCCCTTCATGCTAGTGTGTCACGTTGATCGCGCCACGGTTTACGATATCGAGCAATTGTTTTACAAAGAAACACTAAGAAGTGTATTGGGTAATTTGCGGCAAATTTTACAAAATCGGCGAATTTTATGAAGTGTAACAAGGACCATTACAAATAAGGGAAATCATCAAGTAGAACATCACATTACAAGAATTGAGATATGAATCATCAAATACATTATCACAATACAAAAGCAAAGATTGTAAATCCCCAAATACAAAATAATAAAAATACATTACAAAAATAGGGTTAGGTGGAGAAATCAGAAATTGATTTCTGGAAGAAATCAGAAATAGAAAATTTCTACTTCTGATTTCTCCTCCATTTCTATTTCTGGAATAGAAACCTATTCCAGAAATAGAAAATTTCAGTAATGTTATCAAACAAGTTTCTGTTCCAGAAATTGGTCTGGAACAGAAAAATCATTTCTGAAACAGAAATAATTTTTATCATGCACCCCCTTAAGTGCCTCCGACAATAAATTCATACCAAACTGATTACATGGCTTTTACAATTAAAATTTTAATATGAGTGGGCATATTTTAATTTAAAAAAAGTCATGTAGACATCATAAATGATGTTGCATTAGCCAATGCTCAACTTGCCAAACAACGATGCCTTTTGGCTTGACATCTAAGATGTGTAATTGACACCATCAAAGAGACATTAGGGATATGGAGTTTGAGCCAATAATAGTGGAGTAATGCATCAAAGATTGAGGGAAAAATATCAAAAAATTCCCAAACGTATTGCATTGATAACAATTCAATCTTAAACCTTTCAACTAAAACAATTTAATCCTAAACCTTTTTACATTAGTAGCAACTCAATCCATCTAACAAATTAGGTTAAAAATTGCTAATGTAGGCATTCGTCATCCTATGTGGTCTGATTGATGTTAAATTGAATTTTTAAATAATTTTTGAAGTTTTTATAATTTTTTTATAATTTTTCTTTGCTTATTATTATTATTATTTTATTATTATTTTTTATTTCATTTTATTTGACATGAGTTATTAGGGACATGAAGGCCCTTGCTAGATCTAGGGAAGGGTCACTTGCCGGTCGGCAAGAGCCATGACATGTTAGCATTGTTTGGACTTGGTTTGCTAGAACACGCAAAAAAAAAAAAGAAAAAAGAAGAAAAAGAAGAAGAAGAAGATATATACAAAAGATATTTTTGGTTGGGTAACAAACCTTGAGAATTTTTATCACGAATTTTGACTGAAAGGGCATGAAACCTCTTGGTGAAAATTTATGTGTCAAGAAGTTGCAAGGCAGATAAAAGCAGTAACTTAATAAAATAAAATTTCATAAATAGCTCAAACGAAATTATAGGAATGTTGTCCAAAAAGTCCAAAACATATTGCATTTCCGTCAACTCAATCCTAAACATTTTAATTGCGCCAATTGAGTACTACACATTTTTATGTTTTGCCAATAAAGTCTATTTGGCCAATTTTGGCAAAAAATCACTGACGTGGACACTATCTTAGGTGGCACAACCAACATAGACATGGATAATTTATAATAATATTTAAATATTTTTTCATATTTTTTTCATTTCTTTCTTTACTTTTTCCTTTCTCATCTATTCTTTTGTTTATTTTCTTTTTCCCTTTTTCCCTCCACTAGCCATTGTCGAGCCTTATTGATGGCCAACCGACGTCACTAGTCTCAAGCAAGGGAAGTCCACACCTAGGCTAACAAAACCGTCCTGACGATGTTTGCCAGCCATCAACAAGATTTGGCAATGGTCAATGGAGGGAAGGAAAAAGGAAAATCAAAGAAGAAAAATAGAAGAAAATAAAATATAATAAAAATGTATAAAATATATTTGAATAATATCAAAAAATTTCGTGACAGTGTCCATCGGTAAGGAGACGCATGGGATGTTGAGGGAGATGTTGCGGGTGAGCTTGGTGGAGAGGTCAACCTTCTCCACTGGGAATCCTATATACCACGGGAGGAAGATGACGTCATCATATGTGTGGGAGTAACCTTGATGGAACAGCTTCTGCGCCGAATACCCGTCCTCGAACTCCATTATCCTGCAGCAGTAGTCAAAACCAAACATGATCATAGAACTCCAAAATAGACCTGCGCGTTTGGCAGGCTTCCTTTAAATTCAAGATCAAAGTACAAACTTTCCAATAAATCTACAACGCATTGAGTGGTGAGAATAATGGGTAGACTCTGAACACTACTATACTATTTTTTTTTCTTTCGCAGCAAATATAAAGGATAAAAATTTGTCATCGTTACAACATTTGAGTGAAAAACAACATTAACTTTTCTACATGTCATTTACAATCCGCTCTGTTTTTCACAGCATCAAGTTCTGTCCCTCATAATCTGAAGAGATTGTATCAATCTAAAGCCTGCTCTTTACGATTTTCCAAACTTCTCGACCTCCATTGGGACAACGATAATATGGGCAACCGCCGAAGTGCTAAAGAACAACATATGCGCAAACCAAGAAAACCTCGGCACATCAGATAGGAGCGACAGCAAGAAACGTGACCCCACAAAGCAACAGCTAGAAATCAACGAAACAGATTCCAACACGCAAAAGAACTGAAGAAAAAGAAAAAGAACAAACCGATGGATACTTGAGGTTACGCCGGAGCAGGAGTCGACGAGCCCGAGCGGACCCACGACGACGAGCAGTTGCAGCGGCCGAGGTGTCAAGGGAGAGCCGTGATGAGCCTTGGTTAACGGCGTGGGCAGGTGGGTTGCCGCCGGCGAGCTCGGCTTGCGGTGGCTCCAACGTCGTGGCCAGCGGAACGGCCGGCGGACAGAAGGAGAAGATGGGATGGTTTGGGAGACGAGAGAGACGGGAGTTCTTGAATTGGTGGGGGTTTTTTTTTTTTTTTTTTTTTAAATTTCTTTTATAGGGCTTACATTAATTTCATTTTTTGTATCGATATTCCACAAGGAAAATGAATAAAAAAGAGAGAAAGAAAGTGGAAGGTTGAATTTTTTAAATGGAAAGTTGCCCAGGCGGGAAGAAGACAAATAGACCGTCTGCCCCGATCACGTGCGAGCAACGACAGTCACCTGGTGATTTGCTTGATTGGAGTAAAAATTTACAGACCGCAAATTGTTACCCATAATTAGTGGCAGACTTTAGGGGTGCGAAAAAAAGGAACCGGGACCCAACTAGATTGGAACCGCTTGAAATCGGAGATTTTTAAGAAAATTAGCTCGGTTTCCGGTTCCAATTTATGAAAATTGATTGATACAAGTCCGATTCCTAATTCCATGGGTGGATTTGCCCATTCGGATCAAAATGATTATATTATAATAATATATTAATTTTTAATATTACATAAATTTTTAGACACTTCCTAAGATCCCTAATATCTTCCCCTATTCTTGCCATTGCCGTCTTCACATTTGCCAACTCAAGAAGCATCATGTGCTGCACGGGTCTAATGTCCTCCACTCCAGAGTCTGGAGTCCAGTCCCCTCTTCCTTTAGTTTAGCCAACATCCCGTTAGATCTATTCAAGTACCCCAAACTATCACTAAACCTCTTTAACATGTAATTAGCAAAGCATGGCAACAAGCAAGTTGGGCTTCGCAGCGATAGAGCTTTGCATAAACCCTTGTAGAACCCTTAAGTGGACAAGGTTCTTTTCCAAGAAAACGAAAGGGAAAATGGAAAAAAAAAAAAAAAAGGTTGCCAGCTCCTATTTCGACTTTGGGTGGTTGTTGCTCCATTTACTATTAAAGATGGTTCCTGGGTGGATCCATATAACTAACGGACGGTTCCCGATTTCAATTTTTTGGAACTAGTACTTAGTGGGTGATTCTCGGTTCTAGGTCGAAATCACCCGCCCGGACCATACACACCCCTAGCAGACTTAGGGTAATTTTTTTTTCTCACTCTTCTATTATTTATAGATGCTCACAAAAGTTGAACTCCAAACCTATTAGTCTTTAGTCTCACCACAAGCCCTTTACTAGCAAGGTTGCATGCCTATTAGGCCTTGTTTGTTAATTTTTTTTTTCCTCGGAACAAATTTTTTTATTTTTTTGTTCCAGGGATAAAAAAAATAAAAATGTGTTTAGTAAAAATTTTATTTTTAGGAACAAAAAAAATTATATCTTTTGTTCCGGAAATAGATTTGGAACAAAAACAAAAAGTAAAAAAAAAATAGCTTATTGTTCTTGGGAATAATTTTTAGAATCAATTTTTTTCTCTCTTCTTTTTTCTTCTCCTCTTTCTTTTTTCTTCTTCTTCTTCTTCTTTTCCTTTTGGTTGGTCGCCGACCATTGGTTTATTTAATAAAATATCCAAAAAGCGAAAAAAAAGGAACTAAATTTGGAAAGGGACACAAATAAAAGTTAAGACCTAATTGATGCAAAAATCATTTTTGTTAGGGTTGAATTGGTCCCTAATTTTCTTATGCAATTTAATTTAAAATACCTAACCAAAATTTATGTGTCAACAGTTGTGCCGCCCATTTTGAAGGTGAACTCGCAAATGTTGCATTAAAAAATGAACCGATACCTAAATTTTGTCCATGCATATGCAGTAGATTATATCTTATTTGGGATCAGGTGTCCTTATGTAGAAAAAGAGTAATATAACATTATACATGCTAAGGCATGTAAGAAAATACCTGTAGTTACTTATTGATAATGAGTGAGATAGGGTGCGAACCTTGAGTTTGGCAAGTATCAGGGTACCATCTTACCTGATGATGTAAGGAAATTGCTTTTGCTAGACTTGAACCTTTCTTCGATCACCTTAATGGGAAATTATTTTTCAGGACTCGAATCATTCTTCGATCGCTCGTTAGAGCAATAAATTGTTCGTTTAGGACTTGAACCTTTATTCAATTTTTTGACTGGAAATTGCTTTTCTAGGACTCAAACCATTCTTCGGTTGCCTGTTAAAGCATAAGTTCTTTACCCGACCTTTCTCGAGGGATGCGTTGACCTTTCTCAAGGCATCTATTTGTTGTATGCCTGATCTTTGTCAAGGATACCGATTGATTACCCGACCTTTCTTGGAGGATGCGCCGACCCTTCTCAAGGCATCTATTTATTGGGTGCCTAATCTTTTCAAGGACACCGGTTGATTACTCGACCTTTTTGGGGGGATGCGTCGACCTTTCTCAATACATCTATTTGTTAGGTGCCTGATATTTTCATGGACACCGGTTGATTACTCGACCTTTCTCGGGGGATGTGTCGACCTTTCTCAGGGCATTTGTTTGTTGGGTGCTTGATCTTTGTCAAGGACACCGGTTGATTACCCGACCTTTCTCGGGGGATGTGTTGACCTGGGCATCTGTTTGTTGGGTGCTTGATTTTTGTCAAGGACACTTGTTGATTATCCGACCTTTCTCGGGGGATGCGCCAACCTTTCTTAAGGCATTTGTTTGTTGGGTGCCTGATCTTTGCCAATGACACCGGTTGATTATCCAACCTTTCTCGGGGATGCGCCGACTTTTCTCAGGGCATATGTTTGTTGGGCGCTTGATCTTTGTCAAGAACACCGGTTGATTACCTGACCTTTCTTGGAGGATGCACCGACCTTTTATAGGGCATTTATCTTGGAGGATACCTAGACATTCGCAGGCATTGAAAGAGTATCTGGGTATTCACAAGTTCTAACCTAGAGGATATATGGACTTTGCAGGCATTGAAGGAGTACTTGGATGATCACAAGTATAAACTTTGGAGATACCTAGACATTCAAGTATTGAAGGAGTACTTGGATGATCACAAATACTAAATCTTGGGAAGGTCTCTCATCTTTTAGTAAAGGGAATTTGGGCAATATTTGGGATGAACTTGTGATATCCGTGAAGATCTTTCACCTCGAGGGGAAAGAAGTTGTGATATCGGGAGATACCTTCGTGAAAGTCTTCCATCTCATTAAACATTTGTGAAGGTCTCCCACCTTCTAGTAAATGGAATATTGAGGATGTATCTTGAATATTCGTGAAGGTCTTCCACCTCTTGGTGATTGGCGAAGGTCTCCCACCTCCTGGTAATTGGAATATTGAGGACGAGCCTCGGATATTCGTGAAGGTTTCCCACCTCTTGGTAGTTGGAATATCGAGGATGCGCCTCAAATATTCATGAAGGTTTCTTACCTCTAGTAGTTGGAATATCGAGGACGCATCTCGGATATTCGTAAATGTCTCCCACCTCTTGATAATTGGAATGTTGAGGACGCGTCTCGGCTATTTGTGAAAGTCTCCCATCTCTTGGTAATTGGAATGTCGATGATGCTCCTTTGGCTATTCATGAAGGTCTCCCAACTCCCGATAATTGAAATATCGAGATGCGCTTTGGCTATTCATAAAGGTCTTTACCTCATGATAATTGGAATATTGAGGAAGCGCCTGGCTATTTGTGAAGGTCTCTCACCTTCTGATAATTGAAATATCAAGGACGTGCCTAGGCTATTCATGAAGGTCTCTCACCTCCTAATAATTAGAATATCGAGACGTGCCTAAGCTATTTGTGAAGGTCTCTCACCTCCTGGTAAATAGTGAATATCGAGGACGTGCCTTAGTTATTCGTGAAGGTCTCCCACATCTTGGTAATTGAAATATCGAGGATACGCCTCGGCTATTGAAGATCTCCCACCTCCTAGTAATCGGAATATCAAGGATGCACCTCTGTTATTTGTGGAGGTCTCTCACCCCTTGGTAAATGGTTAATATCGAGGACGTGCCTCGGTTATAGATTTCCCACCTCCTGGTAATTGGAATATCAAAGATTTGCCTCAACTTTTTGTGAAGGTCTCCCATCTCCTGGTAATCGGAATATCGAGGATGCGCCTCGGCTATTCGTGAAGGTCTCTTACCTCCTGGTAAATGGTGAATATCAAGGATGTGCCTTGGCTATATTTGAAGGTCTTTCACCTCCTAGTAATTGGAATATCGAGAACACGCCTCGACTATTTATGAAGGTCTCCCACTTCCTGGTAATTGGAATATGGGGATGCGCCTCGACTATTCGTGAAGGTTTCTCACCTCCTAGTAAATGGTGAATATCGAGGATGTGCATCAACTATTCATGAAGGTTTCTCACCTCCTAGTAACATAAATTTGAATGTAGCACAAGACTTACTTGGACGGCCGTAGGCACTCAAAGGGTTGGAACACCTGGGTAGCCACAGAGGTGCACAAAGCGATGGAATACTTGGATAATCACAAGTATTTGATGATACGATATGAATCCATTCAGGCAAGGTCCAAATGTCATGATGATAAAAAAAAAAAACATACCTTGGTAACTGCAGAAACACAAAGTAGTGGAATACTTGAACATCTACTAGTATTCAATGATATAATTTGAGGACAACTCGGATAGATCGAGCGTCACGAGGATGGAGTATCTGGAAGTGTCAAGTACTTAAAAACAATGGGATACTTACAATCACTAGTATCCATACTAAGAAGACAACTCAAATAGGTCGAGTGTCAATAAGAGAGGGTACCTAGATAGTGATAGGTATTCAAAGACAATGGGACACTTGGACAATCACAAGTATCCAAACTATGAAGACAACTCGAACATGTTGAGTGTCAAGAAGAGAGTACCTAGATAATGGTAGGTACTCAAAGACAATGTGATACTTGGACAATTGCAAGCATCTAAACTAATAAGACAACTTGAATAGGTTGAGTGTCAATAAGAGGGAGTACCCAAGCGGCGGTTGGTACTTAAAGACAAAGGGATACTTGGATAGTTGCAAGCACCCAAACTTAGAAGACAACTCAAATAGGTCAAGTGTCGATAAAGAGGGGGTACTTGGACAATGATAGGTACCCAAAGATAATGGGATACTTGGTCAATTGCAAGCATCCTAACTATGAGGACAACTTGAACATATTGAATGTCGATAAGAGAGAGTACTTGGACAGTGGTAGGTACTTAACGATAATTTGATACTTGGACAATCATCAGTATTCATATTCTAGGGATAACTCGAACATATAGAGTACCGAACAATGGTATGTACTCGAGGACAAAGGGATACCTGAATAACGGCAGATACTTGAAGACAATGGGATACTTGGATAGTCACAAGTATCCAAACTCTGAAGACAACTCGAACAGGTCGAGTGTCGATAAGAGAGTACCTAGACAGGGGTAGGTACTTAAATACAAAGGATTACATGGAAAATCATTAGCATCCAAACTCTAAAGACAACTTGAATAGGTTGAGTGTCCAGAAGAGGGAGTACCCGGACAGTGGTGGGTACTCAAAGACAAAGGGATACTTGGACAGTTGGAACCATCCTAAAGATGAAAGACAACTTGAATAGGTTGAGTGTCAAGAAGAGAGAGTACCTGTATAGTGGTAGGTACTAAAAAACAATGGAATACTTGGATATTTGCAAGCACCTAAACTCAGAAGACAACTCAAATAGGTTAAGTGTCGATAATAAGGAGTATCCGAACAGTGGCCGGTACTCAAAGATAATATTTTTGGAAATAAGGGTAGAGATATGCTTACTTGATGATATCTTTGATCTCTGAAAGTATGTCTGCCATTTGCCCAATATGCATACATGAGTGTACATGCTGTAAATTCATGAAATTAAATGTGATTTATTCATGACAATTTTGTCTATTTTGCATCATCTGAGTTTCATTGAGGAAAATTTTGAAAGACAATCTTCATTCATAATGTAGATGTCTTGAACGTGCCAAATGAGGGACTTTCAGTCTGAAAGGACTTTTCACTCACTCTCATGAAAAAGTTTATTTTATCCTGATCATTAATGCAAATTTATAAAGACAACACTATTTCACTGTCATCATGTTAGTAGGGGTCCGAATATTCTCACAAGTGGTATGACTTTACCAATATGAGAGGTCTTTGTTGGGATTTTGATGTAAGCTTGGTCAACGGTTTATCAAAGGGGACCATCAAGGTCAAGGCTTATGAAAGAAATGTTGCACAATCATTTCCGGGTTTACAAGTCAAGAACCCTGCGAAAAGAGATAGAATAATCATGTTTGTATTTCTTCGAGAGCGATGCTTATAAACATATGAAATCATACGTTAATTGAAGTGCCATAGTTTGAAGAGACTTTTACAAGAGGGATGCAATGTAAGCTTGGCTCATGTGTAAAAGGATGAGAGTTGGTGATTGTTTTGGCATTGTCACTAGTCTTTCATCTCACAGCCGAAATTATCTCCATGGAGGTTCCATTATTTGAACCACAACCGTAGCTTTACTTAGGAATACAAATGACTATATTTTTGTTTGAGGGCATCGGTCTTACATTTTACAAGGCACACTGTTTTTTCATACATTTAATTCTTTTAATTCCAATATACTCATTTATGCGCATTGACCTTACTTTTACTAGATACATTGCTTTTTCATGCCCCTAGTTTTTATTCTTGTTGCTTGAGGAACTAACCTAGGCAAGTTCAAGCAAAACACTATTATTAGACTCCTGAGGTCTTCATCTTTCGCCGGCGCTCTAGGTTATGCTACTTGAATGGTAATAACTTATGCTTTGCCTCAATGTGAGGGTGAAATTACAAACTCAATTTGGATGTACAATGAATACAAGTGCATAGAGACAAAATTGCTCTTCGTCATTCTAAGGCACTTAGATTATCGTGAGTGTGTAATAAAGACACCCGAAAGATTGATGCAAGTGCGAGCAAGAAAATTTCTATCCTTTTCTCACCTTGTGATGCCGCCTCGCCTCCGATCTACCCCAGTATGGGGTGGTTCTTAACAGGGGTATGAAAGGATCTTCATAAGTGTATGGGGCTCAAAGGGGGTAAGTAATGGATAACCTATAATGTTTAGGGTAGAGAAATGAAATGCCCCTTACTACTTTGGTTATCGTACCATTCATGAGAGAATCCTTTACCTTACAGATATGGAATTTTTATACTTATCTCATAAGTGTATAGATATGGGACTGTGTGTAGGATGTGGCTTGCCTTTCATCATCCTAATGCTCCTCATTTAGTATGCTCGATCAATTTTATATTTTTCATTCAACTGTCTATTTTGATAATCCTTAGTGGAATCGGTGATCTAGACAGACAAAAACATCATGCAAAATCCATTTGGAAAAGGCATGCAACATTTTAAATATGAGAGATTTTATGTTCCCAAAACAAATAATTGAATTTACTCAAAAATGCTTTCTTAATAGCTTTTGAGGTATTTATTTTACAAATATGTTATATTTTAAACATCAAAGGAGTTATTCATAAATGGTTATTGATGAAATGTCCCCATTGAATAGGGAGATGACACAAGAATGATCAGCTAGGGTTAGGAATCTGATTATTGATTTGATGGGCACTTTCGCTTTTGCCTTTGCAGAAGAGAAGATAAAAATGGATCAATCAATAGGGCCAAAATCAAACATGAGTGGAGGCCTGAAGGATTTCTTGTCATTTTCTTTGGCGATATTTGAAGCGACATTTTGCTTAGGAGAGTGGATTAGAGTTTGACACGCTTCTCATTGATTTGTTATCCACATTTTTTTACGGTCAAGTGATCCTACAACAGATTGGAAGGAGCGTGTTAGTCATAAACTCTCTCAGGAGTCGAACAACTGGAAGCGGTACAATATTACCCTTCATTGATTTGCAGATGATTGAATAGGCTTAAAGCATGAGAAATACATGAATTCCTACATCCTTTGTATTGTTAGGTCAACTACTCTCCCATTTCTGCAGAGGCAAGAGAAGCAAAATTATTTATTAGTTTGTACATATGGCAACTAGTTGCCATTTCCGAGGATCGAGCCCCAGTCGCATCTGGACCACTTCACTCCCCATACCACCAGGTCGAGGGGCTAGTGGTGTTTGTAGGAGGCTTCTTTTTCGAACTGGTTCTTGGATGACACATCTTTTTACACAAAGTTAGGTGAATCCGCTACAGGTTGCTTTCATGTACTAGCTTGGCCAATATTGATTTGCCTAAATTAACCATTGAGTTTGGTTCTTGAATCTTGATGCTTCCTCAAGTTTCTATGGAATTTGAGATGGACAATTGAAATCTCCAGTTTTCTGATGGCAATCATTTCGTCTGGAACAAGAAGTGAGGTTTCCAGGTTCTAAAGTCATCATCTATAATAGGGGGTAGAGATCACCTCAACTGTTTGGGTTTTCTCCCTGTTGACAGTTGCCAATTAAAAGGAAGAGAAGAAATTCCTTCCCTATGCTTCTTGGTTTGTCGAAGCTAGAAATCACATTAATGAAACTGCAACATCTAGTTGATCGGGCACATTATGCAAAGAAGATATTGCTTAGACTTGAGATAGAGTTGTGTAGGAGCGAAGTGGAGGGCATAGATTTTCGAGGATGGCTCACAAAATGGGAAGGTTGAGAGCAGCATGGAAAAGGTTACTCTACCCTAAGCTACCATGGTATGCATGCTTCGAGTTCAATCGTATGCTTGTGCCTATTACGTCCAATCTTTCATCTCTTGTAAATAGAAGAGAGAGGACATTATTTCCAAAATTATGTTTAGGGAATAAGATTTACCTTTTTTGAAACGGGATGATTTTTTCTATTTGCCCTTGCTTTCTTGAAAGATTGTTTTAGAATCTAACAAGTTCGCATGATGTGCCGGTTTCAAATGCCCCTTATCACACTAAGTCAAAGGGGATGGGGATGATATTCTAGGACACGAAGTAAATAATTTAGAAAAATAAATAGGATTAAATTTAACATCTTGCTTTGAGAAAAGTTTTTGGTAATGAAATATTTTTTGTTTTCAAAAGTATATATTTGGGGGGAGAGGAAGCATGACGAAGCCCAGCCTTCAGTATTCTTTTGGATGATATTTTCTTGTCATGGTTGGATAGCATCACCAGGCTGGTTTAGAATACTGCCTCATGCTCTCGAAACAAAATATTAATATTGTACATTAGATTACTAGAATGGAAAATGCAACAGTAACACACTAGACATGATAGAAAACATGAGATTATAAAAACAATCAAAACCCATGAGAACTCCTATAAAAAGGAGCACTTTGATAGTGTTGGTCTTGAAATCAAGTGCCTTTGAGTTCTTCACCTTTAGTAGACTCGAAATATTCACATGAGAGGACCACTTCATTGAAGCTACGGAAGTGTAATCCATGCAACCAATAGCGATGCTTGCGGGATAAAGCTTTTATGAATAACTTCATCATGTTTTCTTCGGCTAGTTGAGGGTAAGTTTGCATTATAATAGCCTCCCACCTTTCTGCATATGCTTGAAAATCCTCCACTTGTCTTCTTCTAATGGGAACCAAATCCTCGTAGGGTAGTTCGACTCCAATCCTGCTTTGGTATTGATGCAGGAATGCGGAAGACAACTCATTCCAATCCCTCATGAGGTAGATCCTTGCCATGAAGAACCATTGCAATGCAGGACCTATGAGACTTTCTTGGAAGGCCTGAGTTATGAATGGCGTCGGGTTGCTATGCCGACTCATTTCAGCGTGGAAATATTGCAAGTGGGTCAAAGGACAAGTTGTGCCATTATACTTATGGAGATGAGGTACCCTTATTTCTGTAGGAGTCATAATCTTATGGAGGCAAGATGGACTTGCCGAGTCTTGGTTAGATAACTGGTTTTCCCATTGCATATTCATTGCAGTGGTGAATTATGCTACTTCAGGAAAGATGGGCTCTACCGAGATTATTTCATTGCTTTCTTCCGGGTCGAAATTTCCAACTGAGGATGAGGCGTTTATGTCATCCTCATGGTCGGGTGACAAATTTAGCAACTCATTGGGAGACAAGTTATGACGGATGAATGTCCCCTCTTCTAACAGGCTTTGGATCTTGTGTGTGGGTGGGAGGCAGTCATTTGATGAATGACTAATTTTATTTGTATAATATTGGTAATTCTCGAGATGATATCTTAGGGGATGTTTGAAGTCTTGGTGTAGCGGCCCATTGGCTATCGGATTTTGCCTATGTTTAGTGGCAGACGTTGGCTTGAATTGTTTAGGCTTTCTTTTCTTGACTCCTAGTCTTGATATTTTGAGTAAAGCCCTTTGTTTTGCTAGCTGGATTTTGTTAAGGGTATTGGGAGATGGTGAGTTTCGCTTCCTAGGTTGATGGGGGTTGGCATTCTTTGGACCCTAGCTCTTGCGGTGAGCCTAGGTAGCGGCATTGCCGTGCTTGGGTTCTGAATAGGTTTTATGGTGTTGACCTCGTCTATAGGCTCCTTGCCTTTCCTAGTGGGAAGTTTTCAGTGATAGGATATTGCTCAGTCATCCATTTATTGTGCAAGGCCACATCGATATCTTCTTTTGTGAGCTGCAGGTTAGACTGGGCAATTGGGCTCCTCCCTAACACAACATGTGTTCTTAAAAACATATTACCCTTTGTCTCTAAGACCTTTGGCTCTTCATACTCCGTGACTATTGGCTCTTCGTAGGGCAGGGCAATGTCGGCATTGATGTCAACATTATATTCTTGGCGGAAAGCATGAGTTAGTTCCCCCATGTCTTAAGGAGACTAATCCTCCTTACAATGTACCAACGTAAGGTGGGGCCAGTCAGGTTTGATTGGTACGATTGAATCATCTTTCGGACTAGGTAGGCTTGCAAGTAGGCCTCTGGGTGAGAGGTATTAGCATACCCTTCGCATTCAGGCACTTTGAGCTCTTTAGGGATCTTAACATTGGTATAATTAGACAGGTCCATGGGATCTTGCCCTTGTAGCTGGCTTAGCTTCTTCATGATCTTTACAAACTGTCTATCCTGTTTTTTATCCTCCGACAACTTTGTAGGTGTCAAGAGTTTGTTTAAAGCAGCTACGGAGTTAGACTTGTCTTGAGTGGACTCTATTTGCCTTGAGAGTTGTTGAAGGACAATGGACATTTGTCTTATGCCGTCTTCAATGTTAGCGAGGTGATTTTGTACATTATTTTGATCGGCTCTATTGCCTGAGGCCATTCTTGGGCAACTAGTGGTTGGCGATTCATAATTATCTGCCATCGCAAAAACAATAAATTAGCATAAGAATAAATAAGGATTGATCCATGGCAATGGTCTAGCTGTTTTTTATTTATCAAAAGAGGATTTCATAGACAACATACTTTTGACATCTAAACTTGAAATTAAAATGATAGAATAAAATACTAGGTATTAAACAGAAGTCCCTAAACAATGGAACTAAGACAAAACTTTCATAATATTAACACTAGGGGGACATGACTGTTATTTTATATGCGACGGGGAGCCTTGTTTTTATGAAGATGTTTGCTTCCGTAGACTAGCTCTGAGACGTGTATCTAACTTATTCCCAAATCCCTTTGCATATGCTTTGCTTGCTCGTGTTGACTAATCTTGCTAGTTAGGTGAGAGATCGATGGCCGTAGTCTTGTCGGGATACGATGGTTGTGGATGTAGGACTTAGAGACGTGATGGGCCTTTTCCTTGTCCCTTAAGCCCTTCAGGTACCACAATCTTTTTGTGATGGCACTTGCTTCATGTTTCCTTGATGATGGAAATCTCGAATTCGTAGTCATGGCTTTGATGGGTGAACAAGAGTGGAGAGATCTTCATCTTGAAGGGCGACAGGATCTCCTAAAGGGCTCCATATTGTTAGGCCACTCAATATGGGTAATAGGGAGTGGCTCTAGTGAGGTTGAGCAACGGGATTGGATTGCAATGTTTGTAAGGAAAGTGAACTCTCTTTTCATGGAACCAACCAGCACACCATAGGAATGCCTTAGGAGTGGGGTCCCTTAGAAAATTTATCCAATTAAAATAGCTTTGGTTGGGAACATATGGTCCTAGGATCACAAATTTCTATAATGAATTTTCGAAATAATTTATTTCAGACGATTGCATGAGGTATCGAAATTTGATTAGGTGAGAAAAGAATCAAACCTATAAAATTTCCGGGAGGCCTACATGATTTTTTCTGTGTTTTCTTTAAAATGATTAAGGGACAATAATGTTTTGGCTAAGATCATGTTAACATAATTTTGCTCCCTTGAGACCTGATCAACCATCCATGCCATTAAGGGACTTATGGCATCCTTTTAATGGGGGAAAATGATGAACCCGAAAAAGGCAAGAAGAAAAATCTCACTTTTTTGGGTTATAGGTTGATTTTCAAAACAAGTAGTCAAAAACACTAGTGGGTAGGTATTATGATTGATTTCAAGAATTTGCCTCACAACATAAACTTTAGTTCTTAAAAGTCACGCAAATCCGCGCAGTGGTCAATACCTATTGGTGGTCTAACAAGCTTACTCTCGAAAGTCATTCCAATGATGATGTTGTATTATTCTAGAGTTGGGGTTAGCTCAAACCCACCAAACATAAAAGTGGATGTCCTAGGGCATTAGAAATGTGCTATGGCCTGTAAGACTTTAGGATGAACAACAATTTGGAACAACGATAGGAGATGACCGACTTTGGCTTTCACGCGCTCTTAGGCAAATTGATCCAATTGACCCCACCATATGAAGAACTTTCTTTGGGGGTGGGAATAAATTGGATATTGTCTCCTCCCATCGCATATGAACTATGACTCAAAAAACCGACCTTAATTGCCATGGGCCAATAAAAAAGACTGAGTAAAAAAGGTAAAGAAATCACTTTATTTTAAAGAAAATGGCAAGCATAGAGACATATGCATGATATGTGCAGCTTGATGTCTAACTAGGAAAGCTTGTTGAAAGTAAAAAGGTGTTTGCCCATCGCAGTCTCGTGTTGGTATCATACCCTCTTAACCTCGGCTCTACCTAAAGAAATTTGGAAAAAAGAAATGCAACATCTACATTGCAGTCTTGCGTTCAAGGCCATATCTTTCTTAACACTATCCTAAATATCCTATGGTGGCCTAGGCTCGGCAGCTAGGTTGTGTGTGTCACATGTAGTGCTAAAACATTAAAACATACATAACAATTTATAATCACAAAACATTTTATTTTAACAAAATTAAAATTAATCTCTAAGCTATTAACTTGCATGAAAAGAAAAAAAAAGCAAAAAACCCAAGTTAGTGAAGTGTTTAAACAAGATAAAAAAACGGCCTAAGTCCTAAAAATGTCCCTAGCAGAGTCACCAAGTTGTCGTGACATCTTTTTTCGGCGCTCAATTAGTAGGGGCACCAATGGAGGCTAATGGCTCGGCTAGGTTTATTAGGCTTAGCCCGGGCTCTCCTAAACCCACCAATTCACGACTTAATGGTTTGGTTTTTTTTTTACTTATAAGTTAATTTTTAAAAATAGTCGTCACTAATCAATTTGGGATGGGTCGATTAGAAACTTAAGTGAAATATTTTGAGAAATATTTACTCCTGTGCAACTAGAAAAACTAAGATTGGGGACTTGATTACATTAGTTAATCATTAATGTCCTTTTGGTACCTAATCTTTGGATTCTTCAAGGGATTTTTCATGCATTTGTGGAGAAAAACATTTTTGGTCTTTTTCTTTTTTTAAAACTTAAAAAGCATTTTTTGGATTTTGATTTTTTTTTTTTTTGAAAATATATTAGGCTTTTTCTGATTTTTGGAAAATTTTAAGATATTTTGGATTTTTTTATTTCTGAAAATGATTTATTTATTTATTAATTATTAAAATATTATTTTTATTATAATATAATATTATAAAAAAATTACCCAGGTCGCTAGCGCTTGGCCTGGATGGGCCTGAAGCATGGGCCTAGATTGGGCCTCACTTTAAAAAAAAAAAAAAAAAAACACTGGCCCACAAGACAAAATTGGGCCCGTTTTTAATTAAAATGGAATGCTTGGCTCGAGTTCGAATGTAGTCCACTATGCCCAAACCCTAAGGACAATTGAGTCACATGGCCAACCTGGCCGAACCTGGTTTGCAGCCACTGCTGCCCTTCTGTAGTTCAATGGCCATGATGATGTCATTAGCCTTTGCCTCGCCGTAAGACTCGATTAATGCCACCCTAACCTACATAGATCGAACTAGCCTTAGTCCAGCCAGCTATTGTCGCAAACCATCATCGTTGATCACTGAGGCTCCGACCGCGACCACCAACTCTCTTGGGCAAATCATCGAACGCCTAGAGTTCATTGGCTAAAAAGTGAAGAGGCTCAATATCAAGGCAGCCAGATGACGGACAGACGGGGGTCGAAGAGCACCCGAGATCGACGGCCGCAAGTTTTGGCGTGGTCTGTGCGAGATGGAGTGAAAATGGAGCCCTGCTTACCGGATCCAAAAATGGGGGCGACGATGCAAGCAATGGGCATCGTCAGTGGCGGAGTAGCAGAGGCGCCAAGCCAAGTGTTTGGCGTTGCACACAACGAGGAGGCTCGCTCTACTAACCCTCTCTCTTTTCAAACCCCTAGATCTCTCTCGCTCAGCCTTGATTTCTCCCGCTTAGCCCCTCTCCTCCAGCTTTGACCCTCTTTCGCTTGCGAACTCTTATATTTCGGCTTGTGAGCATTCGGGCCTCCCCTGAAGTCTCTTGGGGGAGGCTTTTGAAGCTCGCAAGCTTTCGATCTCACTCGCATCGTGCCCTTTGCCTTCCCCTCTAACGAATCTATTTATAGGTGAGGGGGAGGTCTGGTCGATAGAGCTTTGGTCGCCGGTCCTCGCACACTGACCGAGCCTTGGGTGGCTGAATCGGCATCTCCTCAGCTGCCCATTTGCTCCGCTTTGAAGGCGTGTCCCATCCGTTGCCAGTTGCTCCACGTGCGTCATCATCTGCCTTTCCGTCTGACGTCGCGCGCATTTGTCTCCTTTTGCACATGCTACATATCCAACTGAGGAAGAAGACAAGGGGCAAAGAGGTCGGGTCGGAGGGGAAGGGATGGGCCCTAGGGGCCCACATGGGAAGAAAAACAAAAAGAAGGGGCTAGGCTTTCATGCCTAGCCCCATAAGGACCCCATTTTTATTTTTATTTTTTATATATTTAATAAATTATCCAAAAAAATAGAAAAAAAAGAAGGAACTAAAATTGGAAAAGGGACGCAAATAAAAGCTAAGACCTAATTGATGCGAAAATCATTTTTGTTAGGGCCAAATTGGCCCTTAATTTTCTTATGCAATTTAATTTAAAATACCTAGCCAAAATTTAGGTGTCAACAAGAAGGTTTTAGAGAGATAAAGATGAGCAGCAATTTGATGACGACGACGGTAGCATGGTTAGTTTAATGAGAGAGTAAAAGTTGATCGTGAGTCGAAAGGGCGAGAATGAGCAGAGTTGTCGCATGAGTTGAGAGGGAGAGAAAGCAGAGTGTGAGGAGTGGAGAGAAAGAGACTGTGGAATGGAGGGAGAGATTTGCCCGCAAATGTTTGAAATTTTTATAAATGGTGTGCTCATTAGCAACACATGTGACATGATGAATGAACTCATGTATTCGTGACATGACACAATTGGGATATCTAATATTTTATCCTCTCTCCATTCTATTCAATGCCCCATGAATCCTTTTTCTCTTGTCCCAATCAAGTCAAATGTGGTCTCATCTCTCTACTCATCACTTTTCTCGATCAACTCCAGAGTTCCAAATCCTTCTGACCATACAACATTACAATGTATGGTTGTAATTAAGTATGTGATTGTCATAACAAATGGTAAAATTGATTTACGATGGAACCGGGTGTAAAAATGAATAGTACTATTTGTACCTTTGAAATTCTCCACTCCATCCTTCTTTTCTTTCTCCCCTCCCCCTCTCACAACACTGTTGTGACCTATCATCTGGTGAACTACCTAAGAGTTTGCTAATGAATTACTAAGTCTAAACTTAACTTGGGCTTTTCCAAAATTATACCAATTTTGCAAATTAGATTCAAGTTATTAACATATAAATTAATTTCATTTAGGAGTCACCACTAATTAATTGTGTGGAAAATTTACTATTCTACGAACCAAAGATGGAGAATTCTTGGACTTGATTACACTAAATTACTATGACGTTTTTCCAATACATTTTCTCTTTTATTTTAGAAAAATGTTTTCTCTAGTAGCTTGGATTAATTTTAATCTATCTGCTAGCATGTGAGGTGTTTATATGGATGCATAAACATTATACATAACACTTAATAAAGAAAGCAATAAATAAATTGCTAAGATAAGTATAGGATTAAATACCTTAGTGAAAAGTTAAGCATATATCTTAATTTTCAACTCTGCAAATTATTTATTAAAAATGCATGCAACGACCAATATAACATGATTTTTAATTTATGAAAGATTAAACCATATGCAAAGCAAGACATGTGAATTTTATCCTAAGTTATGTCTACATGACCCAATTCTAACATGACATGCGACTTCAATTACACAGCTTTAACTATGCAATCATTAAATGATGTGCATATATGACATGCATCAATGACATGAGCTAAACTATATAACCTAGCATATGACATGGATGTATTGCAATTAATCTATATGACATGCTCATGATATATATATATTCTTAGAGATACTATATATTTTTAATTCCTATTAATTTCTATTAAATTCGTTATTAAAATAAATGAAAATGAGAATCCATCTAAACTGAGATATTATCTAATTTAAGTAAGGAAATTGGCTAATTTTGTGACATCTTGGATTTTTCACTTCTGCTTTCAATTAAATTAATCGGGCATTTCATCGACGAGCCTATAGGGTTGTTCTCAACGCCGATCACTCTCGAGATAATTAGACTATCCGGGAAAGTCATTAAGGAATTTTAATGTAATAGACTTAAGAATTCGATCAAGAATCAGCTATTTGACTGTATTCATCTTTAGAGGTCATTACGGCATAGTTAAAAATCGATAAGGGATTAGAGATAAGTCGGTTCGACTGAGATGTGTGGCTAAATTAGGTGACTCCACTAAATTGGAAAATTCTTGTCGGCCGACACTAGACTCATTTTTCTGTCGTTTTGATACCCTATGTTTGTATTTGAATTCTTGAGATTTTCACGACAACTGAGAGTCGCCAATGTGTCGAGTGGGTTCATTGTGGCTCGAAGAAAATCGACCATGGATCATTTACATTAAAAATTTATGAAAACTTCTCAGTAGCCTAGGTCACGCTAAAATTGTGCCAAATCGAAATTAACCGCGAATTTGAAAGTTCTATCATGTCATGAGTCATTTTAGGAACATCAACTCAGTCTCAGAAGATTCTTTTGCAAACCAAAACTTTTTGGGAAAAAGTCGAGGTAGGGTCGTTTTTGTCCAGAAAAAGTCAAGCATTGTTTTTTATCACGCAATTTGGATGCAAGTGGGATCAATTGGTGAGGAAAAATACCAATTGGATTGATGATGCGTCGATTGAATTTATTGAGGCTGAATTGGATTGAATTGAGGGAGAATAAGTGTCCAATTGAAGAAGAAATCAAGCAAATTTGTATGCCCCCACCACCATGACTTATGGACCATTTCCCTAGCTTATTGAAGAAGCTTGGTGGCTGATTTTGGTCCATGGAAGACAGCCAAGTTTGGTGGGCAAAAGGGGGACAAGAAGATGAGGATAAGAGACTAAATGGCCCCCTTTAGCCCCCATCTCTCCCTTTCCCTTCACCTAGCCATCGACTAACTTGTTCCCTTTTCTTATTGTGCTTTGAAGACTTCAACTTGCAGAGGAGACTTGGAGAGAAGCCATTCGAAGCCCCGTCCATGCCGCACGCCACCAAGACCGCCGGACCGCCTAAGCAGCGCCGTCCTCGCCTAGCACGTGCCTCCGCCCGTCTTGCCCTCACGCCGCTCCAGTGGCGATGCTTCGCTTAGCTCGCCATTCCAGGAGGTTGTCCAGCTACTATGTGTGGCCGTAGGAGCTACTGTGAGTCCCTTCTTGAACTCGGTTTGGCCCTTTCAACCTTCCTCAGTTCATCCCCGCCTTAAACCGAGCTTGTTGCCCTTTGTTTCAGCCCAAAATAGCAACAAAGAAAGTGGGTTTTCAATAGCTTGTTGGGCCCATTTTGAGGTCGTTCTCGGCTCCGAAAGTTAAGTCCGCTTTGGAGAGAAGTGAGCCTTGTCGCGTCCCCGATGATTTGAGCCGATTGGATCACAAAACAAGTGAGTTTAAGTCACTAATTCTCACTTAATAGGTTAATTACGCTTATTGGTTAATTAGATTAAGTTAAGTATGATTAGGTGGATAGTTAGATTCGATTAGTGAAATTTAATTAATTGTCAATGCATGTTAGGTGGATAGTTAGTGCAATTAGGGCCTAGATGAGCTCTAGTATTTATCTAGATTGACTCAGAAATTTTCCGGGTCTGTCTCGGTCTTTAGTTAGGCTTTTCTGGCCTAAGTTGATTTATTTCCATTTATTTAATATTTTATTGTATTTATTTTATTTTTCAATTTCTGAAAATTAGACCAAGATAGTGGGTGATCAAAATTTTATGTTGGTTCTTGTGGTGCAATCTGTTTATTTAATTGAGCTTTAATTTGTGTTAATTTTGCATAATTGTGATTTTATGATTTTATTCATAAATTATTTAATTTTGGTAATTGGATGGAAAATTATTGGGCGTCGGTCTACAGCGCCAAAAATCTATTTTGGGACTGCTAAAAATAGTGGGAAGTTTAAAAGTGAAAATCTTATATTTTGACTAAGGCCGACCGTGTACTCACACACGGTTATTTTTATCGGAAATGATAAAAATGTTGAATTGGTTGTATGATTGAGATGGTATATTATATCAGCCTATAGGCGATATGATAGCTTAGCATAGAGCAATATATCTTATTAGTTTAGATTTAGCAATGTTAGTATACTATATCAGCCTTGGGCGATATGGTAGCTTAGATAAAGAATACCGATCATCTCAGAAGCAAGCTATACTATCTATTTACTAGCTTAGCAGTGAGTAGTCGTATGAGATGAGCCGACCAAGAAAGGGTCGTGATGACATGTAATCGACTGAGTCGATTGATCGATGAATCGATCCGAATTGATTGGATGTTATGATTGTGAGTTTATGAATTAAACTAATTTGCAGGAAGAAGTGGAGGCCCATGTAAGTCTTATACCTCGTGATTGTGTTTAGGTAGCTCTTAGGGCGTATTTTTTCCAAATTGGGTCTTAGGGGTAAACTCGCTGAGACGTTATCTCACCCCGTTGTGGAATAAAATTTTAGGTCCCTAGATGGCAGCCCCTCCAAACCCTCTTGAATATTTTGAACAACCTAAGAAGTTCATAGAAATATGTTATCACATTCGATACACCACCACCCCGAGGGACTTGAGTATGTGTTGATAAAGTCCATAGTTTGGGTTGATGTGGGTGAACCCCAAAAGGTGCCCCATGAGTACTAGGCGTGGTATCGCCATTATAATGATGGACAAAGGGTGGGCCCTGTACCGGAATCCGATGTACCTCTATATGCGTTTGAGGTTGCATTCGGGAAGGGTACAGTAGATCCTAAGGATGGATCAATGGTAGATGCAAAGGATCCCAAGCTCGAGGGCGATTTTGACTCTCCAGTGTACTCAACCGTGGGCTCCAGCTAGAGCAAGGAAGAAGGAGAGATCGTTGAGGAGGAGGACCCAAAGGAGGATCTAGAGGAGGAACCTTGAGACCCCCACCCCTTGTCTGCAGACTTGTTTTCTGAACTTGTTAATTAAGACTTGACTTAGTAGTTCACTTTGTATATATTTGCACTATGATTTGCAATGTTTATAAGTGTGGATTGTTTTTAAAGTTTGAAATTTGGAGTCTTACTTTCCTATCCCATTGTTTAATTGTTTGGGGATTATTTATATTCTTCCGCATGTGTATTAAAATGAATGGGTCGGCGATGCATCCTGAGACATCGCTATCTAATCGATCGGGTCGGGATGAGCACATGCTCGAGGATCGGGGCATGACAAATTTAAATCCTATCTTATCTTGGATACTTATCTCGACATGCAATTCATTCTAAAGATATTATCTACCCTAGATTTTATCTAAACATGCATTCAATCTAATAAGAAAATATCTAAATTAACCTATCATGCATTAATCTAGAGAGTAAAACCTAATCCATATGATATGCAATGCAATCTTTTTGGATTTTTGATATTATTAAGACATGCCAATAATTTTCATTAAGGAAAAAAACTTACCTAATCCTCACACAAGATCCACAAAGATAAAAGATTACATAATAATAAAAAAAAATCATTGTTGCATAGGTTAAATTAAAGATTATCACAATATTTAGACCACACCAAAATACTCAAAATAAATCAAAGTAAGTCTTTCCGATCAAATTAGTAATTTAATTGACTTTTTAGCAATAAATCTTAATTGGATATGCCTAAATCTCATGCAATCAAATCAAGTAAGGTATCCAATTTAAATCAAGCAGTAATATACTCAAATCAAATTGGATTTGGATCGTTACCTAATTTGAATAGCACGATATCGAATGGAAGATCACGGCTTGCGAATGAGGCTCACGGTTGTTCACGGTTGTTCACAGCATGGCTCATCGTGGAATACTGGCGGACTCTTGATTCTCGGCTAACGGACTCGATGTGGCCTTAGTAATGATCGGCCGAGGATAGGCTTCCGAACATCGCTGGATAACCAACCAAAGGAACTCAAACTCACCGATGGGATGTTGGTAGTGGCTGAGTATCGCAGGTCGTGGACTGGAGTTGAGAGGGAACAGCTACTGGGCGTGACCGGCGAGGACACAGGACACTGACGTGGCCAGTAGGTGCAGGTGCGTCAACGATCACTGGTGCGTTGAGGCTTGTCGCCAGCGTTGCTAAGGAATGCTCGGAGACTTGCCGGTCCGGCGTATGGAGCGACGAGGTGTGCGGATGTGAAGATGCAAGACACGTACGAGAACTGCAAGAATATCACCGTTGTTACTTGTTCTCTCTGTGCGAATCGTGGCTGTTGCAGCAACGGAAGTGGGTCTTTCTTTCCCTCTCTTTTCTTTTGTTTTTCTCCTTTTTTTGTCTCTTCTCCTCTGGCTTCTCTGTGTGTGGAGAACGTGAAGACCCTTTGCTCTGAATCTTGAACCACGTATGTTGAGCCTCTTCTTAAGTTGTGGATCTTTGGTGGTTAATGCGTACCTCACCACAACGTAGGAACTCGAAAACTCCACTAAGGGTTGCCCCACATGTCAGTAGATGGGCTGATAAGATTATGTTCCTTATTTTAACGTGTCGATACGCACACATCTCAGCTTAATTTTAACGTGTCGATACCCATACACCTCAGCCTAATCGAAGAAACCTTTTTTCCCTCCCCAGTGTAATACCCCAAATTTTACGTCCCTCTCAGATGTGGTAGTTAAGGATATTAAGGTCCTGGGTTTCAATATATGCCAACGTGCACCCTCCTTGCATATCATATGCAAAATTTTGGCCATATTAAATGATTAATGAACTTGGCCAAATTTTCAATTTGTACCAGCTTAGTCCAATCAATCCAATTAGGCTCGAAACCTTCTATTCAAATCAATCAATCACTGGTCCAATGGAAATGCAATTAGGTGGGCTTATTACTATCAATGCTTTTAAAATTTATATGTAGTTTTAACTAAAATTTTTGTTTGGGGGTCGGGATTGATCCCTAATTTTTTTATGCAGTTAATAACCAATTGAGTCACCAAAAGTGTCAACAAACACCTTCTCAAGAAACCCTCCCTATCTCCTAGCCACAAATTCGTTGACAAAAGACGGTGAAATCGCTGTTGCTTCACCATGTACGAAGCTACCTACGGTGAGATGCTGCCCTTGTGCACGAGAGAGAGGGTCGTGAGACAGTGGAGAGCCTTCATCAGCAACGCCAATAGAGATGATCTTGGCGATGAAGTGGAGCTCAGGGGGGCCAAGACTGGCGTGGCGGACGGCGGTCGCGACAGACAGTAGGCAGAGAAGAGAGTGACTGGGGTGAGTAGAACAAAGATTACAGATTTTTTGATAGAGTGGATTACTAAGGTTCGATCTGCTTGCGGATAATTTAAAGGTTATGCGAACAGACACCATGTGTTTGGTAGCAACGTTAACGCTGCAACCTTGCTGCAGTTAAATCTTGCCTTTTTTTTTTTTTAAAGAAAAAATTAATTTAGCAAAGGAGAGCATATAGGTAGAATTGTGATCCCGGTGAGTTTTCTTAATGATTAATAAATAAATGTATATTTTAACTTGCACGACATTACTTTAGTTTTTTTTTTGATCGATGACATTACTTCAGTTATCCACGCCATTAAATGTGGACATTTTTCAGATACGAGTCTGGCTTGCATGATACTCGTGATTCAGTAATTTAATGAATCTATTGTTTATTTATCAAGGGGGCTTACTTGTAGAAAAAGTGGGGTAATTGTGAAATCCAATAGTTTTGCCACACGAAGTCTTTGCAGTCCGCCACTTGTCAGGTCGCACTCGTCCTAGCTGTTTTGAGTTTTAAATTTGGCCTAGTCTATTACTATCTTCTTTAGTCTTTCAATGACAAGGCCCCTTAAATAAGTTAGTCCAAACTTAAAAAATACCCCGTACACCATATAAATCCAATAAGGTAAGATGCAAGCGATAGTCTCATGAATTTCGATTTCGCGCTAGTTCGGGATCGGGAGGATGAACATTCATCGCTCTACTAAAAGGACAAAAAAGACAGAAGGGCGGAGCAAAAAATTAATGCCTTGGATTTTAGAAGACTGTTTGATAGTTCAGACAAGCAATAGATGAGATTCAAAATAAGTTTTTTCAAGTCATTATTGTCTTTCTCAAAAAGGACCTCCCTAAATATCAAACCGATATCATATAATCAGGTTGCATCACCATTCTACGTATCACCATTTTCACATTCATACTCAATAGATAGAACTCGTCTCTTCTAGGTTTCGTTGTTCTGAACCCTCATGGCGTCGAGATAAGCTTTTCCGTTGAGCTCCCTTGATAGATAGCCCTTCAGATGTTCTGCCGCTGTTATCCTCCTGAACATTGGCGGGGTCTCCGAGGTGATGAGGCTCGACGCAGGACCGATCTCAGCATCCATTCTCGGACTGAAGAACGTTGCAATGGAGATCCTCTCCTTCACTGCATTCACTGTTGCTCGATGCTGGATGCTCTGGTAAATCCCATTTGTTATAATCTGCTGTCGGCCAATGAAGGAAGGCTTTGAGTGTGAGACAATAAAATATCAGTATGGTCAAATGTGGAAGTTGATGTTGCAATAATATTACCTCAACAACGTCTCCAACATTGATGATGAAAGCACCGGGGAGAGGTTTCACAGAACCCGCTGTTGACACCTCAATTTTAATTAGGTTAATTTTCTTTTATTAAGTTTTTATTTTATTTTGTCATTTCGGATAATAAATAAAAACAACAAAACAAAGAAAAAAAATAACAAAAACAACAAAAAAAGCAAAACAAAAGAAAAGAAAAGCAAAAAAAAAAAAAAAAGAAGCAGCCCCTCCCCTCTTTTCTCTCTCGCGAGCCCCCCCCCCTTTTTCTCTTCTTCCTCCTGTCTTCTTCTTCCTCAGACGGCTCTGCATCTCACGCGCGGTGGCCGGCGACGCGCTCAAGGGCAGCCTACGGTGGAGAGGCACGGAGGTAGGCCGCCGAAGGAGAGGACGACGCACATGCGCCTTCAATGCGCGACTTCAAGGCGAGATGAGACGCCGGTTCAGCCGGAGGTTCCGGTCGGCAAGCCAAAAACCGGCGGCCGAGCTCCTCCGTCGACCGGACCTCCTCGCCTATAAATAGGCTTCTCCCGACGATGGCAAACCAGAGCGAGTTCCGAGATCTTCCCACCGAGAGACTTCGGGGAGGAATCAACGAGCGAGCTCGAGAGAACTCGAGTCGCGAGCTCGCCCACCCTCCACCGAGAGACTTCGGGAAGGCCGGCGGCGAGCGACTTCGAGAAGGTCCGATCCGGCCGGTGCTCGGATCGGCCTCGAGTGAGAGAAGATCACGCCTGAGGAGGGTCCGGCCGAGAGCTGCGTGGCAGATCTGGGGCGACCGAGCCCTTCCACGGCGCCGACACCACGAGATCCCGACGCCAGTTGCTGCTGTCCTCCCCCCACGAGCACCACTCCTTCGAAGCTCGAAGAACCAGTGCAAAATCGAAGTTTCCCCGGCCGTGCTAGTCCGTCGTCGCCGCCGCAACACTGTCCCGACGCCGTCTAAGTTCAAGGGCAGCCGTCATCGCCATAAGCCGTGCCGCCGTGCCGTGCCAACGCCGAGAGCAGGTGACGATGGATCCTGCCCACGCCATACCCATTTCTGCTCGAAGCCCACCGCCGTCCTCCGCGTAGCCGTCGTCGACGATGCGAGCGGCCGCCCTTCACCAGCGCCGCGAATCGGGAACCCTAGGGTTCCTGATTTTTTCGGGTCACGCCCCTGGGTCGTCGGGTCGGACCCGGGCTGAGAGCCGGGTAGGGTTTTGTGCGTTTTAGGGCGGCTGGAAAGCGGGTCGTGGGGTCGGATCCGGGTCGGGTAGGGTTCCTCGCGGGAACCGGGTCCTTGATGGAATTCGGGCTGGATCCGGGTGGGGTTTTTGCCGGGTCGTCGGGCCGGGCTGGATCCCTCCCAAAACGACGGGCCATCGGGCCGTTTTAAAAAATAAAAACAAAAAGAAAAAAGGGCGAAAAAATCCGAGTCGGGCCGCAACGCGGGCCCGTCCTCATTCGGACCACTGGCCCGGGTCGGACCCAACCCGCGGATCCGACCGGGTCAGTTTTTATATTATTTAATATAAAATAATATTTTAAATAAAAAATAAATCAAAAAATATTTTATTTAAAAAAAAAAAAATCAAAAATATCCAAAAAATATTTTAATTCCAGAAAACCGAAAATGTTTTAATTTCCAGAAAATCGAAAAATAATAAAAAATGATAAAAGTATTTTATAAAAAAAAAATCAAAAAAATCAAAAAAATGTTTTATTTTCCAAAAAATGTCAAAAATCCAAAAAAAGCCAAAAATTCATGAAAAAGCCAAAAATGTCAAAAATTTCAGAAAAAGCCAAAAAGACTTGTATTTTCCCAAAAATCCCAAAAAATCCCTTTGATGTCCAAAAAATTAGAAAATGACTCAAAAATGTTTTTCCTCCAAAAAATGCATAGAAAATCCCTCGAACATCCAAAAACCTCGGGGTTTAAACAAGATTAGGTACCGAAAGGGCATTAGTGATTAACTAGTGTAATCAAGTCCCGATCCTAATTTCTCTGGTTGCGCAGAGTGAGTATTTCTCCGATACTTCACTTGGGTTTCTAATCAACCCACCCCAAATCGATTAGTGGCGACTCCATTTTAAAATTGATTTACAGGAGTTAAAAACTTGAACCATTAAGTTGCGAATTGGTGGACTTGGGAGAGTCCGGGCATAACTAATTTCAGCCGAGCCATTAGCCTCTTTAGGCGCCCGTACCCGATTGCGGGCGCCGGAAAAAAAGAGGTCGCGACACCCACTTCCCATCTTTCCTTATCTGGAGGCCCTCCATTTCGTTGACCTGGAGGAGGATGGTAACCGCGTCGCCATCAGAGTGAGAGTTGAGGCCCATCACGAGCTCGGGTTGCGGACACGGCGGGTAATAATTCATCCTCATCGATTGCATCCCATCTTCGAATATCCCCTCAAGGTCCTTTGCTTCCATTCCTAAGGCCTTCGCCATGAGGTAGAGGAGCTTTATTGCTAGGGTTTTTGTTTCCTTCGAGTAGGCATCCAGATCGTCTCTACCATGTAGACAATTTCATTCTTTAGGCGATAAAGGGGATATTTTGGAACATGTCACAAACTAAACCCCCAACAACAAAAAAGTTATTCACGTAGCAATTATATCATGTGTCATACTAATGTGGTTTCACTTTTCTAATCAAGCGATTTTGTATTTTATGCATGTTCGCTTACATGGTACAAGTGTCACATGAAAGTTTTATGGTGTCTATGCATGTTTCGGCCCGAGAGAAAGAACCTGAAGGGAAGGGGGAGTTTGGGAAATAAGTGAGGCTTCCTCATAGAAGCAGGGAGAGTGAACATGCGGAAGATGTCAGCCCAATCAAGCTTTTGGTTTTCCGAGAACACAAAGACCTGTCCGAAGCCGCCCGATTCGCCGTCTCTCTGCCAAAACTTCTTCTTCTCTTCCATTGGCATGTTGAACAGCTCTTCGGTCCCCTTCTTCACTTCCTCTATCAACTTAGGGCTCACTTCATGATTTATCAGCTGAAAATTATTAACACACCGCTATCACTCTTGATTCTCCCAGAAACAGGCATTCCTTTGAGATCAAGACAGATGAAGCTCTGATCTCCTGATTGCTGAGTAATCAAGAGACCTTTATTCCAACATATATCAAGAAAGTTTCAATAGATAAATTTGTCTTATTAACATTCTCTAGAAAAGAGAAAATCGAGGAACTCAAATCTCCAAATTCATCTAAATTCCCACCTTTCTTTTTCCGTTGGAAATTTTGAACGACCAATTTAGTGTTCTGGTGAAACAGGGCAAGATGGCACAGAATAGTACATCTAAGTGTAAAATAAAAGCGAAAACTTAGATTTGGTAGGAGGCAAAAAGCGAGTCCAGGAAGCAAAACAAGGAAATTTCCGATGAAATCTCATAGGCTATACATAATTGTGGCTAAGAATTGTACATCTAAGTCTCCTTAGTGGTCCTTGCAGAAGTTGAGAATTAAGTGGATTTTAATCTCTTTCAATCAATGAACCCATTTTTCTCTGATACTTTCTCAAAGCCTTCATGCTCCAAATGCAGAAGTTGTTTCGTACCTGAAAGAAGCCCCAGTCTTTGCACGCATGGTGCAGCTTCTTGAGCTCTAGCTTCGAGCAGTCCTCCGAAACCAACCTCCCCAAGTCAATCACGGGGACCTGCAAGCCAGAACAAGCGTCCATGATCACGGGAGGCTCTAGATCGCCGCGGACATATCTCTCCGGGACCGTGGTCGGGTTTTCCTTCAGTACGTCCTGAACACATGGCATGTGGAGCAACCTCCCTGGTATGTTCAACTGCGTCTCCATTGACAACAACCCAGAGGTTGAGAAATCTCAGAGACTGATCATAGGTTGTTCTGAATGAAAGCTAAGTATGCTAACAAGAGAGAGAGTAGGTGACACAGTTGTGTTTCAGCTACAGGGATGTCTCATTCTTTTTTGTTAACGAGTCCGTTCGTACTAGAAAGGATCCAGCGAGTATAATGGCCCATCAGAAAATGTTCTTTCTCCTATCGAATTATTGGAGAAATATGTAAACTTCATATCATATCATATAAAATTATATTGCATTACAATAAAGTATCTTTGAACAGATGAGGTGCTCAGAGTATCCCTCTTTAAGTGAATATTTTGAAGAACATTTGACCGGCAGTTGAGGCCTCTCACCCTTGAACAGTCAATCTGTGATCTATATATCACCTTTTTTTTGAGAAAATAAAAAACGACAAAACCGCATGGAGATTCCAGGGCGGGCGGTAGTATCATGCGTAAAATCAGTCTGACAATTAATTAGAGAGATAATGTCTAACTACAAAACAGCCGTGTCTTGTGCACGCTTAATTAATTATTGTATTAATTGCTTCTCAATATTGGAATCATCCAAGAATGATTAGATTGGTAGGCACTTGTAGGTTCGGGGGCCAATACATGGATGGGATAGTCACCTATTTCGTTAATGACTGTCGAATTAAACTATAGGGGTCAAATTATCTCACTAGAAAATTAGGAACATGTAGTTGTCACATAAACTAGAGCAAAACACCGCACCCACTTGCATCGTGAAAATATGTTTTTCCATAAGTGGCTTTATCCACACCTAGGCTGATGGTTCATGAAAAAGTGAGTGGCCAAAGCTCTCAAATCAACAGCGGATAGGACCGGCTGTGTAAAGGGCTCTTTTATTTGTTTACACTATTGATGCGTGCTCTAATCTTCCTCTCAATCAACAGTGATTCAAGGGGTTGTGTAAATGGAAAAGAATGGACAACCTACAAGCCAACAATTTTAATTTAAAGAACTAGCATGATGTAAGCTAGATCTCCTCTAGTATGGAGCATCTAAATTGGAATATGGCACAGTTAAGAGTGGATTAAAAGACACTCATAAGCCAACAAAAGCTAGCTAGCTAGTGTGAAGGTATTGCGATGATGAAAGAGCAAAATTAGCAAGACCTTGATATTCCAACATGAAATACCAGAAAGCTCGACATCTTGAAGCTTCCTCGGGGTCTTCTTCTTCTTCTTCCTCTTTTTTTAAATGTAAGACCAGATTCGTCGTTATCGGGAAGAAAAAATAATATAAAATAAAGTTTTGTTCTGTAAATTGAGAAATATTTAGATGCTCCCAAAGCACCATTTGTACCCAAACGAATGTTCTCCTGGTTAAGTCTTACTGAGTAATTGTTTAGGAAGAAAATAAGGAATTTCATGCTACTCGTTTTTCAAGTGATTGGTCTAATTAATTTTAAATAATGTTTGCATGAACATGTGTATAAAACTCAAATACTAAAAGAAGTAAAAAAAGTCTCATATTGGCAGTGTCATGTCTAGTGTTAATTTCCTCGTTTGTAAACTCTTCAAAATGATTAATAAGATCATTGTACATTTAGCATCTCACAAGAATGGGCAAATATTTTATACTAGGGACTACTTAGGGCGCAATAGTCGCATGATTGGCTTAGACTAGCCGGGAGTACACAATTTTTAATGGCCAAGCTAGTCTGTGTCATTCATATTATATTACGTTGTGACATCCTGAAAATGTAGTTCTGATTTCGATTGGATAAGTTGGGCTTTTCATAGACTCACCTATAGTGTTTTTCTTTGATATGGCTGCTCATTAGATAACTGGTATATTAGGTGAAGTCGTTAAGGAATTTTAATGCAAAAGACTTGAGAATTCGACCAGAAATCGACTGCTCAACCGTGCTAGTTTGCAAGGGTCAATTACGACACAATCAAAAAAATCGATTAGAGACCAAAGATAGATCGATTCAACTGAGATGTATGATTAAAGTGTGGGTGATTCTACCTGATTGCAAATTTCTCGTCAATCGGCACTAGACTGCTTTATGTCATTTTGGGTACCTTGTGTCTATATTTGAAAACTTGAGATTTTCATGACCACTGAGAGTTGCCAATGTGTCGAAGAGGTACGTGTGGCTCAAAGAAAATCGACTACGGTTCAATTGCACCAAAAATTTCTAAAAGCTACAGGGTAGGTTAAGTCACGCTAAAATTGCGTCTGATTGAAATTAACCGCGAATTTGAATTCGATTTCAGAAATTGAAAGTTCTGTCTTGTCACAAGTCATTTTGGGAATGTTGACTCACCTTTCGAGGAAATTTCGGTGAGTTCGAGATTTTTACGGAAAATCGATTCAGACGATTCGGAAAACGAACGGAATTTCAGTTGGACCAAATTGAAGGGACTTTTGGCCTTCTAAGTGAGCTATCTAATAGCATTATTAATTATTTTTCGTAATTATTTGATTAATTATTCATTTTCCAGAAATTAGACCGAGATAACCGGTGACCGAAATTTTATGCTGATTGTAGTGATGTGATCTGTTTATTTAATTGATTGTTATTTTATGCAAATTGAGTGATTTGTGATTGTGGGTAATTATCCCAATTTTTTTTTTAATTTTGGTAATTAATTGGAAAATTATTGGGTGTTGGTTTACAGCGCCAAAAATATAATTTGGGATTGCTGATCTAGTAGGATGTTCAAAAGTGAAAATATTGTATTTTAGCTAATACCGTATACCCACACATGATAATTTTTATCAGGTATGATAAAAAATGGTGATTTGGTTAGATGGTCAGGATGGTATACTATATCAACCCACGGGCTCTGATATGTTAGCTTAGAGTGAGCAGTATACCGGTATACTATATCTGCCTGAGGGTCATGATATATCAGCTTTGGGTGAGCAGTATACCTTGTGATCAGCTTCTGATGAGCATTATTAGTATATTATATCAACCTATGGATTCTGATATGTCAGCTTAGGGCGAGCAGTATACTCTATGGTCAGCTTCTAGTAAGCAACAATTTATTAGCTTTGGGCGAGCTATATTATCTATCTTTAGCTTAGGGTGAGCAGTCCTGATTTGATAGGACCTTATAGATAGTATTGAATGGGTCGACCATGGGAAGGTCGTGATGACATATAATCGATTGAGTCGATTGGTCGATAGTTTGATATGATTGGATGATTATTCAAGTTGTATTGACTTGCAGGAAGAGGTTGATGCCAAGATAAGTCCTCTGACTCGTGTTTGTGCTTAGGCAGCTCTCAGGGCGTATTTTCTTCCTAGTCAAGTCTTAGGGGGTTGAACTTGCTGAGACGTCGTCTCACCTCGTTGTGGGATAACATTTTAAGGTTCTTGGATGGCGAATCCCCCTGAACTTCATGGTCGTCCCATGAGGGTTACAGAGCGAGTTTCCAGTTTTCCTAATCCCAGAGATTTTTGGGTTTACGATCTAGTTGTAACCATTGTCTAGATCAAAGAGGTTCCACATCAGGAAATACCTAATCGATTTAGAGCATGGTTCCGTACCAATCCCTATGGTATTAGGCTAGGTCCCCTTAGGTCTTTCGATATCCCCTCTGTTGTGATTGATGCTGCTCGAGACAAGGATCCAGCTGACCCTCCAGATGGCGTAGTGGAGGACCCGCCATCTCTCCCTGACCCTATGGACTCGGCCGAATTAGCGAACGAGTCAAACTAGCTAATCATAGGACAGCTTGTTTTGGAGAGTCGACCTTTTTATAGACTTTGTAAATGTCGGCTAGTAATGTATATGAATTAGTCTGTTATGTATAAATGTGTGGTTTGGTTTTTGATAATTGGTGGTCCTGCTTTTCTATCACATCTTGTTGTTGTCTGGGGATTTATTCATTTGGTTTTGCATGTGCATTAAAAAAAATGGGTCGATGACGTGTCCTGAGACGTTGCTAGTTAACCGACCGCTTAGGGATGGGCACACCCTTAGAGGATTAGGGCGTGACAAAATTACTTAAAGATGTTTGATTAAACAATCTTCCTCTTTTGATAATGATAGAACTATGTCACCGATGTGAATAGTAGCTAATTGATAAAGTTGCATTCAAAATAAACATATGCTTATGTGATAATTTTCACACAATGTACACGTGCAGATAATGGAGTCTCCATATGATTTTTAATGAATTTTTGGATACAGAGGCTAGGCAATCTTTTAATAATAGGAAAGCAAAAAGTTCAAAGATCTTTCATAAATAACGCCTCATGATATACTAGAAGAAAGTATAAATCAATCACAAAGACAAATATTAGTAGCGCATTTTTTGAAGTGGGTTCTTCTTAGTATCGCTTTCCTTGTGTCCCAAAACCAAATTTATTGTAGTAAGGAATTTGAACTGAATGTGCTTCAGGGTCTTTGAATAGAGAAAAAAAGTTGGTGTTGATTATTGAAATCTCTTCCTTGAGAGTGCCATTTTCAACTTAAGAGAGTTCAAGACCTCTTGTCTGAAGATCATGTTTCTTTTTCAAGTTGTCAAGAGCAGTTCTATAAGCAAGGTATATTATAGTGAGATTAAAAGCATTTTTTTTCAAAATGAAAATTCTTTTTGAAGCCTTTTTGTGTTTCTCAAACATTTCCTTTCAAAATCTTGTAACTCTTCATAAATAAGTTTATAATTTTTTACCTCATTTTTTTTCTTCTAAGCCCATTATCAAACCTTAAGCCCATTTGAGCTCAATCAATTCACGAGCCCGTTCCTATTCAATTCTAAGCCCATTTCTTAGGGCCGCCCATCAATTTCTGCCCAAGGGCAAATTAGGAATTTGTGCAAAGTGGAAATGACCAATTTGCCTCTAAAAGCATGTGGATAAGGGTAAAAGAAGAGAGAGAAGATGATATCATTGCATGGGGGCCTTGAAAGCTCTCACTTCACCCTTTCTCTCTCCTCCTTAAGCTCTCCCTCGATGAAGCTTACTCTCTCCTCATTTTCCCTTCCTTCCAGTTTCTGTTCCAACAGACCTTCCTCCAAAGATCTAAGTTGATTGTTGGCTTTCCGGACGAATCAGCTCCCGTGCCACCCACCATTGTCTTTAAGAGGTCCAAACCGTCTGCTTAGACTAGGCCATTCGCCGGTCGGAGCTGCCGATTGAGCCATCGGCCGGCTAGAAGCTAGCGGTAGTCTGATCGCTTGGCCCTGTTATGCTCCAACTGACCTTTCTCCAGAAACCCGAATTAAAAGTTGTCTTCCCATGAGAATTAGCCCATGCTCTAGCCACCACCATATCTAGGAGGCCCATACTGTACGGACGAGCCCGGTCACTCGCTGAACGGAGCCACCGGCCGACCCGTTTGCTGGCGAGAAGCCACCGCTCATCAGACCGCCTAGAGTCCGCCCGGTTTTGTGTTTTCTTCGTGTTTTCTCCCATTCTGACCCTTCCTTCACCTAGCCCAACTAGCAGCCACTCCCCCTTGACCCCTTGGTGCCACTGGTTGCCGGCCATCCCCTCGCCGGAGCTCTGATCAACTGCCCATCTCCTTTTCCTCCTCTGTTGTTCAGTTTCCAGGAGTTTCAGTGGGAGTCCGAATCTGTGGCTACTGTTCCAGCCCCGGGACCACCTTGGATCGTCGTGGTTGAGGTCCCTGAGCATAGCCTCCATCGTCGCCGCCACATTTGTGTCTTCGGCCCGTTTAACAGGTGAGTTTAGCTCCTAATCCTTCGATTAATGCCTAAACTTTCTTAGGGTTAGTTTAATTAGTGTTGATTCTAGTTCAGGAGATTTAATTAAGCTATATTAGTCCTAAGATAGGTGGTTAGATTAGTGGCTAAGATTAGTTTAGTTTAATCTTGCTTTAATTGCTTAATTGTGGCTTATGTGCTTAATTAAGCTTGGTTAACCTTGATTGATTAATTACTTGCTTTAATTAGTGTTTATAATGATTTTTTGGATTTAATTTATTAGTTATTTAATTCTAGAAGTTTACTATTCATGCGACACTGTTCACGAAACATTGTTTACGTGCATTGTTCACAAAACACTGTTCACCTGAGAATGAAACGTGTCTAATTTCATGGGTTTTGATCTTATGAGGTGATTTGAGTGTATAAATACATGAGCATCCACATGAATTGAGTGAATTTCACCAAAAGGGAAATATGTTTTGTCCGAGGGACACCGAAATGGACTGTCTTTAGGAGAAAATGATTTGTAAGTGTATATGCAAGCGGGTGTGCATTGGCTAAGTGCCCAAAGATAAAAAGGGAGATATAGTAGTGTACTTACGTGATCATTGAGTTGAATCCGTCCCCCGCTATGTGTCGGGTGCGCGATGCTCCTATGTGAAAAGCCCATGTCTGTGTGATGATAATTAATCGTGCCTGTGTGGTGTAGAACATGCCTGTGTGGCTGCATTACTGTGTGTTGGGTAATCGTGCTTGTGTGGCGATAATCAATTGTAACACATGATAAGTCGTACCTGTGTGGCCGTATTTCTGTGTGTCGAGTATCATGCCTGTGTGGCTGAAAGTAATTGGAATGCTTGAGTGGATCATATTGTTTATGGCACGCACGCATGAATCGATAACGTGCAGGGCGTGGCAATGGCCAGGTGAGATCGCTTGTGACGCGATTTGTATGTGATTGATGAACTGCATCATCTAATGGCCATGCGCATTGCGTGTATCGTGCTGAGTTATGACGTGCAAGGTATGGCATACCAGATAAGGATGTATGCAAATCAACTATTGTTTGTTGGTTGTTGGTTGTTGGTGGGGTGGTTCTGAAGAGATACCCCAAGTTGAGCCGGTGTCCTAACCGGGGGCTTAGGGGAGGACTCGCTGAGATTTATATCTCACTGGTTATTGTATAACCATTTTCAGGTCCTTAGAATGGCTCTTTCGCCAATGAGGTTCGGTATCCCTAAGGACTGGGATACTGTCGTGACGCGCCACCATTTCCCGGGTCGGGCGCACCTCTTCAAGAAGTATTTATCCATTATCTGGGTGGATGAGGGACTGGGGCAATCGATACCCCATCGGTTCTTGGCGTAGTTCATTAGGGATGGAGATATGTTGATCGGTTCTTTGCAAGGTTTTGACGGGCCACTTGGTAGGGGCCCCGAGGACACTGACTGGGATCCCATGGAGCTGGACCCTCTTGCTAGTGCCGTGGAGGATGCTACCCCTGCTCCGCTAATGATTGACCCATTCGCCTTCGGCTATGACTCGGCGGGGTTTGAGTTTGCTGGGTCCGAGTGACTGTAGTGCTGAACCCGAAGGTTCTTTTTGTGTACAGTTGGATTAGCCTAGTCTAGTTTCTTTTTGGTATCTCCAATAGTGACCTCACTAGGGAGCATCAGAGATAGCCCTCAACTTGTGTGTGGGGGAGGGGTGTGGATCATGGCGGTTGGGCGGCAGTGGCGTTAGATGGATCCAGTTGTTAACGGTCGAAGATGGCGGAAGGGAGGTTAGGATGGCTGGGGTAATGATCTTCTAATGGAAGTTTTTTTTTTTTTTTTTTTTTTTTTTTTTTTAAAAGAATTAAAGAATTTAGAAAGGGGTAGGGACAGTTTGGGAAGAAAGACTGCATTTTTGTGAATCACGGCAAGATATTAAATCATGGTGCGATTGGAAATCTAACATGATGAAAGCAAAGGGATGCAAAATTAACACAGTGTGTATGTCTTGTTATGGGTTCTGTAAAATTACTAGTCCCGCATAAGGCTCATTGAGTTTTATTATTAAATCAAGTGGAGGCTGTTAGAGAGTAAGAATGAGCAAGTAATAGTTTAAGGACCAAATTTGAACAAATAAGAAATGTTCAAGGACAAAATTTAACGGAAAAAAAAATGATAAGTCAGAACTTTAATAGCTACAACAAATTTCGTTATATATTTAACAAAAGGACCACATTAAATAAAAATTTAAAAAATGCAGGGATGACATCGAAAAAATAGTTGAGCGAGGATATTGAACAATAAGATAACTTCAAGGAGTAATAACATTATCTCATAAAACATATCGTCATGCATACTTTAATATCTAATTTTATGAATTTGATTTACGAAATGACGTGTCCAGTCAATAGTGAGATAGCTATATCTTAAATCTTACGCGAATCTTTCTTTTCATTTGTGAATCAATTTTACACAACAATAATATCGTCTTCCAATCATTTTGAAACCTATTTTTATTTAAGGGAAATCTAGGTTTTGTTAATTAAACTAGTCCTTTTTCTATAAGGCTAATACCATGAAAACCCCAATGAATACTCTATGATAAATTTACCGTTCATTCGTTTTTGTTAAATTTTATTGTTAAATTATTAATTGGAAGATATGTGATAATTGATGAGTGTATCAGTTTGGGATTTTATCTTTCATTTTTCGTAGCGTACCAATTTGTAATTAGCATGGTATTATTGTAACATTTAATGAAGAGTGTGAGCTATATTTATGGACTCCAAGTAAGTTTTCCAACATTTGAGGATAGCAATGCATCCGACTCACAAATCCTTATAAAAGAGACGTAACGAGTGAATGGTCTATGATAAATTTTGACTTTTTTTACCTCTTGTTGTTAGTCAGGAATGGATGCTATGTTGGTCAGCAATGAGCTATTTTCAAGCTTTTCTCACTCCACAACGCCATTGATTTTTCTATTTCTTGGCCTGTGTAATTGCGAGTCTAGGGCCTCTAGAATCTTGTATACAAGGGCATTACACTTTCCCCTTTTGTAAAATATTTATGAAATCAAGCCAAACAATGAGCTCATCTGCCGTTATATGTATTATTCATGTAAAACATGTTAATGTACGCATCCTTAGACAATGCTGTTGCATATATCTCTTATGTCTCGTGTGGCCTTCTCTATCGGTCTACAATTATTTTGAATCAATGGATGCTCGTTACTTGATCAAGAGACACTTATATAGATCTGCTATGTTAAGATGTGAGCCATAGTCTCATGAATTTCGATCTGCTCTTGGTTAGGTGATTAGAAGGATGCACATTCATCGATTGATCAAGAGAAGGATGGAATAGAAAGTCTATGCCATGGATTTACAAGACGGTCTGATAGTTCAGACGAGCAACAGATGAGAATGACAGAAAGTGTTTTAAACTCATTATTGTCTACCTCAAAAGGGACATCCCTAGGATCCATAACCCATCTCATATAATCAGGTTTCAGGCCCTTTCAACGTGTCTAAAGTTTAACATTTATTCTCAATAGATACAATTCGGCTCTTCTAGGCTTCTTCATGCTGAACCCTCATGGCATCGAGATAAGCTTTGCCCTGCAGCTTGCTCGTTAGATAGCCCCTCAGATGTTCTGCCACCGTTATCCTCCTGAATAGTGCTGGGGTCTCAGAGGTGATGAGGCTTGGCGCAGGACCGATCTCAGCATCCATTCTCGGACTGAAAAAGGTCGCGATGGACACCCTTTCCTTCACTGCATTCACAGTTGCCCGATGCTCAATGCTCTGGTATATCCCATTTGTTATAATCTGCTATAAGCCAAATGAAGGGAAGGCCTTGAGTATGAGACAATGAATTATCATGAGTATGGTCAAATGTGTAAGTTGATGTTGCAATACTATTACCTCAACAATGTCTCCAACATTGATGATGAAAGCATCAGGGAGAGGTTTCACAGGAATCCACTTCCCATCTTTCCTTATCTGGAGGCCCTCCATTTCATTGACCTGGAGGAGGATGGTAATTGCGTCGGCATCAGAGTGAGAGTTGAGGCCTATCACAAGCTCGGGTTTCGGACATGGTGGATAATAGTTCATCCTCATCCCTTGCAACCCATCTTCAAACATCCCCTCAAGGTCCTTTGCCTCCATTCCTAAGGCCTTTGCCATGAGGTAAAGGAGCTTTATCGCTAGGGTTTGCATTTCCTTTGAGTAGGCGTCCAGATCATCCCTAGCATGTGGATAATTTCATACTATAGTCAATATGAAGATATTTTGTAATATGCCACGCACTAAAACCTCGACATCAAGAAAGTTATTCAATGGAGCGATTATATCAAGTGCCATACTGACATGGTATCACTTGCCTAATCAAGTGATTTCATATTTATGTATTTTCATCCTCGTGACACAAGTATCACATGGAAGTTATATGGTGTTTTTTTTGTGTTCCGCCTTATGGTATAAGTTTTAGAGAGAGAGAACCTGTAGGGAAGAGGGAGTTTGGGGAACAAGTGAGGCTTCCTGAGAGAAGCAGGGAGAGTGACCATGTAGAAGATGTCAGCCCAGTCAAGCTTTTGGTCTTCCGAGAGCACAAAGGCCTGTCCAAAGCCGTCCGATTCACCCTCTCTCTGCCAAAACTTCTTCTTCTCTTCCATTGGCATGTTGAACAGTTCTTCGGTCCCCTTCTTCACTTTCTCTATCAGCTTAGGGCTCACGTCATGATTTATCAGCTGAACAATTATTAACACAGAATTATCGTTCATGATCTATCCAGAACAGGCATTCCTTTAAGATCAAGACAGAGAAGGCTCTGACCTCAATTCCAACATTAATCAAGAAAGTTGCAATAGATAAATCTGTCTAATTAGTATTCTTTAGAGTTGAGACAACCGAGGAATTCACATCTCCAAGTTCATCTGAAGTTCTTCCATTGGAAATTTTTAATGACTTATTTATTCTAATGAACAGGGCAAGATGGCACAGAAAAATCCCACTTTCTTAATTCAATGAAATCAGGATGCACAGTGGCTTATAAAGCAGAAACTTAGATTTGATAGGTCAATTTCATGTGAATCCTATAGACTAAACTAATTGATGGCTAAAAATTGTACATCTATCTGTCGCGCATGGCAAGGGTCGCCCATCCATGCCAGTATCTTGGGTTCATCAGTAACGATGCATCCCTTGCAAATGCATCAGAATCCCTCATTATCGACGTGTGTGACAGACGTTGAGGGCCTATATGGAGTCATGGATTTCAGTCTCTTTCAATCAGTGAACTCCCATTTTTCTCTGACACTTTGAATGCTTTGTATTTGAAATGCAGAAGTTGTTTCGTACCTGAAAGAAACCCCAGTCCTTGCAGGCCTGGTGCATCTTCTCGAGCTCCGGCTTGGCACTGTCCTCCGAAACCAACCTCCCCAAGTCGATCACAGGGACTTGAGGCAAGCTGGAACAAGAGTCCATGATCACGGGAGGCTCTTGATCGTCGCAGATGTATCTCTTCGGGACTGCGGTCGGGTTCGCCTTCAGTATGTCCTGAACACAAGGCACGAGGAGCGATCTCCCTCGTATGTCCGCCTGTGTCTCCATTATGACAATCAAGAGGATGAGTCGCGGAGACAGATGATATGTTTCCTCTGATTCTTGATTATAAGATGAGTTGCCAACAAGAGTGGAGAGTAGGTTTCAGCTAGAGGGGCGGTTCATTTATTTTAATCAGGTGGCCAACATTTATTAGTGGATTTTGGTTAACGAGCCTGTTCATGCTCGGAAGTCTCCAACGAGAGTAACGGTCCCTAGTGGCAACTGACAAGTATGCATTTCAATTTCAATCACTGTAAATGTGAAGACTTGTGCGAAGATTTTGAAGTATGTTTATTGACTGTTGTTGAAACATAACTTCAGAAAAAAAGAAAAGGATGGTCTATAATGGATGCCGAAGAATAGTCTATGTACGTGCGGAAATTTCTGTGCCGCCACATTAGAAAATAACGCAACATTCTTGATAATTGTCAGAGTAATATTAGACAATGATTTCTAGAGAGCTACGATATTTTGAGATAGAGCAACATATTTAATTTGCCATGGAGATAGAACTTGGACTCTTCCGACTGGCCAAGTTGGACTTCCGGTGATGCTATTGTCACATCTAAACTGACTTTAGCAACAACCTTTTAAACATGGGATAGGTGTATTAAAAATCCTAACATTGATCATGAAAATGCATATAAATCCTAAACTTTTAAAAAGTGCAATCAAATTTTAAAAGTTGTTATGAAAATATAATTGAGTCTTAAAAACCACCTCAAATTAAGATATCTACTTAAGGTAGGAAATCAACTTTAAACCGAGAAATTCATTCGAGTTGGGAAACAACTCTCCAACGTTGGCTGCGCCAAATAAGCCTTTACAATTTAGTATGGCCAAAATCTCCCTTTGCTTGCGTAAAATCAAATTTAGGCTTGGTTAATTGACGAGACTTGAGTTGGGTTTGTGAATTGATTGTCTTCAATGAAAATTTGATGCTCCCGCATCATCTACCCCATGTCGATGGAGATATGACATCAAAATTTGATTGTCCTGGTTGTCTGGTACCGTTGTGGTCGCGTAGTTCCAGCCACAAATCTTGTTGTGGCTGTGGCCGCGTTCCTACAAAAGCAAATGGGGGAAATAAATGGTCCTTTATGATCTTCAAGAAGTCTTATTAACTTTAAACACGAAATGAGAAAAAAAAACATATCCATCATATCCTCAATTATTAGGGAAATTTTCAACCAAAAAGAAAATGCATGAATTAGGTCCATTTTCTTGAAAGGGAGTCTTAAGTGAATTTTATTTTAAATAAAGATTTGAAGTTGTCTTTTAATTTCAAATAAGGATCTAATCGAATATGTGCATATCCCGTGTCACTTATAAAAGGCATGATGGGGGCATTCTTGGTATTTCCATTTCTTGTCTTTTTTTTTTTCCTTTCATCTTGTTCTTTGTTCATTGTTTTTCTCCTTTTCTTCCTTTTGTTTTTTCTTTTTACCGAGGCTGGCGAGGTCCTCCCCTAGATCCAATTGAGGTCATTGTGGCCGTGGGCGAGGCTGGCTCAGATTAGGGTAAGGTGGCCTCACTCAGACCATCACGGTGCCTCACCTTTGTCCATTGTCATGTCCACAACCGATCTCCCATGTTAAAGATCACTTAATTACTCTCAATTCGCAGATGCTCTCTCTTTTTGAATCAAGCTCACCTTGTGAAGTTGAATCGAGTTTTGGGCGCAAAATAAACTCCTGCTTGTCTAGCTATGGTGGAAACCGTAGGCCTAGCCAGATTCAACCGCAACACGCTCAATTCCAAATGTTGGATTCGTCTCCTCGCACAAAACGCTTCTCTGTGTGATTTGGATTGTCGCTTTGGCATCCGTGTTCCTGTGGCAGCGCAACGCGGTCGGCACCAGAGGATTCTTGATATCTGATGGTTATTGTCGGTGGCCAGCCATATCTGGGCAAGGCCGGGCCCGCTGGCCGAGGGCGAGGAGCCGCAATGGTCTTGCCCAGTAGCTCGCTGGCACAACAGTTGAAAAAAAAAACTGAGAGAGAAGAGAAGAAAAAGGAAAAGAAAGACGTCACGAAGAAGAAGGTGACTGGGAAAGAAAAAGAAAGAAAAAAAGTAAAAAGAAAAAGAAAAAGTAAAACATAAAAATCCGAAAATGCTGCCTATGGTGCCCTTGGAAAGGGGCACGTGAGATGCATGTGCTCATTCAGGCCATATTTGAGATTAAGTGGTCACTCCATTTTGGGTCCTTTTTGAAATTTTCCCTAAGTGTTATAAAAAAGTATTCTGTTTCAAAAGAAAATTTACAAAAAAGAAAAAGTAATCGTCCATTATATACGAGTTATGCAATAATGTAAGTGAGCTAATTTCTTAAGCTTTCAAAGTAGAAAGTACCCGTATCCACATGAGATCAGCAAATTTAAGGAGTAGTTAACAATCTCTTTCATTGCATGTAAGATATGTGATATTATACGAGTTATATTCCATCCGTGACCATCACTTGGGTTTGTTTATCACTATATGGAGGAAACACCAAAGAGTGAATGTAAATAATTACACTTATTATAATTAGGTCAACCCACGGCCACCAACCATACAATTAATAATTCTTGTGATTTTTAGAACTTGTGCAGCAAAACACATGATTCATGTGCAAATATATAAAACCACACAACTTGAGCAAAGCTTGCGCATCTCAATTTGATTCCTAATTTGGTCCTAGTCTTGTTGCGCCCCTCCGTTATGACCATGTTGTCTAAAAGAGATGGTGACAGGGATGGAGAAGCACGGGATCTCCGATTAGTTTATTTAATTGAAGGCTGAGGCCTGAATCATCCTGACTTTTTTATCATTCAACATTTCTCTCCTAAAAGACTAATTCCGTAGCTTTCAGAACCACAATTACGTGAGTTTGTCCTTTTATAACAACTGATTTTGTTGGGCCAAGTATTAAAAAAAAGTTCTAAACCTATTACATTTATATCAATTCAGTCTTAAATTTTTTAAATGTGATAATTTTTTTTTTTTGTTAAACCATTGTGTCAATTGAGTCCTAAAACTTTTGATGATTTGCCAACATTGTTGTCGGCTGTCTCATGTAGCATGACTACAAATAACGTGGACAATTTACAATTTGTTGAATTTTTATTACTTTTTTTTTTTTTTTTTTTTTTTTTTTTGGCAATTGTGGGCTGACAAGGTCTAAGTGAGGGCATCCGCCCCATAGCTGAGGGCCTCCGTGCCCTCGTTGGCCATAAAGAAGGGTGTAAGATCCTTGCCTAGATTTAGGAGAGAGCCATAACCATTGCGTGGCCTAGAGTTGTAAAAAGAACAAAGAAAGAAAAGAAAAGAATAATAAAATAAGAAAAATTTCAGAAAAATATAAAAATATTTGTAAAATTATATTGGTCATATCATGTAGGATGACTAGTGTCCACATTAGTAATTACTACCAAAATTGATTAGATGGACTATATTAGCAAATTATCAAAAGATTTATGATTCAATTAATATAAGGTTTATGATTGAATTTGTATAAATACAATATGTTTAGGACTTTTTTATTACTTATTCTGATTTTGTGACTAAAAATTTTGGAGATAATATTTTGAAAAAAAAAAAAGAAGCAAAGTAAGATAGCTTTTGAGGTTGTCAAAACTCCTTGAATGTCTTTTGAGGGGGGAGAGAAAAGGCCCCCAGGGGAGAGGGGGGGTGCGGGGTGAGGGTAAAGATAGTGGGTTCCACAAGGATATTTTTGTTATCATTATTTTGGGTTAAATTGAAAAAAAAAACTTGAACTTTATTCCGTGGGACATAGCTATCTCAATTTTTTTTTTTTATCTTATCAAAACCCAAAATTTGTACTAATGATCTAAAAAGTACCTCAAGGTTCCTTTTGATAGGCATGTGTTGTCAATGTCACGGAGGATTTTAAATGGATATTATGGCTCAAATAGTGATTCTAGAGTATTTTTTTAGCATTGATACAAATTTATGGTATTGTTTAGATGGAAAAAAGTTTGGCAAAATAGTGTCCGCAGGAAAATACTTATAGAATTTTAGGTAGGATTTTCCTCTATACTTGCCGTGGCTAAAGCCAATTTAAATGTGTCAGTATCTTTGCCTTACGTCCATGTACTTAACTGTTTGTCTAGGTTTTCTTCCACGTCAAACTTAAGTCATCTTTTTGAGGGAATTAGAAATGAACACTTTTAATTAATTCTTTCTTGGGGGAATAATTTTAAACTCGTGCATGTTTCCCTTGTACTGCTAAGCTACTTTTTTTCCCTGTACATTTTCATAATGAATTAATTAAAAGAATATCAGCCCCTCTAGTAGGACGGGGAAACTAAATATTCAAGATTACTTTCGTTTTTACGTATACTGATTCTTTTCCATAATTCAAATAAATATTTTGCTATTCTTTCAATAATTGAAATCTAAAGTTCATTCAAAACGTAGAAAAAGAAATTAGAGAAGGACAAAGTTCGTTATTACACTGTAAGAACAATCAAATAATTCCAGAAAATTTAGTTTTTAGTGGGTCATGGGTACAACTTTTTTATCCTTTTTCTTTTGCCACCTTTTGGGCTTTCTCTTTAAAATTAAACCGCATCATAATTGTTAGAGATATTTATCTTTCATAATTGATTATAATTGATTCTTTTTAATATTGTAATATTTTATTACTTTAAATAGTTGTCTAGAGCAGCATATAAATAGGATCTTGTATCATCAGTATTAAACATACAAAAATATACATAAATTCTTTTTTTCACTTTATTTTGTCATAATTCTAACATGTTATTAGAGTCAGTTTACCGAATAATGGCAATATTATCGGAGCTGTGCCGGTATCCCTCACCAAATTGTTGCTTGTGATCGCTACCCAGATAGTTTCGTTGCTTATTTTGAAATTATAACACGACCATTAGATTCGTCCGTCTCGAATGAGTTAGACCTTAAAAATTCATCACCAATTGATTTGGAGAAAAGCCGCATGTGCCACCACGCTCGGCTGCTCTACGGGACCATCAACACCATAAACTATAAGTGAAACTTTCGAAGTCAATCCTTAAACATTTAAGCTAAAACCACCATAAACAGGTTCTACATTCTCCGAAGAGTCCAAAACAGTAACAAACGTCATCAAAAAGTCTCCCACACGCCCTCACGTGCCGCCCATATCTTCTGTGCGGGAGATCCACGCGCCCTAGCCTCGCACATGATCATCATGTCAGTCGAGTAGTGACGTCATCATCCACTTCATCACGCGTCAGCACCACGTCATCCTCTGTCGCTGACCACCGTCGAGCGTTGCTGACTGACGTTGACCTAACCGATTCGGCTTGATTTCGACTAATTCGCTTAGTTTTATGACCGATTCGACCAGATTCCAACCGGTTTGCTTGGTTTTTCGACCGGTTCGACCATATTCCGATTGGTTCGCTTGGTTTTCCGACTAGTTCGGCCATATTCCGATCGGTTCTCAAGGATTTTTGACTGGTTCAACTAGATTTCAATTAGTTCTCAGGGTTTTATGATCGGTTCAGTCCAATTCCAACCGGTTCTTAGGGTTTTCAAACTGGTTTGGCCTTCAACCTGTTCTCAAGCTTTTCTAACAAATTCGGCTTGATTCTAATCGGTTCTTGGCATTTCCAGACTAGTTCTTGTGATATTTCGACATCCTCAATCTATTCTCTACCTTATTTTCTCCATATTAGCTTTAGTGATATCAGTTTTCTACAAATTTATTATAGAATTTGTTGAGTTTACTAGTATATTACATATCATGGAGAAATTAGAAGTCTCAATGCCCATTCAGACCATGCTGAGTGGATCAAACTACATATTATGGGCTCAAGAAATATCAAGTTTTCTAAAGGGATGTAAGTTTTGGCGTCATGTCACTGGAAGTATTTCCGAGCCTAGTGAAGCCGTTGAAGAAGATGATGATACATTTGTCAAACATTTAGATAAGCGGCGAATACCATTGGAATTCCAAGTTGGTGAACATGTATTCCTTAAAGTGTCGTCAATGAGGGGTACTTCGTGCTTCGGCAAGAAAGGGAAGTTAAGTCTGAGGTACATCGGTCTCTTTGAAATTCTAGAGTGAATTGAGACTTTTGCATATCATCTCGCATTGTCGTCGAGACTTGCTCAAGTGCATGACGTCTTTCATGTGTCAATGTTGAGGAGGTATGAACATGATCCAACCCACGTGCTGAATTTTAAGGAATTAGACGTGGATGAGAGAGTGTTGTATGTGGAGAGACCGTTTCGGATAGTGGATCAGAAAAAGCAAATGCTGCGCAAAAAGATGATCTCTTTGGTTAAAGTGGTCTGGCAATACCACGGAACAGAAGGAGCTACGTGAGAAAGCGAAAAATCGATGAGACGTCCATATCCCCACTTTTTTGAAGAAGAATTGTAATGGTTTAAATTTCGAGGACGAAATTTTTATAACAAAGGAATAGTTGTGACATCTTGAAATTTGATCCCGTCCCGATAATATGAAATGGGCATTTTGTCGACGCGCCTATGGTCTTTTCTCTCTGAGTTGGCCACTCATGAGTTAACTAACCTATCAAGTTAAGCCGTTAAGGGATATAAATGTGGCAGACTTGAGAATTCGATTGGAAATCGACTGCTCGACCGTAATAATCAGCAAGGGTCAATACGACATAGTTATAATTGAATTATGATCGGATATAGATTGATTTGATAGAATCACGTAATTGAATTGCGGGTGATTGCATGGTATTGTGAAATACACGTCGAATGACACTACCCTGATTTTCTATTGATTTTATACTCGGTACACGTAATTGAAATCTTGTGATTTTTACAATAACCGAGAGTTGTCTACCGATCGGAGATGCACAAACGTGGATCGAAAATTATCGACCACGGGTCAAATGCATTAAAATCCCTAAAAGCTACCCGATAGGTTATGTTATACTAAAATCGCATTTGGTCGATTTTAACCACAAAATTGAATTTGTTTTCGGGAATCGAAAGTTCGAGCATGTCACGATTTATTTTTAGGACATCGCCTCATTTTTCGAAGAATTTTCTTTGAGCTCAGAAATTTACGGAAAAATGAATTTTAGACAAATTGGAAATTAAGTGGAAATTCGTATGGACTGGTTTGGTGTGATTTTTGGCTGCCCAAATGACTTATTTTGGTGAGGAAATGAAAGAAATTCAGCCATTGGAGGACCCTTTGACAACTATAGCTGAAGACTTTTGGGGCAAAAGCACTTGAGTGTTTAGATATTTCATTAGGCTTCCAATTGGCCAAAGCTTTGACTTCAATTTTCCATCATTCCCTCTCTTCTCTCCCTCCTTGTGCGTGCGCATCCCCCTAGTCGAACCCCTGCTTCTGCTTCTTCTTCCTTTCTTCTTCTTCTTCACTTCCTTTTTCAAGTTGATCCTCCATTTTCCTTGCTGCACGTCCACCATTAGCCTCCCCGCGATCATCTTCCCTCACACCACTCCACCGTAAACACCACCAGAACACTCCTTCACCACCACACGTTCACCCAGCTTGTGCCCAGCCAGCTCCGTCCGCCTCAGTCTGGAACGCCTAGCTGTTCGTCTGCCAGCTTGCCAGCCACCTACCTCAACCCCAACACCACTTGATCCAGCCACCACAGAACTGCTTATCAGTCATAGGCCGTGAGCCTTGTAGGCTATTTTCAGCCTCATCCAAGTCTCCATTGATGGTGTTGTAGTCATGGGATCTCATCGCCTTCGCGCCTCCGTTGCCGTGAACCTATTGCCACCCTAATTTGGTGAGTTAACGCCCTAATCTCGGATTAGGAAGTTAATTACGCTTAGTAGGTTAGTTAGTGATAATTAAGGATTAGTGTTAATCCTAGTTAGTGTAACTACTTAGTTATGATGACTAGTTAGATTAAATAGTTTGGTTAGGGTGGTTAGTTAGGTTAGTTGGTTAGCTTAGTTAGGTTGATGTAGTTAGCCTAGTTAGATTAGTTTAGTTAGCTCAATTAGGTTAGTTCGGTTAGCTTGTTTAGATTAAGTGAGTTGATTATTTTAAATAATATGTAATTTATTTAATTAATGGTAATTTAATTTATTAAATTTAATTAGCGTAAATTGTGACGGAATAGCCGTTTAGTGAAATTTTACGTAGATCTTCATGGTTGCATTTATATGTGAAATTGACTGCTTAATTGTGCAATTGAGTGTTTGGTGATGGTGATTGATTATTATTGCAAAAATCCGATTTTATGGTATTTAAATAGGAAAAATACCGGATGTCGGTTTTTGACACCAAAATTTTATGTATTATATAAAATTGTGGAATTTTGAAATAGGAGTGTACCATGCTTATTTGTTTGATTTAAATATGTGACCACGCGCAATTATTTTATCGGGAATTTTTTATATGAAGAAAATTGGCCAAGTCCATTATTTGAAATTGAGGTATTTGAGTGCAAAACATGATGTTCTTAGCCAAGTATAGATGTGTGTGTGATCACTATTGGAACCCATCACCCAACGGTAGTTAGGGAGGCGATGCATGATTAAGTTCGGATGCCTCACATCAACAGATGCCGGTCGTAGTGGAGGCTAGGCTGATGGTCCTTTATGGAATGCTGTATAAGTGTAGACGTTGATGTGCCTAACAGAGCGGGACAACACCCGGTTATGTCGGATGACTACCAACTATTGAGTTGGCTGTGGTTGATGGGTCGTAATAATTGGGATATGCCTGAGTGATTGAGATAGATGCGCCTTATTATGAGGTAAAATTGTGTGGCATGGAATGAGATATGTCATGATGATTTTACCTTATAATCGGAACCCCTATGATTGATTGATAAATGAAAATGATGTATTCCAGTTATTGATTACACCTTTTGCGTCAATAAATATATATGTGACGTACTAATGTGCAAAAACGTGCTGAGGTGAGGTAAGTCTTGTGTGATGCCTATTTTGGCTACATCTAGATGGATTTGCGTCCTTATCGGGGTTTTGGATTTTGACTCACTAAGATTTTATCTCACCCCATTGTAGTTAAATATTTTCACATCCTTAGTATGGAGAGGCAACCGGTCCGTTTTGGGGTTCCATTGGATATGGACTATGAGTCCACTTTTTTCCCTATTATTGGGACCGCTTTGACTCGTGAGTTAGTGATGACCACATTTTGGGTCAATGAGGGCCTCTTTCACTTGGTACCTCATTGCTTCAAGGCATGGTTCCTTAATGCGATTAACGGGGCCCAGAAGAGTCCTTTGTAGGGTTTTGACGGACCTACTGTCGAAACCGAGAATAGGGAGGTGGCTGACCCCATGGACATCAACATCCCAGATGGTGTCATGGAGGATTTGAAGCTAGAGGCTGAAAGGTCTGGAGAGTAGATGGCTTAGTAGTCTCTTTTTTTGAGATAGACCATTTGTACATTAGCTTGTAGGACTAACTCAGTTTGTTTATAAAGTGTGGTTTGTAATAATTGGTTATCCTACTTTTACTATCCCTGTGTTTGATTGTTGTCTAGGGTTTATTAGTTCTCTTCTGCATATTAGATATTTTAGTAGTTTTGAAATATTTATCAGAAATTATGATCGTCATGAAAGTCATCATTTTTGTAACGGCTTTTTAACGGTCATATAACGACTTTCTAATAGTTGTATAACGGTCGTCTAACGTCTTTACAACTTTTGATTTATTACTTCATAAACTCTTCATTATTTTATAACAGTCATCTTTTTAATTACCAATTGATTTTTGACAATCTCCTAACGACTCTCTCTTTTTCTTGTTTCAATATAAATTAAACTTCAAACCACAATCCTTGTAGATACAACATGTTCTCATATCTTTCCTTTTCTTTTGGTGGGGTTATACATAAAAGTTGTTCTATTTCATTCTAATATTCAGTGCGGAGTATAGAGGAAGGTTTGTTGTATCTTGGGAGGATAGCTGTTGAAGCCTTACGCACCGAGTTTCGTACTTCGAGGGATGGAATTATCCTTAAGGATAGTGTTTGCATGCCTCATACATTTCTTTTATTTTCTAATATTTTGTAATGTATTTCCAATAATTATTATTATTTTATGTATTCTAATACTTTTTCCAACAATCTTAAGGATAATTGCCTTATAGCTTTCAAAATTGGAATTGATGGTGCTTCCATCGACCTTGGAATTGAACAAGGATTTGAAGATGGTGAAGGACAAGAATCACATATTCTTGGGTGGTTCTTCATGGGACGGTATCAAGCATTAACACAAAATAGCTTTTGGTCGTTTTGGTAAGGTCATTGAGTTTCTAGTAAAGTTGTTTTTTGGAAACTCTAAATTAATGCTTGAAGGGTATAATTGCCATTTTGGCACGTTGTTTCCACATTTTGAGGAATCATCATCACATAGGTCGAGATCCTTTCATTCTAACATTTGAAATTTGGCGTCACGAGCTTGTGTGTTCTCTTTAGATTTGATTTGATCTTGTTAGACATATTCCATGAATGTGTGCTCTTATACTTTTACGGAAAGAGGCTTACAGATTTTAAAAAATTACCTATTTAGAAAATCTTTAATAATGGCATAGTGATTCCATGTGGCTACTTAGAAAGAAATAGAAAAGGAAAACCATAAAAGAAATGGAAAGAAATCGGGCTAATATTTCTTTTATATATTTATTTTTATTTTGGGGCTTCAATACCTATACTTGTTTTTCCAATAGAAAGTTGGGTGTGTGTAGGCGTTTTCTCTCTCAAGTTCGTGATTATTTTAATAACCATCCATTTAGGATTGGAAATTGGGGCACTCCGCTATTACTCAAAATAGTTTCTATTTGTCCTTAACTCTTCCTATTCTCATGCTAAAATTTGTTTAATGTACATTTATGAAGCCAGTTTATAACTGTTTTTATTTGCTATTTAACTTGTCTTTGCCTCCACCTCTACAAAATCTTATCGAGCTTGCCCATGTCGGACCAGGTTATATATAATTATTTTCAGCGAAACAATGGATGCTGTCATGTGGGATTTCTATGTTTTACCACTAGAATTACGCTCTTTTTACCTTATATTATTATGCTTATAAATTTTGAAAATATGTGTCATTTGACTTTGGAACAAAGTTCTTAGTATTCCTCATAGTGTTGTCCCATCATTCTTGGGAATATTCTAGAGTGCATACAATCATTAGTCGGTTGGTGATGTCCATGCCAATATGCTTAAGTAAGTGTAGACATGAGCTTGTGTTGGTATTTGGTGGCATATCTTTATTCATGCTTGCTTGGGAGTGCAACGTGGGCCTCTATCTATGTATATGATCATACATGTGTTGGTATTTGCTGCATGACAATGTGTATGTTTGATAAATACATGAAGATATGATAATTCTCTCTTGTTCAAGCACATATAGAACTTCTCTAGTATTAGAATTGTGGTAGATTCTTGACTTCTTGACGATGTGGAATTACGCTTGATGGAAGGGGAATGGAGACCAAATTTAGCAAGTACAAGCTGAGAGAATAATTGGGCGACAACTATTCAATTGACTAATGATGCACCCCAATATTTGTCATTAATTACTTTTCTGACTAAATTAGCATAATCAACAATTTAGTGAGTATGCCCTTTGCATCCTGCCTTTTGTGATATATTTATATTTCACATTTTAGTAATTTAAATGTTGCTTAAAGAGTTAAAGTCTACTTTGAGTTTTACATGTGTAAAACATTGTTGGCATTATATTTATGACTACTAAAGTTTTAGTACAAACATTTTTCTTGTCAAAATTGTCGTGATTTTATTCTTGAATTTATTAGTTTCACACTTATGTTTGAAACAACCAAAGAGGTTTACAATTTATAATAGTCACAAATTTATGGGTTAAAGATTATAATGTCTCTTTTGCAATGATCGAATTTTTCATGCATAGCTTTTGATAGAATTATTAAATAGTATTTTATTGCATAATTAAATTGATTACATATTTTGTATTGAGTATGCATTGTTGAGACATTTTTGGCGATCCATATATAACACTCAGAGGAAGTCTTATAGTTATTTTGTGAATTTATTAATTCATTTGGATTTCTGCTAACCTCTAAGTTTTGGTTAACATTTTTGGAACAACATGTACTATTGATAGTAGTAATGATGTAAATAATAATAATAATAATAATAATAATAATAATAATAATAATAATAATAATAATAATAATAATAATAATAATAATAATAATAATAATAATAATAATAATAATAATAATTGTAAGAATATTTACTTTGCCAATTTATGTTGAATGACCATTCATGAATGATGATAATTAGAGACTTTATGTTGAATGTCCATTCATGCATATGATGATAATTAGAGACTTGATTGGCTATTGCATTGGGAAAGAGAATCTCATGTAGTGATTGTTGTGGAAGATATAATAAAATCCATTAATGAATATGTGTTCACTCAGTGGAAGTGCTTGACATAAAAGCAGTCGAATGAAATCATGAGGGAAATGACAATAGTGCCTAACCAAAAGTCCACTTGGTTGAAGTAAATGATTTGACTAAATAATTGCTATAGTCATTCCCATGCCAATATTGTGGCTAATTGAAATTATGGGTGATAGACTGAAGTACTACTAGGCATATATGTGTAAACAAAATGCCTTATCCTCATAAGCTCTAATGGGTGAAGGAGAAGAAAATATTTACTATTCTTTGGTAAATTGAGAACTATTCAAGTTCTTGAGAAAAATAAAAAATTCTTCTCAAACTCATATATGAAAATGAGGCTGAATAGTTGAGAAACTATTAGCAGATATTCCTTTGGGAAAATGACACATTTTGTGTTTATACATCATGATTGCCAAAAGGCAATAGCCATGCAAAGATAAATTTTTCAATGGTAAAAATTGATACGTCCAATTAAGGGATGATGTAGTAAAGTAACTACTTAATGATGGAATTATGTCCATTAATTATATGAAGTCAGAAATGGATTTTAGCCAATCCTTTGACTATACATCAAGGAGAATGGGACAAGCCAACTGAAGAAAATCAACAATGATAGTAACCCAACCTATGTGATTGGCGATCACGTGAATTAGGTTCATATGGGTGATAACAAGTCATTTGTTGATCTAGTGCACTGTAAAAAAAAAAAATATTATCCCTCCTAAGGTGAAAATAGTGCCAAATTGCAAGGAAAAGGAGGTTGAGCTAAGCTCTTAATGAAATTCCATAACCATTATTGGTGGTGTATTAATCTGTAATATACACTTGATGGAATCACCTATATAAGTGTAGAGTGGAGCCACTCCTATGAGAATTTTTGGCGAAGATCTCTGAAACACTTATGAATAAACCAAGCACGCGCATGGCCTATTAGCGCAAAACCGCATTGAACAACAAATTTTGTGGGAGTATAATGTGATTGGTGAAAATTATAATTCACAAAAAGAAATTATTGGTTCATAGAAGTTTCAAACTTCACAAATGATTTCATGAATTATAATTCATTCTTTCTAAGATTGGTTTATAGCCTAACAAGCACTAGTTCATATGCATTACTCTCCATTAACCCAGTATTATTCTATTTTTCTTGTCAAAACTTTCTGAAATATGTGGAGGATTGTTAGATATTTTAGTAGTTTTGAAATATTTATTAGAAATTATGATCATCATAAAAGTCATCATTTTTGTAACGGCTTTTTAATGGTCATATAATGACTTTTTAATGGTTGTATAACAGTCGTTTAATGGCTTTATAACTTTTGATTTATTACTTCATAAACTCTTCATTATTTTATAATGGTCATTTTTTTAATTACCAATTGACTTATGACAATCTCCTAATGACTCTCTCTTTTTCTTGTTTAGATATAAATTAAACTTCAAACCACAATCCTTGTAGATACAACATGTTCTCATATCTTTCCTTTTCCTTTTGCTGGGTTATACACAAAAAATGTTTTGTTTCCTTTTAATATTCAGTGTGAAGTATAGAGGAAGGTCTGTTGTATCTTGGGAGGATAGCTGTTGAAGCCTTATGCAACGAGTTTCATACTTCGAGGGGCGGAATTATCCTTAAGGACAGTATTTGCACGCCTCAGACATTTCTTTTTATTTTCTAATATTTTGTAATGTATTTTCAATAATTATTATTATTTTATGTATTCTAATACTTTTCCCAACACTGCATGGGCATAAAACGAACGGGTGGGCGACGCGTCTTGGGAATGTCGCATTTTTAGTTGACCGCTGAGAGATGTGCGCATACCCAAGGATCGAGACCTGACAAGATTGGTAGGAACTTGTAGGTTTGGGGGCCAATACAGGATGGGATAGTCACCTATTTCGTTAATCACTGTCTAATTAAACTATAGGTGTCAAATCATCTCACTAGAAAATTGGGAACATGTAGTTGTCACATAAACTAGAGCAAAACACTACACGCACTTTGTGATATCTAGATTTTCGGGTTCTAATTTCGATTGGATAAATAAGGCCGTTTTTGTTCAGTTGAAACCAGAAATTATGAAATTGGGATGCAAGTGGGCTATATTGGTAAGGAAAAATACCAATTGGAATGATAAGGTGTTGAATGAAATTATGGGAGTCAATTTAAATTGAATCAAGAGGGATTAAGGTCCAATTGGGAAGAAAACTTAACAAAATTCGTATGCCACCTCTACCCCATATTTTGAATTACCTAAAGTCTTATAGAAGTGGTATTTTGGGGGCTTGAAAAGGTGGGTGGATGATAGCCTTTTTGGTGGGCCCCGTTTGAAGACCAAAGAGGGGGAGAGAAACCAATTTTCTCTTCTTCCTCCCTCCCTTCCGTCGGTGCTTCTTCTTCCCCAACTCTCTTTGCTGCGCAAGTAACCAGCAAGCCGAAGACCAATGAAGACAGAGCTACCGTCGCCGCCTCTCGCCACCGTCGTCGCCCACCGAAGTCGGAGCCGCCGCCGCTGCTCCGCGGCCGTCCGCACACCCTCCGCCCCCTCTCTCTCCCTCCTCTTGCTTGTGCGAACCAGAAGACAGCAGAAACTGAAGCAACGTCCAGCGTCGCCGGAAGGAACCGCGACCAGCTGCATGGACGCCGCCGCACCAAAGCTGCCGCACCGCCGCTCGCGCAACGCCGCGCGCTCCGCCGCCTCACACTCGCGCCTGCCGTCCCCGCTGTGCGACCCAGCCCCTGTTCCACCTCTGTTCAGCTTCGTTTTGGCCATCACAGGCCATGGTTCGGCCACCTCCAACCACCGTGCACCGCCACCTCGACCTGTCGGAGTCCCCTCGCCCTCCACCGGCCCTGTCCAGCTCGAATCAGCCCCTAATTCAGCCCCAAACAGCAGCTCACAGAGAAGAAGAAAATGGGTATGGCAGCCCCTTCGTGGGCCGTTCTGGCCGCCTTCCCGAGCCCAGATGCTCGGCCCGCTTTGAGGAAAGTCGATTCTCGCGTCGAACCCGTCGTTTTGAGTGAGTTTTACTCACTAATGCCTTCTTAGTGCGCTAATTATACTTAAATGTTGATTAGCGTTAATTAAGTGTAATTAGGTGATTAGATTAGAATTGATTAGTGATTATTAGTTAATTGCTTTGCATATTAGTTGTGTGATTAGTGTAATTAGATAGAGAATTGCCTGTAGTATTTATTGGATGCTTCTTGGGATTTTTCCCGTCCCTTATCGGGTGTTAATTAGGCGATTCGGGCCTAATTGGAATATTTATGAATTAAATATTAATTTTCGAAATTAATTATTTAATTATTTATTTTTCGGAAATTCAACTGGGATGGCCAGTGGCCGGGATTTTATGCTGATGATGGTGGCGCAGACCGTTTATTTAATTGAGCTTCATATTGTGCTAAATTGGAATTATTGTGTTTATTTATTTATTTTTCGGAATTAAATTAATTAATTAATTATTTTCCGAAAATTCAACTTGGATGGCCAGTGATCGGAATATCATGCTGATGACCGTGGTGAAGTTCATTTATTTAATCGGGCTTTATTTTGAGCTAAATTGAATTTTAATATTTATTAATTAATTTTCGAAATTAATTAATTATTAAATTATTTTTCGGAAATTAATGCTGAGGTGACCGTCGACCGGAATTTCGTGCTGATTGTCGTGGCACAGTCCATTTATTTATTTGAGCTCTACGTTGTATGGAATTAAATAAATTGTGATATTTTAGGGATTTACCCTAAATTGATTGAAATTGAGTGAAATTCAATTATTGATTGGTAAATGGCCAAGTATGGCTAGTTAGCATTTGTACTACCTTGTTGAGCTGTAAGTGGAGAAAGTGGTGAGAGCTAACTGAGAATTTTATTGGCTGAGACCGATCAAGTACGAAGTATAGATAGGCGTGGTTCGGTGATAAAGTACATTACTGTGTGAAAACGGCGCCTTAAAGAACGCACCTAAACTGTCTATGACTTATGGTAGGCGTGGTTCGGTGATTAAGGATATCACTGTGTGAAAACGGCGCCTTAAAGAACGCACGTAGACTACCTATGAATCGTGACAGGCGTGGTTTGGTGATGAAGGGCATCATTGTGCGAAAACGGCGCCTTAAAGAATGCACGTAGACTGTTAGTGATTTGTGACCTATGACGGGCATGGTTCGGTGATGAGGAATATCACTGTGCGAAAACGGCGCCTTAAAGAACGCACGTAGACCGTCTATTACGTATGTCACCTTGGCGAAAACGACGCCCGAGAGCATTGATGGAGCTCTGTGACTAAGTGTACTATTTGAGGTTATGTGGGATGGAGTGAATGACCTAGAAATGATTCGACTGACTTGCAATCAACTAGGTCGATTCATTGATGATTCGATATGAGTGTGATTTAATGCGATTGATCATCGCCTTGATTTGATGTTGCGAATTGATTGATTGAATGGAAATGGCCGTGAGTGGTCTTTTTGGCGTGTAATCAATTAAGTCGATTAGATGGATGCTTCGATCTATGATGTGATTGCTTGGGTGCCTATTTGATCTATGCTAATATGCAGGTGGAATCTGAGGCCAAGGTAAGTCCTCTGACTCATGTTGTGCATAGGCCGCCCTAAGGTGTATTAGTTTACTAATCGAGTCTTAGGGGGTAGAACTTGCTGAGATGTTGTCTCAGTGGTTATTGAATAACCATTTCAGGACCCGGATGAGGAGCCTAAGGAGGAGGAATCCAACGAGGAGATCCCTGTTGAGGAACCTGAAGAGGAGTACGTGGAGGACCTCGAGTATGACAACGAGTACGACCCGGATGAGGACTGAGATCCCGTCCTGTCTTGTCAGACTTTATCTGCATGTGAATAAATGTTAGATCAGACCTACGCATATATAGTATTGTAGAATTCTATGAGATGTGTGTAAAAAGATGTGGTTGTGAATTTTTAGTATGAAAAGTATATGGCTACTTTTCTATCCCATTGTTTTATTGTCTGGGGATTTATAATTGCTTCCGCATGTACATATAAGAAATGAAAGGGTCGGCGATACATAGTCCTGGGATATCGTTTTTTAAAATCGACCAAAACTAAGGGATGTGCGCGTGCCTGAGGATCTGGGCGTGACACACTTGCATCGTGAAAATATGTTTTTCTATGAGTACAATATCGAATGGAAGATCATGGGTTGCGAATGAGGCTCGGCCAGCAGTGGTGCTCACGGTTGTTCACAGCATGGCTCATGGTGGAATACTGGCGGACTCTTGATTCTCGGCTCACGGACTCAATGTGGCCTTGGTAATGATCGGCCGATGACAGGCTTGCCGAACATCGCTGGATAACCAGCAAAAGGAACTCAAACTCACCGATGGGGATGTTGGTAGTGGCTGAGTATCGCAGGTCGTGGACTGGAGTTGAGAGGGAACAGCTACTGGGCGTGACCGGCGAGGACACAGGACACTGACGTGGCCAGTAGGTGCAGGTGCGTCAACGATCGCTGGTGCGTTGAGGCTTGCCGCCAGCGTTGCTAAGGAATGCTCGGAGACTTGCCGGTCTGGCGTATGGAGCGACGAGGTGTGCGGATGTGAAGATGCAAGACACGTCCGAGAACTTCAAGAATATCACTGTTTTTACTTGTTCTCTCTGTGCGAATCGTGGATGTTGCAGCAATGGAAGTGGGTCTTTCTTTCCCTCTCTTTTCTTTTGTTTTTCTCCTCTGGCTTTTTTGCGAACGTGAAGACCCTTTGCTCTCAATCTTGAACCACGTATGTTGAGCCTCTTCTCGAGTTGTGGATCTTTGGTGGTTAATGCGTACCTCACCACAACGTAGGAGCTCGGAAACTTCACTAAGGGTCGCCCCACATGTCAGTAGATGGGCTGATAAAATGATGTTCCTTATTTTAACATGTCAATATCCACACGCCTCAGCCTAATTTTAACGTGTCGATACTCATACGCTTCAGCCTAATTAGAGAAACTTTTTTCCCTCCCAGTCATAATACCCCAAATTTTACGTCCCACCAGAATTCAGTTGTTGTAGTTAAAGATATTAAGGTCCTAGGTTTCAATATATGCCGACCTACAACCTCCTTGCATATCATATGCAAAATGTTGGCCATATTAAATGATTAATGAACTTGGCCAAATTTTTAATTTGTACCAGCTTAGTCCAATCAATCCAATTATGCTCGAAATCTTCTATTCAAATCAATCCATCGCTGGTCCAATGGAAATGCAATTAGGTGGGCTTATTACTATCAATGCTTTTAAAATTTATATGTAGTTTTAACTAATATTTTTGTTTAGGGATCGGGATTGATCCCTAATTTTTTTATGCAGTTAATAACCAATTAAGTCACCAAAAGTGTCAACAAACACCTTCTCAAGAAACCCTCCCTATCTCCTAGCCACAAATTCGTCGACAAAAGACCGTGAAATCGCTGTTGCTTCACCATGTACGAAGCTACCTACGGCGAGATGCTGCCCTTGTGCACGGGAGAGAGGGTCGTGAGACAGTGGAGAGCCTTCATCAGCAACGCCAATAGAGATGATCTTGGCGATGAAGTGGAGCTCAGGGGTGCCAAGACTGGCGTGGCGGACGGCGGCCGCGACAGACAGTAGGCAGAGAAGAGAGTGACTGGGGTGAGTAGAACAAAGATTACAGATTTTTTGATAGAGTGGATTACTAAGCTTCGATCTGCTTGCGGATAATTTAAAGGTTATGCAAACATACACCATGTGTTTGGTAGCAACGTTAACGCTGCAACCTTGCTGCAGCTAAATCTTGCCCTTTTGAAAAGAAAATGATTTGGCAAAGGAGAGCATATAGGTAGAATTGTGATCCTGGTGGGTTTCCTTAATGATTAATAAATAAATGTATACTTTAACTTGCATGACATTACTTTAGTTTTTTTTTTTTTTTGATCGATGACATTACTTTAGTTTTCCACGCCATTAAATGGCTCGCATGATATTTGTAATTCATTAATTTAAAGAATCTATTGTTTATTTATCAAGGGGGCCTACTTGTAGAAAAAGTAGGGTAATTGTGAAACTCAATAGTTTTGCCACACGAGGTCTTTGCAGTCCGCCACTTGTCAGGTCGCACTCGTCATAGCTGTTTTGAGTTTGAAATTTGGCCTAGTCTATTACTATCTTCTTTAGTCTTTCAATGACAAGGAAACCCCCTCAAATAAGTTAGTCCAAACTGAAAAAATACCCGTACACCATATAAATCCAATAAGGTAAGATGCAAGCGATAGTCTCATGAATTTCGGTTTGGCGCTAGTTGGGGATCAGGAGGATGAACATTCATCGCTCTACTAAAACGAAAAAAAGACAGAAGGGCGGAGCAAAAAATCAATGCCTTGGATTTTAGAAGACTGTTTGATAGTTCAGACAAGCAATAGATGAGAATCACAATAAATTTTTTCAAGTCATTATTGTCTTTCTCAAAAAGGACCTCCCTAAATATCAAACCGATATCATATAATCAGGTTGCATCACCATTCCACGTATCACCATTTTCACATCCATACTCAATGGATAGAACTCGGCACTTCTAGGTTTCGTTGTTCTGAACCCTCATGGCGTCGAGATAAGCTTTTCCGTTGAGCTCCCTTGATAGATAGCCCTTCAGATGTTCTGCCGCTGTTATCCTCCTGAACATTGCTGGGGTTTCCGAGGTGATGAGGCTCGACGCAGGACCGATCTCAGCATCCATTCTCGGACTGAAGAACGTTGCAATGGAGATCCTCTCCTTCACTGCATTCACTGTTGCTCGATGCTCGATGCTCTGGTAAATCCCATTTGTTATAATCTGCTGTCGGCCAATGAAGGGAAGGCTTTGAGTGTGAGACAATAAATTATCAGTATGGTCAAACGTGGAAGTTGATGTTGCAATACTATTACCTCAACAACGTCTCCAACATTGATGATGAAAGCACCGGGGAGAGGTTTCACAGGAACCCACTTCCCATCTTTCCTTATCTGGAGGCCCTCCATTTCGTTGACCTGGAGGAGGATGGTAACCGCGTCGCCATCAGAGTGAGAGTTGAGGCCCATCACGAGCTCGGGTTGCGGACACGGCGGGTAATAATTCATCCTCATCGATTGCAACCCATCTTCGAATATACCCTCAAGGTCCTTTGCTTCCATTCCTAAGGCCTTCGCCATGAGGTAGAGGAGCTTTATTGCTAGGGTTTTTGTTTCCTTCGAGTAGGCGTCCAGATCGTCTCTACCATGTAGACAATTTCATTCTTTAGGCGATAAAGAGGATATTTTGGAACATGCCACAAACTAAACCCCCAACAACAAAAAAGTTATTCACGTAGCAATTATATCATGTGTCATACTAATGTGGTTTCACTTTTCTAATCAAGCGATTTTGTATTTTATGCATGTATGGTGTCTATGCATGTTTTGGCCCGAGAGAAAGAACCTGAAGGGAAGGGGGAGTTTGGGAAATAAGTGAGGCTTCCTCATAGAAGCAGGGAGAGTGAACATGCAGAAGATGTCAGCCCAATCAAGCTTTTGGTCTTCCGAGAACACAAAGGCCTGTCCGAAGCCGTTCGATTCGCCGTCTCTCTGCCAAAACTTCTTCTTCTCTTCCATTGGCATGTTGAACAGCTCTTCGGTCCCCTTCTTCACTTTCTCTATCAACTTAGGGCTCACTTCATGATTTATCAGCTGAAAATTATTAACACACCGCTATCACTCTCGATTCTCCCAGAAACAGGCATTCCTTTGAGATCAAGACAGAGAAAGCTCTGTCTCCTGATTGCTGAGTAATCAAGAGACCTTTGTTCCAACATATATCAAGAAAGTTGCAAAAGATAAAATTGTCTTATTAGCATTCTCTATAAAAGAGACAATCGAGGAACTCAAATCTCCAAATTCATCTAAGTTCCCACCTTTCTTTTTCCGTTGGAAATCTTGAACGACCAATTTAGTGTTCTGGTGAAACAGGGCAAGGTGACACAGAATAGTACATCTAAGTGTAAAATAAAAGCGAAAACTTAGATTTGGTAGGAGGTAAAAAGCGAGTCCAGGAAGCAAAACAAGGAAATTTCCGATGAAATCTCATAGGCCACACATAATTGTGGCTAAGAATTGTACATCTAAGTCTCCTTAGTGGCCCTTGCAGAAGTTGAGAATTAAGTGGATTTTAATCTCTTTCAATCAATGAACCCATTTTTCTCTGATACTTTCTCAAAGCCTTAATGTTCCAAACGCAGATGTTGTTTTGTACCTGAAAGAAGCCCCAGTCTTTGCACGCATGGTGCAGCTTCTTGAGCTCTAGCTTTGCGCAGTCCTCCGAAACCAACCTCCCCAAGTCAATCACGGGGAGCTGCAAGCCAGAACAAGCGCCCATGATCACGGGCTCTAGATCGTCGCGGACATATCTCTCCGGAACCGTGGTCGGGTTCTCCTTCATTATGTCTTGAACCCATGGCACGTGGAGCAACCTCGCTGGTATGTTCACCTGCGTCTCCATTGAAAAACCCAGAGGTTGAGAAATCCCAGAGACTGATCATAGATTGCTCTGAATGAAAGCTAAGTATGCTAACAAGAGAGAGAGTAGGTGACATTACACGTGCTTCCATGTTGACACGCTTGGATACACTTAGACACACAGTCAATGCGTGTTGGATTTTCCAACACGTGGTCCACTCTTATCGACACGTTTCGACAAGTGTGGACGGAAGACGATGGAGGGTGGAGGTGAGGGCGATGGAGCAGAGATGAGGCCGCGAGCGATAACGAGCCCGTGACGGCGAGAGACGGCCAAAGAAAGTAGAGACTGAGGCGAGGGCTGCCACTGTGATGCTATGATGGATCAGCGACGAGGCTGCAATTGCGAGGGAAGAAGGGCCAGAGGCGAGGTGGTGCACGATTGTGACGAGGACCGAGAGCAAGCAGAGATCCAGAGGAAGAGGAGAGAAAGGGGGTCATGCGTTGAGGAGGAGGAGAAGAAGAAGGACGCTGGATAGGATTTCTGAGAAGGAAACTCAAAAAGAATAAAAAAAAAAAAATGGGGATTCTGATGGACTTGGCGTGACTTTTCATTTTGCAGAGAGGGGGAAGTGACAGCTTGTTAGGTGGTGAGGGAGGGAGAGAAAAGAAAAATAAATTTGGGGGTGGTGTGGAAAGAGACGAGGGAAAAAAAAGGAGGGGGGGGGGGGAACTCGTGGGGACTTTTTTTTTTTTTAATCGGAAAATGAAATAAATGGGATTAAAAAGTAATTTCAAAAAATCAAAAATATTGAATGTTGAATGATGATAAATTTTGATCATTATATCATGGATTTATTTAAATAAGTTGATTCTAATTTCTTATTAGTCATTAGTTTCATTAATAACATGTCAGAATATTTTATTTTTGAGAAATGACGTGTTGATATGTTGTGTCGTATATATCACGTATTCGTGTCACGTGTCAGTGTTATTAAATTTCAACTGCAGGGATATCTCATTCTTTTTTGTTAACGAGTCTGTTTGTACTAGAAAGGATCCAGCGAGTATAATGGCCCATCAGAAAATGCTCTTTCTCTTATCGAATTATTGGAAAAATATGTAAACTTCATAACATATCATATAAAATTATATTGCATTACAATAAAGTATATTGGAACAGATGAGGTGCTCAGAGTATCCCTCTTGAACTGAATATTTTAAAGAACATTTGACCGGCAGTTGAGGCCTCTCACCCTTGAACATTCAATCTGTGATCTATATATCACCTTTTTTTGAGAAAATAAAAAACGACAAAACCGCATGGAGATTCCAGAGCGGGCGGTAGTATCCTGCATAAAATCTGTCTGACAATTAATTAGAGAGATAATGTCTAACTACAAAACAGCCGTGTCTTGTGCCCGCTTAATTAATTATTGTATTAATTGCTTCTCAAATTTTTGTTTTGATTAAAGTGTTTCCTTATGGACAAAAGATCCATATAAGCAATATTGGAATCATCGAAGCATGATTAGATTGGTAGGAACTTGTAGGTTTGGGGGCCAATACATGGATGGGATAGTCTCCTATTTCGTTAATGACTGTCAATTAAACTATAGGGGTCAAATTATCTCACTAGAAAATTGGGAACATGTAGTTGTCACATAAACTAGAGCAAAACACTGCATGCACTTGCATCGTGAAAATATGTTTTTCTATAAGTGGCTCTATCCACACCTAGGCTGATGGTTCATGAAAAAGTGAGTGTCCAAAGCTCTCAAATCAACAGCGGATAGGACCGGCTGTGTAAAGGGCTATTTTATTTGTTTACACCATTGATGCGTGCTCTAATCTTCCTCTCAATCAACAGGGTCACATGGATGATTCAGGGGTTGTGTAAATGGAAAAGAATGGACAACCTACAAGCCAACAATTTTAATTCAAAGAACTAATATGATGTAAGGTAGATCTCCTCTAGTATGGAGCATCTAAATTGGAATATGACACAGTTAAGATTTGATTAAAAGACGTTCATAAGCCAACAAAAGCTATAGCTAGCTAGTGCGAAGGTATTGCGATGATGAAAGAGCGAAATTAGCAAGACCTTGATATTCCAACGTGGAATACCAGAAAACTCGACACCTTGAAGCTTCCTCGGGGTCGTTTTTTTTTTTTTCAAATGTAAGACCAGATTCCTCGTTATCGGGAAGAAAAAATAAAATAAAACAATGTTTTGTTCCGTAAATTGAGAAATATATAGATGCTCCCAAAGCACCATTTGTACACAAACGAATTTTCTCCTGGCTAAGTCTTACTAAGTAATTGTTTAGGAAGAAAATAAGGAATTTCATGCTACTCGTTTTTCAAGTGATTGGTCTAATTAATTTTAAATAATGTTTGCATGCACATGTGTATAAAACTCAAATACTAAAAGAAGTAAAAAAGTCTCATATTGGCAGTGTCATGTCTAGTGTTAATTTCCTCGTTTGTAAACTCTTCAAAATGATTAATAAGATCATTGCACATTTAGCATCTCACAAGAATGGGCAAATATTTTATACTAGGGATTACTTAGGGCGCAATAGTCACATGATTGGCTTGGACTAGCCGGGAGTACACAATTTTTAATGGCCAAGCCAGTCTGTGTCATTCATATTATATTACGTTATTTTTTATCTTCACGTAATTAAACTAGAACAATGCCTTGGTGTCGTGTACGTCGGGTCTCTGTTGACAAGAACGATAATTTAATATTTGAATTTTAAGTTGGTCGATATTGCGCATAAGTGCATTAGAAGGTTTTGTTTGATATTATGTGAATATTGAATAATGAAGAAGTTGAACAGTTTGATAATGGTGGGAATGCAGAACAAATACGAGCCACGTAAATCCTACTATTGTTTTTCTCTATTTCTTTCTTATTTATCCATTTATTATGCGATTATGGTCAATTACACGGTGTTCTTCCTACAACAGCTAATATTTTCAACTGTAATCTTTGATATCATTACACGTTATAGCATGCAACGAAATTCTCCAACTTAACATGTTCGAGCACAAGGTGATCCATAAATTATTAGGCATAAGCCTGCACTTTTGTGCATTTTGTTAGTCAAATTATAATAAAAACAATGCATGTAATGGCTAACCATGAAACAATTTAATTGAATGTATGATTACATTTTAAAAATCATACGTAATACATGGGTTTTATGCATTTCAGCAATTTATTGACAAACGGGTAAATATTTGTTATTTCTGTAACTTTATTAAATGTATTTTTAATTATGCTAGAAATTAGTAACGGACAATAGGGGATCTTGAACAGCGAGCCGAGGAGTGAAGTAATTAGCAGGTAGTTACATGACAACTAATCAGAAAGGCAAAATAAAATCTCAGATGTTGAGTATAGTTTATTTGTAATAACGTATAGTCCCTGCAGTTGTCTTGAGTTTGGAGAGTTTCTATGGGTTTAAAGATAATTGAAATTCTTGATTATTTAGGATGCACATGATAAATGTTTATTGGCTGGGGAATAGTTTCTTTTCAGAAATAGTTTTTTTCTATTTCTACTCTCGGAATAATTTTTGAGTAAAATAAGGTGTTTGGTAACTATACAAAAATTTTACTCTTGAAATAAATAAATAAAGAATAAAAATGCATTTGGTACGAAACAATTTCTTTTTTGTATTTATTCATTTTTTATTCTTGCTCATGGATCGCCGATCGTCGGCCGCTTGGAGCCACCATTGATCGCTAGCCACCGCTTGTCGCCCACCACCATCGCCCGCCACCGCTATTGCCACCTTTGCCACCATCGCCTTTGCCCTTGTTGCTTGCCGCTATTGTTGCCGACCCGCCACTTCACTTCGCCGGCCGTTGATGCCGCTGCCCACTGGCCGTCGACGTCGCCACACGACAGTTGGTTGACGCCGATGATTGGCGGCCAACGGCGCGGCGATCGGCCGCCCGCTAACCGTCATTGCTGATCAACGTCGCCCGTCTCGCCGCCCGCCGTTGCCGCTGCATGATCTGCTGATGACCAGTGGTGGCGGCAGCGGCGGGCGGAGGCGACCAACGGTTGGCAGTGGCTTTGGGCAGTTGGATGTGGCCACGGCAAGAGAGAGGAACAAAAGAAAAATAAAAAATAAAATTGGCTTATTTCTAGAAATTTTTTCTAGGAATAAGAAGCTACTTTTATTTTATGTTTCTTGTTTCTATTTCAAATCTATTCTCGGGCTACTTTTTTATTCCAATGAATAGAAAAACAAGTTGGCATTACCAAACAGATTTCTGTTTTTTTTTTTTTTTTTTTGGAACAAAAGAACATAAATCAAGAGGAACAAAATGTTGCCCTTAGTGTAGCCCAATGTCCACACATTTCCATCATGAGCCCCATCATGCCTGAGAAGATGGAAGCATAAGCACCTCTAAATTTAATATGTTATGTGAGATGAAAGGCAAAGCTATTTTGACATAGCGAAAGAAGGTGGATAATATCAATATAGAATCGAAGTTGTTCCACAAAAATGAGCATGGACTTTCAAATATCCATAGTTGCGCCAGAATAGAGAAACTCTCCCAGTTTTCTTGCGAATATTCTGCAAAGCAACAGTTTGTAATTCAGAAGAGGAATCATAATTATCCAATTAACGTAGAGACGTTAAAGTATCCTATATCACTCGAATGTGTTCACTGAGCCGTAATTCAGTGTTGGAATTGAGTAATTGAGATGACTGAGAAATGGTATGGTTGACATGTAATCGACTGAGTCGATTGATCGATAATTCGATCTGAGTTCTTGATGGACGTGATTGGAGTTGGTAGCCATTACTAATTTGCTTGACTTATAAATAGTCTGGATGACATGAAATCGACTAGTCCGATTAATCGGTGATTTGCTCGGCTTGATGATTTGATTGCAATTTTTGCTTTGATGTGTATCGATGATTCTTACTCGTGTGAGTAATAATTGGTTTGGACATTCCAAATTGGTGTGTGAATTTGCTATATACACATGGTTGTGATAAGAACTGTGTTGACCTACAAGAAGGAACTGAGGCCAAGGTAAGCCCCTGTGGTTGTATTGTGTGGTTAGGACGCTATAAGTGTATTTCCCTCCTAATCGGGGTTTAGAATATGAACTCGCTGAGATTTATAACTCACCCCATCGTGGGCTTCATTTTTCAGGACCGTAGGGTGGAAGGCCTAGAGTTGAGCTGAGGTGATCTGAAGTGTAGGTCAGATAGAACAATTCCTTTTAAGAGTCCATCATTTGAAGTCTTGTGATTGTAGACTTTTGTATTTGACTCGGTATGTATTTAAAAGCATATTTGTTTGAAAATCTATTGTCCTGCTTTTCTATCCCAAGATGATTACTGTCAGGGGAAATATTATTCACTTTTGCATATGCAATGAAAAAGAAAGGGTTGGCGACTCGTCTTGGGAAGTTAGAAAATTTTTATTGACCGAAGAGGGATGTGCACGCACTTGAGGATTGGGGCATGACATCGATTAAAAACATTTTTGTCAAAACAAAAATTCTTTTTGAAGCCTTTTTGTGTTTCTCAAACATTTCCTTTCAAAATCCTTTAATTCTTCACAAATAAGTTCATATTGTTTACCTCATTTTCTTCTTCATGATCAGAATTGGCTATGACACAGATTTGGTTCCTCTTCATCATCGGATTCAAATTTGGTGTTACTCCATGATTTGGTCTTCAGTGTTCTATCCTTCTTTTTAGGTTTCCCTTTCATTTTCTTAAGTGATGGGCAGTTTGGTTTTATATGACATGGTTTTCTGCATTCATAATAGACAATATCCTTATGTTTGGATTCTTCTTTACTTTTGTATGGCTTTCCATCGTATGAGTACTCCATTTGGTGTTTGCTTTCATAGTTTCCTCATTTATTTAAGAAGCTCTTGAATCTTCTAGTCAACAGTACCATATCTTCATATCATCTTTGTCTGATGATATTTGTTGGCTTGTATCTGTGAAAGCTAGTACGAGCACCTAGATGGGGTGAATATGTGCGAAAACAAAATTTTCAGAGTGAAGTAAATGATTTTATTTTTAAAGCAACTTTAGTAAGCAATAGATTATGAAAAGGAAATTAGACTTTAATAATCAAATAGAATTACGATCAAAGTAAAAGAGCTTAGGGAAGAGAATAAGAACACAAGATTTATAGTGGTTCGGCTTAATCCAAGCCTACGTCCACTCTTCCACACTGACAGTCCACCGGCTGGATTTCACTATGAATCAAAAGAGTTGTTACAGAATAGCTCTTCCTTGATTCCACAGTATAGAGACTCTACTACACTTCCTCAAGGTCTCACAAAGATATAAACTCTCATTTTTAGTATAAGATTTTGCTCAACAATTGACTAAGAACAAGGAGCTTCAGACTTTGGAATTCTTCTATCGCGCACATACTCGAACAACTGGAACGTCTTCCTTATATACTCCTTTATGCCATCACACCCGTTAGCACTTATCAAAGGAGTTCTTCTAATCTACCCGTTGGACAGAATCAATCAGGGAGATTTTGAGTTATTTAAGGAATATGACGATAGCCCACCAATCATGCTCGCCCATACAATCAGGATCTAGGTTTCCATGAGTAGAACCTTCCAAGTATACTTTGCCAATCAAGGATCCAAAAGAATCAACCTCAATTTGAATAATGGATTCATGCTATATCCAACCAAGAAATCTTCTTGATCGATAAAATCAAATCATTAACAAAATACTCGGTGGATAAGCCTTCTTGACGGTTTATCAATGAGGATAGACTTTGAGTGTTGAGTCTGGTAGTCCGGTGGTCTTCAGATTTTGATGAAAGAGTCTGCAAGTCTTCAGATTAGACTGACGAGAACGTTTTGTCAACTTCAAAACACTCAATGAAGCTTTCTCCAACAATCTCCCCATTTTTGATTGTGACAAAACTTTCCTGCAGATTTGGATAACTTTGACCTGCAAAACAATACTCAAGCAAACAAGGATATCTCACAAAAGATAATTGGCTTCGTAAGGATAACATAAAAATTTCCATCCACATAAAATAAGTTAGTCCCTGTAAATGAGTAGCTATCTTTGCCATGAAATACCAATAGTGCTTAAAACAAACGATCAAACAATCCAAATCCAGTTACAATCAAATAGCCAAACACAAAAGTAAAAAGTCAAGAGTTTAAATCTCAAATCTCAAATCTGCACCACATCTCTCCCCCTTTTTGTTAGCATTAAAAAGGTAGAGACGAAAAGAGAATGGAATTAGGATTGCTTTGGAACACGAACAAGCTGGAAATCTCCCATTGACTGGACAATCCCTTCCAGCATTTTCAAATCCTCCTTCAGTTGAGCCACATCGTCACCCTTGGCATTTGTTTGAACTTGAAAAGTAAGGGCATGAATTTGATTATGCAAAGAAACTGAAGAGGCTTGACTTGCATTCTCCAAGTTCTGAACTTTGCATCCCAAAGCATAAATTTGGCCTCGCATCTCCATAACAACATCAAGCACTCTGCGAAAGTCTGCTGAATTCTCAGTCTGAGTACTGTCTTTTGCTCGATCAGTAGGTGTATTGGCAGATGATGGCATGTCAGCACGATTACTTAGATTTGGCGATGAAATCTCATGGCCTTCGTCAGGAAATTGAGAAGCATAGATGTCTTTTGAATCTGCTGGTGAACAACTTACTCCTTCACTAGTAGCACCAATTGAACATGTACCTCTTTTCTTAGCATCTCCACATGTTTCATTGCCTTCAGGCAGTGAGAAGTACTCTTCATGCTCTGTTTCCTCTTGGTCACCTCTGCCCTCTTCCTCTTCTTCAGCAATCCTTTCTTCCTCTTCTTCTTTCTCCATTGATTCTCTCTCTCCAGTCCTTTGTTCGATCTCCTCCTTGTCTTGTTCCTGTCTCACCTCTGTCTTTGGAACAGAACGACTTAAGTTTTTCAATGCAAGAGCAAAAATTGTGATATCATCCTCATCCTCTTCATCCTCCAAGATGATTGCTCTTATTTTCTTGGATGAAGTAATCATGGGCTCCTTCCCTTTCCGTTTTGCAACCGAAGAGATTGGATGAGTCTTGATAGGGGTTTTATCCTTGAGTCGCTCCAAAGCCTTGTTAAGTTCCTTCAGTCGCATTTTAGAGACCATTTTCAGTCCCACCACCATTTGATCGCATGTTCGAACACAAAGGATCCTGGGAAGCTAAATGTTCAAATGTTTGAATAACTTAGGGGGTGCATGACAACCCAAAATTTATGTTCCAGAAATAGTTTTTATGTTCTAGACCTGTTTCTGGAAGAGAAATCCATTTGATAAACCTATTCAGTTTTTCTATTTCTGAAATAGATTTCTATTCCAGAAATAGGTTTGGAAGAGAAATCAGAAGCTAAAATTTTCTACTTATGATTTCTGGAAGAAAAATCAGAAATAATTTCTCTCACTAAACCCTAATTTCGGTAAGTCCTCCCTCATCTCCTCCACGTCTCTGCCTCTCCTCATTTTATTCATTTAAAAATAAAATTAAATTTATTAAAATAAATAAATTATAGAAACTAACGGAGAAGAATGGTTGTCATGCCACTGCGCCTTAGTGACAAGTGCTGAGTAAGGAAGTTGGCCATTGTCTTTCACCATCGGTTTGTACATGTGGAACATAATAGTGTGTAGAAGAGAGAACTTTTTGCCAGCGTTAATGGCATACATCAGCTTTGCCTCCGAGTTTGAAACATCGGTTTTCGAAGTCGATTTGGGTCTGAGGCAGTTGATTACTATATTGTGAAGCAAAATATTTGAGGCATTCATCCTCAAATATGAAATCTTTCCTTCCGCCGTTCTATCCCGAACAAGCTCTACCGTCGCTCGACTAATAGACACACTGATTGGTTGGAATTTCCCTCTTTCAACCCCAATCATATCAGCCAATGTATCCATGTCAACTACATAGTCTTGATCTCGAACACCGAAAGAGAATCTATTCGCATCCAAGAAACTTAGATTAGAATAGAAGTAACCAGTGAGTTCAGCATGAGCCTCTGTCGTTTCAGAACAAAACCGTTCTAGTTGAAGAATATTGAATTTCTCTCACAGCTTGACATTCAGAGAATCAAGGAAATTAAAGTCCACACTTCTAGGGTTAATCACTCCATGCTTTAGCAACTTAGAGTATAGTTGCTTGTGTTCCTCCGAGCGAAACAAATCTGTCTTTTGCTTTGGATTTTCGTTGCAACACCCATTCTAGGTTTAAAATGAGTGTACATCCTATCATCATTATTTCCATCAGGTTGACTCAGCCCTCCAACACGTGGATCACTTGGGATATTTGCAAATGCTTCTTCCGCTAACCCAGCAGGAGTAATTCCCAATCGTTCCATTGTGCGTAAAAAGTAGGTTTCATTTCGATACCCTTTATCTTTCAAGAATTTATCAATATTGTTCAAGGGAGTACCACCCCTCTTCAAAGCACGATAAAGCTTAAAAGTAAATGTGGGCTTTTGAGTTCTTACGGGTTTTGCATCTTCGACGATTTCTTCCTCTTCTCGATGTTCAATATTCTGAGGTTTAGATGGAGGAAATGGACACTGGTGAGAATGTTGTGGGCTTTGACGTTGCCTAGGAGATTCTTCTTCCTCGATGAGGTCAAAATGCGTAGGAACCTCACGCATTTGCTGTGGTCCCTCACGCATTTGCCGTGATCCCCTGTTCGCAATCCTCGAAGACTTTCTTTGAGATGACATCCTTCACAGTCTTTGAGAGATTCCAAGCTTGTTTTGCAAGAAAGGTGAAAACTTTTCGAGGATTAAACAAGAGAAGAAAAGAGAAGTTGAAGATCTGTGCTCTCTTAGGGTTTTTGTGAGTAAAACGAAGAAGAACCAACGGTATATAAGGCAGTTGAAGTGAGGCATATGGAACGTCGTAAAAGGAAAAATAAAAATGCCTTTTCAAAAATAATTGCCTTTTTGAAAAATTAGATAACCGTCATTTCAAAAAATAACTTTTTTTCGAAAAGGAAAGATTGCAATAATCACGAAATCTGGGGAAGATAACATCAATCAATTACAGATAGATGATCGTACCTTTTCGAGATTTTATTCGAGAGATAAATTTCTAAAATAGAAATAACTTACAGTCGTGAACCTTGATCGTACCTTTAGACTTTCAGCCCTGAGTCTGAATTTCCTCAGACTTTAAGATATTAAGTCTAGAACGAATAACTTCAAATTGATTTTTCTCCAAAGACTTTGTAAAGATGTCCACCAATTGATTCTTTGAATCGATAAACTAAATCGAAACTTCTCCATTTTGAACATAATCTCCAATGAAATGATGTCGAATCTCTATATGTTTTGCTCTTGAATGAAGAATTGGATTATTGGTGAGATTGATTGTGTTGGTGTTGTCACATTTGATCTCACTGCATGAATCTTCAATTCCAAAGTCTCTTAGCTGTTGTTTTATCCACAGAATTTGTGAACAACAACTTCCAAGAGCTACATACTCTGCTTCTGCTGTAGAAAGAGTTACGGTACTTTGTTTCCTTGAAAACCATGACACTATCCTGTTACCAAGAAGTTGACAAGTGCCCGAGGTGCTATTTCTATTAACTCTGCATCATGCTAGGTCTGTGTCTGAGTATCCAAGAAGAGTGAGGTCTCCTTCTTTAGGATACCAGAGGCCTAAATTTGAAGTTGATGCAATGTATTTGATAATACGTTTTGCAGCATTCAAATGAGATTCTCTGGGATCTGATTGAAATTTGGCACAAATACAAAAACTTAAATAGAATGTCAGGTCTAGAAGCAGTAAGATAAAGAAGTGAACCAATGATACTCCTGTATAGCTTCTGGTCAACTTTCTTTCCTCATTCATCTTTGTCAAGCTTCAAGGAACTTGACATTGGTATATCAGTCTTTTTGCAATTCTCCAGTCTAAACTTTTTGACAAATTCTTTAACATATTTTTCTTGGTGAATAAAATTTCTCTCCTTCAATTGTTTCACTTAAAGCCTGAGAAAGAAGGTTAGTTCACCCATCATGCTCATTTCAAATTCATCCTACATAGACTTAGAGAATTTCTTGCACAGATTTTCATTAGAAGATCCAAAAATAATATCATCAACATAAATTTAAACAAGTAAAAAGCTTTTGCTTTCTCTTTTGATAAACAGTGTAGTATCTACTTTACCTTTGACAAAGCCATTTTGAATTAAAAACTTACTTAGTCTATTGTACCAAGCTCAAGGTGATTGCTTTAAATCATATAGAGCCTTTTTCAGTCTGAATAAAGAATCTGGTTTCCTTAGGTCTTCAAAACAGGGAGGTTGTTCCACATAAACTTCCTCTTGGATAAATCCATTTAGGAAAGCACTTTTGATGTCCATTTGGAATAATATGAAATTCTTATAACAAGCAAAAGCAAGTAATAATCTAATTGCTTCTAACCTTGCTACTGGCACGTAAGTCTCATGATAGTCTATCCCTTCTTCTTACGTATATCATTTGGCCACAAGTCTTGCTTTGTTTCTTAAGACTTTTCCTTTCTTGTTCATCTTGTTCCTGAAAGCCCATTTAGCTCCAATGATGGATTTACCTTTCAGTTTTAGAGTCAATTCCCAGACATCATTGATACTGAATTGCCTAAGTTCTTCTTGCATAGCTTCAATCCAACTTTCATCAGTTAAAACTTCTTCTATGCTTTTAGGTTTTATCTCAGAAATAAGAGCCACGGCACTAGACTCTTCACACCTTTTGGATCTTGTGCGAATTCCTTCATTAATATCACCAATAATGAGATCTTTGGGATGACTAGACTTATGCTTCTAGTTGCTGATTGATTTGTTAGACTGTTGATCATTTCCTTCATTTGAACCTTCGATGATCATTTGTTGCAGGTCTTCTGAAGTCTGAGCTGCTTCTTGAGATTTAGACTTTGTAGAGTCTGGAGTAGATTATGATTCTTCAGATTGAGTCTGAATCAATTGGTTTTGTATAAAGTCTTGGAATTTGACATTTATTGATTCCTCCACAGATTAAGTTTTTTTGTTGTATACTCTATAAGCTTTGCTTGTGATTGAATATCCAAGGAAAATACATTCATATGATTTTTCTTCAAACTTACCAACTCGATCATTTGAATTATTCAATATAAAACATTTGCATCCAAATACATGAAAATACAAAACAGTTGGCTTCTTTCCTTTGAATAACTCATAGGGAGTTTTTTCCAGAATAGACCTTAAGAAGACTCTATTAATAATATAGTATGCTGTAGAAACTGCTTTAGCCCAAAAACGAGAAGAGATGTTACTTTCAATTAAAATAGTTCTAGCCATTTCCTGCAGCAATCTATTTTTTCTTTCCATAATTCATTTTTCTCTGGAGTATATGGTGAAGAGAACACGTGCTGAAAGCCAGATTCTTCACAAAAATTAGCAAAGTCTTGATTTTCAAATTCACCTCCATGGTCTGTTCGTATATTTGAAATAACATACCATTTTTCATTTTGGAATTTCTTAGCAAACTTTATAAAATAAGAAAATGTTTCAGACTTACTTGCTAGGAAATATACCAAAGTGAATCGTGAATAATCATCCACAATTACTAGGCAGTATTTCTTACCTCTAATGCTATGAGTTTTGGTTGGTTCAAAGAAATCCATATGCAAGAGCTGTAGTACACGGTTAGTGGATACTTGATTTATTGGTTTGAATGAATTTCTTACCTGTTTTCCCAACACGCATGGTGTACATGGATCAGACTTTTGGTATGTCAGTTTGGATAGTCCACAAATAAGCTTCTTTGCAGAGATTTTGGCTATTTGCTACATGTTGATGTGCCCAAGTTTTCTGTACCATAAGTTTGCTTCCTCTTGAATTGAGATTAGACATTGGGTTTCATCTGGTTTGATATCCAAGAGGTAGATATTTTCATGTCTTCGCCCCGTGAAAGATTGAGAGGAGTCTTTACTGGTTCTTGAACATATTCCTTCTTGAAAGTTGATTTTGAAACTAGTGTCGCACAGTTAACTAATACTCAGCAAGTTGTAGTTGAGTCCTTCCACTAAGGAAACATTACTGATCGTGAGGCTTCCAATCTTTACAGTTTTGTATCCCACATTTCTTTCTTTCCTATTTCCTCCAAAAGAAGCTTTTCCACCATTAACTTGCACAAGTTTTATGAAACAATTTGAGTCTCCTGTCATATGTCTTAAGCATCCACTATCCAAGTACCATTTAATATTTTTCTTGATAGTGATTTGCGTTTAGAAAAGAAACTTAAGCTTTCTTTGGTACCCATATTTTCTTGGGTCCATTGGTGTTAGTGTAATATACGATCTTTGTCCATACCTTCTTAATAGATTTCCAAACCATACGACATTCTTTTCTCAAAATGATCTTGTTGGAGAAATCTTCTTGAAGTGTTTTGAAGTTGACAAAATGATTCTATCAATCTAGTCTGAAGATTTGCAAACTCAACTATTCAAAGTCGAAGACTTCCGAACCGCGACTCAAGACTTAAAGTTTATTCTCGGATGAGTTTTCTAATCCGTTGAAGTAAGGCTTTCGAATCGAGTGATTCATTGAGGATTTAGCCTTATCGACTAAAGAAGATCTCTTGGCTGGATATGACATAATGGATTCTTTTATTCGAATCAAGATTGATTAAGGACCGGATGATTGGCGAAGTATTCTTGGAAGGTTCTACTTATGGAAACCTAGATCCTGATTGTATGGGCGAGGGGGATTGATGGGCTATCGACATGTTCCTTTAATAGCTCGGATGATCTTCCTAATTGATTCTGTCCAACGGGAAGATTGGAAGAATTCATTTGGTAAGTGCCAACGGGTATGATGGCATAAAGGAGTATAAAAGGAAGATGTTCCAGTTATTTGAGAGAGTGCGCGATAGAAGAATTCCAAAGCCTGAAGCTTATTGATTCGTAGTCAATTCATTTGCTGAGCGAAAACCTTGTATACAAAAGAGAGTTTATATTGTGAGTTACCTTGAGGAAGTGTGGTAGAATATCCATACTGTGGAATCGAGGAAGAGCATCACTGTAACATCTCTTTTGTTCATAATGAAATCCAGCCAGTGGGCTGTTAGTGCAGAAGAGTGGACGTAGGCTTGGAACAAGCCAAACCACTATAAATCTCGTGTTGAATTTTCTCTTCCCTACTCTTTGTTTTACTTTGATAACAGTTCGTTCTATTATCTAAAGATGAGTCTCCTTTCTATTATTTGCCTAGTATTGTTTTCATATCTAGAGAAATTATTTTTACACCTATTCACCCCCTCTAGGTGCTTATACTAGCTATATCAATTGGTATCAAAGCCTGTGTACTCACTTTGTTTGAAGTGTTTTACTTCAGAGTTAAAGATCCATGGCTAGTATTCTAGCTCCAGGGCTGGTGAAATAGCAAAGCAATACCAGACCACCTTACTTTGATGGAAATGATTACAACATCTAGAAAAACAAGATGAAAGCGTTCCTACGATCAAAGGATCCTCTGGAATGGGACATTGTAGAAAATGGAATCACTCCTAAAACTGCATCTGTCTTAGAGAGAGAGGAAAAGAAACTGTTGAGTCAAGAGAAATGACTTAGGAAGAGATAATCAAGAGACAAGCACTCGATGCAAAAGTAATTTATTCTTTATATTGTGCTTTGTCACCTACTAAATATAACAGAATATCTTCTTGTGTTACAGCAAAAGAAGTCTAGGATAGATTACATTCACCTATGAAGGAACAGATCAAGTGAAGGAAACCAGAATCAACATTCTCCTCGGTCAATACGAAGCCTTAAAAATGAAATCAGGAAAATCCATAACTGACATGTTTAGCCGTTTTACAAATATCGTGAATGGTTTTGAAAATCAAGGTCAACCAATTTCTGATCCCATGAAGGTAAACAAGTTATTATTGGGGTTTCATGAATCATGTATAAGAAAAATTAACATAAAGTACGCAGTGGAAACAAAGATATATTTTACACATGATTCTCCTAAGGCGTTGTTTGTGCGTTTTAATCAAAAATCTAAACATAAAATGGAGTTAAACGAAATACCTCTCGAAGCGCGCTTTGAAACGAGTCGGTTCGGATGTTCTACAGTTCGAGTCCCACAAGCGTCAGACCTCTAGTTCAAACACACCAACAACGAACATCGAACAGAAGAGAGAACTTTCGGATATCCACCACTTCGATCGTGCTAGCAATCACGTGGAAAGAATCCGTCGTATTCTTGATACATAATAGTCACGGCCCAAACGAGATAATGCTATTCTTTCTTGCGTCTAAAAGACACAAGAACACGCACACACTTTTCTCTCTATTTTCAGCAAAGCATCATGATTCCTCGCTTGTGTTTCTAAAATAAAACCAAAACACAATGACACTTTTCTCTGTTTTTCAACAACCCTTTTCTCCGATCCCTCAATTGTTTATATATATTAAAAAATTGACCAGCAACGGTTGCTAATCAATGGACGATCAGCAACCATTGTTGATCATCCATAGCAGACGATCGTGCATGAGCAACCGCTCATGCACGATCTTGGCATGATGGTCAGTGGTTGCTGACCATCAATGCTTCGTGCATAATGGTCAGCAATCGCTGATCATTACGCTTTGTGCATGTGCACGAATTCGTGCACATGCATGAAGCTTTAATTTTTTAATTAGTTAATTAATTAATTAAATGGATAATTAATTAATTAATCAATTCTCTTTAAAATTACAATAACATAATCCTTATATGTACAATTGAAATCCCTAAGATGTAACTATTACATAGCAACTTTAGGGCATACATCTAACAATCTCCCACTTGCACTAAAGCCAACTTTTTTGGTACCTCAAACCCATTTGGTCAATTGGGGATCCACTTTGGGCATGCGTGTGCATCATATGCAAGTAGGCTCGTGACTATAATACAAATTAAATTAAATCTCATTTAATTTAATTTCAAATCGACTCAATTCGATTGTAGTTTTTGCAAACAAATTTGCAATAATATTTCTCTCTTGTTCCACGTCATCCTAATTGTTTATGGTGTGTGACATCCCTAGGTTCTTCACTAAGCTGGTAGTAAGACTTGTACTAACACGTTAGTACTTCCAAAAGAATTAATTGTCCCGATTAATCTTTTAGGTCCTACAAGCCACGATTGACATCTAGCAATATGTCATGGCTACCTAGATAGTGTGAATACTTTAAGAACATAATGAACCTGTCAGCTTTGGTTACAGTGTAATTCAATCCCTCTGTCTTACTATGTCCCGATCAAACAAAGACCATGGAATATTTGTCAAGTCATTAATTCAATCATATGCACAAATCTAATTGACATGCATTTTATTCGAGATATAAACAATTTATTCTCGGTTACAACCCCGGCCGAGGATTTCAATGCGTGTCACAATTAGATCGCATAGGACATCATTATCATACCTTGCATATAACAAGGAGACAGATTCCATATTGCGCACACGTGTAACTTCGTATATGAACAAACTATGACCATCAAGTATAAAGACGGATCGACGACCTGGCATTATGTGCACCCGTGAACCATAGTTGTTCGATATACAAGTTAACACTATGCCTCAGGTCTAAGGATTATTTACACAAGACCAAAGCATGAACAATTAGACATTGACCACGCTAAAAGCTTCCATGTCGCTAATCGTTCCATATGCGTCACGTTCAGTGAATTTGTCTAATACGTACACTGTGTTCTAACTCAGGCATCATAATACCCAATGACATGTGACTCATCATTCCCTTAAGTATCCAATACTTAATGGCGAAGTTAAGAACATACCGGTCTTAACAGGATTATTAATATCCACTCAATAATCCATCGACCGGGAACGATTTAAAGATTCAGTCTAACTATGAACCCGTCACATATATTCTCGACATCTCAAGAATAGGTCCAGTTGCAACTGATCTCATGGAATCATTCATCAATATAAAATAATTAGACAAATGAATGAATACGTCATTGCCATTAGTTAAATAATAATAATGAAAGTACAACTGAAATCCCTAATATGTAACCATTACATAGTAGTTTTAGGGCATACATCCAACAATCTCCCAGTTACACTAAAGCCAACTTGTCTGGTACCTCAAACCCATTATGTTAAAATGTCTTTCAAAAGAAGACTGAGGTAAGGCTTTAGTGAAGGGATCTGCCACGTTTTCTGCTGAGGCAATTTTCTGCAAGGCGATATTACCTCTCCCAACAATTTCTCTAATGAGATGGAAGTGTCTCTTGATGTGTTTGTACTTTTGGTGAGACCTTGATTCCTTAGCTTGAGCTATCGCCCCATTGTTGTCACAAAACAATATGATCGGTTGCTCAATTGAAGGAACGACTCCAAGTTCAGAAATAAACTTCTTCATCCAAGCAGCTTCCTTCCTTTGCTGTGAAGCAGCTACATACTCGCCTCGGTGGTGGAATCGGCAGTTATACTTTGTTTGGAACTTTTCCAACTAAGCGCACTACCATTGAATGTAAAGACAAACCTAGATGTAGACTTATAATCATTAGGATCCGATTGAAAATCAGAATCAGTATAAGCTACAACTTTAAATTCTCATTCTCCATATATCAAGAATAAATCTTTAGTCATTCGCAAGTACTTAAGAATATTCTCGACTGCTATCCAAGTGCTCTTCTCCAGGATCGATCGAAATCGCTAGTAATACTTACAGCATGCGCAATATCAGGTCTAGTACATAGCATAGCATACATTATGCTTCCAATAGCGGATGCATATGGTATCTTTGCCATCTGCTCTTTTTCTTCAGGAGTGTTGGGACACATCTCCTTAGAAAGACGGATCCCTTGCCTAAAAGGCAATAATCCTCTCTTGGAACATTGCATGTTAAACCGTGTTAACACTTTGTCTATGTACGTAGATTGTGAGAGGCCAATCAATCGTCTTGATCTATCTCTATAGATCTTGATACCTAAAATGTAGGTTGCCTCTCCTAAATCTTTCATGGAGAATTTCTGTGACAAAAATAGTTTTATCGATGATATCATTGGTACATCATTTCCAATCAAAAGTATATCATCGACATACAAAACTAGAAATGCAATTGCACTCCCACTGATCTTCTTATATACACAAGGTTCATCCGGATTTTTGATGAAGCCAAACGATTTGACTACGTCATCAAAATGGATGTTCCAACGGAGGCTTGTTTGAGTCCATAAATGGATCTCTTAAGATTACACACTTTTCTGTTTTTCACTATTGGATTCAAAACCGTGGCTGTTCCATATAGATGTCCTCATCGAGAAAACCATTTAGAAAAGCCGTTTTGACATCCATTTGGAATATCTCATAATCAAGGTGTGCAGCTATAGCCAACATAATCCGAATGGATTTTAACATGGCCAGTGAGAAAGTTTCGTCATAATCAATTCCTTCTTTTTGACGATATCCTTTCGCCACCAGCCGTGCTTTGTAAATTCCAATTTGACCTTCAACATTCATCTTCCTCTTGAAGATCCATTTACAGCCAATTGGTACAATATCATCAGGTAGGTCAGTCAAGGTCCATACCTTATTAGAATACATTGAATCCATTTCGGATTTCATGGCTTCTAGCCATTTACCAGAATCGATGTCCAACATCGCCTCCTCATAGGTTTTAGGATCCTCGGGTTGATCACTATCATTCACAATGAATAATGGTTCAATATGATCAACCAAGTGTCTATAACGAGCAGGTGGGCGAGACGTTCTCGCACTTCTCCTAAGAGGTTGTGTATCAGAAGCTCCCACTGAATTAGAGATTGGTATCTGAACTCGATTGTTTGGTACTTCATTATTTTCTTCTTGTAAGACTATTTTCCGCTTCAAAGACCACTTTCTTGGATGAACTGATTCTCCAAAAAAAGAAGCGTGCTTGCATACCAAAATTCTTTGGTCCGAATGAAAATAGAAATAATATCCAAGAGTTTCCTTTGGATATCCAATGAAGCGACCTTGTTCAGATTTTGCCTCCAATTTTTCCATTTTCAGCTTTTTCACTAAAATTTGGACAACCCCAAATCTTAATATGATTAATACTAGGTTTCCTACTATGCCATATCTCATAGGGCGTAGTTGGAACAGATTTGGACGGCACTCTATTCAAGTATATATACAGTAGTCTCAAGGGCATATCCCAAAGGGATATTGGCAAATCGTGTAACTCATCATAGATCGTACCATATCTAATAAAGTACGATTTTTTTGTTCAGATACACCATTATGTTCTGGAGTTCCAGGAGGTGTCCATTGTGATAAAATGTCATTCTCTTTAAGAAAGTCCAGGAATTCAGTACTAAGGTATTCACTTCATCGATCTGATCGAAGAGCCTTAATACATTTTCCTGTTTGTTTCTCAACTTCAGCCTTGAATTCATTGAACTTTTCAAATGATTCAAATTTATACTTCATGAGGTATAAATAACCATACCGTGACTGATCATCAGTGAAGTAATGAAGTAATTATAACCACCTCTAGCAGATTTGGTCCACATACATCTGTATGTATTAATTCTAATATGTCAGCAACTCGCGCACTTTGTCCCGCAAAAGGCGCTTTGGTCATTTTTCCTAGAAGACATGCCTCACAAGTCGAGTATGACTCAAAATTTGAAGGATCAATGTATCCATCATTACTCAACTTGTTAATTCTGTCTTCTCCAATATGACCTAATCGGAGATGCCAAACATACTTTTTATTTGGACTGTCTCTAGGGCGTTTATTAGTTATGGCATTTATATCAATTCTATTTTGCTTATTAACATTGGTAATTGCATTACCGGGCATTGTAATGGTATAAAGATTGTTGGTTAATAAGCTAGAACCAACACATATTCTATTATGATAAATAAAACATACATCATTTGCAAAAGAAAATTCATAATTCTCTTTACCCAAACGAGGTATAGAGATGATGTTCCTAACAGCATTCTTATAATGCAAACAGTTCTTAAAAACCATTACATGTCCAGAAGGCAAATATAAACGAAAAGTCCCTATAGCTAATGCAACAACTCTTGCTCCATTGGCAAACGTCAGGACAATCTCATTTCGCCCTAGAATCCTGCTTATTTACAGATTCTGCAAAGACATACAAATATGTGAAGTTGCAGCAGAATCTAGAACCCATGAGCTGGATTTAGCACTAACCATAAGATTAGTTTCAATAAGCATAGACCCCATACCTTCATAAGGTCGGTTCTTGGGCTTGACCTTCAAGCTCGCGAGGTACCTCTTATAGTTCCTCCTCCAGTGCCCTTTGACACCACAGTAATGACATTTCCCTTTATCAATCATGGGTTTTGGTTGCATAACAGTTTGGGTGCCTCTTCCATTTATTATTCTTTAAAACAGTCTTACCCTTTGAAGAAGAAACCTTAGCCATAGCCACTACATTTGGCCTCGTGTTATGCATTTTCTTCTCATAAACTACCAACATGTTATGTAACTCAGCAAGAGTTTTCTCCATCTTATGCATGTGGAAGTTTTGGACAAAACCAAAGAAGGAATTGGGTAAAGATTGGAGGATCAAATCCACAGCTAACTCATTGTCCATAACAAGATTCAACCTAGCCAATTCTTCAATGTGCCAGATCATTTTCAAAGCATGATCATTAACAGATGATCCTTCAGCCATCCTCATACGGTACAATGCCTTAGATATCTCATATTTAGAGGTTCGACCATTCTCATCAAAGTATTTATTTAAGTGCAAAGTGATCGACCCAAAGATCTTCCATAGATTCATACTTCTTCGTAATTCATTATTCATAGAAGCAAGCATATATGACCTAACTTTTAAGTCATCGTCACGCCACTTATCATAAGTGACACGCTCCTTTTGGGTCCCACCCTCAGGAAATGAGGTTGGCATCTTTTCATCAAGCACATAGAAGCGAGTGGGTTTGTGGTTACCATTTTCAGAGTAATAATATATCTGTTGCAGAAAATAAATTGTTAGCCGTTGTATCTTTCAAAGTAACTATTTCATTTTGGCCTTTAAATGAAATAGATCCTCCCACTAAATTTATATTCGAATCCCATACTTCTTAAGATGGGAAGCGGTAATCTTTGTTGGGTAAAGATTACTAGTGGGGATTGGAGTCCCACTAGTCCAAAGTCCACCTCACCTAACAATTATTGGTGTCCTATGAACTTAGTGAGTGAACCAGCTTGTTCAACGCATCATATGCGAGTCCCAATCATAACTTCAGCCTCTAGACCATGAAAGCCTCACCTAACAGTTATTGGCATCATGATCATAGTTAAGTCTAGCCCATCATCTCATGCAAGTATTGAAAACACAAATGATTCCCTCACCTGACAGTTATTAGAAATCATTTGGCTATAACCCCACAGCATCATATGCATAATGGAGTGGTCCAATATTATAAATGGTAATCAACCCCTATGTATCCATAACCGGTTAATTAACCACTATAATATTGGATCAAACCACGACGATGGAATGCCACGAGTCTGAAACCCGTTTCGACTTAATATTATTAATAAGAAGATTTTGGTTGTTATTAATGGTCTCATTTTGCACATTAACCGGTTTAGCATGCACGATAACAAAAACATAATAAATAAATAGATATCACATAACATATATTCTATGTGGTGATCATGGAATTATGGTTCAATGGGTCTCGAGCCAAAGAGACCCATTTAGCCATTTTAATGTTTTAATAATATGGACCTGCTCTTCACTTTTTTCTTCAATCTTTGAACTCTTCAAAGACCGGGCCCAAAAAGCTCACCGGTTTAATGGCTCCTCCAATGGCTCCACCTCTCTTGTAGTATTTACATCAATAATTGAAATACTAAACTATATTAAAATTACATTTCAAAAAAATAAATATAAAAGGAAGGACGCAGCCTCCATTTAATAATTACATCCCCAAAAAGAATACTTATAATCATCATACATTCATCCATACAACAATCACAACATTTAGGGATTTTTCCATGATCACCACCCTTCCTTACGAGCCATAAATTCAAAATTTAAAGCTCTGGAAGGCATGCATAAAATTCTGCATATCGTTTGTAGAATATAAACACAAAGTATAACAAGTTATGGATTTTTGATTCAAAATTGATTTAGTTCTAATTTTTGCTTAGTTGATTAAATTTATCACATAAATTAATCAACTTCTATAGGCCACATAAAAGTAAGAGAACCAATTCTCTTAACAAAAAATAAATTGGCCATTAGAACGCAAAAATATATTTGAACTACAAATCAATTAAAGGGACGAAAAAGGCCTAAGGTTGGCTCTGATACCACTGTTAGGGTTTCATGAATCATGTATAAGAAAAATTAACATAAAGTACGCAACGGAAACAAAGATATATTTTACACATGATTCTCCTAAGGCGTTGTTCGTGCGTTTTAATCAAAAATCTAAACATAAAAGGGAGTTAAACGAAATACCTCTCGAAGTGCGCTTTGAAACGAGTCGGTTCGGATGTTCTACAGTTCGAGTCCCACAAGCGTCGGACCTCTAGTTCAGACACACCAACAACGAACGTCGAACAAAAGAGAGAACTTTCGGATATCCACCACTTCGATCGTGCTAGCAATCACGTGGAAAGAATCCGTCATATTCTTGATATATAATAGTCACGGCCCGAAAGAGATATTGCTCTTCTTTCTTGCGTCTAAAAGACACAAGAACACGCACACACTTTTCTCTCTATTTTCAGTAAAGCATCACTGATTCCTCGTTTGTGTTTCTATAATAAAAACAAAACACAATGACACTTTTCTCTGTTTTTCAACAACCCTTTTCTCTGATCCCTCAATTGTTTATATATATTAAAAAATTGACCAGCAACGGTTGCTAATCAATGGACGATCAGCAACCGTTGCTGATCATCCATAGCATAATCGTGCATGAGCAATCTTGGCATGATGGTCAGCGGTTGCTAACCATTACGCTTCGTGCATGTGCACGAATTCTTGCACATGCATGAAGCTTTAATTTTTTTAATTAGTTAATTAATTAATTAAATGAATAATTAATTAATTAATCAATTCTCTTTAAAATTAAAATAACGTAATCCTTATATGTACAATTGAAATCCCTAAGATGTAACTATTACATAGCAGCTTTAGGGCATACATCTAACAGCTAATGCGTGGACTCTCCAAGGATTGGAATCATATAAAGACTTTAATAAGAGAGATACAAAGAATCATGCCACTATCGTCGATGAGTTGGTTGAAACTCTTCAATCTTATGAAGTGGAGCGAATCAATGAAGATGAAGATCCTAAAGGTAAGAAATCCATTGCATTAAAATCCAATGGCGATTCTGATGTTACGTATTCGAAGACGATATGAACGATGAGGAGCTTGCTCTTATGATAAGAAGGTTGAGAAAACTAAACAGAAAAGGAAGAAGATTCAATCCAAAGAAGCAGAGTTTTCAAAAGCAAATGGACCAAGTCTCATTGCGACGATGAATCAAATAAAGATGTAGTCTCGCTTTGAATGCAAGAGAAAGGGACACATTAGACCCAACTGTCCTCTTCTAAGAAAGAAGAAAGGAAAAACTGAAAAGTATCGAAAGGCTCGTAAAGCCGAAACCCGGAGTGACATAGAGTGTGAAGAAAGCGATGATGATTATGCCAACATATGTCTAATGGCACAATTAGACTCGATTCAAACTCGAAACAGACTCAGACTCAGACAGTGAATTAGAGGTAAATAACTTTAAAATCCCTGTTAAGGTTTCTAAATACATTGATGAGCTGTGTTTTAGTCTTAAGACTTCTCTCAAAAGGATTTCCGAACTTAAAAAGGAAAACTCTACACTAAAACAACGGAGAATGTTTTAAAAGAAAAGTTGAAATGTTTAGACATGAATGTTTTTTATCTTAAAGAAAGTGAAGTCAATCTCTTAAAAGAAAATGCATTTTTAAAAAATGATTTATCAAATGTTTCAAAAAAAATTTCATTAGGATCGAGAAACTTGAGAAAATTCTTTCGCACAAAGACCCTATTTCAATCAATCTGGTTTAGGAATGATAGAATAAACAATTCCTTTAATTGATTTTCCTAAAGTAAAGGAAAGAATTAAGCAAAGATCTACAAGAGATACTTACAAAAAACATTTCAAAAAGGTTTTTGTAAAACCAAAAGAGGTCGAAATGCTCTCGATGTTCAAAGTGCAATAGTGTAGATCATTTTGAAAAAGAGTGTCCTATGGTCTCGGAAACCTATTAAGAAAATATGGGCAAATACTGCATATCATACCAACACCAATGGACCCAAGAAAATATGGGTACCAAAGAAAGCTTGAGTTCCAGTTTTAAATGCAGGTCACTATCAAGAAAAATGTAAAATAGTATCTGTCGATGAGTTGGTTGAAACTCTTCAATCTTATGAAGTGGAGCGAATCAATGAAGATGAAGATCCTAAAGGTAAGAAATCCATTGCATTAAAATCCAATGGCGATTCTGATGTTACAGATTCTGAAGACGATATGAACGATGAGGAGCTTGCTCTTATGATAAGAAGGTTCAGAAAACTAAACAGAAAAGGAAGAAGATTCAATCCAAAGAAGCAGAGTTTTCAAAAGCAACAGACCAAGTCTGTTGCTGACGATGAATCAAATAAAGATGTAGTCTCGCTTTGAATGCAAGAGAAAGGGACACATTAGACCCAACTGTCCTCTTCTAAGAAAGAAGAAAGGAAAACTGAAAAGTATCGAAAGGCTCGTAAAGCCGAAACCTGGAGTGACATAGAGTGTGAAGAAAGCGATGATGATTATGCCAACATATGTCTAATGGCACAATTAGACTCAGATTCAAACTCTGAAACAGACTCAGACTCAGATAGTGAATTAGAGGTAAATAACTTTAAAATCCCTGTTAAGGTTTCTAAATACATTGATGAGCTGTGTTTTAGTCTTAAGACTTCTCTCAAAAGGATTTCCGAACTTAAAAAGGAAAACTCTACACTAAAACAACAGGAGAATGTTTTAAAAGAAAAGTTGAAATGTTTAGACATGAATGTTTTTTATCTTAAAGAAAGTGAAGTCAATCTCTTAAAAGAAAATGCATTTTTAAAAAATGATTTATCAAATGTTTCAAAAAAAATTTCATTAGGATCTCGAGAAACTTGAGAAAATTCTTTTCGCACAAAGACCCTATTTCAATCAATCTGGTTTAGGAATGATAGAATAAACAATTCCTTTAATTGATTTTCCTAAAGTAAAGGAAAGAATTAAGCAAAGATCTACAAGAGATACTTACAAAAACATTTCAAAAAGGTTTTTGTAAAACCAAAAGAGGTCGAAATGCTCTCGATGTTCAAAGTGCAATAGTGTAGATCATTTTGAAAAAGAGTGTCCTATGGTCTCGGAAACCTATTAAGAAAATATGGGCAAATACGCATATCATACCAACACCAATGGACCCAAGAAAATATGGGTACCAAAGAAAGCTTGAGTTCAGTTTTAAATGCAGGTCACTATCAAGAAAAATGTAAAATAGTATCGTCGATGAGTTGGTTGAAACTCTTCAATCTTATGAAGTGGAGCGAATCAATGAAGATGAAGATCCTAAAGGTAAGAAATCCATTGCATTAAAATCCAATGGCGATTCGATGTTACAGATTCAAGACGATATGAACGATGAGGAGCTTGCTCTTATGATAAGAAGGTTCGAAAACTAAACGAGAAAAGGAAGAAGATTCAATCCAAAGAAGCAGAGTTTCAAAAGCAAACAGACCAAGTCATTTGGCGACGATGAATCAAATAAAGATGTAGTCTCGCTTTGAATGCAAGAGAAAGGGACACATTAGACCCAACTGTCCTCTTCTAAGAAAGAAGAAAGGAAAAACTGAAAAGTATCGAAAGGCTCGTAAAGCCGAAAACCAGGAGTGACATAGAGTGTGAAGAAAGCGATGATGATTATGCCAACATATGTCTAATGGCACAATTAGACTCGCATTCAAACTCTGAAAATGACTCAGACTCGAGATAGTGAATTAGAGGTAAATAACTTTAAAATCCCTGTTAAGGTTTCTAAATACATTGATGAGCTGTGTTTTAGTCTTAAGACTTCTCTCAAAAGGATTTCCGAACTTAAAAAGGAAAACTCTACACTAAAACAACAGGAGAATGTTTTAAAAGAAAAGTTGAAATGTTTAGACATGAATGTTTTTTATCTTAAAGAAAGTGAAGTCAATCTCTTAAAAGAAAATGCATTTTTAAAAAATGATTTATCAAATGTTTCAAAAAAAATTTCATTAGGATCTGAGAAACTTGAGAAAATTCTTTCTGCACAAAGACCCTATTTCAATCAATCTGGTTTAGGAATGATAGAATAAACAATTCCTTTAATTGATTTTCCTAAAGTAAAGGAAAGAATTAAGCAAAGATCTACAAGAGATACTTACAAAAACATTTCAAAAAGGTTTTTGTAAAACCGAGGTCGAAATGCTCTCGATGTTCAAAGTGCAATAGTGTAGATCATTTTGAAAAAGAGTGTCCTATGGTCGGAAACCTATTAAGAAAATATGGGCAAATACTGCATATCATACCAACACCAATGGACCCAAGAAAATATGGGTACCAAAGAAAGCTTGAGTTCCAGTTTTAAATGCAGTCACTATCAAGAAAAATGTAAAATAGTATCCGTCGATGAGTTGGTTGAAACTCTTCAATCTTATGAAGTGGAGCGAATCAATGAAGATGAAGATCCTAAAGGTAAGAAATCCATTGCATTAAAATCCAATGGCGATTCGATGTTACGATTCGAAGACGATATGAACGATGAGGAGCTTGCTCTTATGATAAGAAGGTTCAGAAAACTAAACAGAAAAGGAAGAAGATTCAATCCAAAGAAGTAGAGTTTTCAAAAGCAACAGACCAAGTCTGTTGCTGACGATGAATCAAATAAAGATGTAGTCTGCTTTGAATGCAAGAGAAAGGGACACATTAGACCCAACTGTCCTCTTCTAAGAAAGAAGAAAGGAAAAACTGAAAAGTATCGAAAGGCTCGTAAAGCCGAAACCTGGAGTGACATAGAGTGTGAAGAAAGCGATGATGATTATGCCAACATATGTCTAATGGCACAATTAGACTCGATTCAAACTCAAACAGACTCAGACTCGAGATAGTGAATTAGAGGTAAATAACTTTAAAATCCCTGTTAAGGTTTCTAAATACATTGATGAGCTGTGTTTTAGTCTTAAGACTTCTCTCAAAAGGATTTCCGAACTTAAAAAGGAAAACTCTACACTAAAACAACAGGAGAATGTTTTAAAAGAAAAGTTGAAATGTTTAGACATGAATGTTTTTTATCTTAAAGAAAGTGAAGTCAATCTCTTAAAAGAAAATGCATTTTTAAAAAATGATTTATCAAATGTTTCAAAAAAATTTCATTAGGATCTCGAGAAACTTGAGAAAATTCTTTCGCACAAAGACCCTATTTCAATCAATCTGGTTTAGGAATGATAGAATAAACAATTCCTTTAATTGATTTTCCTAAAGTAAAGGAAAGAATTAAGCAAAGATCTACAAGAGATACTTACAAAAAACATTTCAAAAAGGTTTTTGTAAAACCAGTAGGTCGAAATGCTCTCAGATGTTCAAAGTGCAATAGTGTAGATCATTTTGAAAAAGAGTGTCCTATGGTCTGGAAACCTATTAAGAAAATATGGGCAAATACTGCATATCATACCAACACCAATGGACCCAAGAAAATATGGGTACCAAAGAAAGCTTGAGTTCCAGTTTTAAATGCAGGTCACTATCAAGAAAAATGTAAAATAGTATCTAGATAGTGGATACTCAAGACATATGACATGAGATTCAAATTACTTCATAAAGCTTGTTCAAGTGAATGGTGGAAAAGTCTCTTTTGGAGGAAACAATAAAGGAATAATTGTGGGATTTGGAACTGTAAAGATTGGAAATTTCACAATCAGTAATGTTTTCTTAGTGGAAGGGCTTAATTACAATTTGCTCAGTATTAGTCAGTTATGTGATACTGGTTTCAAAATCAACTTTCAAGAGGGAATATGTTCAGGAATTAGTAAAGATTCTACTCAATCATTCATGGGTCGAAGACATGGAAACATCTACCTCTTGGATGTGAAACCAGATGAATCACAATGTCTAATCTCAATCCAAGACGAAGCAAGCTTATGGCACAGAAAGCTTGGGCATATCAATATGAAGCAGATAGCCAAAATCTCAGCAAAGAAGCTTGTTCGTGGTCTACCCAATTTATCTTACCAAAAGTCTTATCTATGCACACCATGCGTATTGGGAAAGCAGATAAGAAATTTCTTTAAACCAATAAATCAAGTTTCCACTAATCATGTACTGCAGCTGTTGCATATGGATCTCTTTGGACCAACCAGAACTCAAAGCATTGGAGGTAAGAAATATTGCCTTGTAATTGTGGATAACTACTCTCGATTTACTTGGGTATACTTCCTGGCAAGTAAGTCTAAAACCTTCTCTTATTTTGAAAAGTTTGCTAAAAGAGTTCAAAATGAAAAATGATATGCTCTCTCAAGTATAAGAACAGACCATGGAGGCCAATTTGAAAATCAAGATTTTACAAAATTCTGTGATGAATCGGGTTTTCAACATGTGTTTTCCTCTCCATATACTCCAGAGCAAAATGGAGTTGTGGAAAGAAAGAATAGATCTCTTCAAGAAATGGCTAGAACTCTCTTAATTGAAAGTAACGTCTCTTCAAGATTTTGGGCTGAAGATGTTTCAACAGCATGTTATATTATCAATAGAGTTTTTCTAAGGCCTATTTTAGAAAAAACCTCCTATGAATTATTCAAAGGAAAAAAGCCTATTGTTTCATATTTTCATATATTTGGATGCAAATGCTTTATATTGAAAAATGCAAATGATCGAGTTGGTAAGTTTGAAGAAAAATCAGACGAATGCTTCTTCCTTGGATATTCTACATCAAGCAAAGCGTATAGAGTCTATAACAAGAAGAGTCGATCTGTGAAGGAATCAATGAATGTCAAATTCCAGGATTCTATGCAAAATGAATCTATCCAGACTCATCTTGAAGAATCTGAACCTGCTCTAGACTCTACAAAGTCTAAATCTCAAGAAGCAGCCCAGACTCTGAAAGAGTAGCAACAAACAATTATTGAAGATTCAAATGAAGGAAGTGATCATCAACCTGACGAATCAACTAGTAAATGGAAGCATAAGTCCAATCATCCCAAAGATCTCATTATTGGCGACATTAATGAAGGAATTCGCACAAGATCCAAAAGGCGCGAAGAGTCTAGTGCTGTGGCTATTATTTCTGAAGTAGAACCCAAAAACATAGAAGAAGCTTTATCTGATGAAAACTAGATTGAAGCTATGTAAGAAGAACTCAGACAATTCAGCATTAATGATGTTTGGGAATTGACCTCTAAACCAAAAGGTAAATATGTTATTAAAGCTAACTGGGTTTTCAGGAACAAGATGAACGAGAAAGGAAAAGTCGTAAGAAACAAAGCAAGACTCGTGGCCAAGGGATATACGCAAGAGGAAGGGATAGACTATGATGAGACATACGCACCAATAGCAAGGTTAGAAGCAATTCGATTATTACTTGGTTTTGCTTGCTATAAGAATTTCAGATTATTCCAAATGGACGTCAAAAGCGCTTTCCTAAATGGATTTATCCATGAGGAAGTCTATGTGGAGCAACCACCTGGGTTTGAAGATCCAAAGAAGCCAAACTCAGTATTCAGACTAAAAAAGGCATTGTATGGTTTAAAGCAAGCACCTCGAGCTTGGTATGACAGGCTAAGTAAGTTTTTAATACAAACTGGCTTTGTCAAAGGTAAAGTAGATACTGCTTTGTTTATCAAAAGAGAAAGAAATTTTTTTTTGCTTGTTCAAGTATATGTTGATGATATTATTTTTGGATCCTCTAATGAAAGTCTGTGCAAGAAATTCTCTAAGTCTATGCAGGATGAATTTGAAATGAGCATGATGGGAGAGTTAACCTTCTTTCTTGGACTTCAAGTGAAACAATTGAAGGAAGGGACTTTTATTTATCAAGAAAAATATGCTAATGATCTTGTCAAGAAGTTTGGATTGGAAAATTGCAAAAAGACTGATATATCAATGTCAAGTTCCTTGAAGATAGACAAAGATGAAGGAGGAAAGAAAGTTGACCAGAAGCTATACAGGAGTATTATCGGTTCACTTCTTTATCTTATTGTTTCTAGACCTGACATTTTGTTTAGTGTTTGCATTTGTGCTAGATTTTAAGCAGACCCTAAAGAATCTCATCTAAGTGTTGCGAAGCGTATTATCAAATACATTGCTTCAACTGCAAGTATCGGTTTGTGGTATCCTAAAAAGGGAGACTTCACTCTTCTTGGATACTCAGACGCAGATCTAGCCGGTTGCAGAGTTGATAGAAAGAGCACCTCGGGTACATATCAATTACTTGGAAATAGAACAGTATCTTGGTTCTCAAGAACGCAACGTATAGTAGCTCTCTCTACAGCAGAAGCAAAGTATGTAGCTCTTAGAAGTTGCTGTTCATAAATTCTGTGGATAAAGTAACAGCTAAAAGACTTTGGGATTGAAGATTCATGCACGGAGATAAACTGCGACAACACCAGTGCAATCAATCTTACCAAAAATCCTATTCTTCACTCAAGAGCAAAGCATATAGAGATTCGACATCACTTCATTAGAGATCATGTTCAAAATGGAGAAGTTTTGATTCAGTTTGTTGACTCAAAGAACCAACTGGCGGATATATTTACAAAACCTTTGGAGAAAAATCAATTTGAAATCATCTGTTCCAAACTCAACATTTTTAAGCTTGAAGAAGTTAAAGTCTAGAGACTCTCAGACTCTCAGACTCTCAGACTCAGACAATGATGGGTCTTGATCGTAAGTTATTCTCTTTTATATTAAATCTCGAAAAGGTACGATAATTAATAACTGATTTATGCTATCGTAAATTTCCGTACAAGTTTACCTTTTCCAAAATTAATTTAAAATGGCAGTTGTTTGTTTTCGAAAAGGCAAGTTAAGTTTAAAAAGGCACCTTTTCACCTTCCTTTATGACGTTTGGTATTTTCTCTTTCAACCGTGCTATTTACAAATCGGTTTCTCTCGCATAACTCCAAAAACCCTAAAAGCATCGATCTTCCATTCCTGTCTTCCTCCATTGTTTAATCTTGAAAAAAGTTGTCATCTTTTTCTTGGGAAAGTCAAGCAAAGAATCTTTCAAAGATAAAGAAAGATGTCGTCTTCAAGAAAGTCTTCGAGGATTGTAAGCAGGGGACCACAGTGAACGAGTGAGGGGCCTACTCACTTTGATCTCACTAGGGAAGAGGATTCCCCAAGTCAGCAACAAAGCCCGCAACATTCTCAACCGCGTCATTCTCCACCATCTAGTCCTTAGGGTGAGGGTCTTCAACAAGAGGAAGAAATCATTGAAGACGCTGATCCTGTAAGAGTTCAAAAGCCCATCTTTATTTTTAAACTTTACCGTGCTTTAAAGAGTATTGGTACTCCTTTGAACCACGTTGGTGAGTTTCTTAAGGACAAGGGATATGGGAATGAGTACATATTCTTGCGAAAAATGGAAGATTTGGGAATTGCTCCTAGAGGGATGGCAAAAGAAGCCCTTGCGAACATTCCGAGTGACCTGCGTGTTGGGGGATTTAATCTGACAGATGGAAATGATGATGATAAACTGTATAGCCAATTTTAACCGAGATTTGGTGTTGCAGCGAATATTCGAGGAAGGAGGACGGATTTGTTTAGATCAAAGGAACAGAAGGATCTATACTCCAAATTGTTGAAACGTGGGGTGATAAACCCTAGGAGTGTGAATTTTGATTTCTTGGATGCTGTGAATGTGAACTTGAGAGAAAAGTTCAATTCTCTTCAATTAGAACAGTTTTGCTCTGACACCACAGAGGGCTATGCTCAATTAACTGCATATTTCTATTCAAATCTTAGTTTCTTGGATGCGAATAGAATATCTTTTAGTGTCCGAGATCAGGACTTTGTGGTTGATGTGGATATGCTAGCGGATGTGATTGGGGTTGAGAGAGGAAGGTATCAACCCATTAAAGTCTCTATTGCTCGCACAACATTGGAACTTGTCAAAGACAGAATGAAAGAATGACAGAGGGAAGGATTTCCTACTCAAGGATGCATGCGAACAACATTCTTCTTCACAAGATTGTGATCAATTGCCTCGCACCGAAATCAACTTCCAAGACTGATGTTTCCAACTTAGAGGCAAAGTTGATGTACGCAATCAATGCTGGGAAAAAGTTTTCTCTTCCTCACACCATTATGTTCCACATGTATAAAGCAATGGTGAAGGACAAGGGACAACTTCCTTATACAGGTCTCGTGTCAAAGATATTCAGACATTTGAATATTCATCCTCCACAAATTCTATGTGTTCGATCGTGTGACCAAATGGTGGTAGGACTGAAAATGGTGCTGAAAATGCGTATGAAAGAACTTGACAAGGCATTGGAGAAGTTTAAGGAGAAAACCCCTGTCAAAACTCATCATGTCTCTTCTGCATCGAAAAGAAAAGGGAAGGAGCCAATGGTCGCTTCATCCAAAAAGAGAAGAGCCCTCATCATTGAGGATGAAGATGAGGATGATCTCACCATTTCTGCTATAGCTTTGAAGAAGCTAAGTCGTTATGTTCCTGAATCAATGGAACGACAGGAGAAAGAAGGAGAAAAAGAGAAAGAAGAAGAAAAGAAAGAAGAAGGAGAGAGAGAAGAAGGAGAGAAAGAAGAAGGAGAAAGAGGAGTAGAGGAGCAAGAAGCAGAGGAAAAAGAAGAAGAGGAGAGAAGAGCTGAAGAACGAGAAGAGGAGGAGAGGTTTGAAGAAGAAGAAGAGAGAGCAGATCAAATGGAAGAAGAGCATGAAAAACACTCTTCTCCACCAGAAGCCATGGAAACAGGGGGAGATAAGGAGTAAAGAGGAACGACCTCCTATCATGTTGCCAGTGAAGGAGTTAGTCGTTCTCCTGCAGATCCATAGGACATTTATGCCTCTCAATTTCCAAAAGAGGGTCATGGTGCTTCATCGCCAAATATGCGCAATTATGCTAATATACCATCGTCTGACTTTACTCCATCAGACCGTGCTGAAGCTAGTACACAGATTGATAATACAACAGACTTTCGCAGAATTCTTGATGTTCTCCTGGATATGCGAGGTCAGATATATGCTTTGCAGTGCGAGGTTCAGAACTTGAAGAATGCTGGACAAGTTTCTTCTGTTTCCCTGTTTGATCAGATTCAAGCCATTTCTACTCAAATTCAAGCCAATGCCAAAAGAGAAGAAGTGGCTCATCTAAGAGAAGACTTGAAAAAGCTGGAGGGCATTGTTCAGTCTATGGGAGATTTCCAACTTGTTCGCGTTCCCAAGCAAATTTGACTCCATTTTCATCTCAACCTTTTTTATGCTGACAAAAAGGGGGAGAGATGCAAGATTTGAAAACTTTGAATCTTTACAACTTTTGAACTTTTGCATTGTTTTGATGATTGACTTTACTTCTGTGTCTGGATGTGGACTGAACTTAACTTGGACTTGACTGCTTATATTAACTACTATTGATATCTTGTGGATGGCTTTATCGCATATTAGACTAACCTATTTTCTGTGGTTGCAGATTTTAGTGTTATTCATTTAGCCATTTATCTCTATAAGATATGCATATGTGTTTGAGAAATGTTTTGCAGGTTAAAGTTGTCCAAATCTGCAGGAAAGTTTTGTCACCATCAAAAATGGGGAGATTGTTGGAGAAATCTTCTTGAACTGTTTTAAAGTTGACAAAACGTTTCTATCAGTCTAGTCTAAAGATTTGCAGACTCAACTATTCAAAGTCTAAAGACTTCCGGACTGCCAGACTCAAGACTTAAAGTTTATTCTTAGTGACAGTTTCTAATCCGTTGAAGTAAGGCTTTCCAGAACTTAGTGATTCATTAAGGATTTAGCCTATTTAGCCTTATTGACTGGAGAAGATCTTTTGGCTGGATATGACATAACGGATTCTTTTATTCGAATCAAGATTGATTAAGGATTCGATGATTGGCGAAGTATTCTTGGAAGGTTCTACTTATGGAAACCTAGATCCTGATTGTATGGGCGAGCATGATTGATGGGCTATCGACATGTTCCTTTAATAGCTCGGATGATCTTCCTAATTATTTCTGTCCAACGGGAAGATTGGAAGAATTCATTTGGTAAGTGCCAACGGGTATGATGGCATAAAGGAGTATAAAAGGAAGACATAACAGTTATTCGAGAGAGTGCGTGATAGAAGAATTCCAAAGTCTGAAGCTCCTTGATTCGTAATCAATTCATTTGCTGAGCGAAAACCTTGTATACAAAAGAGAGTTTATACTGTAAGTTACCTTGAGGAAGTGCGGTAGAATATCCATACTGTGGAATCAAGGAAGAGCATCGCTGTAACATCTCTTTTGTTCATAGTGAAATCCAGCCAGTGGGCCGTTAGTGCATAAGAGTGGACGTAGGCTTGGAACAAGCCGAACCACTATAAACCTTGTGTTGAATTTTTCTTTCCTACTCTTTGTTTTACTTTGATAACAATTCGTTCTATTAACTAAAGAGAAGTCTCCTTTCTATTGTCTCGCCTAGTATTGTTTTCATATCTCGAGAAATTATTTTTACACCTATTCACCCCTCTAGGTGCTTATATCGATTTGAGCTATTGCACTTAGAACATTTAAAAGCCGCTTTGCGCTCAACAAGTTTTACAAAAACTTTTTGGAAATGATTTTTGTAAGAATCTTTTGTAGGTCTTTGCTTAATTCTTTCATTTACTTTAGGAAAATCAATTAGAGGAATGGTTTCAGCAGTCATTCCCAAACCGATTTGTTGAAGTAAGGTTTTTGTCTTGAAAGAATTTTTTCAAGTTTCTCAAATCTTATAGAAAATCTTTTAGAAATACTTGAGATATCATTTTTCAAGAATGTATTTTCTTTTGAAAGATTGTCTGCATTTTCTTTCAAAGTAGTAACACTTTTGTCTAAATTTTAGACCTTCTCTTTCCAAACAATTTTCTGTTGTTTTAGTGCAGAATTTTCCCTTTTAAGTTCGGAAATCCTTTTGAGAAAGGTTTTAAGACTAAGACACAATTCATCAATGTATCTAGAGACTTTAGTATGAATTTTTAAATTACTTACATCAATTTCACTGTTTGAGTCTAAGTCTGTTTCAGAGTCTGAATCTGAGTCTGATTGTGCCATGAGACAAATATTGGCATAACCATCATCACTTTCCTCACATTCGGTATCACTCCAAGTTTCTGCTTTAAGCGCCTTTTGATATTTCTCAGCTTTTCCTTTCTTTCTCTTCAGTAGAGGACAGTTGGGTCTAATATGTCCTTTTTTCTTGCATTCAAAACAGACTACATCTTTATTGAATTCATCATCCTCAACTGATTTATTTTGTAGCTTTTGAGGACTTTGTTTCTTTGGATTGAATCTTCTCCCTTTTTTCTGTTCAGTTTTCTGAACCTTCTTATCATGAGAGCAAGCTCTTCATCATCCATATCGTCTTCAGAATCTGTGACATCAGAATTATCATTAGATTTTAATGCAATGGATTTCTTACCTTTGAGACCTTCATCTTCGTTGATTTGCTCTACTTCATAAGATTGAAGAGTGCCAACCAATTCGTCAACAGAGAGTGGCATGATTCTTTGTGTCTCCCTTGTTGAGGTCTTTATGTGATTCCAATCTTTGGACAGTCCATGCAGTAACTTGTTAACTTTCATAGGTCCAGAAATTGGTTGACCTTGATATTCATGACCATTCACGAATTCTGTAAAACGACTAAACATGTCAGTGATAGATTCTCCTAGTTTCATCTTGAATGCTTCATATTGTCCGAGCATAATGTTGATTCTGGTTTCTTTCACTCGATCAGTTCCTTCATAGGTGATATGTAATCTATCCCAAACTTCTTTAGTTGTTTCACAAGAAGATATTCTGTTATATTCAGTAGGAGATAATGCACAATATAAAGAATAAATTGTTTTTGCATCAAGAGCTTGTCTCTTGGTTAGCTCTTCTTGAGTCATTTCACTGGACTCAACAGCTTCTTTTCCTCTTTCTGAGACTGTTGCAGCTTTAGGAATGATTCCTTTGTCTACCACGTCTCATTCTAGAGGATCCTTTGATCTTAGGAATGCCTTCATCTTGTTTTTCCATATGTTGTATTCATTTCCATCAAAATAAGGCGGTTTGGTATTACTTTGCCCTTCAACTAGACTTGGAGCCAACATACTAGCCATGAATCTTTAACTCTGAAGTAAAATACTTCAACTTAAGTGAGTACACAGGTTCTCATACCAATTGTGAAAGCTAGTACGAGCACTTAGAGGGGGTGAATAGGTGCGAAAACAAATTTTTTCAGAGTGAAGTAAATGATTTTATTTTTAAAGCAACTCAAGTCAACAATAGATTATGAAAATGAAATTAGACTATAATAATTAAATAGAATTATGATCAAAGTAAAAGAGCTTAGAGAAGAGAATAAGAACACAAGATTTATAGTGGTTCGGTTTAATCCAAGCCTACGTCCACTCTTCCGCACTAACAGTCCACCGGCTGGATTTCATTATGAATGAAAAGAGTTGTTACAGAATAGCTCTTTCTTGATTCCACAGTGTAGAGACTCTGCTACACTTCCTCAAGATCTCACAAAGATATAAACTCTCTTTTTTAGTACAAGATTTCGCTCAACAATTGACTAAGAACAAGGAGTTTCAAACTTTGGAATTTTTCTATCGCGCACACACTCGAACAACTGGAATGTCTTTCTTATATACTCATTTATGCCATCACACCCATTGGCACTTAATCAATCAGGGAGATTTCAAGTTATTTAAGGAATATGACGATAGCCCACTAATCCTGCTCGCCCATACAATCAGGATCTAGGTTTCCATAAGTAGAACCTTCCAAGTATACTTTGCCAATCAATGGATCCAAAATCCCTGAATCAATCTCAATTTGAATAATGGATTCCGACATGCTATATCCAGCCAAGAGATCTTCTGCAGTCGATAGAATCAAATCCTTAACAAAATACTTAGTTCTGGATAAGTATTCTTTGACAATCTAGAAAACTGTCTATGAAGATAGACTTTGAGTCTTGAGTCTGGTGATCTTCAGACTTTGATGAAAGAGTCTGCAAATCTTCAAACTAGACTGACGGAAATATTTTGTCAACTTCAAAACACTCAAGGAAGTTTTCTCCAATAGTATCATCATGGTTAATTTTAAATGCTATGGCTTTTTTTTTTATATATTATCTTTTAAGCTTCTTTCTTCATTTAGATGTTCCACTTCATAAGACATGAACATTCCAATCAACTCATCTATTGTGATTGGTCGGATCCTCATTGTTTTTATCATATTGAAGTCTTCATGTTATTTAGTTCTTTTGGCAATGCTCTCCACAACTTGTTTACCTTTTCGGCATTAGTGTATATTTTTCCTTGATTTACCTGGCCATAACTATCACAATGAATCTAGTGAACATTTGTGTCACTATTTCATTCGATATCATCATGAATAGTTCATATTGTTTGAGAAGAATGTTCATCTTTGTCTCCTTTTCTCTATTCCTTCAAATGTCAGCTAGAGTCGATCCCAAATTTCTTTGACTGTGACATGAAGAAAATCTATTAAATTCAGATGGGGACAAAGCGTAATATAGTAGATGTTTAGCTTTTACATTGTAAGCAGCATTTTCAAGCTTCTTCTGCATTAGCGTCAACAGCATCAGCTGGAACTTCCTTTCCTTCTTCAAACATCCCCTCAAGGTCCTTCACCTCCATTCCTAAGGCCTTTGCCATGAGGTACAGGAGCTTTATTGTTGGGGTTTGCATTTCCTTCGAGTAGGTATCCAGATCGTCTCTACCATGTAGACAATTTCGTTCTTCAGGCAATAAGGGAATATTTTGAAACACACCACACATTGAAACCTTGACAACAAGAAAGTTGTTCATGTAGTAATTATATCAAGTGTCATACTTAGGTGGTAATACTCACCTAATCAAGTGATCTCTTATTTTATGCACGTTCGCCCCCATGTTACAAGTGTCACACGAATTTTTTATGGCGTCTTTTATGCGTGTTTTGCCCCTGGCACGCGCACAATAGAGAGAGAGAAAGGGAAGGGAAGAGGCAGTTTAGGGAACAAGTGAGGCTTCCTGAGACAAGAAGGGAGAATGAGCATGTAGAAGGTGTCAGCCCAATCGAGCTTTTGGTCTTCCGAGAGGACAAAGGCCTGTCCAAAGCCATCCGATTCACCATCTCTGCGAAATTTCTTCTTCTCTTCCATTGGCAAGCTAAACAACTCTTCTGTCCCCTTTACTTTCTCTATCAACTTACAGCTCACTTCATGATTTATCAGCTGAACAATTGTTAACACAGCACCGTGATTCATGAATTCACCCAAAAACAGGCATTCGTAAAGACTAAGACAGAGAAAACTCTGATCTCCTGAGTGATGAGGAATCATAAGATCTCAATTTCAACATAAATCAGAAAGTTTCAATAGATAAGTTTGTCTTATTAGCATTCTTTAGAACAAAGACAATCGGGGAACTCATATCTCCAAATTAGTGTAGGTTCCCACCTTTGTTCTTCCATTGGAAATTTTTGATGACTCATTTTTAGTATTCTAGTGAAGCAGGGCAAGATGGCATAGAAATATCCCACTTTCTTGGCCTAATGAAATCAGGATGCATGGTGACTGATGCATAAACTTAGATTTGATAGGAGGCATAAGTGAGCCCGAGGAGCAAAATAAAGAAATTTCATTTGAAATCTCATAGACTGCACTCAATTTTGGCTAAGAATTGTACATCTATCTGTCCCTAGTGGAGAGAGTCGCCTGCCTTTGCCTGCCTCTTGGCTTCATCACTAACAATGCATCGCTTGCAAATGCATTTGACTTACTCTTTATCAAGTCACGATGTTGAAAGCCTACATGTAGTCAAAGTACTTGGGGCATTATTTGGATGTTAATCTCTTTCAATCGATGGATTCCCTTTTTTATCAGAACACGTTCTTTAACACTTTTGTATTGGAAATGCAGAAGTTGTTTGTACCTGAAAGAAGCCCCAGCCTTTGCATGCATGGTGCATCTTCTCGAGCTCCGGCTTCACCCAGTCCTCCGAAACCAACCTCCCCATGTTGATCATGTGACTTGAGGCAAGCTGGAACAAGTGTTTATGATCATGGGAGGCTCGTGATCATTGTGGACGCATCTCTTTGTTACTGTGGTCGGGTTCTCCTCCAGTATGTCCCGAACACATGGCATGAGGTAGCGACCTACTGATATTGCTAGTACGAGTACCTAGAGGGGGGTGAATAGGTATATAGAAGATTTTTTCTTGATGATTGCACAATACTTAGACAGTTAAAGGATTTGCAACAATTAATAATCAATCATAAGACTGAGTAAAGGAAAGAGAGAATTGAACACGCGGATTTATAGTGGTTCGGCTTGATTCAAGCCTACGTCCACTCTTCTACACTGACAGCCTATTAGCTGGATTCCACTATGAACAAAGAGATGTTACAGTGTTGATCTTCCTTGATTTCTAGGTGTAGATGATCTACCACACTCGCTCAAGGTAACAAGTATAAACACTCTCTGCGTATACAATTTCTCTTAAACTGTATCAACTAATATTCAAGGTTCTTCAGACTTTGGAATTTTTCTATTGATCACACTCTCTTAAAAACAACTAGAACGTCTTCCTTTTATACTCTTTTATGCCATCATAGCCGTTGGCACTTACCAAAGGAATTCCTCCAATCTACCCATTGGACGGAATCAATCAAGAAAATCATTCGAGCTATTTAAGGAATCTGACGATAGCCCATCAATCTTGTTCGCCCATACAATCAGGATCTTGGTTTCCAAGAATAGAACATTCCAAGAATATTTCGTCGACCATCGGATCTTCAATCGATCTAGATACGAATAAAAGAATCCGTTATTTTTATCCAACCAAGGAATCTACTCCAGAGGATAGGATCGAATCCTCAACCATATATTTCGGCTCTGGATTTTCTTCGTCACTTTGGATTAGAAAGACTCGGTGAGAATACTCTTGAGTCTTAAGTCTTGAGTCTTGAGTCTTGAGTCAGTGATCATAAAGTCTTGAGACTTTAAACTATCGGTTTGCAAATATCCAGACTAGGATCGATAGAAACGTTTTGTCATCTTCAAAATATTCTAGAAAGATTTCTCCAACAATCTCCCCTTTTTGATGGTGACAAAACTTTTTTGTAGATTTGAACAACTTTGACGCAAAACATTTCTCAAGCAATATGGCTAACTCATAAAGATTAATAAAACAACCAGACTCGCATCCACAGAAAATTGGTTAGTCTTTCATGAGTAATACCATATAACAACACTTGATATAAATGCAACCAGTCAAGCATCTAAATCCTGACCAATTCAGTCAAATTTAAATTCACACCCAAGTTCACTCAAAAACAAACATAACCACAAAACAAATTTAAAGTCAAAGTTTAAAAGTTGTTGGTTGTTGGTTCAAATTGGTTCTCCCCCTTTTTGTCATCATTAAAAAGGATGAGAAATGAGTAAGGTCTGCTTGGGAATGCGTACAATCTGGAAATCTCCCATAGATTGGACTATGCCTTCTAGCCTCTTCAAGTCTTCCCTTAGTTGAGCTACCTCCTCTCCTTTTGCATTGGCTTGAAGTTGTAGAGCGAGGTCTTTCATTTTGTCCTCGTGGTAATCGAAGATTCTTGTCCAGCTTTCTTCATGGTTTGAATTTCACAGTCCATAGCATAAATTTGACCCTTCATTTCCGAAGAATATCAAGAATACGACGAAAATCTGCAGAATTGTTCGTCGTGTACTTGCATTTGCTTTATCGATGGAGTGAATGCAAACGATGGTGCTTCTGTATAATCTTGCAGATTTGGTGTGGACGTATCGTGTCCTTCTTCAGGCAATTGAGAACCCTGAAACTCTTCTGGGTCCGCTGGAGATTGTCTTAGACCTTCACTATCGGCAGCATGAGATATGGACCTTTCTTGCTCGCCAACTCCCCCTGTCTCTAGGACATCAAAAGGGGAAGAGTGATGATCATGCTCTTCTGTATCTTGATTTCCTTTTTCTCCAGATTCAGCTGCAGACTTTTCTTTTTCTCCTTCTCTTTCTTCTTCAGCTTCTTTCTCCTTCTCTTTCTGCTCTTCTTCTTCTCTGTTCTTGGCTTGCTCCTCTTCTTCTCTCTGTTTCTTATGAAGTTCTATCGGTTGAGGCACAGAACGTCTGGTTCTTGTCAATGCACGGATAGTGGGATCTTCATCCTCTTCATCTTCATCCTTTAGGATGAGAGTTCTTTTCTTCTTTTTCGATGGGGCTCCAATGGCCTCATTTCCTTTTCTCTTTGAAGCAGACTGAACTGGAGACTTAACTCTGAATTTCTCCATTGCCTTGGAAAGTTCTTGAAGACGCATCTTCGTTAACATCTTCAAACCTATCACCATCTTATCGCATGGTCGAACACAAAGTGTATGTGGCAGTCCAATATTCATGTGTCTGAAGATCTTGGTCACCAGACCTGGATAAGGCAATTGTCCTTTGTCTTTCAACATTGCTCTGTACATGTGGAAGAAAATGGTGTGAGGGAGAGAGAACTTCCATCCCAAGTTGATCGCGAACATCAATTTTGCTTCAGAATTAGACACATCAGTCTTTGATGTAGACTTCGGTCTGAGACGAGTTGATCACAATTTTATGAAGCACGATGTTGATGGCATTCATCCTTGAGTAGGTAATTTTTTCTCTGTATCCCTATCTTTGACAAGCTCCAGAGAAGTACGAGCAGTTGAGACTTTGATCGGATGATAACGTCCTCGTTCAACTCCAACTATGTCCGCCATCATGTCCACATCTACCACGTAGACTTGGTCTCGAACACTGAATGAAATTCTATTCGCATCTAAAAAGCTGAGATTCGAATAGAAATATGCGGTCAATTGTGCATAACCGTCCGTGGTGTTGGAGCAAAATTTCTCAAGTTGAAGCAAATTGAACTTTTCTCTTAAGTTCATGTTGATAGCATCCAAGAAGTCAAAATCGACACTTCTAGGGTTTATCACTCCTCTTTTCAACAGTCTGAAATACACATTCTCCTGATCCTTTGATTTGAACAAATCCATCCGATTTCCTTTCATCTTTGCTGCCACACCCATTCTAGGTTTGAATTCAAGGAACATTCGTCATCATCGTTCCCTTCAATCGATTTTGTCTCGGTACACGAGGATCACTTGGAATATTCGCAAGTGAGTCCTCTGCCTTTCCTTTCGGAGCAACTCCCAATTCCTCCATTTTCCGCAGAAAAAGATATTCATTCCCATAATTTTTGTCCTTAAGGAATTCATCTATATAGTTCAATGGAGTACCAGTGCTTTTCAACGCACGATAAAGCTTATAGATAAAGGAGGGTTTTTGGACTCTTACAGGGTCGGCGTCCTCGATTATCTCTTCCTCCAGATGTTGACTTGCACCTTGTGGGGTAGAAGGCAATGAATGATGTGGATGAGAATGAATCGGGCTTTGTCGCTGACTTGATAAGTCTTCCTCCTCGGTGAGATCGAAATGTGTCGGTCCCTTCTCCATTCTTTGTGGTCCCCGCTTGCGATTCTTGATGATTTCTTCGAAGAAGACATCTTTCTTTGTCGTTTGGAAGATTCCTTCACTTGCTTTCCCAAGAAAAGATGACCACTTTCTCGAAGATGAACAAGAAGTAAAAACGGGATCGGGAGGAGAGTGCCTTTTAGGGTTTTGAAGATTGGGAAAAAGAAAAACTGTATACATATATCTCAGTTTTGAAAAGGGAAGTTCAATCGGCACGAGGAAAGTGTACGAACACTTCTTTTTAAAATCAATAACTGCCAAAATTAATCCTTTTGAAAAGACAAGTGTACGGAGACTACAAATAACTGAACGAAAGATCATACCTTTTCGAGTTTAGATAAAATAGCAACTTACGAGTCTATTGCCATCAATGTCCGAGTCTCGAGGATTTAGAGTCCGAGAGATTAGAGTCCGAGAGTTGGTGAGTCTCTAGACTTTAACGTCTTCAAGCGTCAAAATGTTGAGTCTCGGAACGGATAAAGTCGAATTGATTTTTCTCCAAAGGCTTTGTGAATATATTCGCTAGTTGACTCTTTGAATCAACAAATTGAATCGAGATTTCTCCATTTTGAATATGATCTCTAATGAAGTGATGTCGAATCTCTATATGCTTTGCTCTTGAATGAAGGATTGGATTTTTGGTGAGATTGATCGCGCTGGTGTTGTCACATATGATTTCTGTGCATGAGTCTTCAATCCCAAAGTCTTGTAGCTATTGTTTTATCCATAGAATTTGCGAACAGCAGCTTCCAAGAGCTACATACTCGGGCTTCGTCGTTGAGAGAGCCACGGTGCTTTGCTTCCTTGAAAACCAAGACACCGTCCTATTTCCAAGCGGAGTTGACAAGTTCCGGAAGTGCTATTTCTATCGACTGGAACCGGCCAGATCGCGTCTCGAGTATCCTATAAGATTAAAATCTCCCTTCTTAGGATACCAAAGACCGATGCTTGAAGATGAGGCAACGTATTTGATAATTCGTTTCGCAAAGACCGAGATGAGATTCTCTAGGATCCGATTGAAACCTAGCACATATGCAAACACTTAACAAAATGTCGGTCTAGAAGCGGTAAGATAAAGAAGTGATCCGATGATGCTCCGTACAGCTTTTGATCAACTTTCTTCCCTTCTTCATCTTTGTCTATCTTCAAAGAACATGACATTGGTATGTCGGTCTTTTTGCACTTTTCCAGTCCAAACCTTTTGACAAGATCATTAGCATATTTTTCTTGATAAATAAAAGTTCATTCCTTCAATTGTTTTATTTGAAGACCAAGAAAGAACGTTAATTCTCCCATCATACTCATTCCAAACTCATCTTGCATAGACTTTGAAAATTTCTTGCACAGACTTTCATTAGAGGATCCAAAAATAATATCGTCCACATATATTTGAACAAGTAAAAGGCTTTTGTTTTCCTTTTTGATAAATAAGGTAGTATCTACTTTACCTTTGACAAAACCATTATGTATTAAAAACTTACTTAGTCGTCGTACCAAGCTCGAGGTGCTTGCTTTAAACCATACAAGGCCTTTTTCAGTCGAAGAAGACCGAGTCGACTTCTTTGGGTCTTCAAACCCAGGTGGTTGTTCCACATAAACTTCCCCATGGATAAATCCATTTAGGAACGCACTTTTGACGTCCATTTGGAATAACCTGAAATTTTTATAACAAGTAAACGCAAGTAATAGTCGAATATCTTCTAACCTTGCTACTGGTGCGTAAGTCTCGTCATAGTCTATTTTTTATTCTTGCGTATATCCTTTGGCCACGAGTCTTGCTTTGTTTCGTACGACTTTTCCTTTCTCATTCATCTTGTTCCTGAATACCCATTTGGCTCCAATAACAGTTTTACCTTTTGGTTTAGATGTCAATTCCCATACATCATTGATGTTGAACTGTCTGAGTTCTTCTTGCATAGCTTCGATCAATCCAACTTTCATCAGATAAAGCTTCTTCTATGCTTTTTGGTTCAATTTCAGAAATGAGAGCCATAGCACTAGATTCTTCATGCCTTTTTGATCTGGTGCGGATTCCTTCATTGATTTCGCCGATAATGAGATCTTTGGGATGACTGGACTTATGTTTCCAGTTGCTAGTTGATTTCCCTGGCTGATGATCTCTAGCTTTATTTGAATCTTCATGAACATCTTGATGCTGGACTTCTAAAGTCTGAGATGCTTCTTGAGTTGTTAGCCTTGGAAGGTCTGGAGCAGGTTCAGACTCTTCATACTGAGTCTGACTGGATTCATCTTGCGTTGAGTTTTGGAATTTGACATTCGTTGACTCCTCCACAGACTGACTCTTCTTGTTATAGACTCTGTAGGCTTTGCTTGATGTAGAATATCCAAGGAAGATGCCTTCATCTGATCTTTCTTCAAACTTACCAACTCGATCATTTGCATTTTTCAAAATAAAGCATTTGCAACCGAACACATGAAAGTATGAAACAATAGGCATCTTATATTTGTACAATTCATAGGGGGTTTTCTCTAGAATAGGTCTTAGGAAGACTCTATTGATGATATAGCATGCTGTTGAAACAACTTCAGCCCAAAATCGTGAAGAAATCTTACTTTCAATTAAAAGAGTTCTAGCCATTTCTTGAAGAGATCTATTCTTTCTTTCCACTACTCCATTTTGCTCTAGAGTATATGGCGAAGAGAACACATGATTAAATCCATATTTATCACAAAATTTTGTAAAATCTTGATTTTCAAATTCACTTCCATGATCTGTTCTTATACTCAAGATAGCACACCCTTTTTCATTTTGAACATTTTTAGCAAAATTTTCAAAGTACGAAAAGGTTTCTGACTTACTTGCAAGAAAATATACCCAGGTAAAACGAGAGTAATCATCCACAATTACTAGACAATATTTCTTACCTTCAATGCTCGGGTTCTTGTTGGTCCGAAGAGATCCATATGCAGCAATCGTAGTACATGATTAGTAGAGACATGATTTATTGGCTTAAATGAATTTCTTACCTGTTTTCCCATAATACATGGAGTGCATGAATCGAGACTTTTGGTATGGCAATTTAGGTAGACCTCGAACAAGCTTCTTTGATGAGATTTTGCCTAATTGCTTCATGTTGACATGGCCAAGCTTTACGTGCCATAAGACCGCTTCATCTTGAATTGAGATTAGGCATTGTGTTTCATTTGGTTTTACATCAAGGATGTAGATATTTCCATGCCTTCGACCCATGAAAGACCGAGTCGAGTCTTTACTAATTCCAGAACATATGCCTTCTTGAAAGGAGATCTTAAAACCAAGTATCACACAATTGGCTAATGCGAGAACATTGTAGTTGAGTCCTTCCACTAAGGAAACATTACTTATTGTGAGATTTCCAATTTTCACAGTTCCAAATCCCACAATGCTTCCTTTGCTGTTTCCTCCAAATGAAACTTTTCCACCATTTACTTGAATAAGCTTTATGAAGCAATTTGAGTCTCCCTGTCATGTGTCTTGAACATCCGCTGTCAAGATACCATTTTACCTTCTTTTTTACAGAGACCGCATTCAAAAGAGAGTCTCAAGCTTTCTTTGGTACCCAAATTTTCTTGGGTCCTTTGGCGTTAGTAGGATAAGCATTATTAGGCCATATTTTCTTAACAAAGGCTTCCAAACCATAGGACACTCTTTTTCAAAGTGATCCTTACTGTTACACTTTGAACACTTGAGGGCATTTCGACCTACAGACTTTACAAAAACTTTCTTGAAATGATTTTTGTAAGCCTCTCTCGACGGTCTTTTCTTAATTCTTTCTTTTACTTTCGAAAAATCAATCAAGGGGATTGTTTCGCTGTCATACCTAAACCAGACTTATTGAAGGTCTTTGAACTGAAAGAACTTTTTCAAGTTTTTCAGACCCTATTGAGAATTTCTTTGAAATATTTGATAAGTCAGTTTTTAAGAGAGCATTTTCTTTCGAAAGATTATCTTCATTCTCTTTAAGAGTGGAAACATTTAAGTCTAAAATTTTCACTCTTTCTTCTAAAATGTTTTCCTTTTGTTTTAGATCTGAGTTTTCCTTTTTAAGTTCGGAAATTTTTTTGAGAGAAGTCTTAAGACTAAAACACAGTTCATCAATGTATTTAGAGACTTTGTGGGATTTTAAAATCACTTACCTCAAACTCATTGTCTCGAGTCGATCCGAGTCGAGTCGATTGTGCCATCGACACGGGTTGGCATATTCCTCATCACTTTCTTCACACTCGATCGCTCCGGTGTTTCGGCTTTGAGAGCTTTTCGAGACTTTTCAGCTTTTCCTCTCTTCTTCTTCGAAGAGGACAGTTGGATCCGATGTGTCCCTTTTTCTTACATTCGGCAGACTACATCTTTGTTTGGTTCCTCATTATCAACAAACTTGGTTTGCTATTTCTGAAAACTTTGTTTCTTTGAGTTGAACATTCTTCCTTTTCTATTCAGCTTTCTCGAATCTTCTTATCATAAGAGCAAGCTCCGATCGTCCGCATCTTCTTCGAGAATCTGTGTCATCGAATCATCATTAGATTTTAATACAATGGATTTCTTACCTCTTGGATCTTCGTCTTCATTAATTCGTTCCACTTCATAAGATTGAAGAGTTTCAATCAGCTCGTCGACAGATAGTGGCATAATTCTTTGCGTCTCTCTTATTGAAGTCTTTATGTGATTCCAATCCTTGGAGAGTCCATGCGTAGCTTGTTCACCTTCATGGGATCAGAAATTTTTGTCCTTGATTCTCAAGACCATTGACAATATCTGTAAAACGGCTAAACATGTCAGTTATAGATTCTCCTGGTTTCATTTTGAAGGCTTCATATTGACCAAGGAGAATGTTAATTTTGGTCTCCTTCACTCTGTTTGTCCCTTCATAGGTGATGTGTAATCTATCCCAGACTTCTTTTGCTGTAACACAAGAAGATATTCTGTTATATTCAGTTGGTGACAGAGCACAATATAAAGAGTAAATTGCTTTTGCATCGAGTGCTTGTCTCTTGTTTATTTCTTCTTGAGACATTCCGCTGATCTCAACAGTTTCTTTCCCTCTTTCAGATACTGATGCAGCAATAGGAGTGATTCCTCTTTCCACAACGTCCCATTTCAGAGGATCCTTTGACCGTAGGAAAGCTTTCATCTTGTTTTTCCAGATGTTGTAATCCTTTCCATCAAAGTAGGGTGGTCTGGTATTGCTTTGCCCTTCCACCAGCCCTGGTGCTAGCATACTAGCCATGTATCTTTTACTCTGAAGTAAAACACTTCAAATAAAGTAAGAACACGAGCTCTGATACCAATTGATATTGCTAGTATGAGTACTTAGAGGGGGGTGAATAGGTATATAAAAGATTTTTCTTGATGATTGCACAATACTTAGACAGTTAAAGGATTTGCAATAATTAATAATCAATCATAAGACTGAGTAAAGGAAAGAGAGAATTGAACACGCGGATTTATAGTGGTTCGGCTTGATTCAAGCCTACGTCCACTCTTCTGCACTGATAGCCTATTGGCTGGATTCCACTATGAATAAAGAGATGTTACAGTGTTGATCTTCCTTGATTTCTAGGTGTAGATGATCTACCACACTCTCTCAAGGTAACAAGTATAAACACTCTCTCGTGTATACAATTTCGCTTAAACCGTATCAACTAATATTCAAGGTTCTTCAGACTCTGGAATTTTTCTATTGATCACACTCTCTTAAAAACAACTAGAACGTCTTCCTTTTATACTCCTTTATGCCATCATAGTCGTTGGCACTTACCAAATGAATTCCTCCAATCTACCCATTGGACGGAATCAATCAAGAAGATCATTTGAGCTATTTAAGGAATCTGACGATAGCCCATCAATCCTATTCGCCCATACAATCAGGATCTTGGTTTCCAAGAATAGAACATTCCAAGAATATTTCGTCGACCATCGGATCTTCAATCGATCTAGATACGAATAAAAGAATCCGTTATTTTTATCCAACCAAGGAATCTACTCCAGAGGATAGGATCGAATCCTCAACCATATATTTCGGCTTTGGATTTCCTTCGTCACTGGATTAGAAAGACTGTTAGTAAGAACAGTCTTGAGTCTTGAGTCTTGAGTCTGGTGATCATAAAGTCTTCAGACTTTAAACTATCAGTTTGCAAATATCCAGACTAGACTAATAGAAACGTTTTGTCATCTTCAAAATATTTTGGAAAGATTTCTCCAACACCTACCTAGTATCTTCGCCCGTGTCTCCATTGATAATAACCCAGAGGATGAGAAATCAAAGAGACTGATGATGTGGTTGTTCTGAATGATGAGTTTAGTATGCAAACGAGAGAGAAAATAGGCGAACGGTTGCGTTTCAGCTAGACAGATGTGTCTATCTTTCTAGTTAGGAGGCTGATAATTATAGGTGAATTTTTGTTAATGAGTGTTTGTCATTGGAAGTGTCCAACGAGTGTAATGGTCCTTCAGAAGATGTTCCTTCTCCTTACAATCATTGAAAAATATTTATAAAATTACAGATTTGATTGATTACATTGGGTATGTATTCTATTATTTTAAAGAAAGCTCGACCCGCTATGTTCGACTTTCAAAATGTAAGTATCAGTCGAACATCTCCTCCACTTAGCACCACAGCATTGACGCAACAATTGGAGTTTGGGGACTTCTAGCTCAATAATTGAAAGTCATCAATGCGAATTTTACCAACTATGTATAAATTGCTCTGAATCAAGACACTTGCATAAACTAAAGGTCTGAGCTTAACTGAGTCATGGAACTTATAGAATATTTCATGGGCTGTAATATTGTCATATCTCCACATCTACGCCCCAGAATTATTTAAAAAAAAAACAAAAAACATCTCCTAGAGCTTGTGCTCGAGCACAAAACTAGTCGCTTTCATTCTATTATGGTGCAATAATTTTTTTTTAATCGATGTCCAATTATAGAAAGAATATTTACATGAATGCAAACAATCAAATTGAGAATGTGAAGAGTATGACAATCTTTCACTTAGTGAATTGAAATTGGAATTTTACTAAAGACATCTTGAAGTAAGAGGATGATGAAAAGATTTCCTTATCTGAACTTAAGAGGATAAGTGGAGTCAAGAATTATGGGTGTCTATTGTATTTTGAATAGATAGATAAGTGACATGCATCTGATAATAGTTAGTTTGTGGTAATAGTTTTGATAAAATAATAAAGGCTAAGAAAATCCAAGACATTTTTGTATATAAGGTGGATATCAAGTTGATAAGTTTAATTTATGGTTAGAATAGAGGGTAAGTTGAGAATATGCTCGAAGAACAGTAATTGGTATGATATATAATTCACATGTTAAAGTAAACTTGGTCCTTCAAAAACATTGTTCTGGGTTATAGGTTGTCCCTAGTCCGGTAACTCTCCATCGGCATACATTATAGGCTATCTAGCAAATAAATAAATGCTTGAGTGATGTATATCTATCCTCCTCCTCTTTTTTTTTTTTTTTTTTTTAATCTAAAGTTTATCTATAGAAGACAGTTGATAAAAAATAAGATAGAGATGAATGTGAAATGATGGCATGCTGCCTAAAGAAATTTATGGCTCACCATAGACCGTGGACATTATTTTTGATGAGCTAACCCATTCATATTTATTTTTTGGTTTTTGCACTTAACAAACCCAATAAATTCTTTTTTACCAAAAAAAAACCCAATAAATTCTTCCTAAGAAAGTCATATTTCTACAAATTCAATTCCAGGCCTGGTTTTTATTCCAAAATTGATGTAGAAATATTTGATTATTAATTAGAAAGATACGAAGTACTCACCTCATAGTTCATTGCATTACCACTTATCTTCTCTATCTTCAGAATATCATTCTCCATCTTAAGACAAGATCCCATGATGAAAGGTACCAAATCGCTCTCCCTTAAGAAAACACCTTGAAAACCCCGACTCTCGAATTGCAACAAACCCAGAGCCCCCAAATGCAAAACCCCGAAAGCCCCTGCCTCAACAAAATCTAACTCCCTCCTCCACCCCTTCGTCACTGCCAACGCAAGCACATGCAATTGTAAGACGTTGGCAACCTCGATCCAAGGTCATCAGCCTCGCACGTCCTTAAATCTAGGTTTTTGGAAGCCATGGACAATCCGTGGATGTCCGTGGCGATGGCGGATGGCGACCTCAGATGGAGATAACTATTGTGGCGACCTTGGTGACTGACAGAAATTGCAGAATAGGCAGAAATTGAGAGAAAGATGTATATTTGTATATACTTGCCATCTTTCTTTACATTGTACAGGCTCCTATTTGTCACACAATGAATGGTTAACTACGGAAATAATAAAGAAGATATATGGAATCAAATCCAATCTTGGATTGATTATAATTAATCAATTATAATCCTAGGTAATCTTGGATTGATCAATCACAATCCGCTATTGATCCTTGTGTATCTCCAACAGTGACCTCACTAGGGGGCGTCAGAGATAGCCCTCAGCTTGTGTGTGGAGGAGGGACGTGGATCATGGCGGTTGGGCAGAAGTGGCGTTAGATGGATGCAGTTGTTAACGGTCGAAAATGGCGGAAGGGAGGTAAGGATGGCTGGGGTAATGATCTTCTAATGGAAGTTTTTATTTTTATTTTTTGATATTTTTATTTTTTGAAGAATTAAAGAATTTAGAAAGGGGTAGGGACAGTTTGGGAAGAAAGACTGCATTTTTGTGAATCACTGCAAGATATTAAATCGTGGTTCGATTGGAAATCTAACATGATGAAAGCAAAGGGATGCAAAATTAACAGTGTGTATGTCTTGTTATGGGTTCTGTCGAAAATTACTAGTCCTGGATAAAGCTCATTGAGTTTTATCTTTAAGGATTATTTGATGATCCTCACCATGCTCAAGTGGAGGCTGTTAGAGAGTAAGAATGAACAAGTAATAGTTTAAGGACCAAATTTGAACAAACAAGAAATGTTCAAGGACAAAATTGAACGGAAAAAAAAAAAGTCAGAACTTTAATAGCTACAACAAATTTCGTTTATATTTAAGAAAAGGACCACATTAAATAAAAATTTAAAAAATGCAGAGATGACATCGAAAAAATAGTTGAGCGAGGGTATTGAACAATATGATAATTTCAAGGAGTAATAACATTATCTCATAAACCTATTTTTATTTAAGGGAAATCTAGGTTTTGTTAATTAAACTAGTCGTTTTCTATAGGGCTAATACCATGAAAAACCCCAATGAATACTCCTATGATAAATTTACCATTCGTTCATTTTTGTTAAATTTTATTGTTAAATTATTGAGTTGGAAGATATGTAATAGTTGACGAGTGTATCGGTTTGGGATTTTATCTTTCATTTTTCGTAGCGTACTAGTTTGTAATTTAGCATGGTATTATTGTAACATTTAATGAAGCTTTTGTGTGAGCTATATTTATGGACTCCAAGTAAGTTTTCCAACATTTGATGATAGCAATGCATCCGATTCACAAATCCTTATAAAAGAGACGTAACGAGTGAATGGTCTATGATAAATTTTGACTTTTTTACCCCTTGTTGTTAGTCAGGAATGGATGCTATGTTGGTCAGCAATGAGCTATTTTCAAGCTTTTCTCACTCCACAACGCCATTGATTTTTCTATTTCTTGGCCTGTGTAACTGCGAGTCTAAGGCCTCTAGAATCTTGTATACAAGGGCATGACTCTTTCCCCTTTTATAAAATATTTATGAAATCAAGCCAAACAATGTGCTCATCTGCCGTTATATGTATTATTCATGTAAAACATGTTAATGTACGCATACTTAGACAATGCTATTGCATATATCTCTTACGTCTCATGTGGCCTTCTCTATCGGTCTACAATTATTTTGAATCAATGGATGCACGTTACTTGATCAAGAGACACTTATATAGATCTGCTATGTTAAGATGTGAGCCATAGTCTCATGAATTTCGATCTGCTCTTTGTTAGGTGATTAGAAGGATGCACATTCATCAATTGATCAAGAGAAGGATGGAATAGAAAGTCTATGCCATGGATTTATAAGACGGTCTGATAGTTCAGACGAGCAACAGATGAGAATGACAGAAAGTGTTTTGAACTCATTATTGTCTACATCAAAAGGGACATCCCTAGGATTCATAACCCATCTCATATAATCAGGTGTCAGGCCCTTTCAACGTGTCTAAAGTTTAACATTTATGCTCAATAGATACAATTCGGCTCTTCTAGGCTTCTTCGTGCTGAACCCTCATGGCATCAAGATAAGCTTTTCCCTGCAGCTTGCTCGTTAGATAGCCCCTCAGATGTTCTGCCACCGTTATCCTCCTGAATAGTGCTGGGGTCTCAGAGGTGATGAGGCTTGGCGCAGGACCGATCTCAGCATCCATTCTCGGACTGAAAAAGGTCGCGATGGACACCCTTTCCTTCACTGCATTCACAGTTGCCCGATGCTCAATGCTCTGGTATATCCCATTTGTTATAATCTGCTATAAGCCAAATGAAGGGAAGGCCTTAAGTATGAGACAATGAATTATCATGAGTATGGTCAAATGTGTAAGTTGATGTTGTAATACTATTACCTCAACAATGTCTCCAACATTGATGATGAAAGCACCAGGGAGAGGTTTCACAGGAATCCACTTCCCATCTTTCCTTATTTGGAGGCCCTCCATTTCATTGACCTGGAGGAGGATGGTAATTGCGTCGGCATCGGAGTGAGAGTTGAGGCCTATCACAAGCTCGGGTTTCGGACACGGTGGATAATAGTTCATCCTAATCCCTTGCAACCCGTCTTCGAACATGCTCTCAAGGTCCTTTGCCTCCATTCCTAAGGCCTTCGCCATGAGGTAAAGGAGCTTCATCGCTAGGGTTTGCATTTCCTTTGAGTAGGCGTCCAGATCATCCCTAGCATGTGGATAATTTCATACTATAGTCAATATGAAGATATTTTGTAATATGCCACAGCACTAAAACCTCGACATCAAGAAAGTTATTCATAGAGCGATTATATCAGGTGCCATGTTGACATGGTATCACTTGCCAAATCAAGTGATTTCATATTTATGTATGTTCATCCTCGTGACACAAGTATCACATGGAAGTTATATGGTGTTTTTTTATGTGTTCCGCCTTATGTTATAAGTTTTAGAGAGAGAGAACCTGTAGGGAAGAGGAAGTTTGGGGAACAAGTGAGGCTTCCTGAGAGAAGCAGGGAGAGTGACCATGTAGAAGATGTCAGCCCAGTCAAGCTTTTGGTCTTCCGAGAGCACAAAGGCCTGTCCAAAGCCGTCCGATTCGCCCTCTCTCTGCCAAAACTTCTTCTTCTCTTCCATTGGCATGTTGAACAGTTCTTCGGTCCCCTTCTTCACTTTCTCTATCAGCTTAGGGCTCACTTCATGATTTATCAGCTGAACAATTATTAACACAGAATTATCGTTCATGATCTATCCTGAACAGGCATTCCTTTAAGATCAAGACAGAGAAAGCTCTGACCTCAATTCCAACATTAATCAAGAAAGTTGCAATAGATAAATCTGTCTAATTAGTATTCTTTAGAGTTGAGACAACCGAGGAATTAACATCTCCAAGTTCATCTGAAGTTCTTCCATTGGAAATTTTCAATGACTTATTTATTCTAATGAACAGGGCAAGATGGCACAGAAAAATCGCACTTTCTTAATTCAATGAAATAAGGATGCACAGTGGCTTATAAAGCAGAAACTTAGATTTGATAGGTCAATTTCCTGTGAATCCTATAGACTAAACTAATTGATGGCTGAAAATTGTACATCTATCTGTCACGCATGGCGAGGGTCGCCCGTCCATGCCAGCATCTTGGGTTCATCAGTAACGATGCATCCCTTGCAACTGCATCAGAATCCCTCATCGTCGACGTGTGTGACAGACGTTGAGGGCCTAAATGGAGTCGTGGATTTCAGTTTCTTTCAATCAGTGAACTCCCATTTTTCTCTGACACTTTGAATGCTTTGTATTTGAAATGCAGAATTTGTTTCGTACCTGAAAGAAACCCCAGTCCTTGCAGGCCTGGTGCAGCTTCTCGAGCTCCGGCTTGGCACTGTCCTCCGAAACCAACCTCCCCAAGTCGATCACAGGAACTTGAGGCAAGCCGGAACAAGCGTCCGTGATCACAGGAGGCTCTTGATCGTCACATATGTATCTCTTCGGGACCGTGGTCGGGTTCGCCTTCAGTATGTCCTGAACACAAGGCACGATGAGCGATCTCCCTCGTATGTCCGCCTGTGTCTCCATTATGACAATCAAGAGGATGAGTCGCGGAGACAGATGATATGTTTCCTCTGATTCTTGATTATAAGATGAGTTGCCAACAAGAGTGGAGAGTAGGTTTCAGCTAGTGGGGCGGTTCATTTATTTTAATTAGGTGGCCAACATTTATAAGTGAATTTTGGTTAACGAGCCTGTTCATGCTCGGAAGTCTCCGACGAGAGTAACGGTCCCTAGTGGCAACTGACAAGTATGCATTTCACTTTCAATCACTGTAAATGTGAAGACTTGTGCGAAGATTTTGAAGTATGTTTATTGACTGTTGTTGAAACATAACTTCAGAAAAAAAAAAGGATGGTCTATAATGGATGCCGAAGAATAGTCTATGTACGTGCGGAAATTTCTGTGCCGCCACATTAGAAAATAACGCAACATTCGTGATAATTGTCGTAGTAATATTAGACAATGATTTCTAGAGAGATACGATCTTTTGAGATAGAGCGACGTATTTAATTTGCCATGGAGATAGAACTTGGACTCTTTCGACTGGTCAAGTTGGACTTCCGGTGATGCTATTGTCACATCTAAACTGACTTTAGCAATAGCCTTTTAAACATGGGATAGGTGCATTAAAAATCCTAACATTGATCGTGAAAATGCAAATAAGTCCTGAACTTTTAAAAAGTGCAAACAAATTTTAAAAGTTATGATGAAAATATAATTAACTCTGAAATTTTTTAAAATGCAATGAAATCTTAAACCTTGTTAAGTTAGTGTAATCAAATTCTTTCATTAACTCTATTCAACTTAACATATAGAAAATGCTAACAAGTTTCAAGACTTGATTACACAAACTTGATCAGTTTTATGACTTAATTAAATCAATTTGACAAGTTTTCATATTTGATTACACTTTTTAAAAAGTTTTATGACTTAATTGCACTTTTTAAAAGTGTTAAAAACTCAATTACATTTTTGTGATAATTTTTAATATTTCCACTACACTAATTACTTTAAATATAATAGATGAACCCACTATATCCAACTTATCCCCCTTTTTCTCCTTTTCTTTTTCTATATTTTGACTAAATGTTTGCTTTTAATTATTAATATAATAGCAAAATGTTCATCCAATATTTGATTTCTAGAAAAGAATCCTTAAAGTCTTAAAAGAACAAAATATCTTGTTTCTCCATCTTATTAAAGTAATAATATTTTTATTATTAAATTATGGTGACAATTTATAGGGAAAGAAATATAATCACGTACGCATGTAGCACGTACACGTAAAGTAGCACTCTATTACGCTAAAATTGATCATGGAGAGTGGCTGAGCCGTACAAGTAAAAAACCTAGCATTAGTTTGAAATGAATTCTCTAAGAAAGAATTAATGGAACATGTTCATTACTAAATTCGCTCAAAACTTGTCATAAGTTACATGTAAAAGAAAACCAAGACAAAACAGTTAAATAGATGGGCATACGGTGATGCTATTGCCCATCTAAACAAGTTTTAGCTACAGCCTTTTAAATATGGGATACATGTATTGAAAATTCTAAAACTTGCTACAAATACAATGTAGTTTTAGAACTTTTAAAAGGAAAACATGTAATGAATGTGTATTTGTGTCATAAAAATTTTAAAAAGTACAGCAGAGTCCTAAAATTTGTAGAGTCGGTGCAATCAAGACTTTCAATTAACTCAATCTAACCTGACAAATGGAAAATGCTAATAAATTTTATGACTTGATTGGACAAAGTAAACAAGTTTTAGGACTTGATTGTACAAACATGACAAGTTTTAATACTTGATTACACTTTTTGAAAGTTGTAGAATATAATTGCATTTTTTAAGTTTTTACAAAAAATGAATTATGCCAGAAAGTATTCCATAGGAACTTATTTCCAAGGAGTTTCATATTCCTATATTTGGCTATTGTAGTTATTTTCACATGTTCTATTATAGGGAAATTATGAAACTACATCTAAGGGAAAGTTTCGAGTACAACCCTCATATCCTAAGTTGAGGCGTCAGGGTTTAGGATTGAAGCTCGACCTTATGGGACTCGGGCCTGGCTATTGGGGTCCAAGCCCAAGTGCAAGGGACATAGGCCTCTCTTTGTGGAAATCAAGCCTGATTACCGAAGAACAAATAAATAATAGTTTAAGAAACCAAGTTGAAAAAAAAAGAAAAAGTTTAAAGTTTAAACAAAGAAAATGATAAGTCAGCGACTTTAACAGTCATGTCTGCAAATTTCGTTTAAATCCTTAACAGGAGGGCCGCATTGAATGAAAACTAACAAGTTCAAGGACAATATTAAAAAAATGTTAGGAAAATGATGTTAAACAATGAGTCCACCGTATGGCTCCATTGGATAAGGCATGGCTAGCGATTCTCGGCCCTAATTCTCAGCCTAAAGGTGAAAGGGCGCTAGGTGTATTAAGTGTGACTCAGAGGTGGTAGGTCCTCCTGCTTAAGTGTCACCTGGGGGTTTATGGCGTAGCTGTCGGCCTCAAGCCGGTTCCTCCGGCACCAAAAACAAAAAAACAAAAAAACAAAAAAACAAAACAATGAGACTTTGTCATTTTATGTGCATACTATAAAATCAAATTTACGGAATTTTTATAAAATGATGTGTCCAGTCATGAATTAAAAAAAGAGTTACATTCAACCGTTTTTCAAGAATATGTTATTTTGCACGTTGATTTAGCAAATGATGTGTCAAGTCATAGGTGATGAGTCATATTCAAGAGTCTTACGAGAAACAATCTCTTGGTTCGTAAATCAATTGTGCAAAACAGTATGGATATTCCAATTATCTTAAAACAATGTTTATTTAAGGGAAATCTAGGTTTCTCCAAATATAACTAGTGTTCTGGAATAACGTGGGAGGGTGCATATCGCAGCCCTCCCCTACCTTAATCCTTATAAAAAGGCAAAATATTATTTGGATCTGGTTCTTCATTGGTCATCATCTTACGGACCCAGCGTGAGCTCTCCAATACCTCATGCCAGCGATTGCATCCGATTTATAAATCCTTCAAAAAGAGACAACAAGGGAGTGAATGGTCTAATTTAAATTCTGACTTTTTAACCTCTCGATGTTGGTCAGGAACGGATGCTCAGTTTGGTCAAGCAAGGAGTTAGGTTTTAAGCTTCTCTCACTTCGCACCGCCGTTGATTTTTCTAGTTTTTTGGCTTATGTTGCTGCAAGCGTAAGGCCCGTAGAATCTTGTACACCCGAGCACGATTTTTCCCCCTTCGACAGTGATATTGCATGTACCTATCGTGGATCGGGTGGCCTTCCCCATCGGTTGGAAATTGTTGGAAATTATTATCCTTTGACAATTATCACTTTTTGGAGGGGACAGGGTTTAACTGTTCCGAACGGCGGAGATAATACTTTCTGTCCTGAATTAACTAATAAAACAGTCGTACACAAAGGCAGGATACTATCTGTACTATAGAATTTGCCAAATCCATCCTCCTCCTTGGCATTCTTCTTTTGCTCCACTCTCCCTGTTGCACAATACCATCACACTAAAGCTCTCACCATCTCCCCGTAACAAACTTAGTTGACAACCAACCGCAAACTCGTGGTTGCTCCACCATGTACTTGGCTCTTGAGATAGAAGGTCGTGAGACAGTGGAGGGAACCTTCACCATCAACGCTGATGGAGGTGATCTTGGTGATGAGATGGAGCTTAACGACAACCGGCGCCACCCTCGATGGTGGCTGTGGCAGAGAGTAGAGAGAGAAGAGAGAGATTGGCGAGGATAGGATGAGGATTACAAGCAGGGGATTTAAAGGTTATGTAATGTACGCTACTGAGTGCCGCAGCAACATTAACACTGCAAACATAGAGCAGCTCAATCTCGTCCCTTTGTAAATATGATTTAGCATATGAGAGCAAATAGGTAGAATTCCCGATCGATTGCCTTAATGGTTGAGAAACAAATCAATGGTTTGATTATGTACAGGGCAATACTTCAATTCACCACGCACTAAATGTAAACATTTTGGACATACGAGTTCATCCACCTGAACTTTCTTGCTCGCATGACACTTGATTCATGAAATTATTGAGTCCATCGTTTATCTTAAGATGGTCTTTGTTGGGTTGTGGAAATGTAAAATCCCTTCAGTGCGCCATATGAGGTCTTTGTTGGGTTGTGGAAATGTAGTGGCGATGGTAAAATAGTAAGTTGAAGTAGACAACTCGAGATACACTTGTTATATCAAACTGCGGTACAAGTATAATACATCAAATAAACTCACATAACTATTACAGTATATCTTCTCACACCATATACAAAACACTTAGTTCACTAAATTATCTGAAGATATACCCACAACCCTTTTATTTTTTTACCCTTGCATACGAGCAACCTCTCTTTTCTCTCTCTACCAAGCTCACACTTTTGCTCTGTGGCTTACTCCTAAACTACACTTTAATTACAGCGCAATGGTGGGCAGGCATGTTTACAAACACTGCTACATGAGGAAAATATCCTAGACGAATAAAGTGAAGTCAAAACTAAAACTTCACGTTGAATCGACATCTTTGAGAAAGAACAGCACTTCTTCAAATTGTCTTTTGAAGGAATTTAATGCTTGTTCCCATAGTTAGGCATAGGTTTACTATTGATTTAAAGAGGCGTTGCCAATTTAACAACCCAAATCAATTTTATTATATTTTAACAGTCTTTGCAATCAGTTGTTTATCGGGTCATACTATTGAGAACTAGGTTAACCTCCTGTGCCCTGTAACTGGGGGCTTGCCTTGGGTCATTAGTTCCCCTTTGTATCTTTTTCTTCCCGGAAAGAAGGGAATACCCTCTAGGTGCTTCACATCTAAAGCTTGTTGAGGTCCGCAATGATTCCAAACAAAGCATTTTAAGGACTTACTCAAGTCCTATCAAGTCATGCTATTTAGAAACTGTTTTTAGCTATAAAATTTAGCTTTGTCTCATTAATTTTCTGTATTTTCAATGACGAGAAAGCTATCTGAAATAAGTTAATCAGAGCTAAAAATTTACCCCTGTAACCATATAGACCCTTTAGAGTATGATGCGAGTTATAGTGTCATGAATTTCGATTTGGGGCTGGTTAAGTAATTGCACACTCATCATTTGATCATGACAACGATGGAATACAAGTCAATACCACGGACTTTACAGCACTGGTTGATAGTTCAGACATGCAGAGGAGACGAGAATGACAAGAATTTTTTGGTCATTATTGTCTTCCTTATGAAGGACTTCCCTAAGATACAAACCCGCGTTTTAAAACCGGGTTTCATGACTATTCTACAAATCACCGTTTGCAGATACATGCTCTATAAATACAACTAGGCTCTTCTAGGCTTCTTCGTGTTGAACACTACTAATTGATCAATGTAGTCAATGATCAATCATCCATTGTTTATCTTCATTGATTATGTAGAACTTTAGCTGGTACGTTCATGATGGGGTGCAATTGGAACGCACCATTTCGTCTTAATGCGTTATGATGGAAAGACACTAATGGAGGGGTACGAAGGGAGACGTATAAAAGCCTCCCGAACACAACCGTTGGACCAATTGGCAAAACATACGCACCAAATTTCTCTCCCTTTACATCAAAGAAGAAGAATGCATTCCATTTCACTTTTGCAAGAACAATCGGCATTTACGTTGTGGAAATCGGGTGTTTTCCTTGTGATTACATCCAGACTAACATGAGGAAGTGTTGTTCATGTTTCATCGGCAATTCAACGTTCGTTCTGGAGCTATTTGCTGTATGCACATTAGAATCAGGTAAGTCGACTTCCACTGACTTGAATTCCAACATTGGTATTAGAGCCCGGTCGTGATTTCCGCCTTGTTTTTCATTGAATTTTCTCGTTTACCACTTGATATTGAGATCAAGAGTATAAAATCTACACTGTTTGGATCTCTGATAGTTGGAATTACCATATGAAAAACTCGAAATCGAATCGGAGCGAAGAACGGGTTCGGAGTCATGTGCATCCATGAGGTATTGGCCATCTTTCGAATTATTTTCTTGGCCAAAATCAACTTTTGAATATACAGGATGAAAGTACTCGTCGAGACGAGTCTGACAGTGGTTTGAGCGTGACAAGAGGATGCCGGACGCGCCCACACACATGGCCAGAAGCCGCTACGCGTGGGCCTCACGTGCTTGAGACGCTGGGGACGCCAGTGCGTGTGCAACACATGCCGGTCGGCGAATCAACGCGTGCACGTCACACGGTGCAACGCGACGCTTGATGACATCACGGATGGCGTCATCTAACGGTCGATAACCGCTTGGGTGACATCATCGATGACGTCAGCGCTGGCGGCAGTTGGCCAGCCGGCGACCCGACCGACCCAACCCGAGACCCGAACCGACCCGAGATCCGACGTGGTTGACCGGTCAACGGTTGGATCGGTCAACCGGTTTGGTGGTCAAACCAGTCGGATCGGTCACCGGTCGAATCGGTCGGACCGGTCACTAGTTGGACCAGTCGGACTGATCGGACCAGCAAAGAGCCGTTTGGGTCGCTGGCGCGTGCACCACACAGGCCGCGCACTCAGGCAGCCCGTGGGGGTCCGTGCAAGCTCTGATTGGAGCGTGGTCGGAGGTGTTGGGTTCGTATGGATGTGCTTTATACTGTGATATAATTATTTTTTAATTTTTAATTTTGTAAATGTATGAAAATGCGTAGGAAACCCTATGTACGCGTATTTTTTTGGAGTTTAATGCATAGTTTATTCATTTGTAGCTTGTATTTTCTTGTGATTTAGGAAATACAGTAGCTAGCTTGTGTACAAATGATGTTATATATGATGTGTAGAGCTTGGTTCAATGATATGATGCATATATTTTAATATACTGGCAATTTTCTAGTTGCTAGAAAATTAGAACTATGGTAGGAAATCCATTAAATGTTGAATTGCGATTTTTTTATTATAGTTGAAGCATGATTGTTGTATATACGTTAGTTATTATCATGCTATGTTTTTTGTGTTAAGGAAAAATGTAGAAATTACATAAGATCATATAATTATTTTTCCTAGTGGGAGTTCGTAGGTTGGTAAAATTGAAAGGAGTTCTCACCTAGAACTTAAAATTTGTGCAAATTAAACTAATTAATGATAATAGAACAATTGTACATAGAAGTTGATTGGGAATATAGTGAAATTTTGCTTTTGTGTCTTGTTGAATTATCATTAATTTAGTTTGTCTTTACTGCAAATTAAATATGTGTGTTACTCTGTAAAGTATGCTAGTATTGATTATGTGTTTATTATGTTAATGTGTTATAGCAATTGATAATGGCTTCGGCATCCAAGACCATTGTGGCTGATCTTAATTAGGGTGAGAAGCTGAACGGTGACAATTATGATATTTGGCACTGAAAAGTTCAGTACATCCCTAAGGAGCAAGAGGTTTTGGAAACCCTCAACCATAGCATGGATGAACCTGAGCATGGAACTTCAGCTCAACACAGGAGAGATCTAGAAGCTTATCAAGCTTGGAAAAAGAAAAATAACATTGCTCGCATCACGTTGCTGAGTTGTGTGTAAGATGATCTCATGTGTGAGTTTGAGAGTTATGATAAAGCTCAAGTTATGTGGGTTGTCTTGAAAGATAAGTTTGGGGGTACATCTGCCACTAAGTTGAGGAGACTCACCATCAAGTTTGACACATTCCGAAAGCGCTCAAATGTAACGATGAGACAGCATCTTCGGGAGATTTCAAACATAATCCGTGAGCTGAAGTCGACAAGTCACTCCCTTATTGATGAACAACAATTCAAGTTGTTATAAGATATCTTCCTAACAATTGAGAGCGTATGAAGATCAATATGACGCATAATGATAATATTGTAACTTTTGATGATATTGCACGTCATTTGGAATTAGAGGATGAGCGCCGAGAGGCTGCGAGATCTTCTACCCATGCTTATGTTGCTTAATCGAGTTCGCGCAAAACTTCGGGTTTCAAGCGTAAAAGGAATCTTCAGTTCAACAACAAAGGGAAGAGGATTGATCAGGCACCCAAGAGGGCTAAGACCTTCCGACGCAAGAAGCGTGGTGGGAAGAAGGACAAGGCCAAGATGGAGTGCCACAATTGTGACAAGATGGGTCACTTTGCTCGTGAATGCACTGAGCCGAAAAATGTACCATATTACTCCATTACTTTAAGTAATGCTTTTGTTTCCAGTACTGTAATGCTTGTTGAATCTCATCCAATGTGGACTGTAGACTCAGGAGCAATAGACCATGTAACTAGAGACCGAGAAGCATTTGTGGAGTATCGTCAGATACTGCCTGGAAGAAGATCGATATATGTTGGGAATAACTCAAGAGTTGAAGTGAAGGGAATCGGCACATGTAAATTAATCTTACATGGTGATCGAAACATATTCCTGCATGATATCCTTTATGCTCCAAATATTCGACGAAATTTGGTCTCTATAGTTATTATTTTTAGCTTAGGTTATGTATTGAATTTCCATGGTGATTAAGTTGACATTTTGTATGGAACAATTTATTATAGTTTAGGTCATATATCGAATGATTTTATGGTGTTAGACATTGATTATGATCAATACAATGTTGATGTTGATGGTTCTTTTTCTTTAATTGCGTTTTCTAATAACATTGAGATTGATGCAAGTACTTGGCATGCTAGATTAGGTCACATTAGATTGCAAAGAATGCAAAGATTAGTTAGAGAAGGTCTTTTAAGGTCACTCACTAATGTTAGTTTATCCGTATGTGAACATTGTCTGGCGAGAAAAACAACTAGAAAACCATTCGATAAAGGGACTAGAGCTGAATTTCCATTGCATCTCATACATTCTGACATCTGTGGTCCTTTGAATGTGAGGGCGAGGCATTGAGCCTCATATTTCATCACTTTCATAGATGACTTCACATGTTTCGATTATGTCTTCCTAATCTCCCATAAGTCAGAAGCATTATACTGCTTTAGACGATATATAGCGATGATAGAGAATTAGTTGAACAAAACAATAAAGGCATTGAGAATCGATCGTGAACATGAGTATCTATCGGAGCAATTCAAGACTTTTTGTGATGAAAAGGGAATTATACGACAATTGAATATTCCTGGTACTCCACGACAAAATGGGATAACTGAGAGAAAGAATGGAACCCTATTAGAAATGGTTAGGTATATGATGGCACAAGCAAATTTACATATCTCCTATTGAGAAGATGCGTTATTAACTGTTGCCTATATACTTAACCATGTGCCCTCAAAATCGGTCACTGTCACCCCTTATGAATTATGGACTAGTAGGAAACCAAACTTGAGTAGTCTATGCCCATGGGGATGTGCAGCTTATATTCATGATTCTTCCCATAAACATGGCAAATTAGGTTATAGAAAAAAGAAATATATCTTTATAAGATATTCCAAACACTCCAAAGGATACGTGTTCATAGGTGAACAAGCTGATGGAAGTGTGACTAAAATGGAGTCACGAGATGTCACGTTCTTGGAGAACGATTTTCCTAGTAGAAATGAGATTGATAAGGACTTCCAATTATATGAGATTGAAGATCTTGATAACACAACCACTGATGTTATAGAGGGAAATGAAGATTTTCCTTAACACATAAGACCTAGTGAGAGTGTTGCATCGTTTGATGAATTGAATTCAAGAGAAATTTAATTGCATAAAAGTAATCATAAATGTATTCCCCGTCGTCGTTTTGAGATTAAAGGGGAAGCATTTATGATTACTCCAAATGACGATGCCGAGCCTAAGACTATTCAAGAGGCTCTCTCATCCTTTGACAAGGAAGAATGGAGAAAAGCTTTGGAAGATGAGAATGAGTCAATGGGGACAAACCCTGTTTGGGATTTGGTTGATCTACCACCTAATCGTAAGGTCATTGGAAACAAATGGGTCTTTAAGATTAAGCGAAGGGCAGATGGATCCATTGAAAATTATAAGGCTCGCCTTGTGACGAAAGATTATATTTAACAAGAGGGTATAGACTATGAGAAAACATTTTCACCAGTTGTAAGGTTTGCCTCAATACGCCTTATTCTAGCCATCGTTGCACATTTGGACCTTGAATTACATTATATGGATGTAAAGACGGCATTTCTCAATGGAGAACTACATGAGAAAATCTATATGAAACAACCAATATGTTTCATAGCTAAAGGTCAAGAGCATAAAGTTTGCAAACTTCATTACTCAATATATGGCCTTAAGCAATCATCTAGATAGTGGTATTTTCGTTTTCATCGACCAATAATAACTTTTGGTTTCACGATGATCGAAGAAGATCAGTGTGTATATGTCAAGCGGTCCAAAGATAAATTTGTGATTTTATCACTTTATGTGGATGATGTTATGTTGGTTGGAAATGACAAGATTTTGGTTATCACCATAAAATAATGGTTGTCTTCCAATTTTGAGATGAAGGACATGTGAGAAGCTGCTTATATATTAGGAGTTAAGATCGAAAAAGATCGATCAAGGAAACTCCCTACTTTATCACAAGAGTCTTATATTATGAAGATTCTTGAGCATTTCAATATGCAGTATTGTAATCCCATTGATACCATTGTCATGCAAGGTGAAGACCTAAATACTGAGATGTGTCCTAAGACTCCAAAAGAAATGAAAGTGATGGAAACTGTTCCTTACGCTAGTGTGGTCGAAAGTTTGATGTATTCTATAGTGTGTACTCGACTCGACATATGTTATGTCATGGGATTGGTGAGCCGATATCAATCAAATCCCGATCAAGCATACTGGAAAACAATGAAGAGGATCCTGAAATACTTGAAGGGCACCATGGACTATCGACTTTGTTACCAAACGCCCACGCCCGATCCTCAGGCACGCACACATCCGTCTCACTTGGTCGATTTTATAATGCGATATCCCAGGACAATGTATCGCCGACCCTTTCAATTTTAAGCACATACGGAAGCAGTTAAAATCCCCAGACAATAAAACGATGGGATAGAAAAGCAGGGCCATATTTTTCATATTGAAATTTATAACCAAACTTTTATACAAACCATAAAATCACTTCATAACTATTCACATCAAAACGGAGATCTCAAAAGAAGACAGGATCTCAATCCATCCAGACCGTACTCACGGCTCCCCTCGGGACTATCTTCTTCTTCCAAAAATCCTCCTCTTCAGATCTCACCTCCGAGTTCTCTTCTCGGATTCCTCCTTCTCAGCTCTTCAGCGGGGCCCTCAAATGGTTTTCCCAAACTGGGATGAGACTACGTCTCGGCGAGTTCTACCCCACTAAGCCCGATTAGCAAACCATTATACTAAATGCTGCCTAAGCACGCACGGGCGAGAGGACTTACCTTGGCCTCGATCCCACCTGCAAGTCAGTATAATTCACAATAAATACCCATTCACTTCAACAAATCGAACCGAGTCGATTACATGTCATACAATTCAATCCCCACTTTGTGGGATATTTGAAAGCTAGGCCACGTGCATTCTCCGGGACGACCTTCCAAGTCTCCGAGTTCACGTGCCTCGAACCTTGGGCCCACGTGCATTCTCTCGGGCGACCTTTTCGCCAAAGTGATGCATCAAGTCACCGAGCCCACGTGCCCTTTTAGATGCCGGGCCCACGTGCATTCTCTCAGGTACTATTTCACCAAAGCGATGCATCAATTCGCCGAGCCCACGTGCCCTTTTAGATGCCTTGGCCCACGTGCATTCTCTCGGGTGCATCTCACAAAGCGATGCATCAATTCGCCGAGCCCACGTGTCCTTTTAGATGCCTTGGCCCACGTGCATTCTCTCAGGTGCATCTCACCAAAGCGATCATCGGTCGCCGGGCCCACGTGTCCTTTTAGATGCCTTGGCCATCGTGCATTCTCTCAAGGTGCATCTCACCAAAGCGATCATCAATTCACCAGCCCACGTGTCCTTTTAGATGCCTTGGCCCAACAATTTCTCAATCAAATAATTAAATCAACTCCACAAAGCATTATAAATACCGAATAACATACTTGGCCAACATACTTGGTCATTTACCAATCGACAATTCAATCTCAATCAATTCCAATCAATTTAGGGTAAATCCCTAAAATATCACAATTTATTCAATTCCATACAACGTGGAGCTCAAATAAATAAACGGACTGCACCACAACGATCGGCACGAGATTTCGGTCGTCGGCCATCAAAATCTTAATTTCCGAAAAATAATTAATTAATTAATTAATTTCGAAAATTAATTATTAATTACTAAAAATTCAATTTAGCTCAAAATAAGGCCCGATTAAATAAACGGACTTCACCACAGTCATCAGCATAATTTTCCGGTTCCAGGCCATCTCAGTTGTATTTTCGGAAAATAAATAATTATTTAATTTAATTCCGAAAATTAATATTTAAATACTAAAAAAATCCACTTAGGCCCGAAAAGCCTAATTGGAGCCCACTAAGGGTCGGGAAAAATCCCGAGGCACTTCCAATAATTAGTAGACCATGTCTACTTGCTAATTACACATTCAATTTAAATAATTCACATCACAATTGACTAATAATTGCTAATTAAATCTAATCTAACAACCTAAGCATATTTAATTAAATCTAAACCAACATTAAGCATAATTAGTCACTAATCTTGGATTAGTGAGATTACTCACCAAATCGCGCGCAAATCGGATCAATCCGACGGCGGCGACGCGAGGAACAAGACTTCCCAAAGCGACTCGCGGATCCGGGGCCGGGAAACGGCCCAAAAGCGGGCCCAAAGTGGCTGAAACCCACTTCGTGGGTCTGCTGTTCGGGCCGAATCGGGGCTGCTCCGGCGGCTAGGAGGGCGAGGAAGGCCGGCGGAGGGCGAGGGTCTCGGGGTGGTCCGGCGGGGCTGGTGGTGCCGGAGGCGGGCGGAGATGGGCGGAACAGCGGCTGGAGGGGCGAACGGGGCTGGGCTGCTCGGCTTGGGCGCGCGGACGGCGGCTGGGGCGCGGGCGAAGCGCACGGGCGGCGCGGCGGTCCGGCGGCGCGACGGCGTGACGGCGGCGAGCGGGCGAGGGGGCGGGCTGGTTCGGTTCGCTCGGCGCAAGGAAAGAAGGAGAAGAAGAAAGAAGAACGGGGGGTTCGGTCGAGCGTGCGAGAGGAAGAAAGAAGAGAGAGAGAGAGAGAGAGAGAGAGAGAGAGAGGGAATGAGCGGTGGGGAAGGGGGGAGAATTCGCACGGCTGGGGGGAAGGGGAGAGGAGAGAGGAGAGAGAAAAAAAAAGAGAAAAAAAAAGAAAAGAAAGAAAAGAAAAGAGAGAGGGAAAGAGAGAGAAAAAGAGAGAAAAAAGAAAGGGGGAGAGAGAGAGAGGAAAAGAAAAAGGAAATTACATAATTCCTTTATGCAACTTTTCCTTTGCTAATTTCCTTTTCCTTTCTATTTTATTTTGGTCTTCAATTTTCTTTTTCCGATAATTTCTTTATTGAAATTTCGGACTCGTCAATAAATTGACGAGCGATGAGACAGGATCCTAAAAATAAGAATCATGACGCGCTTAAAATTCGATTCCCGAAATCGAGTTCAATTTCGTGGTTAAAAATCAATCAAACGTGATTTTAGCTCAATCCAACCAATTAGGTAGCTTTTAGGGATTTTACGGCCGATACATCCCTTAACGGCTTCACCCAATAGGTTAGTTAACTCGTGAGTGATCAGCTCAGAGAAAAAGGCCATAGGCACGTCGACGAAATGCCCATTTCACTTTATCGAAACGGGGTCGAATTTCAGGATGTCACAACTCTTCCCCTCTTATAAAAATTTCGTCCTCGAAATTTAAACCGTTACACTTCGTTCAAAAAGGCGGGGTACAAGCTGTCTCATCGATTCTTGATCTCCCAAGTCGCTCCTTCAATGCCGTGGTGTTGCCGGACCACTTTGACCAACGGAATGGTCTTTGTACGCAGAACTTGCTCTTTACGATCAACAATCTGAACCGGGCTTTCAACGTATGACACACGGTCATCCACGTCCAATTCCTCGAAATTAAGCACGTGGGTCGGGTCAGGCTCGTACTTCCTTAACATCGACACGTGAAAGACGTCATGCACTTGTGCCAATCTTGGCGGCAACGCAAGACGATACGCTAGGTTTCCGATTCTTTCAAGAATCTCAAACGGACCTACGTACCTCGGACTCAGTTTGCCTTTCTTACCAAAGCGCGAAGTTCCCCTCATTGGTGACACTTTCAGAAAAACGTGATCACCAACTTGGAATTCAAAGACCTTCGGCGCTTATACGCATAACTCTTACGCCTTTCTGCGCTGTCTTCAATCTGTCTCGATCACGCCACGGCATCTACCGATTCTTGAACCAACTCACGGGCTGTTATCTTCCTTTCCCCGACTTCATCCCAACACATTGGAGTTTTGCACGCTCTGCCATACAACGCTTCAAATGGAGCCATCTTGATGCTCTGCTGATAACTATTGTTGTAGGCGAATTCCACCAGATGAAGCTGATCTTCCCAGCTTCCTTTGAAGTCTATTACACACGCTCTCAGCATGTCTTCAAGAGTCGAATCGTCCTTTCGGGCGGCCATCCGTTTGAGGGTGATATGCCGTCTTTTCTTGAAGCTTTGTACCCAAAGCACTCGCAAGCTCTTCCAAAAAGCAGCAGTAAATCTCGGGTCTCTATCAGATGTTATCGTAAGCGGCACTCCATGCATACGAACCACTGGACGCACATACAGTCTGCGTGTCTATCTAGACTCAAGTCCTTTCGAAGCTGCAATGAAGTGAGCCGACTTTGTCAGCCTGTCGACTACTACCCAAATCGAATCATTTCCCCTTTGACTCCTTGGTAGTCCAGTCACGAAGTCCATCGTGATATGCTCCCATTTCCACTCTGGGATTGCGAGAGGTTGCAGAAATCCTCCCGGCTTGCAATCTTTGGGCTTTTACTTTGCGACAAGTCAAACACTTGGCCACATGCTTGGCGATGTCCGCCTTCATACACGACCACCGGTAGTGTTGACGCAAATTCGATACATTTTAGTGCTTCCGGGATGAACACTGTAATTGCTACGATGTGCTTCAGATAAAATTTCTTCTCTAAGCTCTACATCGTTAGGTACAACCAAACGTCCACGAAACTTCAGTACTCCATCATCTGAAACTTGAAAATCAGCTTTTCTTTTATCAGTATCCTCTTGAAGAATTTTACGTACGTGCGGATACGTCGGTTGAAGTTGCTTGATTCGACTTGGACATCCGGCTCAATTCGAGGGTGGCCATAAGACTCGAAAGGTGGCCTACCTCAAATTTGAATTCCGAATCTCGAGCTCTCTCGATTAAGTTCCACTCCTTAACCAAGATCTTTGCCCTTTGAAGACTTCCGACTCGGTGCATCGGCAACCTTGTTTGCCTTTCCGGGTGATATAGAATATCACGGTCGTAGTCTTTCAGCAATTCCATCCATCGTCGTTGTCTCATGTTCAACTCTTTACGAGAGAACAAATACTTGAGACTACGATGGTCCGTGAAGATCTGAAACTTTTCCCCACACAAGTAATGCCTCCAAATCTTCAACGCAAATATGATTCTGCGAGTTCTAAGTCATGCGTCGGATAATTCAATTCATGAGGTCTCAAGCTGCCGGGAAGCGTATGCAACAACTCTGCCATGTTGCATCAGCACGCAACCCAATACCCTGAATGACGTATCACTATAGATCTCGAATCCTCTAGGACCAGATGGAATCATCAGCACAGATGTGGTAGTCAGCTTTTCTTTCAGCTCTTGGAAACTACGCTCGCACTTGTCTGTCCATATGAACTTCTCATTTTTCTTCGTGAGCTTTGTCAAAGGTGACGCTAATCTTTGAGAAACCTTCCACAAACCGTACGTAATAACTGCTAACCCCAGAAAACTTCGATCTTGTCGCGATGTCGGTCTCGGCCACTTGATCACGGCTTCTATCTTACTCGGGTCGACGGAGATTCCTTCTCTGGAAATCACATGACCTAAGAACGCAACACGAGCCAGCCAAAACTCGCATTTGCTAAACTTAGCATATAGGCGATGAGTTCTTAAGGTCGAAGCACTAATCTCAAATGATTCTCGTGCTCTTCATTACTTCTTGAATAGACCAGAATATCATCTATAAACACGATCACAAAGCTGATCCGAGATATTCCTTGAACACTCTGTTCATCAAATCCATAAAGCATTTGGAGCATTCGTCAATCCAAAGCGGCATCCTTTGTAAACTCGTAATGACCATACCGGGTACGAAATGCGACTTAGGAATATCCTCTTTTCGAATCCTCGGTGATGATATCTGTCCTCAAATCGATCTTCGAGAATATTGACGCTCCTTGCGGTTGATCAAACAAGTCATCTATCCTCGGCAATGGATACTTGTTCTTGATCGTTACGATGATTGGCGACGGTAGTCGATGCACAAACGCAATGAACCATCTTTCTTCTTAACAAACAGAACTGGTGCTCCCCAAGGCGATGCACTAGGACGAATAAATCCTTTATCCAGTAACTCTTGCATCTGCACCTTCAGTTCCTTCAACTCAGATAACGCCATACGATAAGGTGCCTTTGAGATCGGCTCTGTCCCTCGTGCTAGCTCAATTACAAATTCAATCTCTCTTTCTGGCGGTAACCCTGGCAATTCCTTTGGAAAGACATCGGAAACTCTGTACCCTTTGCAATATCTTCCATTTTCAACTCTTCAACTGTCGTATCCACGACGGTTGCTAAATACCCTTGGCAACCCTCGTCTAACAAACGAGTTGCTTCCGGCGACGAGATTAAGGAAATCGAAGGTCCTCCTCGATTCCGACAAACTCGAAGCTCTTACCCCTAATGGGTCAAATTGAATCGCCTTGCGATAGCGATCCATTTTAGCTCGTTGATTGGTGAGCCGAGTCCATGCCAATTATCAAATCAAAATCATACATGGCTAGGACTAACAAGTCAATTTTCCCCACTCGCTCACCAATCTCTAACTTGCACCCCGAACATCCCAAAGCAGCAATAACTTTATCTTTCAAGGGTGTAGATATGCAAATTGCCGATTCCAACAATACGGGATTCAATCCTAGCATCCTAACATATTGCTCGGCAATGAAGGAATGGGTTGCTCCCGAATCAAATAAAGCATAAGCAGGTTGGTCGTTGAGCGAGACCGTACCTGTAATCACGCCGGGCGTAGCTTCACGCGACCTTGGGTAATCGCGTACACGGTGCCCTGAGTGGAGGTCTCTGCTGTCCTCCTTGCGGTGCATTCTGAGAGGCATACCCTCCTATCTGCCTCATCGGTGGCGGCGTCGGCAACAAAGGTTGTCCTCTTTGCTTCTTGGGACAAAATCTGGCCATGTGGCCCTGTTGGCCACATTCAAAACATGCACCCGTCCTAGCTGGGCACGGTTCTGCCCCATGTCTTTTCCCACACAAGTGACACTCATTAGCCCTAATAGGTCGACCTATTAAATCCACTCTTCTTCTTTGGGCGGACTTTGGAATCTATTCCCAAACATCGGCCTCTTCCCTTGGCGGATGTTGTCTCGTGAGAGTTAAACCTCGATCCGGATGAGGCGGCTTTATCGTTCGATCTTTCTCAATCTTCGAGCTCTCCGATATATGTCGTTATAAGTCTTCAGATCCAGAAGGACTAAGGCACTCTTCAAATCTTGCCTGAATCCCTCTCTGAATCTCCTTGCTCGATTCACGGGGTTCTCAATTAATTCAGGGGCATATCGCGAAAGTTCAGCGAACTTCGCCTCATACTGATCAACAGATAGGGAACCCTGGCGAAGACATTGAAATTCAGCCATCTTCACCTCTCTAGCAGTCTCAGAGAAAAACTTATCATTGAAAGCTTCGCGGAAAGTGTTCCAATCTGGGCAGCACCTTCCGGAAAGATTATTTCTCGAGTTGTCATCCACCAAGTGTCGGCAACTCCCTCCAGCTGGTAAGTTACTAACATTACCTTCTCGGCCTCGTTGCACATCAGTAGTGCAAACGCCTTCTCAAGCTTCTGAATCCATGAAAAAGCAGCTTCGGGATCTCCAGACTCGGTGAACAATGGTGGATTTAACCTTAGGAAATGGTCCACCAACTTATGGATTGGTCTTGCGGCAACCACTATCTCCGGCGGATTTTCAACATTCACGGCGGGTGGAGCAACGGCGAGTGCGGCTGCGGCGCGGCGGCGAGTGCGGCTGCGGGCGCGAGGTGCGGCTGCGGGGCGCGGGGAACGCCCGGCGGCGGCAACAGCTACGGCATTAGCGGCGGCCTGAGCGGCGGCTTCAACTATCGCAGCTTGCTGATCCATTCTGGTACCCATTGCTTCCAAAACACGCAAGATCCCATCCACCCTAGGATCATTAGGGGCTGCTACCCCGACATCTACGACGGGTGGATTCACTCCACTCGCGCTAGCTGTCTTTGGCGCTCGACCACGTCCGCCTCGGGTTCCGACACGAGTCGGAGCTCTACCCGAATAACGGCCCTCTTGGTCCTCTTTACGGGAGTTCTCGGCTCCCGATCGCTCATGGTGTAGCTTTACTCAACTAACTTTTTGTTTCCAATTCAGCACCGAATTAGAAACAGGCGATCCAAACAACAAACAATTTTAGCACTCAGCTAACACAGACATGCATCAGCATGAATTTAAAGGCCTTCCTACTAACTATCCCATGGTCATCGCTCCTTATCACTCCAATCTTCAACTTCGCTCTGATACCACTTAAACGGGATGTCACGCCCCGATCCTCAGGCACGCACACATCCGTCTCACTTGGTCGATTTTATAATGCGATATCCCAGGACAATGTATCGCCGACCCTTTCAATTTTAAGCACATACGGAAGCAGTTAAAATCCCCAGACAATAAAACGATGGGATAGAAAAGCGGGGCCATATTTTTCATATTGAAATTTATAACCAAACTTTTATACAAACCATAAAATCACTTCATAACTATTCACATCAAAACGGAGATCTCAAAAGAAGACAGGATCTCAATCCATCCAGACCGTACTCACGGCTCCCCTCGGGACTATCTTCTTCTTCCAAAAATCCTCCTCTTGAGATCTCACCTCCGAGTTCTCTTCTCGGATTCCTCCTTCTCGGCTCTTGGCGGGGCCTGAAATGGTTTTCCCCAAGCGGGATGAGACTACGTCTCGGCGAGTTCTACCCCACTAAGCCCGATTAGCAAACCATTATACTAAATGCTGCCTAAGCACGCACGGGGGAGAGGACTTACCTTGGCCTCGATCCCACCTGCAAGTCAGTATAATTCACAATAAATACCCATTCACTTCAACAAATCGAACCAGGTCGATTACATGTCATACAATTCAATCCCCACTGTGGGATATTTCGAAAGCTAGGCCACGTGCATTCTCCGGGACGACCTTCCAAGTCTCCGAGTTCACGTGCCTCGAACCTTGGGCCCACGTGCATTCTCTCGGGCGACCTTTTCGCCAAAGTGATGCATCAAGTCACCGAGCCCACGTGCCCTTTTAGATGCCCGGGCCCACGTGCATTCTCTCAGTACTATTTCACCAAAGCGATGCATCAATTCGCCGAGCCCACGTGCCCTTTTAGATGCCTTGGCCCACGTGCATTCTCTCAGGTGCATCTCACCAAAGCGATCATCAATTCGCCGAGCCCACGTGTCCTTTTAGATGCCTTGGCCCACGTGCATTCTCTCAGGTGCATCTCACCAAAGCGATCATCAATTCGCCGAAAGCACGTGTCCTTTTAGATGCCTTGGCCCAACAATTTCTCAATCAAATAATTAAATCAACTCCACAAAGCATTATAAATACCGAATAACATACTTGGCCAACATACTTGGTCATTTACCAATCGACAATTCAATCTCAATCAATTCCAATCAATTTAGGGTAAATCCCTAAAATATCACAATTTATTCAATTCCATACAACGTGGAGCTCAAATAAATAAACGGACTGCACCACAACGATCGGCACGAGATTTCGGTCGTCGGCCATCAAAATCTTAATTTCCGAAAAATAATTAATTAATTAATTAATTTCGAAAATTAATTATTAATTACTAAAAATTCAATTTAGCTCAAAATAAGGCCCGATTAAATAAACGGACTTCACCACAGTCATCAGCATAATTTTCCGGTTCCAGGCCATCTCAGTTGTATTTTCGGAAAATAAATAATTATTTAATTTAATTCCGAAAATTAATATTTAAATACTAAAAAAAATCCACTTAGGCCCGAAAAGCCTAATTGGAGCCCACTAAGGGTCGGGAAAAATCCCGAGGCACTTCCAATAATTAGTAGACCATGTCTACTTGCTAATTACACATTCAATTTAAATAATTCACATCACAATTGACTAATAATTGCTAATTAAATCTAATCTAACAACCTAAGCATATTTAATTAAATCTAAACCAACATTAAGCATAATTAGTCACTAATCTTGGATTAGTGAGATTACTCACCAAATCGCGCGCAAATCGGATCAATCCGACGGCGGCGACGCGAGGAACAAGACTTCCCAAAGCGACTCGCGGATCCGGGGCCGGGAAACGGCCCAAAAGCGGGCCCAAAGTGGCTGAAACCCACTTCGTGGGTCTGCTGTTCGGGCCGAATCGGGGCTGCTCCGGCGGCTAGGAGGGCGAGGGAAGGCCGGCGGAGGGCGAGGGGGTCTCGGGGTGGTCCGGCGGGGCTGGTGGTGACCGGAGGCGGGCGGAGATGGGCGGAACAGCGGCTGGAACAGGGGCGAACGGGGCTGGGCTGCTCGGCTTGGGCGCGCGGACGGCGGCTGGGCGCGGGCGAAGCGCACGGCGGCGCGGCGGTCCGGCGGCGCGACGGCGTGACGGCGGCGAGCGGCTGAGGGCGGGCTGGTTCTGGTTCGCTCGGCGCAAGGAAAGAAGGAGAAGAAGAAAGAAGAACAGGGGGTTCGGTCGAGCGTGCAGAGGAAGAAAGAAGAGAGAGGAGAGAGAGAGAGAGAGAAAAGAGAGAGAGAGAGGGAATGAGCGGTGGGGAAGGGGGAGAATTCGCACGGCTGGGGGGAAGGGGAGAGGAGAGAGGAGAGAGAAAGAAAAGAGAGAAAAAAAGAAAGAAAAGAAAGAAAAGAAAAGAGAGAGGGAAAGAGAGAGAAAAAGAGAGAGAAAAAGAAAAGGGGAGAGAGAGAGAGGAAAAGAAAAAGGAAATTACATAATTCCTTTATGCAACTTTTCCTTTGCTAATTTCCTTTTCCTTTCTATTTTATTTTGGTCTTCAATTTTCTTTTTCCGATAATTTCTTTATTGAAATTTCGGACTCGTCAATAAATTGACGAGCGATGAGACAGGATCCTAAAAATAAGAATCATGACGCGCTTAAAATTCGATTCCCGAAATCGAGTTCAATTTCGTGGTTAAAAATCAATCAAACGTGATTTTAGCTCAATCCAACCAATTAGGTAGCTTTTAGGGATTTTACGGCCGATACATCCCTTAACGGCTTCACCCAATAGGTTAGTTAACTCGTGAGTGATCAGCTCGAGAGAAAAAGGCCATAGGCACGTCGACGAAATGCCCATTTCACTTTATCGAAACGGGGTCGAATTTCGGGATGTCACCATAGAAGGAAGTGACCCTGCAATACATTTCAACCAATATAATGGTTGTTGATCCATTTACGAAGGCTATTCTTAGAGACATATTCTTGACCCATAGGATGTCACTAGGATTGCGTAGAATGTGATATCTGTTATTGTAGATGATCATTGGTTTATGTATTTGTGGATAGATGTATTGTACTTGTTTGTTTATTAATGATTTGATATTTTATCAATAAGTACAAATCCACTATGAGACTAGCACAAACACACATATATTATTGAAAAGTATGTCAGCAGGTAATGATTGACTCACTCACATGAGCAATCGCCTCAAGTGCTATAGTTAGCACGTTGAGATGAGACGTTATGTACAAATAAATGCTGAATAGCAAGTTTAGTACATAAAATCTGTCGCATTGATTGGAGTTAAGATAAGGTCTATGATTTGTTTATAATAAGACCAAACATGATAGTCTCACAATCACGTATGCCTGAAAGATGCCGGATGCGAGTACTTAATTGGGTGCTATAGAAAGCGAGCTTTCTATAGCACTCGGGCTAAAAATGAGTACGTGATAAGCACGTGACTATGTTTAGGCTAAGATCCGTATAGTAGATATATTTGATAAATGACATACGCTCTTATAGAAAGAGTAATCCACTATAGCATGTAATTTATATTATATGTGCATTGCATGACCGACAAGGAAATATGAGTAAAATTATCCCTATTTACTTATCGTGTGAGCCTTTAAGGTAATTTATAATTTACCTCATTATGTGCCTTATGTTACTTCTGACTATGTTCTTGAAGTGAAAGATCAATGTTGCTACTTTAGCATGTTACGGGTGGTCATGAATAGATATGGCCTATGGGACATGTCTAGGAAAGTAGTTGTTCTGAAATTGAGAGAGACATGAGTGCGAAGGAAGACTATTGTTATTTTACATCTATCACATGTATTTACTGGTTGACCAATTATATCGCCCTATGTGGTTGCGGATGTAATTGTAAATACATGGTGTTTTCTTTTTTAGAATAGTCAAGTATAGCCTTTAAGGGATATGTATACTTGGATTGATGTAACAAAATATGTCTAGGGCACTGTGAGACATCAATTGTTTATTTCTTTTAGGGTTGTAACCATTATGTCATCCTTAACAGATGCATAATTTGAGCTCCTAAGTGCAGGTGTACTCACTGGTCGCACGACTTATTTGCTAGTATGAATTGTTTTGTAAAATTGATAAATGTTGAATGCCTTATATTCTTGATAGAGCGCTATCAAGTCCATCATGTCCGAGTAGGAGATGTAGAACTTTAGATAGCACGTCCATGATAAGGTGCGATTGGAACACATCGTTTCGTCTTGATGCGTTACGATGGAAAGACACTAATGGAGGGGTATGAAGGGAGACGTATAAAAGCCTCTCGAACACAACCGTTGGACCAGTTGACAAAACATACGTACCAAATTTCTCTCCCTTTCCATCAAAGAAGAAGAAGGCATTCCATTTCACTTTTGCAAGAACAATTGACATTTACATCGTGGAAATCGGGTGTTTTCCTTGTGATTGCATCGAGACTAACGTGAGGAAGTGTTGTTCGTGTTTCATCGGCAATTCAACGTTCGTTCTGGGGCTATTTGCTATTTGCGCATCGAAATTAGGTAAGTCGACTTCTGCCGACTTGAATTCCAACAGATAAAAACTGCAAATTTAGGATCCTTATAATCTCTAGGAAAATGATGGTTGTCCACCCATTTAGGATAAGGCTTCCTATACACGTCTTGCATCTCTAATCACAACCCAAGTGTTCCAAACTTCATTGGTGCACTACTCCAAGGTCAATTGTGGATTAGGTTGACCATCTTGCCCCCTAGATGGTGATGTTAGCCTTGGCTGGTGATCTGCCTTAGCATTATTATGCATTTAAGTAATATTTGCTACATTTGGTGTCACAACTGCACCAGCAGGCCTTATATCTTCAAGATTTGGCATTGGTCCGTTTGTCAACCATTCTGATTTGCCAAGTTGTTAATACCATTATGATTCTCTGGACCAATGTTATTTTTATTATTTCCATTAACCGGCCAACCAAGTTGTGAATGTTGGTATTATTTTAACCTCGGTTAGAAGCTTTTGGCTTTTGCAACAGGAGTTGAAAATATCTGCCCTGAGCTGTTGGCATTATTGAACTGCCCAAATGTATAAGAATCGTATTCTTCAACCGCTGGATATCCTTGAAGGGATATGGTTGGTTAAACGATCCAGGCCTTGAGCATTGACTACCTTCATCGACTTTATTTCATCGGACATGTGGCTGACTATGTAGTTAGCCTTGCCATTTTGCTGTGTCTCGGACAACCTCCTTACGATTGATACCGTGTTAAGATTCGGTGCCATCTCTTTCATTTGCTTTTCCGTCAGGTGTCTCAGGACGTTGGCACTTCCTCCTTGGTTCTCTTCTGCCACTCCTCGAGCAGCTAGAAGCTCAAAATGCACAGCCCCGCCAATGCCATCTTGCGGCAATGGGTGATTGCCAGCGGCATCATCAGTTTCTTGTTGATTTCTGGAACTTGCCAGGGCAAAAATCTTATATCACTCAGCAAAAAGTCCTACTAAGTTTGCCAAAAAGAGACTTTACCCAAAGACTGAATCTTTTACCAAAATGGTTTATTTTGATTTTGAAAAAGAGGTTCTACGTTGATTTAGGAAATACATTTTATTTGGCTTTTGGGAATAGAAGGAAATGAAAAGTGATTTTTGGAAATTTAAAGTGCAAGAAAAAAAATATTTTTTTAGTCGATCCTATTCTATATCTAGTCTATTCCCACTCTCAAACTTTTGCTCTACTTTCGTATAGGTAGTAGGAGTTGAAACCTACACTAAAAGTTAAATTGTCCCCACTCCAACCCTTCTTAAGAGTGTGAGTTTTCAAACCTCCCACCTCTCTCTTCTCACATGGGAAGAGTGGCCTCTAGGACAAACCCTAGTGGTTTACAAGAAAATATTAATTCCCAAGAAATGAGATAAACATGGAATAAAATAACAACTTCTTTTAATTAAATATATCACATTGTGGTGAATGAAAGAGTTTCTATAATACTTATTTGCAGGTACTTATAGCCCACTTACACGGTTACACCGGTTACACATGAACGATTGCTATTCTAACTGCAGCTATTGCTGCACATTCTCTGGGATTCTTTGCATGCCCTTAGTACCTTGATAATCATCCTCCAAACCCAGTTATAACTTCCGTGGCATAGGGATGATCAACCATCACTTGATATTGGAGCTGCGATTTCACAAAAGAATTGATACATTCTACTTTGTCTTCAAGCTCCAACACCTAAAAACATTCATAACACTACATCGCTTGCAAAATAACCTTTGTCGACGACTTACATGATACGTTGTTGATGACTTTATCAACGAGTTGTCCGTCTTGATAACCTTCTCTGATAACTCCTTTGACCAACCTTCAGGATAACCGATCGATTCCTCTACTCGTTGATAAACGAGTTGGTCAATTTTTTACGTATACATGCATAAAATGAATTTTGTTGGAAATTTTTCATAGTTACTTACTATCAAGGATTTGATTTTCCTATATTTGGGCAACTTTTGCAAATAATGTGTAAGTCATTTTCTAATATATGTTATAAAAAAATAATTAGAGGCACATTTAAGAATAAGTCTTGAGTATAACCTCAGGTCATAGTTGGGGGCACCGGGGCTTGGGACTTGAGCCTAGCATGGGGGACTTAGGTTTGGCTATTGGGTCCTGTACCCAAGCGTAGTGGACTAGAGCCCGGCCTCAGGGGATTCCAACCCTTCCTCGAGGGACCCAAGCCCAATCATTAGGGACCTTAGCCTAGCTTGAGCATTAGGGGACTAGGGATATCGGACGGGGAGTCAGTGATCTTGAGCTTTGCTATTGAGGTCTCAAGCTCCAGTCTTGGGAACCTAAGCCCAACATCGATAGACTCGGGTGCGGTAGCCAAGGTCCCAAGCCCAGTCGCTTGGACCTGGGTACAATCTTGGCCTTGGGGAGCTGCGCTTGCCCTCAATGGGCTTGCCCTAGCCCTAGGTGACCTAAGCTAGGAGAAGGGGGGGTGAGTTGTATAAAATGTTCTAAATCTATTATACGGCAGTTCATTTAGTCATAAACTTTTCAATTTTGTTAATTTAGTTCCAAACATTTTAATGAATTGCCAATTTGGTCATTCCGATTAATTTTGGTCGGATATCGCTGACATGGTAGGCCAATCGGCACTAATCATCTTACATGACGTGACCAACACTGACTGTGACATCCATATTTTGGGTTCTAATTTCGACTGGATAAATAGGGCCGTTTTCGTTCAATTGAAGCCAGAGATTGTGAAATTGAGAAGCATGAGGGATTCTTGGATGAAGAAAATAATCAATTTGATAATGGAGATATCAATTGATTTTTGTGAGAAATATTTGAGAGAAATTAAGAGAGAAATTGAATGCAGATATGCAAGTGGGGATCAAGAACTCTAAGTTGGAAAATCCTTTTGAGAGTATATGAGCTTATTTAAGAGAAATTGGGATTAGGATTTTCTATTTGAGGAAATCTTTTTTATTTTTGTGATATTCCCATTTCTTTTTCATTCTTAGCCAAACACTCTTTTTTTCTCTTTTTCTCTCTCTCTTTCCTTCTTTCTTTTTCTTTTTCTCTCTCCCTCTCTTTTTCTTTCCCCTCGTGCGAAACCCCCACCGACTTCCTATACCGGTTCCAACTTTGCTTCCCCCACCTTTTTTGACTTTTCAAACTTATCCTCTCTCTCTCTCTCTCTTATCTCTTCTTCATCTCTCTCTTTCGGTAAACTCTCTCTCCCCTCATCGTTCGAACAAATACAGAAACAGAAGTAGAACAGCAGCACCGAAGAGAAGAAGAAGATCATATCAGCTCATCGTCACTGCCTCTCGCCGCCATCGTCGCCCACCGAAGCCGGAGTCACCGCCACCACTCCATGGCCGCCCGCGCACCCTCCGCTCTCTCTCTCTCCTTCCTTCTCTGCTTCGAGCAAGCCCGAACAGCGGAAGCAGAAGCAACGACTGGCGATGCTCGAAGGAGCTGTAGCCACGCCGGAGTTGCCGTCGCCGTCGTGCCGTCGGGCCAGAGCGCCGCCTTGCCGCCGTTCGCCTCACGCTCGCTTGCCGTGCATAGTCTGTCCCTATTCGATCGAGCTGCCATCCAGCTCTTGCACCGCCTCTGTTCAGCTCTATTTTGGCTAGCTCAGGCCACGATTCGGCCACCTCTGACCACCGTGCACCGCCACCTCGACCTGCCGGAGCCCCCTCGCCCTCCGCCAGCCTTGCCTCGCCATCTCAGTCCTCAATTCAGCCCCTTCCAGCAGCGCACAGAGAGTGCAGAAAATGGGTATCGTAGAGGGTTTTGGCCCGTTTTGGCTGTTTTCCCAAGTCCGAATGCTCGGCCCGCTTTAAGGAAAGTTGATCCTCGCGTCGAGCCGTTGTTTTGAGTGAGTTTTACTCACTAATGCCTTCTTAGTTTGCTATTTATGCTTAAAGGTTGATCAGTGTTAGTTAAGTGTAATTAGGTTGTTAGATTAGAATGGATTAACGATTATTAGTTAATTTCATTGCATATTAGTTGTGTGATTAGTGTAATTAGATAGAGAATTGCCTGTAGTATTTATTGGATGCTTCTCGGGATTTTTCTTGTCCCTTATCGGGTGTTAATTAAGCAAATCACGCCTAAGTGGAACTTTTAGGAATTAAATATTAATTTTCGAAATTAATTATTTAATTATTTATTTCCGAAAATTCAACTAGGATGGCCAGTGACCGGGATTTTATGCTGATGATCGTGGCGCAGTTCGTTTATTTAATTGAGCTTTATATTGTGCGAAATTGGAATTATTATGTTTATTTATTAATTTTCGAAATTAATTATTTAATTATTTATTTTCTGGAAATTCAACTAGGATGGCCAATGACTGGGATTTCGTGCTGATTGTCGTGGAGCAATCCGTTTATTTATTTGAGTTTTAATTCGTGTCGAATTGATTTAATGGTGCATTTTTAAGTTATGTTATTAAATAATGCAATTTTGGCCTTGTGATTGAGAATTGGTCGGGTATCGGTTGTTAGTATCGAAAGTAAGTTGGTAAATCACCTAGAGAATGCATTTGGCCTGGTGAATTGGAATGTCACCTGGGAAAGACACGTGGCTCGGTGATTAGATATGTCATCTTGGCGAAAAGGTAGCCTTAGAGAATGCATGTGGCTCGGACACTCGGTATGTCTTCCTGGAGAATGCACGTGGCTCGGTGACAGAGTATGGCATCATAAAGAGGGTCGGGTGGGACCGTAAAGCCACTAAATCTTGAGAGGGTCGGGTGGGACCATAAAGCCACTAAATCTTGAAAGGGTCGGGTGGGACCATAAAGCCACTAAATCTTGAGAGGGTCGAGTGAGACCGTAAAGCCACTAGATCTTGAGAGGGTCGGGTGGTACCATAAAGCCACTAAATCTAAGGAATTGCTTGGTGTTGGATGAATGACCTAGAAATGGTCCGACTGACTTGTAATCGACTAGGTCGATTGATCGATTATTCGATCTGAGTGTGACTTGATGTGATTCATTGCCTTGGTTTGATGTTGTGAATTGAATGATTGAATAGAGATGACCGTGAGTGGTCTTCTTGGCGTGTAATCGACTAGGTCGATTAGATCGATGCTTCGATCTATAATATGATTGCTTGGGTGCCTATATGATCTGTTCTAATATGCAGGTGTAATCTGAGGCCAAGGCAAGTCCTCTGACTCATGTTGTGCATAGGCAACCCTAAGGTGTATTAGTTTACTAATCGAGTCTTAGGGGATAGAACTTGCTGAGACGTTGTCTCAATGGTTATTGAATAATCATTTCAGGACCTGGATGAGGAGCCTAAGGAGCATGAATCTGATGAGGCGATCCTTGTTGAGGAACCCGAAGAGGAGTACATGGAGGAGGACCCCGAGGATAACCCCGAGTATGACCCAGATGAGGACCAAGATCCCATCCTGTCTTGTCAGACCTTGTTTGTATGTGAATAGACATTAGACCAGAGTTGTGTATATATAGTATTGTAGAATACTATGAGATGCATGTAAAAAGATGTAGTTGTGAATTTTCAATAAGAAAAATATGTGGCCTGCTTATCTATCCTATTGTTTTATTGTCTGGGGATTTATAACCGCTTCCGCATGTGCATATATAAATGGAAGGGTCGGCAATACATAGTCCTGGGATATCGCATTTTAAAGTCGACCAAAGGAAATGGATGTGTGCGTGCCTAAGGATTGGGGCGTGACACGACTTGGGCAATTTTTGAATTTTTTTAAAATTCCTGAATTTGTTATTTTATTTTATTTATTTTCTTTTTACAAAGGATTGGCAAGGCCGTTGACTATTGGCCAAAGGCCAACAACCCTCGTAAAAAATTTGGCAACATGAGGGTTGGCGAAGGTTGCGACACCCTCACTAGGTCTTGTGACAGCCTAGACAAGTGTTCGCAACGCCCTTGCCAACCACAACAAGGTCTTGCAAGAGCTTGTCAAATCCAACGAGGATCGCAATGCCTTCACCAGATTTGGTGAGGCAATGGCATCACAGCCCTCATAGCCATAGTGAGGGTGGGAAAGGGTTGCAGTGCTTCCTATGGCCTACGAGGGTTCATGATATCCTTGTTGGCCACAATGGAGGCTTACGAGCCCTCGCTAGATCGAGCCAGGGCTTTATGACCCTTTCTTGTGGTTAGGGAGGGCTTCCTCACCTAGGGCCCCATGAGCTAGCCCTTGCTTAGTGGCTAGTGGAGATCGTTGGCTCTTGGCCAATAGACACGCCATGTAGGAAGACCAATGCTAATTTGGTTATCATGGCAACGATATCCAACTAAAATTAACCGGAATGACTAAATTAACAATTTGTTAAAAGGTTTATAACTAAATTGACAATTTGTTAAAAGTTTCATGACAAGGTTGACAGAAAATTTAGAGGTTTAGGACTAAATTAATACAATCGAAAGGTTTATGACTAAATTGACCACCATATGATAGGTTTAAGAATTTTTGGATAATTTTCCTAAGTAGGGGTGTGGGTGACTCAGCCAAAGTTGTTGGGGATCTTGGCAAGCTAGTGGGGATCTAGACAAGGGGCCTCAGCGGCCTAAGCATCAAGGTCTCTTGCTCGATTGGAGTATAGTTGTATTAGAAACATGTTCTAAATTTTCTTAAAAAGTCATTTTTCTGAATTAAAATTTTTATTTTCTGTTAATTATGAAAAAAATTTCATTTCACTCCTTTTTTTAAGTGATCCAAATGATTAAAAATGAAGGAAATATTTTTAGACAGTAATTTTTTGCGAAACAACTGGAACCACTTGAATTGGATTTTTCTAATGTCGAGAAAACACATGGAATCCTTCAGCAATTTTTTTTCCTCCCAAAGATCTCTATTGCAGGTGAGGGCTTTTTATTCAGTGGATTCACTTAATGACTGTGGTGCGAGTAGCTGAAGAACAATTTGCGTGCATGTCATGAGAAATTGTAGTAGACAAAAGGATAAGATTCTCAAGTTAGGGTGGTGCGTGTAGTTGCGAGAATGAGAGAAAGAGGCTGGGGCATACGAGAATGGAAACGACGGAGAAAGGAAAGAGAGGAAAAGTGGGCCCTGTAAATGATTTTTTCTCATTTAGTAAAGGGCATTTTTTTTGTCAACTTAGTCCCCACATAAAACCTCCTCTTCCAAGTTAGAAGGGTGGCCACTAGAGTAGATTAAAAAAAAAAAAAAAATAGCTTGAGTTATCCAACCAGAAAATTACCAAAACAATCCTAAATTTATTGTAATTTTTTCAATTTAATCCTAAATATTTTTTTTGAGCAAATTCAATTTTAAACCTTTTGTAATTATGTCAATTTAGTCCATTAAGCCAAATATGGCTAATCAACACCGACATGGATGCTAGTGGACATTGATTGGTCCAATCGAGTTTGACCTAGCAATTTTTTAATAATATTTTTTTATTTTTGTTATTAATTTTATTTTATATTTCTTCTTATCCTTTTAGCCGATCATTGAACTAACTAGAGGCTATGGTCGGCAAGATTGACCTCGCTAACCATCGATTAGGCTTTGTCATTGTGGGCGAGGTCGCCCAACTTGCCTAGCCATGGTGAGGCTCGCCCTTGCCATGGTGGGCAAGCCTCGAACTTGCGATGATGGCAAATTTGATCAAGAAGAAGAAGAAGAAAGAAAAGAAAGAAAAATTTTAAAAAAAAAATTATTATTGAATTGAACTAACAATCAATTATATCAATACCAACCAAATTTGATTGGATTGAACTAACACAATTATAAAAAATTTAGAACTAAAATTGGTTAAAAAAAAGGTTTATGACTAAATTGGAAAAATTGCAAAAGGTTTATGATTGTTTTGATAATTTTCCTAGGTACCATCTACCATCCCTAATTGTTACTCTAAAGCTATGTTTGGTTGTATGAATTCTTAATCAGGATAGGACTAAATATGATAGTATATAAAATCCAAATATTTTACTATATTTTATCTACTATTTGGTAATTGTAGTAATAATGTCAGATTTGTTCACATTATCTCATGTATCCTATTTGTTATAAACGAGATATTAGTTTAAATGAACAATTTTTTTTTACAAATGGAGATGATAAAAATCTCTTGCAACACTCTTAGCTACTTTATTTTTATTTACTTTTCTTATTTTATTTTCCTCTTTTTTTATTATTTTATTTTTTGTTTTTTTCTTCCCCTTACATTATTCTCTAATAAAATTTTATTAAATAGTAAACTACATTGATATACCTAAAATACTAAAATACCTAAATTATGTAATAAATATAAATAGATATTTATATTTTATATTTAATATATTTAAAATAGAATTAAATTTGATTATATAAATTAAAATATGATTAAAGTAAAATAACTAAATTGTTATTTTGAATTTCTTATATTGGAATGAAAAATTATTTATATTCAAATATAATTTTATTTTTGTTAATTAAGAAATTTTTATTCGAGAAAAAGTAACTTTCCTATTATAGATGTTTAAAATCATATCCACTTTTATCTTATATTTTCCATAGGATTGTTTTACTTAGTCCATATCCTCCTTATATCCAACCTTATCCTGTTTTGAGTAGGTTCTAAACGCATGATAAAATATATTTTATCATATCCTAAATTTTATCATAATTACCAAACAGCATAAAATCAATTTGCCTTCTTTATGGTGACGAAGAGTGAGCTCAAGTCAATCTTTGATGCCCATGGTGAGGTCTTGCCATCTTGGCCCAAGGTGACCTTTGATCAATGTTGCCACAGTGGTTACCTTGATTTGAGGGGGTCGTCTACCATGAATGTTCTCGGATCATCCAAGGCTTCCACAATCTCGATTCGAAGGTTGTTGAGCCTAATGACCTTGGATTAAGGTTGCCCTGGCGATTGCAGGTGCTTGAGATGGTACTGACAAGGTGGCATTCGACGATAGTTTTTAATCTTTGTTGATGCTAGGCCTTTGGACGTTTTGCAATTAAGGGGCTAGGGTTTACTGCAATTTCATAGTCGCTCGCTTGGTGTTCTTTCATGGGAGGGTCATTTGGTACTTTTCATCATGGTATCTTGTCCCGGGATGGAAAATGCTACTTTCAATGATAGAGGGGAAAATGTGGCAACGGAGTGAGGGACGAGGAGAGTAATTGATATTTACGTAATTAACAATCAAATCTTTCGACAACTATTTTCGCATTGGAAAAAAAAAAATGCTAGAATTGGTTTTGCCGAAATATTGACTTTCACGGAAAGAATCTAAGGGGTTCATTGAGTGGAAAAACCCCTGAACATATATAATTAGGTTAGCTCATCAAATATATATTAGTTGGATTATGCGCACGTTATTACTTTAGATATCCACGCCATTAAATGTATACATTTTCTATATACGAGTCATCCCTCCCAACTTTCTCATCTCGCATGATACTTGAGATATGAAATTACCGAAGCTTTTGTTTATCTTAAAATGGGCTTGCTTGTAGAAAAAAGAGAAACTATAAAATCCAACATCCGTGGCTAATGATGACTTTGCAGTTCACCGTCTTTATCGTCACACTGTTTAAAAACTGTTTAGTTCTGAATTTTGGCTTAGTCTCACGACCTTCTTCATTTTTTTTTTTCTAATGACGAGCACGTTAAATAAGTTAGTCCGAGCTCAAAAAATACCCCTTAACCATATGGATCAGTTAAGGTAAGATGCGAGCCATAGTCTCATGAATATGGCGCTGCTCAGGTTATTACGAGGCTGCACAATCATTACTTGATCAAGAGAAGGATGGAATGGAACGTCAGTGCCATGGATTTTACAAGACTGTTTGATGGTTGAGATAAGCAAGAGATGAAAATGATATGAAGTTTTTGAAGTCGTTGTTATCTACCTCAGAAAGGACCTCCATAAGATACAAAACCCATATCCTATGATCTGGTTTGATGACCATTCTTCATGTCACCGTTTTTACGTTCATGCTCAAAAGATACAACTCAGCTCTTCGAGGCTTCCTCATGCCTAACCTTCATGGCGTCGAGATAAGCTTTGCCCTGCAGCTCACTTGTTAGATAGCCCTTAAGATGTTCTGCCACCGTTATCCTCCTGAACAATGCTGGGGTCTCCGGGGTGATAAGGCTTTGCATGGGACCAATCTCAGCATCCATTCGTGGACTGAAGAATGTCGCGATAGAGATCCTCTCCTTCACTGCATTCACCGCTGCTCGATGGTCGATGCTCTGGTATATCCCATTCGTTATAATCTGCGTTAGGACAATGAAGAGAACGCTTTGAGTATGAAACGATGAATTATCATGAATGAGTAATTTGATGTAGCAATATTATTACCTCAACAATGTCTCCTACATTGACGATGAAAGCACCAGGGAGAGGTTTCACAGGAACCCACTTCCCATCTTTCCTTATCTGGAGGCCCTCCATTTCGTTGACCTGGAGGAGAATGGTGATCGCGTCGGCATCAGAGTGAGAGTTGAGGCCTATCGCGAGCTCAGGTTGTGGACATGGCGGGTAATAGTTCATCCTCATCCCTTGCAAGCCCTCTTCGAACATCCCCTCGAGGTCCTTTGCCTCTATTCCTAAAGCCTTCACTATGAGGTAGAGGAGCTTTATGGCTAGGGCTTCCATTTCCTTCGAGTAAGCGTCCAAATCATCTCTACCATGTAGACAATTTCATTCTTTAGGCAATAAGGGAATATTTTGGAGCACGCCCCATACGAAACCCTTAAAAATAAGAAAGTTATTTATATCGTGGTTATATTACATGACATGCTGATGTGCTGATGCGATATCGCTTACTTAATTAAAATAATCTTTTTCTTTATGCATGTTTGTCCACGTGGCATGAACGTCACATACTAATTTTATCGTGGTTTTTATGCATGTTTTCCCATGGTAAGAGTGAGGGAGTAAGAGAGAGAACCTGAAGGGAAGTGGGAGTTTGGGAAACAAGTAAGGCTTCCTCAGAGATGCAGGGAGGGTGTTGATGTAGAAGATGTCAGCCCAATCAAGCTTTTGGTCTGCCGAGAACACAAAGGCCTGTCCAAAGCCGTCCAATTCGCCGTCTCTCTGCCAAAACTTCTTCTTCTCTTCCATTGGCATGTTGAACAGCTCTTCAGTCCCCTTCTTCACTTTCTCTAGCAACTTAGGGCGCACTTCATGATTTATCAGCTGAACAATTGTTAACACTATCATTCATTATTCACCCAGAAACAGGCATTCCATTAAGATCGAGACAGAGAAAGTTCTGATCTTCTGAATGATGATTAACCAACAAATATTAATTCCAACATAAATTAAGGTTGTTGCATTAGATTAATCTGTCTTATTAGCAATATTTACAACAGATCACATCTCCAAATTCATCTAAAGACAGTTTGCAGTAATAATCCCCTTTGACAGCAACATTGCTTTACTTGATCTCAAAGGTACAACTATTAGTCTACTTTTCCTAACACGAGGTCAATGCCTCGTTAACTTGCTAAGCATGGCACGCAAACAACAGATGTTGACTACCTCAAATTGACTATAATTTAGTTTAATCTAATAAATAAATTGTCATACATGGTCAAATCAGAAACATCGACTTGCTAATGTGGGATTGGTCATTGTTCCAGTATATATCCCCATTAAGCGTGAGGAACGCAAATAGATTGTGCAATTTAAGAAAACTTTTAGCAGTATCTACTGGGGATCTTTTCAAAATGGTAATGCCTAAAGTACAAGATCTGATATAAAACTTGATGTTCTACTACCAATATTATAATGTCTAAGTGATAGAACAGGTAATCACCTATGCACTACGCTAAGTCCACTTTCATCGTCCTATCAAAAGGCAGGCTCATTAATACTGTAGTGAATCTCCTTTGCCCTTCTCCTTGCAATTCTTCCAAAGAAAATCAAATCGTTTTATGTGCCAATCAAATCTGATTTCTCACACCTTTTACGAAGATTCAATGTTGATTATGCGGTGATCTAACAAAAGTGAAACATGAAATCATGAACTCATGAACTGAGATGGCACAGAAGTATCCCACTTTATTGACCCCATGAATTCGGCATGCATAGGCTGATGCAGAAACTTAAATGAGGTAAAAAGTGAGGCCAGAAAGCAAAGTGAAGAATTTCCATAGGAAAATCTCATAGACAACCCTAAATGGTGGCTAAAAATTGTACATCTAGCTGTTCCTACTTGGGTTAATCGTCAGTCTCTTGGGTTAACTGTCCCTTGCAAATCCATTTGAATGACTTGGATCGACCTGTGTAACGATATTGAAAGCCCACATGTAGTAAAAGTACTTAGGACATCATGTGGAATTTCAACCAAATTCAATCGAAGAACTCCCTTTTTTTGTCTGACACTTTTTCGAACTCTATGTACACGAAAGTTGTTTTGTACCTGAAAGAAGCCCCAGTCTTTGCACGCATGGTGCAGCTTCTCGAGCTCTGGCTTTGCAACTTCCTCCAAAACCAACCTCCCCAAGTCAATCACGGGGACTTGAGGCAAGCTGGAGCAAGCATCCGTGATCACAGGAGATTCTTGATCATCGCGGATGTATCTCTTCGGGACTGTGGTCGGGTTCTCCTTCAGTATGTCCTGAACACACGGCACAAGAAGCGACCTCTCTCGTGTGTTTACCTGTGTCTCCATCGATAAAAATCCAGAGGATGAGAAATCACCGAGACTGATGATTTCTTTGCTCTGAATGATGAGCTTAGTATGCTAACAAGAGAGGAGAGTGGGAGAGCCTGTAGCGTTTGAGCTAGAGGGATGAATCTTTCTTTTTAATCAGGGGGCCGACATTTATAAATGGACTTTTGATAACGAATAGGAAGTGTCCAACGAGCGTAGTGTTCGTAGTGTCCTCCGAGGGTAATGGTCCTTCAGAAAATGTTTTTTCTCTTAATGAATTATTGAAAACATATTTAAATATCTATATATGATTGATTACTTTGGATAGATACCATATTATAATGTAATATATTATCTTTACAAAATGATTTGCGAAAAAATTCTCACCTTCGAACTGTCAATATATTAAGAAATATTTCATCCGCAACATTTAAGTGTAAGTTGAACATCTTCTACTCTTAGCACTCTAGGATTGGTAATTTGGTACACTTGATCCGAATGTCTAGCGATTTCTAACTCAGGAGATAGCATATGAGTTTGAGAGAATGTCGAACATGTTTGATAAAATGAATCAACATACTCAGTGTATTCGAGAGAAAAATAACTTTGGACTAAAAGAGTTCGCCACCAAAGCATAATTGGATTATTTTACTAGCTATGACAATTAACTTCCGTGAAAGAATTGGATAGACAATTGAATTATTCACTCACTTGAGAATAATTTTCGTCTATTGTCAACTCCAAATTTGAATTTTTCATTTGAGAGTGCACCTCTTTTTATAGACAGACCAGGTCATATGAGCTAGGAATCATTCAAACTAGGAAACTACTCATATTACAAAACTTATTTAAGCAGAAAAACCACCTTAAATCAAGATATCTACTTAAGGTAGGAAATCAACTTTAAACCGAGAAATTCATTCGAGTTGGGAAACAACGCTCCAACGTTGGCCCTGCCAAATAAGCCTTTACTTGATTGTCTCCCTTTGCTTGCGTAAAATCAAATTTAGGCTTGGTTAATTGACGAGACTTGAGTTGGGTTTGTGAATTGATTGTCTTCAATGAAAATTTGATGCTCTTGCATCATCTACCCCATGTCGATGGAGATATGACATTAAATTTGGTTGTCCTGGTTGTCTGGTACTGTTGTGGTCGCATAGTTCCAACCACAAATCTAGTTCTGGTTGTGGCCGCGGCCGCGTTGCTACAAAAGCAAATTGGGGAAATAAATGGTCCTTAATGATCTTCAAGAAGTTTTATTGACTTTCAAACATGGAATGAGAAAAAAAAAATATCTTTCATATCCTCAATTATTAAGGAAATTTCCAACCAAAAAGCAAAGGTACGAATTAGGTTTTTTTTTCTCGAAAGGGAGTTGTAGGTGAATTTTATTTTAAATAAGGACTTGAGGTTATTATTTAATTTCAAATAAAGGTGCAATCGAGTATGTGCATCTCCCGTGTCACTTATAAAAGGCATGATGGGGGCATTTTTGGTATTTCTGTTTCTTGTCTTTTTGTTTTTCTCTTTCATCTTGTTCTTTGTTTATTGTTTTTCTCCTTTTCTTCCTTTTGTTCTTTCTTTTTACTGTGGCTGGTGAGCTCCTCACCCAGATCCAATTGAGGTCATTGTGGCCGTGAGCGATGATGGGCTCAAATTAGGGTAAGGTGGCCTCACTCAGACCATCGCGGTGCCTCGCCTTTGTCCGTCGTCATGTCCGCAACCAATCTCCCATGTTAAAGCTCACTTAATTACTCCTCTCAATTCGCAGATGCTCTCTCTTTTTGAATCAATTTCGCCTTGTGAAGTTGAATTGAGTTTTGAGTGCAAAATCAACTCCTGCTTGTCTAGCTATGGTGGAAACCATAGGCCTGGCCAGATTCAACCGCAACACGCTCAGATCCAAACGTTTGATTCGTCTCCTCGCACAAAATGCTTCTCTCTGTGATGTGGATTGTCGCCTTTGCATCCGTGTTCCTGTGGCAGCGCAACGCGGTCGGCACCAGAGGATTCTTGATATCCGACGGTTATTGTCGGTGGCCGGCCATATCTGGGCAATGGGCAAGGCCGGGCCCGCTGGCCAAGGGTGAGGAGCCGCAATAGTCTTGCCCAGTAGCTCGCTGGCACAACGGTTAAAAAAAAAAAAAAAAAAAAAAGAGAGAGAAGAGAAGAAAAAGGAAAAGAAAGACGTCACGAAGAAGAAGGTGAATAGGAAAGAAAAGAAAGAAAAGAAAAAAAGAAGAAGTAAAACATAAAACTTCGATAATGCTGCCATGGTGCCTTTGGAAAGGGGCATGTGAGATTAAGGCCCTGTTTGGTAACCATCCAAACATGGCCAAATTCGATTCTTTGTTTCCGTAATCGGTTTCGGCCAGAATCGCGTTTGGTAAAATTTTTGTTCCGGGAGCAGTTGGGAACAGAATCAAAAACCAAAAAAAGTTGATTCTTGTTCGGAACGAATTTGAGAATCAAAATCAATAAATTTTCTTCTTCCCTTCGGCCATCTCGCAACCGCCGTCCACCACCGCCCGCCGCCATCATCCGCCATCCGCCACCGCCGTCCCACCGCCGCGCGCCGCCGTCCGCCGGCCGCCGGTCCGGCAAGCTCGCGGAGGCTCGGCGGACCCGGGCGAGGTCCGCAAGCTCGCCGGAGGCAAGAACAGCCACCGGCGAGGCTCGGCCTCCCGGATCCGGGCGAGGCCGAGCCTCGCCGGTGGCCAGTGGGCCTCGCCGGGGCCGGGCGAGGCCTCGCCGGGCCGGCGAGGCTCGCCGGCCACCGGCGAGGCTCGGCCTCACCAGATCTAGCGAGGCCGAGCCTCGCCGAGACCGGGCAGGCGGGGGCCGGGTGAGCCTCGCGACGCCCGGCCCCCACCGGTGGCCGGGCGAGGCTCGCCCGGCCTCGCCCAACCCCGACGAGGTCGGCACGGCCACCGGCGGGGCTCGGCCTCGCCAGATCCGGCTCGGCCGAGCCTCGGCGGGGCTAGGTGAGCCTCGCCGGCCGCCGGGCGAGGCTTGGCCGACGAGGGCCGGCCTCGCCGAGGGCCGCGACGCTCCGGTGAGGTCGCCGGCCCTCGTCGGCTGGCCGTCGCCGGTCCGGCGACCGGCAAGAAGAAGAAGAAGAAGATGAGAAAAAGAAAAGAAAAAAGGAAAAAAAAAGAAAATGAAAAGAAAAAAAGGAAAATGAAAAGAAAAAATGAAAAGAAAAAATTGAAAAAAAGAAAAGAAAACTAAGGAAAAAAGTAAAAAAATTATTTAAAAATTAAAAGAAATTGATTTGGAACATAATTAATGAACACGGTACCAAATGCAATTCTATTCCAGAATCAAAAATTTTGGACAGTTACCAAACGGCTTAAAATGCTTAGAATCAGTTCCCGGGAATAGAATAAAAAAGAATTAGTTCTGATCAGAATCAGCTCCCGGGAACAGAATCGTTACCAAACGCACCATAAGTGTTCACTTCATTTTGAGTTCTTTTTTGAAAATTTCCCCAAGTATTATAAACAAGCATTCTGTTTCAAAAGAAAATTTACAAAAAAGAAAAAGTAAATTTCCATAATATCAGATATGCAATAATGTCAGTGAGCTAATTTCTTAAGCTTTCAAAGTAGCAAGTACCCGTATCTACACGAGATCCACAAATTTAAGAATTAGTTAACCATCTCTATCATCACACGTAAGGTATGTGATATTATACGAGTTATGTTCCATCCGTGACCATCACTTGGGTTTGTTTACCACTATATGGAGGAAATACCAAAGAGTGCGTGTAAATAATTATACTTATTATAATTAGGTCAACCACCGGCCGATACAATTTATAATTGTGATTCGTAGAACTTGTGCAGCAAAACACATGACTCATGTGCAAATATATAAAACCACACAACTTGAGCAAGCATGCGCATCCCAATTTGATTCCTAATTTGGTCCTAGTCTTGTTACTCCCCTCCGTTATGACCAAGTTGTCTAAAAGAGATGGTGACAGGGATGGAGAAGCACGGGATCTCCAATTAGTTTATTTAATTGAAGGCTGAGGCCTGAATCATCTTGAGTTTTTGATCGTTCAACATTTCTCTCCTAAAAGACTAATTCCGTAGCTTTTAGAACCACAATTACGTGAGTTTGTCCTTTTATAACAACTGATTTTGTTGGGCCAAGTATTCAAAAAAGTTCTTTTACATATATATCAATTAAGTCTTAAATTTTTTAATTGTGGTAATTTTTTTTTTGTTAAACTATTGTGTCAATTGAGTCCTAAAACTTTTGATGATTTGCCAGTGTTGTTTATCTAGTAAATTTTAGTTAGAAATCACCAACATCGTTGTCGGCCGTCTCATGTAGCATGACTAAAAATAACATGGAAAATTTACAATTTGTTAAATTTTTATTACTTTTTTTTTTTTCTTATTTTCTTTTTTAACTTCCTGTTTTTTTTTTTTTTTGGGCAATTGTGGGCTGACAAGGTCTAAGCAAGGGCCTCTACCTCATAGGTGAGGGCCTCCGTGCCCTCGTTGGACATAAGGAAGGGTGTAAGATCCTTGCCTAGATTTAGGAGAGGGCCACAACCATCGTGTGGCCTAGAGTTGTAAAAAGAACAAAGAAAGAAAAGAAAATAATAATAAAGAGAAAAATTTCAGAAAAATATTTTTAAAAAAATTGTAAAATCATACTAGTCATATTATGTAGGGTGACCGGTGTCCATATTAGCAATTATAGCCAAAATTGGTTAGATGGATATATTAGCAAATTATCAAAAGATTTATGATTCAATTAACATAAGGTTTATGATTGAATTTGTATAAATACAATATGTTTAGAAATTTTTTATTACTTGTTCTGATTTTGTGACTAAAAATTTTGCAGATAATATTTTCAAAAAAAAAAAAATTAAGCAAAGTAAGATAGCTTTTGAGGTCATCAAAACTCCTTGAATGTCTTTTGAGGGGGAAGAGAAAGGGGCCGCGGGGGGAGGGTAAAGATAGTGGCTTCCTCTAGGATATTTTCGTTACCATTATTTTGGGTTAATTGAACAAAAAAACCTAAACTTTATTCCATGGGACATAGCTATCTCAATTTATTTTTTATTTATTTATGATCGAGGGACCGCTGGAAATCACTCTTTGGGGATTACACGACCCTTCGATGCTTGGTAGAACCGATGGAGCCTTGCTGCAAGCCACTATTTAGACGTAAACCTTCGAGTGACTGGCCCAGTAAACCACCCCTGGGACCCCCACTTAAGTTGCGAGTTTCTGGAGATTTGAAATCGTTCCCTCTATGATGAGGTAGTGAAGCCCAACTATCACAGTTATCTACGGGTGGGTCAATTTTTTTTTTTTTTTTAATCTTATCAAAACCCAAAATTTGTACCCACCCCACTTGTGAGCACGCTGGCTTGGGCCTTTCCCCCTCTAATATTGGAAGGGGGGAGGTTCGAGTCCTGGCGTGTGTATTACGCGCCTTACTTGCGATCTCGTGGGAGGTCGGTCCCTGCGACGCCGCTCTGAGTTTACGTCATCGGCTATCAGCTGTACAGCGGTTCCCAAAAAAAAAAAAAAAAAAACTAAGCTTTAGTGTTGACATCTTTATTTTCAAAACCCAAAATTTGTAATAATGATGTGACATTTTTATTTTCAAACTCTGATTTCGATTCATTAAATTGGGCATTTCATCGACGCGGCTATAGTGTTTTTTTTTTTTTTTCGAGTTGGCCACTCACGAGATAACTAGACTAACTGGGTAGGCTATTAAGGACTTTAAGGCAAATAAACTTGAAAATTTGACCAAGAATCGACTTTTTGATCATGCTCATCTTTAGAGATTATTACGGCACAGTATAAAATCAACTTGAAATTAGAAATAGGTCGGTTTGACTGAAATGAACGACCGATCATGGGCAACTCCACTAAATTGGAAAACTCTCGTCGACCGGCACTAATTTGATTTTATTGTCGTTTTGGTACTGTGTCCGTATTTCAATCCTTGAGATTTTTACGACAATCGAAAGTTACCAATGTATTTAGTGGGTTCATCGTGACTCGAAGAAAATCGACCACGGGTCATTTGTCTTAAAAAGTTCTGAAAACTACCTGGTAGCCTAGGTCACATTGAAAATGCGTCAAATGGATATCAATCGTTAATTCAAGTCCGATTACAGAAATTGAAAATTTTGTCATGTCACAGGTCATTTTAGGAATGTCGACTCAATCTCAAAAGATTTTTCGGAGATTCCAAGAATTTTACAGAAAATCAGTTCGGATGTCGCGGAAAATTAGTGGAGATTCAGATGGGCTAAATCGATGGAAATTTGGGCTTCTAAACTAAGCTTGTGAGTATCAAGGATTTACATAAAATTATACTGGATTTTTCTTCATTGGAATCGGACATCAATTCGGATCAATGAGAATGGCTTCAATTTTAACTTCAATTTGGACTATTTTGGTAGAAATTTTGGGTGGAAAGTATTTGGGGGGAGGGATATTTATGTGGACTTTTGGCCTAAGCTATGAGGAAAAGTTGGATATTTTCTTCTTGATTTATCCCCTCCTCTGCGGCAGCTTCTTGCTCACGCCTCCTTCGCCCTCGTCTTCTTCACGTTTCTCTTTTTCTACTTTCTTTTTTATTTCATTTTCCTCTGCAACCGAAAATGCCCATCATCTCGCCTACATCCTCCACCGAGATTTCTCCACCGAGCTGCCAATTGTTCATGTTTCAGCCCTCCTCGGTCAACAAACCACCACTCCTTCCACCAGCGTTGATTTCATTGACTGCTCAGTGTCCACCGAACCTTCATCCGCTGCCACGTCCGTGAAGAACAAATTCCACCGAAGCCAGCGAACACACACCGATTCTTCTGCTGTCATCCATCCCACGCGTCCACCTCTGGAGCCCTGCAATCATCGACCATTGCCAGCAGCTGTTTCATGCGGCCTCGACGTTCTGCTGCCACGTCCAAGGCTGCAATTCCTTCAGTCAACACTGCAGCATCTTCAACATCCACCGGATTTCTCTACCACGCGTGACGTCAAACGAAGCTGCTTCCTCTCTGTCTCTGCCTTCAACGCTCGTGGATTTCGGTCTGCTTGAAGACCAGCTGCTTCCTCGTCTGCTCCGTCTTCGACCGCACGACTGCAGCAGCTCCGTGTTCGCTGCTCACTCGTCCAGCATCAATTCGAGCGAAGCCAGCCCATCTTCTTCGTTCAACCCAACTTGAAGCCGAAGTCAGCCTTCTTTTCCAGTCCACGAAGCCAGCGAATTTTGGCCCAGCAGTTGGGCCCGTGTCCTCAGCCCATCTCTTCAGCAGTTGTTCGGCCCAGCTTCATGTGGCATCTTGGCCCAATTCCAGCCCAGTGAATTTCTTTGGGCCGCAATTTAGACCAGAATTCAGCCCAGCAAGTTGTCAATTTCAGCAGCCCAGTTCAGCCCATAATTCAGTGAAGTCCAGCAATTGAATTGTGCAATTAACGAATAGACATGTGCTAATATTTATTGGATGCTTCTTGAGATTTTTCCCGACCCTTATCGGGTGTTAATTAGGCAATCCAGGCTTAAATAGAATTTTTAGGAATTAAATATTAATTTTCAAAGTTAATTATTTAATTATTTATATTCCGGAAATTCAACTAGGATGGCCAGTGACCAGGATTTTATGTTGATGATCGTGGCGCAATCTGTTTATTTAATTGAGCTTTACGTTGTGCCAAATTGGAATTATTGTGTTTATTTATTTAATTTTCGAAATTATTTATTCAATTATTTATTTTCCAGAAATTAAACCGGGATGGCCGGCGATCAAAATTTCGTGCTGATTGTCGTGGAGTAGTCCGTTTATTTATTTGAACTTTAATTCGTGTCGAATTGATTTAATGGTGCATTTTAAAGTGATGTTCTTAAATAATACAATTTTGGCTATGTGATTGAGGATCGGTCGGGTATCGATCGTTAGTATTGAAAGTGAGTTGGTAAATCACCTGAAGAATGCACGTGGCCCGGTGAATTGGAGTGTCACTTGGGAAGGACACGTGGCTCGGTGATTGGATATGTCACCTTGGCGAAAAGGTAGCCTTCGAGAATGCACGTGGCTCAGAGACTCGGTATGTCCTCCTGAAGAATGAACGTGGCTCGGTGACAGAGTATGGCATCGTAAAATGGGCACGTGGGCTCGGTGAATTGATGCATCACTTTGGTGAGTTAGCACCTAAGAGAATGCACGTGGGCCCGGGCATTGTAAAAAGGGCACGTGGCTCGGTGAATCAATGCATCACCTTGGCGAAAAGGGTCGCCTGAGAGAATGCACGTGGGCCCATTGAGTAAGTTTGTCGTCTTGGAAAAGGAGCACGTGAACTCGGGAACTTGGGATGTCATATTGAGGTATTCATGTAGGCTCGACGACTAAATATTCCATTATGGAGAATGTATGGTCTGATTGATATGAAATCGACTAGGTCGATTGATCATTGCTTTGATATGATGTTATGAATTGATTGATCGAATGAAAATGATCGTGAGTGGTCTTGTTGGCATGTAATCGACTCGGTCGATTTGATCGATGCTTCGATCAGTGATATGATTGCTTAGATGCCTATTTGATCTGTACTAATATGCATGTGGAATCTGAGGCCAAGGTAAGTCTTCTGACTCTTGTTGAGCATAGGCGGCCCTAAGGTGTATTAGTTTACTAATCGGGTCTTAGAGGGTAGAACTTGCTGAGACGTGGTCTCAATAGTTATTGAATAACCATTTTAGGACCCTGATGAGGAGGCTAAGAAGGAGGAATTTGAAGAGAACCCTAATGTGAAACCAGACAAGAAGAAAGACTTTGGAGAAGAAGATGACCATGAGGAGGATCCTGAGTATGACCTGGATGAGAACTGAGATCCCATCTTGTTTTGTCAGACCTTGATTATATGTGGATAACGGTTAGATTAGACCCTTGAGAATAGTATTCCATTATATACTATGAGGTGCTTGTATAAAAGAGTAGTTGTGAATTTCAGTATGAAAAATATGGTCCTACTTTTCTATCACATTGCTTTATTGTCTGGGGATTTATAACTGTTTCTGCATATGCATATAAAAATGAAAAGGGTCGATGATACATCATGGGATATCGCTTTCAAAATCGACCAAAGGTAAGGGATGTGTACGTGCCTGAGGATGGAGCGTGACAAATGATCTAAAAAGTACCTCAAAGTTCCTTTTGATGGGCATGTGTCGTCAACGTCACGGAGGATTTTAAATGGATATTATGGTTCAAATAGTGATTCTAAAGTATTTTTTGAGCATTGATACAAATTTATGGTATTGTTTAGATGGAAAAAAAAAGTTCGGCAAAATAGTGTCCGCAGGAAAATACTTAGACTTTTAGGTAGGATTTTCCCCTATACTTGCCGTGGCTAAAGCCAATTTAAATGTGTTAGTAGCATTGCCATACGTCCATGTACTTAACTGTTTTTCTAGGTTTTCTTCCACGTCAAACTCAAGTCATCTCTTTGAGGGAATTAGAAATGAACACTTTTAATTAATTATTTCTTGGAGGAATAATTTTAAAGTCGTGCGTGTTTCCCCTGTATTGCTAAGTAGGGGTGGGCATCGGTCCAGGGTTAACCCTGGACCGACCCTAGACCGGCCTAACCCTGCCGATCCTGGTACAGTTCCCAAGGGGACTGGGTTGGTCCTTGATCCTAGAATTCCTTGACCAGTACTGTATGGGTCGGTCCTCGGTCCTGAGAGTTTAACCCTATATATATATAATTTTTTTATATAGAGAAAACCTTAAAATAAATAGCATCAACAACATTAATCAACTCTTTAGTGATGAGTTCAAGTAATTTTACATTATTCTTTAATAACTTAGGTTTTTAATGTCTTTTACGGCATCAAAAGTCATAATTTACGAAGGAGGAAAATATTTTTGTAAGAGGTCCTCACGACGTCCAAAAAGGCACCCTATGGCATCCTCGTATAGTATTCATTCTCTTCTGTCTTAATTTTCTTCTTACTCTTCAATTTTCCAAAATTGAAAGAAAAAATTTATCCGCTCGCCACTTGGGTCACTCGTGCCGCTCACCGCTCAATGCTCGCTTGGCTTGTTGCTTCCCGCTCGACATTCAATGCTCATTCCGTTCGATGCTCACCCCACTTGATCCTCATTACTTGCATTTCTTAACTGACCTCACTCATCATCGAACTTATTGGGTTGGTACAATCCCCAGTTGCCCTTTCAAGGAGTACGAAAAATGAAATAAAAATTTATTGATTGGTCCTAGGTTGACCTTGAAACCGGACCGAATCCATTGGGTCAGTCTGGTCCTCAATCATTTTTTTAAGGAGTACAAAAAATGAAATAAAAAACTATCGGTTGGTCCCGAGTTGACCCTAGAACAGGACTGAGCTCATTGGGTTGGTCCGGTCCTCAGTCCTAAGCTCAATAGGGTCGGTCGTCGGTCCCAAAAATTGAGGACCAGCTCTGTACGAATTGGTCTTAGGGTTAGGGGGTGGACTAGCCCAACCCGAACCATACTCACCCTTACTGCTAAGCTACTTTTTTTCCTTGGACATTTTCATAATGAATTAATTAAAAGAATATCGGCCCTCTAGTAGGATAGGGAAACTAAATATTCAAGATTACTTTCATTTTTACGTATATTGATTCTTTTCATAATTGAAATAAATATTTTGCTATTCTTTCAATAATTGAAATCTAAAGTTCATTCAAAATGTAGAAAAAGAAATTAGAGAAGGACAAAGTTCGTTATTACACTGTAAGAACAATCAAATAATTCCAGAAAATGTTGTTTTTAGTGGGTCATGGGTACAATTTTTTTTCTTTTACATTTTTATCCTTTTTCTTTTGCCACCTTTTGGGCTTTCTCTTTAAAATTAAACCGCATCATAATTGTTAGAGATATTTATCTTTTATGATTGATTATAATTGATTCTTTTTCATATTGTAATATTTTATTACTTTAAATAGTTGTCTAGAGCAACATATAAATAGACTATTGTATCATCAGTATTAAATATACAGAAATATACCGAATTTTTTCCGCTTTATTTTGTCATAATTCTAACATGGTATTAGAGCCAAGTTTACTGAGTAATGACAATCTTGTCGCAGCTGTGCCAGTATCCCTCATCGAATTGTCGCTTGTGATCACTACCCGGATAGTTTCATTGCTTATTTCAAAATTATAACACAACCATTAGATTCATCCATCTCAAATGAGTTAGACCCTAAAAATTCATCACCAATTGATTTGGAGAAAAGCCGCATGCGCCACCACGCTTGGCCGCTCTATGGGACCATCAACGCCATCAACTATAAGTGAAAATTTCAAAGTCAATCCTTTAAGTTTTCAGCTAAAACCATCATAAACAGGTTCTACATTCTTCGGTTAGTCCAGAACAGTAACAAATGTCATCGGAAAGTCTCCCACGTGCCCTCACGCGCCGCCCATATCTTCTGTGCAGGAGATCCACGCGCTCCAGCCTCGCACATGATCCATCATGTCCGTCGAGCAATGACGTCATCATCCACATCATCACGCGTCAACACCACATCATCCTCTGTCGTTGACGACCATTGATCGTCGCTAACCAATGTTGACCTGACCGGTTCGGCTTGATTTCGATTGATTCGCTTAGTTTTACGATCGATTTGACCAAATTCCAACTGGTTCGCTTGGTTTTTCAATCGGTTCAACCATATTCCAATTGGTTCGCTTGGTTTTCCAACTGGTTCAGCCATATTCCGATCGGTTCTCAAGGTTTTTCGACTAGTTCAGCTAGATTTCAATTAGTTCTCAAGATTTTATGATCAGTTCGGTCCAATTCCAACCAATTCTTAGGGTTTTCAAACCGGTTCGCCTTCGACCTGTTCTCAAGCTTTTCTAACCAGTTTGGCTTGATTCCAATCGGTTCTTGGCATTTCCATATTGGTTCTTGAGGTATTTCGACATCCTCAATCTATTTTCTACCTTATTTTCTCCATATCAGCTTTATAGATATCAATAATCTGCAAATTCATTATAGAATTTGCTGAGTTTACTATTATATTGCATATCATTGAGAAATTAGAAGTCTCAATGCCCAGTTAGACCATCCTTAGTGGATTAAACTATATATTATGGGCTCAAGAAATATCAAGTTTTCTAAGGGGATGTAAGCTTTGGCGTCATGTCACTGGAAGTATTTGTGAGCCTAGTCAAGCTGTTGAAGAAGATGATGATACATTTGTCGAACGTTTAGAAGAGTAGGAGAGCAAGAATCACCAGATACTCATGTGATTTTGAAACACTTCGATTTCATCTATCAAACTTCGGTCACCTAAATATAGCAAAGGAAGCCTGGGATCTTCTTACTAGTCGTTATTCCACATTAGACATTACTCATCAATATCAACTATTAGGAAACTTACATCGCATGCATCAAGAGACAAGTTAGTCTATTAGTGACTTTCTTTTTTCTATGCATGCTATATGGGATTAGCTAGCCTTATCTGAACCAACATGGGATTTGACTATCGATACTTGTAAGTTTGCTGAATATTGTGATCATATGCGGGTTATGCAATTTCTAATGGCTCTCAATGATGAGTATGAACTTGTGTGAGCCTCACTTTTGCATCGGATCCTTTAACTCATCTTAAGGTAGTTGTCCTGGAACTATTAATTGAGAAAACTTGACTTGCAACTTTAAAGGCACAACATGCTACTCCACTAGTCTCCACTCCTACAGATGCAGTGCTTACCACTTCTGGCTCATCCTCATCACGCAAGCCTTATTGTATGCACTATCGCTAACCTAGTCACCGTGCATCTAACTATTATTAGCTACAATCTAAGCAACCTATTGAAACAAACAACCGATCCCAATTTAGAAGTCCGCCTACACACCGCCCATCTATTGTTTCTTCTGGCATAGAGAATTCCTCTAACAGTTTGTTTGTCACACTATCATTAGATGATCTTCAATCCACAGTTCATTCCATTTTCGAGAAACTGGTACTTCTAGCTCTTCTGCCCTATCAGTCACTCTAGGTATTCTTAACTTATGGTTCTTGGATTCTATGTGTTGTAATCACATAACATCCAATTCCAATTTATTCAAGTCAAAATCATACACTTCACAAACACCTATTATTCACATAGTTGATAACTTCCATATGATAGTTCGTCATACAGGGAACATTTCAATGTCCATATTGTCCTTACTCGATACATTTATGGTTCCTAGACTCTCATTAAACTTGATATCTTGGGTCAGCTATATGAGCTTGGTTTTGATATTCATTTCTCTTTGAATGGTTGTCGTGTGCAAGATCCATGGATGGGATAGACAATTGGGATAGGCTGTACAGTGGGATGGTTGCTTGAGCTAGTTTCATTAAAGCTTCCCAACTCCTTTACTAGTTGTGTTGCCACAGTATCATCTAAAACTTTACATTCTCGTTTGGGTCATCTTTCTTTTTCTCGATTAAGTCTTTTACTTTAAAGTGGTTGTCTAGGTTCCGTTGACAATAAAACCTTTGATTGTTTGTCTAGTTAGTTAGGAAAATATCTTGCTTTACCATTCAATAATAGTGAATCTGTCTCTTATGCTCCCTTTGATCTAATTCATTCGGATCTTTGGGGACAATCTCCTACTCCCGCTATGGGAGGTTTTCGTTATTTTGTGATAATTGTTGGTGATTATTCATGGTATAAATGGCTTTATCTTATGAAAAATTGATCTAAACTTACTCATATCTATGGTAATTTTGTTGCCATGATCAAAACACAATTTTCTCGAGATTAAGGTTTTTTGTGCTGATAATGCCATGAAATATAAGGACAAAGAGTTCCTTAAAATTCTTTCTCAAAACGGTACCATTATTCATTGTTCTTATCCAAGAACTTCCCAACAAAATGGTTGAGCAAAGAACAAACACAAACATATCTAAGATATTGTATGCACTCTTTTAATCTCAGCATCTTGTCCAAAACAGTTTCGGGGGGAGCCCTATCATACTACTGTATACACTATTAATCGTCTTCCGTTAATTACCATAGGTAACATTTCTCCATACAAGTGCTTATATGACAATGTTCCTAATTACAATCTACCTCGAGTATATGGTAGTGCATGTTTTGTGCATCTTCTTCCAAATGAACTCATGGGGTTAGAACCTCATGCATGTCTCTGTTGTTTTCTTGGATATGGCATTGAGCATAAATGATATAGATGTTGGGACCCTACCTCATATTGTCTTTGTGTGTCTTGTCACCTTCTAGGACCATAAAAAGTTCTCATCTTTATGTTCTTTTGCATCTTCTCCCATTGTTTCAACTATTCGCTTCTTCACCAATCCTTCTATCGTTCTATTTCATAAAGATGACACTCCTGCATCTTCTTCTTTAGAATTGTCCTCTCCTAATCTTGATGCAGGTTTCTTTGAAAATAACACTACAGTAACTCCTGATATGTTTATGCCGTCTGTGGATCCATCACCTTTGGTTATTCCTTCTTCTCCTATCTGTTATTCCACTCGTGTAAGTCAACCTTTTGTTCAGATCCGTGATTATCATTTTTATTCTACAATTGCCTTTTTTCATGAGCCTCGCACATATATAATAACTCGTACTAATTTTCTTTGGCAGCAAGCAATGGCAGATAAGTTGCATGTGACATCCTAGATTTTCAATCCTGTCTTCCATTGAATAAATATGACATTTCATCAACGTGCTTATAGGGCTGTTCTCAAAGCCGATCACTCTCAAGATAACTAGACTATATGGGGAAGCTATTAAGGAATTTTAAAGCATTAGCCTTGAGAATTCGACTAGAAATCGGCTACTTGACCGTATTTATCTTTAGAGGTCATTACGGCACAGTTAAAAAAATTGATTAAAGATCATAGATAGGTCGGTTCGACTGAGATGTGTGGCTAAACGTGGGTGACTCCACTAAATTAGAAAATTCTCGTCGGCCGGCACTAAACTGATTTTTCTATCGTTTTGGTACCCCGTGTCCGTATTTGAATCATCGAGATTTTCACGACAATCGAGAGTCGCCAATGTGTCAAACAGGTTCATTGTGGCTTGAAGAAAATTGACCACAGATCATTTGCACTAAAATTTATGAATGTTACCAAATAGCCTAGGTCACGCTAAAATCACATCGAATTAAAATTAACCGCGAATTTGATCCGATTTCAGAAATTGAAAATTCTATCATGTCACAATTAATTTTAGGAACGTCAACTTAGCCTTAGAAGATTTTTTTGCAAACTGAGACTTTTTGGGAAAAAGTTGTCCTAGGGCCATTTTTGTTCGGAAATTGTCAGGGACCGTTTTTGATCGCGTAATCGAGATACAAGAGGGATCAGTTGGTGAGGAAAAATACCAATTGGATCAGTGAGGTGTCGATTGAATTTATAGAGGCCAGTTTGTGTTGTTTTATGAAAGAAACGAAGTCCAATTGGAGAGAAAATGATTGAAATTTGTAGCTCTCCCTTACCTAGGCTTTTTGGACCATTTCAAGGGTTGTAATTGGAGCATCGGTGGCTAATTTTAGGCCATGGAAGATAGCCAAGTTTGGTGGACAAGTTGGATAAGGTCAAGGGAATATTTGAGGAGAAATTAAGCCAAGTGGACCCCTCTTGTTCCCTCATCCTCTCCCTCTTCCCCTCATCCGGTCGACAGCTTCCCCTCCCTTCCTCATTGTGCCATTTTCAAAACCAGCAGCCAAGGAGACCAGCTGGAGCAGCCACGCCACCACCGGACTGCTCATCGTCGACGTCCTAGCTGTTGTCTCGTGTCGTGTGGAGCTCAGTCGGAGTTGTTTGGCTTGCCTCCGACCATCGCGAGTCCCCGCTTGAACCCGGTTTGGCCCCTTCCACCATCCTCGGTCCATCCCCGCCTTAAATTGAGCTTGTTGTCCTATGTTTCAGCCAAGAACAATTTCCAAAAGAGTGGGTTTTCAGCAGGAGGTTTGGCTCGTTTTGAGGTCATTCCCGCTTTGGAGAAAGTTGTCCAACAAATGGAACGCCACACTCAATTCTCAAACCAGTATAGAGGTCATGATTATAAAGCCAAATCATTATGACACGTCTCATACCGTGTCACACAATTTTGTCCCATAATTCGACACATTCAACTTAATTCATTGTATGTTCTTAGTTTTTGATCTTGGCATATAGCACGGCCTACTCTATGTTTGGTGGTCTTCTGGCATTGTCAGGCATCATCTCAACCCATTGAGCATGGCACGTCTCCATCAGATGGCTTTTTTAAAGGAGCACACGTCTAGAATCTACTACGATCGGCTTCCCGTTGTCTTAGGGCATCCCATATAGGGGTAACATCTAGCTCAATAGCCCGGGATGATTCTCTTAACCAACACACAACAATTTAATCTCGACCTAGGACACCGTGCCTTGTACTCAAATGTCTATATTAAAATGGTAATCCTGGCATGTTTTCCTCGTATTAGAAATACTCCGTAAAATAGTCGTGTGTGGATACACGATCAATTCGACCCAAAAAAGGTGATATCATTCCTTTTTAAAATCCTACTGTTTTATATAGTACTTAAAACTTTTCGGTGTGAAAATCCAACACCCAGGATTTTCTAAATAAATATTGGAAATTCACAATTTTTGGAATAAATAACTAAAAATCCAATCATCACTCAATTTACATAATTTAATACTCAATTGCAGAAATTAACCACACCATTATAATCATATGAAATTCCAGTCACCTACTATCTCGACTTAATTTTCGGAAAATATTTATTAATTAAATAATTGCGGAAATTAATTAAATAAATCAATTTAAACTCTAGAAATACTATCCTAATCCAAAATCACTCAATTAATTATCGAAACGGGTCCAGAAAAATACCGAACCAATCTAGAGAAATACTATTATTTATCTAGGCCTTAGCCAAACCATTCTAACCACCGAACATGCACAATTTTTAAATAATTAAATTTCTAATTTAATCTAACTAATCACCTAATTCCTAATTAAATTAAAATAAACACCCCTTAGACATCATTAGTCTATTAAGAAGAGTTTAGTACATAAACTCACTGGTTTATTGCGGAAACCGGTTCACTGTGACAATGGCACAACGATGGCTGAAATCCGAATTTTCAGCGACGTTGACGGACACTTGAATCGGGCCAATAAGCCTTGCAAGCCCATAGCAAATTGCTGGGCTTGGTCTGGGCTTTGCTTTGGCTACGGGCTAGGCCTGCTTCGCGGGCCCAAGATGGGCTGAATTGCTGAACAATTGCGAGATGGGCTTCTGGACTTCACGGGATGGGCTACTGAAAAGAACACATGCTTGAGTTGCACTTGAATGGGCCGAGACACACAACAAGCTAGGTTGAAGACGCTGAAATCCACAGGCTGGCTTGTGCATTGCTACAAGCATGAGACTTGGGTTGGGCTTGAAGAAGCGTGGCCTAGAGTTAGTGGACCAAAGAGAGAAAATTGGGCGGTGATGAGATGCGAAGAAGTAGCCTTGGCCTGGGCTACTTTGCTGCTTGCGTGCGAATCAGTGAAGGTGGTGGAGAAACGGATGATAGCTGGATTGAAGCAATTCGGTGGATTGTCTTCGATGGTGGTGAGTTACGGATGGTGGTAGTCTTTGGGCAGCTGCAAGGGGGACAAAATATGGTGGATGAGCAGGTAGTCAATAAAGGCGGTGAAGATTGACTTGGTTAAACGAGCGACAACAAAGAAAGAACAAGCTGCAGCTATTTCGCTAGGGCAGAAAAACGCGCTAGGGAGCCAGCGTCTTCATGGCAACGGAGCAGTAGGCATGAGGGAGAGAGATTTGATGGAGGTTGCTTCAGATGAAGGAGAGGAAATGAAAACAGAAGCAGGCAAGGTTGAGGAAAAAGGGACGCTCGAAGAGAAGAGGGGGAGGGAATCGTGCGAAGGAAGCTAAGGAGGGGCACACAAAATCACAATCTCATCCCTTACATTAATTCCATGCCCCCTTATTACTTTCTAACAAGTAATTTCCACAATTAAACCAATTTAAAGCCAAATTTGTAGCTTCTAAATTGGCATCCGAATTTCATTGATTCGGGCTTCAATTCTTCACAAAAATTCCCAATTTAATGTCCAATTTCGTTGAAGAAAATGTCCATACCATCTACAAGTCCCTAACGCCAAATGGCTCAGCTTGGAAGCCAAAACTCCCCTCAATTCAGCCAATCCGAATTTCTGTTAATTTCCGAATCGTCCGAAATGATTTTCTGAAAAATCCTGGAATCTTCGAAAATTCTTTGGAGGATGAGTCGACATTCCTAAATTAGATCGTGATACAACAGAACTTTCAATTTCTAAATTCGGGTTCAAATTCGCGGTTAATTTGAATCCGGCGCTCTTTTAATATGACCTAGTCTACCGGGTAACTTTTAGGAATTTTTAGTGCAATTGACTTGTGATGGATTTATCTTGAGTCACAATGTACATTTTTGACTCATTGGCGATTCTTGGTTATCGTGAAAATCTCGAGGATTCAAATACATGCACTAGGTACATAAATGACAGAAAAATCGATCTAGTGCTGTTCGACAAAAATTTTGCAATTAGGTGGAATGACCCACGCACTAATCACATATCTCCATTGTATCGACCTATCTCCGGTCTTTGATTGATTTTTGATGGTGCCGTAATGACTCTTGCATATCAACACAGTCGAGCAATCGATTCCTAGTCGAATTCTTCCGGTCCATTGCATTTAGATTCCTTATTTGCTTCCCTAAATAATCCAATTATTTCGTGAGTGATCAGCTCAAAGAATAGCACTATCGGTACGTCGATGAAATACTCGATTTATTTAATCGAAAACAAATTCTGAAAATTCAAGCCATCACACTGAAGATGGAAGACATTGCTGTGGTGCAAGAATTTCCAGATGTTTTTCCAAAGGAATTGCCAGGATTATTGCCAAAGAGAGAAATTGAGTTCGTGATTGAGGTAGCACCCGAGATAGAGCCAATCTCTAAGGCTCCTTACTAGATGGTGTTATCTGAGTTGAAGGAACTAAAGATGCATATGCAAGAGCTATTGGATAAGAGATTCATTTGTCCCAGTGCATCACTTTAGGGAGCACTAGTTCTGTTTGTGAAGAAGAAAGATGGTTTGTTGCGCCTGTGCATCGACTATCGCCAACTCAATCAGGTAACGATCAAGAACAAGTATCCATTCCCAAGGATCGATGACTTGTTTGATCAATTGCAAGGAGCGTCAATATTTTCAAAAATTGACTTAAGAACGATATCATCAGTTGAGGATCAGGAATGAGGACGTTCTTAAGTCAGCATTTTGTACTCAATATGGTCATTATGAGTTTACTGTAATGTCATTTGGGTTTACGAATGCTCCAGCTACATTCATGGATTTGATGAACTGAATATTCAAGGAATATCTAGATCAGTTTGTGATCGTGTTCATTGATGATATTATAGTGTATTCGAGAAGTGATGAAGAGCATGAGAGTCAAATGAGATTAGTGCTACAAACACTGAGAGTCCATTAGTTGTACGCCAAGTTCAGTAAGTGTGAGTTTTGGTTAACTCATGTTACTTTCTTAGGTCACATGATTTCAGGCGAAGAAATCTTTGTGGACCCGAGCAAGATTGAAGCCGTGATCAACTAGCCAAGACCGACTATAGTGACAGAGATCAGAAATTTTCTGGGTTTGGCAGGTTATATTACACACGGTTTGTGGAAAGGTTCTCATCACTAGCATCACCTTTGACAAGACTTCTAAAGAAAGAAGAGAAATTTGTGTGGATAGACAAGTGCAATCATAGTTTCCAAGAGCTGAAGCAAAAGCTTACTACCATACCTGTGATGACAATTCCATATGGTCCTGGAGGATACGAGATCTATAGTGATGTGCCATTTAGAGGATTCGGTTGTGTGTTGATGCAACATGGTAGAGTTGTTACATATGCCTCCCGTCAGTTGAGGCCTCATGAGCAAAACTATCCGACGCATGACTTAGAGCTCGCGGCAATTATCTTTGCCCTGAAGATTTGGAGACACTATTTGTGCGGAGAAGAATTCCAAATCTTCACGGACCATCAAAGCCTCAAGTACCTGTTGTCTTAAAAGGAGTTGAACATGAGACAGTGTAGATGGATGGAATTGCTTAAGGACTACGACTATGATATTTTATATCACCCGGGAAAGGCAAACAAAGTCGCTAATGTTTTGAGTTGAAAATCTCCAGTTGCTCATATATTGATTAAGGAGTGAAACTTAATCGAGAGAGCTCAAGATTCGTTTTTCAAGTTTGAGGTAGGCCACCTTTCAAGTCTTATGGCCACCCTCAAAATTGAACCAGATGTCCAGATCAGAATCAAGCTACTCCAACCGACATACCCAAATGTGCAAAAGATTCTACAGGAAGACACTGAGAAAAGAAATGTTGACTTTCAAATTTTTGATGAAGGAAAATTGAGGTTCCAAGGATGTTTAGTTGTACTTGACAATATGGAGCTTAGAGAGCATATCTTGTTAGAAGCACATCATAGTAGTTACAGCATCCATCCTAGTAGTACTAAGATGTATTAAAATTTGTGTCAATACTATTGGTGATCAGGTATGAAGGCGGACATCGTCAAGCATGTCGCCAAGTGTTTTGACATATCAGCGGGTTAAAGCTCAGCATTGCAAGCCGGGAGAACTTTTGCAACCTTTCAAGGTCAAAGTAGTCTAGCAACACCACAGTACCGAAGGAGCGACATGGGAGACTGAAGAATTGATCAGACAATTGTACACTACCTTTTTTGCTTAAAAGTATTGTAATGGTTTAAACTTCGAAGAAGAAATTTTTATAAGAGGGGAAGAGTTGTGACATCCCAAATTTTCAATCGTATCTTCCATTGAATAGATCGGGCATTTCATCGATGCGCCTATATGGTTGTTCTAGAGTCGATCACTCTTGAGATAACTAGATTATCTAGGGAAGCCATTAAGGAATTTTAAAGTAATAGACTTGAGAATTCGACCAGAAATCGGCTACTCGACCATACTCATCTTTAGATGTTATAACGGCACAATTAAAAAAAGTGATTAGAGATCAAAGATAGGTCGGTTCGACTAATGATGTGTTGCTAAACTTAGGTGATTCCACTAAATTAGAAAATTATTATCGGTCGACACTAGGCTGATTTTTATTTCGTTTTGATATCATGTGTCTGTATTTGAATTCTCGAGATTTTTACTACAACCGAGAGTCACCAATCTATCGAACAAGTTCATTGTGGCTCAAAGAAAATTGAACACGGGTCATTTGTACTAAAATTTTTGAAAGTTACCAGGTAGCATAAGTTACGCTAAAATCGCGCCGAATTAAAATTAACCACGGAATTTGAATCCGATTTTAGAAATGAAAAGTTCTGTCATTTCACAATTAATTTTAGGAACGTCAACTCAATCTCAAAAGATTTTTCTACAAACTGGGACTTTTTGGGAAAAAGTTTTCTTAGGGCCGTTTTTGTTCGGAAATCGTCAACAATCGTTTTTTATCACGCAATCGAGATACAAGAGGGATCAACTAGTGAGGAAAAATACCAATTGGATCGGTGAGGTGTCGATTGAATTTACAGAGGCTGGTTTATGTTAATTTAAGAAAGGCACGAAGTCCAATTAGAGAGAAAATGCTTAAAATTCGTAGCTCCCCCTTACCTAGGCTTTTTGGACCATTTCAAGGGTTGTTGGAGCCTTGGTGGCTAATTTTCGGTCATGGAAGACAACCAAGCTTGGTGGACAAGTTGGATAAAGTTAGGAGAATATTTGAGGAGAAATTAAGCTAAGTGGACCCCCGTTGTTCCCTCATCCTCTCCCTCTTCCCCTTTTTCAGTTGATAGCCTCCCCTCCCTTCCTTATTGTGCCATTTTTGAAACCAACAACCAAGGAGACCAGTAGGAGCAGCCACACCACCGCCGGATTGCTCGCTGTCGTTGTTCGCCATCTCGAACACCGCCGTTGCCTTGCACTAGCTCGACGCTACTCCGCCTCCCTCTCGCTTGTTCTGACGTCCCAGTTGATATCTCATGCCGTGTGGAGCTCAGCCAGAGCTGTTTGGCCAACCTCTGACCACCGTGAGTCCCCGCTTGAACCTAATTTGGCCCCTTCCACCATCTTCGGTCCATCCCTGCCTTAAACCGATCTTGTTGTCCTTATATCGGCTCGGTGACTCTATATGTCATCTTGAAGAAAGGACAATAAGCTATATCGGCTTGATGACTCTATATGTCATCTTGGAGAAAGGACGATATATGATACCGGCTCGATGACTCAATATGTCATCTTAGAGAATGGATGGTATGCAATACTTACTTGGTGACTCTATATGTCATCTTAGAGAATGAACAATATGCTATTTATTAGCCTTTGGGGCAAGCTACTATCTATATATCATCTAGGGTGAGTGGTCTTGGATTTTGATCATGTTGGGAATAACGGATCCCCGAAAACCAGATTCGACACTAAATTGAACCCCTAAATCAATGCGGAAGACGAAGCCCGGGAAAACACGTATCACCGATCATAAAGTATACCACAGATTCGAGCGTACCTTATTAGCCACAGATTAAACACCAATGCCGAAGACCGAGGAAGAAATTCTGATCCGATGATGCCAGTTTGCCTTGAAGGGAAGTCGGGGCGCCTTAAGCGTTTTCCTTTTCTTTTTCTTGGAGGGAGAGAGGGAGAGGAACGTATGTACGTTCTGATTTCCCAAGAGGTGTCTTCTCTCTCTCTCTCTCCTCCCTTTTATACCTTCCCCCATCCACGGGCCCTATTCCCGTGGGCCGGGCCTTTTTGGGCCCAACTTGAGTGGATGGGCCTTAAGCCCATCTCATAAATCCATCATCTCCCACTCGCACATGGTGGTCCAAAACCAACATGGGCGGACAGGCCCTACTCAGCCTCATCAGAGAATAATCCATCATAGACTCTCACTTAACATGGTGAGCCGAACAGAATTCTCTTTTCCTCTCTTCAACATTCATACCGGTGAATAATCCGTGCGACCAGCATACTTTAAGAGCTCATTACCATACATCTGTTAGGAATATATAGCAGCTCATAATGGGCATCACATCCTGAGTAGATTTAGTATGCAGTACCCTAGATCGATCGATCACATTTATATCTCTCTTGATCTCTTTTAAACAATGATATATATATTGTATTCACAATTATGATTATCACAAAGACAGTCATAATTGGTTAACCGGTGAATACAAAACTACAATGTGATTCTCCAAAATCGATCTTCCTCTTTCCTTCAAATTCTCAATGTCAGTCCAGCTTGCTTTTCTAGAAATGCCCCATTAGATCGAATCACTCATGACCATTGGCAACATCCTAAGATAGCAAACACTAAATAGAAATCTTGAGAATAAGTAAGAGTCATGAGGGGACTAAGAAATTGAGGAACTCTCTTCCTCAAGAGTCTCACACGACATAAAAGTTGAGATCAAACTTTTGCCACTCTTATTGGTCGTCTCATGCATACGTAGTATGAAATACGTATTACGGTATTAACTCATTTCCCATTGAGCGTATGTCTATACATTTCAATACCGTACAGATGATAGTTCAGACATACCTAATGTCTAACTTGAGTTCATGTATCTACTCATTCACAAAATTCATAAGAACTCACATATGGCATCTTAGACAGATAAAGTAAAATATGTGGGGTATTTTACTTTCGGACATTGTAAGTATTATATCCTCATCTTAACACCTAGTTAAGGCGACATACGTGTTTTAAGCTTGAGCTCTCGATTATCACCTAGATAATAAGCTTTAGAACAGTCTCATCTCTATTTATCACACAGTAAATAGAGGTGATTACCCGTGTGAGTATGCTAATCTTATATCTGTCCGACATATTTCTCAACTTAAAATAATGCACTAAGCATTAAGATGCATAAAGATCAAACAAAGATTCATAGGCATTAATGATGAAAACACAAATTCATCAAATTGTGAACACTTAGGGAAAATACAATATTCAGTACATCAGTCTCTACGCAATCCTAGAGATTTCATATGGCCACAAAACACATCCCTAGGTATTGACTTTGTCATAGGATCTGCTACCATTCCATGCGTAGTATGTACTCTAAGTTCACATCTTTTCGTGCAACCATATCCTTGACAAGATTATACTTGGTATCTATATGTTCGGTCTTGCCATGATATTTTGGATCTTTGGTATACGTTTTTGCTACTTGGCTATCACAGTTAACCAACAATTAATCTGCAGCACTTCCAATAACACATAAATGATCCAAAAATTCTCTTAAGCCAAACACTTTCTTACACTGCTGCTGATAATGCCACGAACTCAACTTACATCGTGGACAAGACTATAAACTTTTGTTTCTTACTACTCCAACATATGGTGCCATTATTCAGTAAGAAAACAAACACAGAGGTAGATTTTCTTTCATCTAAATCTCATCCCCAATCAGTATCACAATAGTCTTTGAGTTGCAGATCCTTTCCTTAATAACTCAACGTATAATCAGCAATCCCCTTTAGATACCTTAGTATTCTCTTAACGGCTTTCCAACGTGCTTGACCTGGATTGGATTGATATCTACTCACCATTCTAACTGCAAAACATATGTCAGGTCTTGTACACATCATAGCGTACATCAAGCTTTTAACAACACTAGCATAAGGAACATGTTTCATTTGTTCCTTCTCTTGTGGAATCCTTAGACACAGTCTATGGCTAAATCCTTCACCTTTTGTAATAGGAGTGTCTATGAGTTTACAATCTTGAAATCTTAATTCCAAGAATGTATGCAACATTACCCATGTCTTTCATCTTAAAGTTGGAAGATAACGAATTCTTCACAGTATTAACAAACTCTATATTACTTCCAACAATTAGTATATCATCAACATATAATGATATGATCACAAATTGATCCTTGGATCTTTTGATATATGCACAATGATCTTCATCTATCATTGTAAAATCATATACCATTATGGCATTATGAAAACGCATATACCATTTTCTTGACAACTGCTTAAGGCCACATATCGACCCCCAAAGTCGACATACCTTTTCTTCTTGGCCTTTCACTATGAAACCAGCAGGTTGTTCCATATATTTCTTTCTATAATTCTCCATTGAGGAAAGCAGTCTTTACATCCATTTGATGTAACTTAAGATCCATACTTGCCATTATTGCCAGAATAATGTGAATCGAGGTAAATCTCACTGTAGGAGAAAATGTATCTTCATAATCAATTTCTTCATGTTGATTATACCCCTTCGCTACAAGGCGAGCCTTATGCCTTTCTATCGAGCCATCAGCCTTTCGCTTTATTTTGGGAACCCACTTGTTCCCAATAGTTTTGTGTCCTTTTGGAAGATCAACCAATTCCCAGACTTGGTTTGATTTCATTGACTTCATTTCCTCTTTCATTGCATGAATCCATTTTTTCTTATTAGGGCAATTCAGAGCCTCATTAATATTTCTTGGCTCATCCTCATATTGTGGAGCAACCATAAAAGTTTCCCTTTTAATGTCAAAACATTGACGGGGAATACTTTGGCGACTTGTTCACCGTATGGGAGATTGTACACTTAGCACATCATTCCCCATCATGCTCCCACTTGGATTAGGTAATGATGATGTCGTCACATCAGGTGGTTGTAATTGAGAATGAGTTGAATTCAATTCATCACATCTCATATTACTCCCACTTGGATAAACTCCACTAACATCATTATCTTGATCTAAGGTTTCAAATAGGGAGTAATTTTCCCCTATTTCGCCCCTCTTAGGAAATTCATCCACTAAGGATGTGACATCCCGTGATTCAAATTCAGTTATACTCCCACTTTCCTGCTCACCTATGAACACATACCCTTTTGAGTGTTCGGAGTATCTCATTAAAATACTCTTCTTTTCTTCGGGACCCAATTTCTCAAACTTGTGAGAGGACTTATGAGTATAGGCAGCACAACCCCATGGCTTAAAAAAACTTAAGTCCGGTTTTCTAACTGTCCATTACTCATATGAAGTGGAAATAACTGATTTGGAAGGCACACGGTTAAGTATATGGGCAGCAGTTAACAACACATCACTCCAAAAAGTGATAGGTAAGTTAGCATGCGCCATCTTGGACCTAAACATTCCAGTAGGGTTCTGTTTATTCTCTCTGCAACACCATTTTGTTGAGGAGTATATGGAATAGACAACTATCTTTCTATTCCTTTTTCATCACATAATTTTCTGAATTTATCAGATAAATATTTTCAACCTCGATCGGATTTAAATACCTTTATTTTCTTGTCTAATTGATTTTCTGCCAGGTTCATAAACCTTTTGAAACAACTTATGCTTCAAATTTATGAGAAATCAAATAGAAATATCCGACTTGAATATAATCATCTATAAAAAAAAGTGATGAAATAAACAGCCCATTGCCTTCCTCTTACATTCATTGAACCACAGATGTCCAAATGGATTAAATGCGGAGGAAATTCAGCTCTTTTATCTTTTCCAAATGGTTTCCTTGTCATTTTCCCTACTAGGCAATGCTCACTTATGGACAAATCGACTTTTTCAATATTGCCCAACAAGCCTTCTTTGGCTAGTCTATTCATATGTTGTTGGCCCATATGACCAAGTCTAGCATGCCACCATATTCACATCATTATCATATAAGGTAGAAGACGTGAAACAAAGGAATAACATATTGACATCATCACAGTCAACATTTAGTACAATAAAACCATTCAGTAAGTGACCACAACCATAGTAGTTTGTATCTAAACACAAATCTACACATTTATTATGGAAGTTCATACCAAAACCAAGCTTAACCAACACTAAGACAGACATTAAATTTCGACGAATCTCCAGAGCATATAGAACATCAAGATGCGTCCACCATGCATGTTCAATTGGCAGGTGCCAATCCCTTTAACTTCAGCTCTGGAGTTATTTCCAATATAGATCCACTTAGTTCTAGTTAGTATCGTCGAAATTCCATGAAGGATTATCTATCTTTTGCTACATGGTCTGTCGCTCTTGAATCTACATTTCGTATCTCGAGAAATTCTTTTTACACTTATTCATCCCCTCTAGGTGTTTATACTAGCTACATCAACATTCGGGAAGGGAACATTAGATCCTAAGGGTGGATTAGTGGTGGATGCGAAAAATCCCAAGCTCGAGGGTGATTCTGACTCTCTGGTGTAGTCTGTTGAATACTCCAACCGGGGTGTGGAAGAAAGAGAGGTCGTCGAGGAAGAAGAGGACCTGGAGGAGGATCCAAAGGAGGATTGAAACCCCACCCCTGTTTGTAGACTTTGTTTTGTGAACTTGTTGTTTAGAACCTAGCTTGGTAGTTTACCTTGTATAAATTTGCACTATGATTTGCAATGTATATAAGTGTGGCAGTTTTTCAAGCTTGAGATTTTTATCCTACTTTCCTATCCCATTGTTTTATTGTCTGGGGATTTTATATACTTCCGCATGCGTATTAAAATGAACAGGGCCGGTGATGCATTCTAGGATGTTGCTATTTAATCGACCAGTAAGGGATAGGCACACGCTTGAGAATCGGGGCGTGACATTGCAAGTATTAGAAAACTTTCATACTTGGGATTTGGTTGATTTGCCTCCTAAAAAGTCGGCTATAGGTTGTAAATGGGTGTACAAAATCAAAACTAAGGTAGATGGTAAAGTGGAACACTACAAAGCTTGACTAGTAGCAAAAGGCTTTACCTAGGAGTATGGCATTGATTATGACAAGATGTTTGCTAGTTGCACATCTTACTTTTGTTTGTAGCCTCCTTGCTATTGCCACCTTTAAGCAATGGCCTCTATTTCGAATGGATGCAAAAAATGCATTCCTTAATGGAGATCTCACTAAAGAAGTGTATATGGAGCCACCTCCTGGATATACTCATACTCTCGGTAAAGTGTGTCGTCTACGCCAAGCATTATATGGACTAAAATAGGCTCCTCATGCATGGTATTCCAAATTTAGTTCTACCATGGAACACCTTGGATTTGTGTACAGTCCTTATGATAATGCTCTATTACTAGGGATGATCACGATGGCATTACAAAACTACAACAATATTTGAGTCAACAGTTTGAAATGAAATATTTGGGAAGGCTCGGTTATTTTATAAGATTGGAGGTTGTTTAAGATTCTTTTGGCTATTATCTTTCTCAAGTGAAATATCCCATTGATCTTTTTTCTTGTGTTGGACTTATTGATAACAAGATTGATACCATTCCCATTGAGAATAATGCTAGATTTGATTAAAAAGATGGGACTCATCTTCCAAACCTTACACTTTATAGATAGTTAGTTGGCAATCTGGTATACGTCATTGTTACTCGTCCTGATATCGCTTATGCTATTCATATTGTGAGTCAATTCATAATTGTGTCGTGGATGACTCACTTTGCTACTATTCTTTGAATTCTTCGTTACGCCAAGGGCACCTTATTTCACATTCTTCATTTTTCTACTAACTCAACCTTAGAGTTAATAGCTTATTCTTGTGCTGATTGGGTTGGTGATTCTCTTGATCGTCGCTCTACTACAAGTTATTGCTTTTCTTAAGGAAGTCCCTTATTTCCTGGAGAAGTAAGAAAGAGACTATTGTTGCTCAATTGAGTACATAAGCAGAATATCGTGCTCTTGCCAATACAACATCGGAATTATTATGGTTGCAGTGGTTATTAGAAGACATGGAAGCTCGTCATAATGGTGGAACAATCATTCATTGCGATAACCAAAGTGCCATCCAAATAGCTCATACTAACTTCTTCCATGAGCGTACCAAACATATTAAAATAGACTGCCATTTCATACGCTCTCATGTGCTTCATGGCGCCGTTCGTCTTGTTCTTACCTCAACAACTGATCATATGGTTAACATTTTAACTAAGGCACATCCACCTAGGCGTTTTAAAGATCTTTTCTCCAAACTTCAATTGACCTCTTTTATGTCTCCTTGAGTATGAGGGGGAATGTTAGAGATATTTATATTTCTTGATTGATTATAATTGATTCTATTTGATGTTGTAATATTTTATTACTTTAAATAATTGTCTAGAACAGCCTATAAATAAGCTCATGTATCATCAGTATTAAATATATAGAAATATATAGAAATTCTCTTTTTCGCTTTATTCTATCATAATTCTAACAATAATACTAAAGTAATATGTCAATAAGAGCTAAAAGAGAAGGTAAAAAGTGAGACAAAATCCACTTTTGGATTAAATATATGGATAAATATTTCCACCTATCAAATCTAAATGATCGATTCAGTTTGAGTTAAATAGACTACACAGAGATCTCTAATTTTTTATGTGCAAATCTAAGGTACCGTAGCTACCTATTGAACTATAATCTTTTCCTCTCCTCGATATTGACTAGTGCCCCGGCGTTTTGTCTGATCGCATGCAAGCGGGGGATCACGAATGGGAGAATGCGTTCTGGTCCCAATCTAAAGGTAAAAGAAAGTACCCCGTATTATTACATTTACTAACTCTAGTCTTTTGAATTTTCTTATTAAGTAATGTGACTCTTTGTGAAGTTAGTGGACTTATCTAAACATGCAATATGATTCTACCATATTACTATTTTTTTTTTTTTATCAATCCTATTTTATTCCTACTCTAACTATTGCTCTTAGACTTTTATCCAACATTCTTGCAGGATGTGAGAGTTAAAACCTGCACTTCAAGCTATTACTAATTGAATAGATTTAGCTTTTACATGATTTGGGTAGGTGAGTTTATGCTTTATCTCCATGACAAGGTGAATATATGGCTCTATTTAAAAATTATAGTCTCTCCACAAGCATTGTCTAATATTGCTCCAGATATTATTACTACAAATGTTCCGTTATTTTCTACTGTGGCGGGGTAGAAATTTTCCCACATACCTAAGATCCTCGCCGGGGCAGAAATTTCCCCCACATACTTATCTAGACATGCAATATGATTCTACCGTATTTCTAAATTAATATATTTAGCTTTGGGTGGGCGAGTCTATGATTTTTCTCCATGACAAAGTGAATATATGGATCTTTTTAAAAATTCTTATATCTCTACAATCGTTTTCTAATATTGCTCCTGAAATTATTACTACCAATGTTGCATTATTTTCTACTGTGGCGGGGCAGAAATTTCCCCACATACTTAAGATCCTTGCCGGCATCCATTATATACTATCTAGTGACCAGGTATGGGGTATATCGATCATCTAGAATTAATTAGCACAATGTGATTAGATTTATGACTCAATTTGTATAATTTAAAAGTTTAAGACTAAATTATCACAAGTGCAATAAGTTTAAAACTTTTTTAGTAATTATTTTTGTGGAAATCACATAAAAGTACTTGGACACTTATTAGAATCTAAGTACAGAGAACTTTCAACTGTTAATACCAGCCCTAATCAATTAACATTCAGCTGATGTTGGATATAAAATCAAGTCAACAGCACTTTGAGATCAATGATAGCATCGCATATTGGCCATTTGGTGTCGATGAAACACCGGACTACAAGATTTGCTGATGACATTTTCAAATTGCTATACACTCTACATTATACTAGCAATAATCCAATGACAAAAAGTATTTCAAGCTGAATCTTCCATATATATTTTCTAAGCATAGACAGACCGAGAGGGACTAGTGGCCAGATGGGCAATTTTAGACATAAATTAACACGCTTTATCACGATTATAAGTCAAATAATGAAAATAACACAATTTTATCACACCTTAATTTTTTTACCAGAAAAACGTACATTAATTTCTTAGCATCACTAACGAAAATATAATATTTTTAATGACGTGTGACTTGACAAGATAACAAAACATGATTATGACAACTGAACATTATTTCCGACTCTAACTAGTGGTGGCTGCCGATGCCTATACCGGTATTTGCACCTCATTATGCTGTGAAAAATTAAACTAACACCCTTAAAAGAGAAATCTTAAATTAACAAGTTGGACCGTACATGGATGAGAAAGCCTTTCCTTTCTCGGGCCAACAAGAAGCCTTCTACAACAAACTTATCGAGGAAAGGCTTACTCTATCCACCAGTGAGGTTTCTAGACAAGAGGGAACGACCCAAATTATTGGGTTTGGTAGTTGTTGCTGAGGAAAATTGGACCATGAGTTTTGGATTTTATCTGCGAAATAAAATGAAGTTTAAATCTTCTAATTGGTTCAATCAAATCCTGAATCTTTACCACAAAGTACAGTCCTAAACTTTTGAATTGGCTCAAGTCATAAACCTTTACTTAGATAAATATAATTAGGTCCTAATAATTAATGTTAAAAATGCAATTTAAGGATGTCAGATGAGAAATTTTGGAGTGACACATGTACAGTACATCAAGATTCTCCACTTTTATTCAATTTTGGTGTATCTCTTCTCTCAATCATTCAGAATTTTATTAGGGTAACACTCCGCTTGCTATTTGCCTTCTTTATTCTCCTCAACCAGCATGCTTCCAATTGTTGTATCAGCTATCAATAGATATAAATTCAACGGCCTACCTGTTTTAGGTGGCATCAACTCAGAAAAATTAGTTAAGTATTGTTTATTTGATAAAAGGCAGATTGGTGTTTTTCTTTGGGCTAATATCTTAAAAAACCCCAAATTTGTACATCTATGACAAATTTACTCCGAGCTAATTTTTTGACAATGAAAATCCCTAAATTGGTACACCCATTTTACCTCGACTGATCATAAAAAAATCTTAAACTTGTACACTTGTGACAAATTTACTCCAAACTAATTTATTCGATTGCCAAAAACCCAAAACTGGTATATTTTCGACAAATATACCTTCCATTAAATTATATTAATACCAAGAAAAATCACAAAAATTGTATAATTTTAACAAACAGAGAATAAAATCTCAAATCGGTACACCGAGTCAATTGTCACATGTTATTCAACTTAGTAAATTGACAGTAAAATTTAACATAAACTAAACAGAGGATATATTTATTAAAACTATACTAGTTTGGGGTAAATGCATCAAATGTGTACCGGTTTGGTATTTTTTCTGGTCAAAAAATTAATTTATGGTAAATTTATTACATGTGTACCGGTTTGAGGTTTTTCAGGGTATTAACTATTTTTCTTCCCACAACAATCAATTAAATTGTGACATTTCAGGACACATCATCGACCCATTCTTTTTATTTTTCAATTAAATACATGCGGAAACAATTTATAAAACAACACACAATCAACAATCACAAATGGGGATAGTAAACACAACTAGTAATTCCAAAAGCACAATCTTTATTTATCAACTAGTTAACCCAAAGAGTTTAGCATTTACAAGTCTAATCCATAAGGCAACTCTTAAGTGACCATGAGCAAAAAGGGTTAGAAGAGTCATGGTTAACTTCACCTTCACTAACTCCGAGGCCGACCAAAACTGACACCAAGCACATCCGCATTTTGGTCCATCAAGACACTAAACCGCCCGCAATGGTTCTCCATACCATGGGCATGAAAATATTTAATAACAACGAGGTGAGATATAAATATCAGTGAGTTAATAGCTTAAGTTCAACTAGGGTGTTAATTCAACTTGAAGGCAGCCTAAACTCACACAAAATGCCAACTTACCTTGCATTGGTACACCCTTGCACGTTAGTACATCACATATGATAATAAAAGTGCAACAAGCATAAGTAATAATCAAAACATATTTCACAATATCCAAGCATACTGTCAAACACACATATTTCAATTATTACGACCCATCAGGTCACGACCAACACATGAGTCGACAGTCTTTCGGCATGATTGGGCATCATCATGGCCCATTGGGCACGGCATTGTCCCGCGTACTCATACGCATCAGGACATTTCATTAGGAGTATTGGTCTAGTTTCAACTGTGACTTAGCATCCGAACCCCCGCCAAGCATCCAATAAAAATCGAGCATTATCTTACATATTTATACACATCAAGATGAAACCATTACCCCCCATGTAATCATATGCATCAAGGCCATTATGTGACCACACGAGCACTCAACAACTCAAGAAATTGTTTATCTTCTGACTTAGCCATTGTAGACATGGTCCGTGCTCAAATAATAAATCTCAGAAATTTTTATTCTTAAAAAATTCCAAAAATAAAATAAATAATTGCACGTGATCACGTACTTAAAATCAACTTGCCAAATTTTGTATGCTTTCCTTTAAAAAAAAAAACCCATTGCCCCATTTAACACGTAAAATTTGGCGTTCAAATCCAACACATCAAAATTCACTATTTTCTTGCCTATAAAACCTTCTTTGGAAATTAGTAAATATGGCACATGCATTGGACATTGTTAGGGAAATCTCTTATTATGTTTTGAAGATGACAAAATAAATCAAAGGCTACTAACGTGTTTAATGGTTAAGTAATAGACCATGCAAATGATAAAACATGTAAATGATATTGTCAAAGTCTAAGACGGCCAGAAGATTGAAAGTAACACATGTCCAAAGTACATTATGAAGATTTCTAGACTTCTATGTCAAAGTCTGAAGACTATTAAACTTTAATGTCAAAGTCTGTTCTACATCAGAAGTCTGCTCACTCTGACAAATTCCAGACTGAACGTGAATGAAGAACTAGAAGATAGAATCTACGCTGAACCTAAACTAGAATACAGACTCTATGGTGAAGCTCAACTTATTCAGACTGTGTTCAGACTTTAAAGCTAAATCTGTTCAGAAGTAGAATATGTTCATACTCAGATTGTAAAGTCTATTACACTCAGACTTTACATCTAGATTCGACAGAACGTAACACAAACCCTAAACATATAACGTCTAGTGATCTGGTTTGGATTCCACATCAAGATTGATTTGATTGACTTAATCTAAATTGATTGACAATTGGATCTTGAAGATAAAAACCTTCTATACGAAGAAGCTTTACTTATGGAAACCAAGATTATGTTTGTATGGGCGATCGGAATCAATTTGGGATTCCATTTTTGTCACTCAATGGCTACCAAATCTTCTAAATATAGATCTGTCCAACGGAGAGATTGGAAAATGATCCTCGAGATACTGTCCAACGGGTAGATTGGAAGACGATCCTCAAGATATTATCCAACAACTAGTTTGGAAGTGGAGGAGTATCTAAAAAGATCAAGGACCAATGAGTAAGTAAGAGACAGAGCGTAGAATTTATAATTCCAAAGTCTGAGCGATCTTCAATTATACACTTGTCTCTTGTGAGCTTAAACGTTTGTAATCGTGAGAGAAATACCAAAAGAGTGATTTAGTGAGATAGTGTGATATACTACTAAGTATTTGCACTCAAAGTTGTAATCTCTTGTTGATAGCATAGTGGAATTCAGCCAAGAAGGCTATTAGCGTGGGAGAGTGGATGCAGGCTTGATCTAAGCCGAACCACTATAAACATTGTGTTCTTATTCTTTTCCTGAACTCTTTTATTTTGTTCGTAGTTCTATTTAACTGTTAAAGTTTGATCTCACTCAAAGTATGATGTTCTTTAAAGTCAATTTCAAAAGTCTGTTGTTATTCAGACTTAGGTTAAAAGTAAAAGTTTTCACTGTATTTTGCAAAATCTGTTTTTACACCTTTTCACCCCCCTCTAAATGTTCATATTAGCACTTTCAGACATGTCAGTAACATGGCATAATAGGTTCAATCAATCGAAATTACGCATAAATCCCTCCAATAAAACAAGCATAAAATTCTACTTAAGGACTAATATGTCATTAATTACACTAATTGCGATCAATTAAGCTAATCACAATTAATTAGGCTAAGCATGATTAATTAAACTAAACTCGATTATTTAATCTAACTATAATTACTTACAAATTAATATTCATTAATTAAAATAATTACAATCAATAAGATAAATCACAATTAATTAAGACTAACCGTAATTACTTAAACTAATCGTAATTAACTTTAATCTAAGCCATCATTAATTGCAATTAAGAATAACTAAATTTAACTAATACTAACTGTCATTTTCCTTAAACTAACCTGTCCCATAAACAAAATTAACTACCTAATCAAGGATTATGGGTTAACTCACTAGTTTTTTGGCAATGGCGAGCTTGCGGTGACGGTGACGCGACGGCAAGCTCATGGCAACGGCGTGACAGTGTCAAGGATATGGCATTCCGAGCTTGAATAGGAACGCAAATGGCGGCTGCAAAGTCTCTCAAGGCTCATGGCCACAAAGTGAGGATTCAGTGGTGGTGAGTCGGCGGTGGCAGCTCGAGCGAACGACGGCAATGGCAGTGGCTTGGGGACAGCAATAGTGACTCACAAGCTTGGCGGTGGAGATGGTGATGTGGGTGGTGGTATTGAGGGTGGTGATATAATGATGGTGGTAGAGATGGTGGATAATGATGGTGGTGTGGGAATGAAGATGAACAAGGAAAGAAGAAAAGGGAGAAGAAGATGAAGATGGAGGAAATGAAAGCAAAGAAATGGAGGGGAAGGAGATGGGGATGTTGCGGTTGAAGAGGGAATGCGTGAGGGGGAAGGGGGAAAAAGAGAGGGAGAGAGAGAGAGAGAGCGGGAGAGAGAGAGGGGAGGGAGAGATTTTTTCCCAAAATCTCATCATACACCCCAACTACTATCCCTTAAAATCCTCCTAGCCTAGTTTCTTGTCCCCCTAAATTTCTTTTTATCTCTAATTTCTTAAAACTAGTTTTTGGTCCAAATATTACAACCTTATCACTAGGTTCAATTTTTTTCCATTTCCAGTCTCCAATTTTCTTTTGATAATTCCTTTTTCCAAAAATTTCGAATTTGTCGATAATTCAACAAATAATGAGGCGTCGTCCAATGAATTAGTCTTGCAACCTTCGACAGTTCAATAACCGAAATTTAATTAAATTTCATGGTTAAATTGATCAAATGTGACTTTAGTATGACATAGACTATCAAGTGGCTTTTAGGAGTTCTTGCGCTGTTGACTTGTGGTCGACAATTTTTTATTCATGTTTGTGCTTTTTCGAATTGTGGAGGACCCTCAGTTGTCATATAATTGCAAGAGTTCAATTACATACCATGTGTACAATATAAATAGAAAATCAATTTATTATCGTTCAACATGAATATCGTAATCGTGTGGAATCACTTGTGAACCAACTACATACTTCTGTTAAATCATTTTATATCAGTTCTCTAATTGATTTATAACATCGTAGTATTACCCATTGTTAATTTTTATGGTCGAGTGGTCGATTATTGATCGAATTCTCTGGTCTTTCACATTTTAACCATTTACAGTCTCACCCAATAAATTCGTTGATTCATGAGTGATCAGTTCAAAATAAAATAACCATAAGTGCATCAATGAAATAACTATTTATATATTTTTTGAAATAGGGGCCAAATTTCGAGATATCATAGTATAACTAAGCCTATATCCACTCTCTACAACTAACTACCATAAATCACGTTGGAAGGCAAATAAGGCTCTGTTTGGCAACTTGCCAAATAGTAAAAAAAAAAAAAAAAAATTGTTCTTGGAAGTAGATTTGGAACAGAAATTCATTTGGTAAAATTTTTGTTCCTAGGAATAAATTTCTATTTTTTTTGTTCTCAGAAGTAGATTTGGAACAAAATTAAAAAGTGTTTTTTAAAAAAAGGCTAATTATTTGTTCCCAAGAACAATTCTAGAATCAACCAATCTATTTTCTCTCTTTTCTTTTCTTTTTTCTTGTTCTTCTTCCCTCTTTCTTCTTCTTCAACTACCGATGTTGCTACCATTGTAGTCCATCACCGTCGGTTGTTGGCGACCTGTTGGGCGAGGTTCAGCAAACTCGCTGGAGGCTCGCTAGGCCAGGATGAGGTTCGGCGAGCTCGTTAGGCCAAGGCGAGGTCCGCCGAGCTTGCCAAAGGCTTGCCTAGCCACCGGCCAAGTGAGCTTGGCCCGAGCCTCCTCGGCCATCGGCGAGGCTTGGCCTTACTAGAACCTTACCCAGATTTGGCAAGGCTGAGCTCACCCCGGTCCGCGGGTCACCGTGAGGTCGGCATCACCTGGCCAAGGCGAGACCAACCTCACAGTGCCCCGATGAGGTTGAGCCTCGCTGGTGGTTGGGCAAGCTTGGTCTCCTTAGATTTGTGTCTGCCCACCCAGCCAAGGCTCAACCAATGAGGTGTGGCCTCACTGAGGGTTGGCGATGCTCCGGCAAGGTCGCCGGCCCTCATTTGGTTGGTCGCCAGTCATCCCAAGGCCAGTGATCGGTAGACCTTGAAGGAGAAGAAGAGAAAGAAAAGAAAAAAAGAAAAGAAGAAAAAATAAATAAAGTTAATTAAAATTTTTTATAAAAAATGATTTGGATTAGAAATTTTTAGAATGGTACCAAATAATTCTATTCGGGGAATTGAAATTTTGGATAGTTACAAAATAGTTTAAAATACTTAAAAATTGTTTCTAAAAACAAAATAAAAATATATCAGTTCTAATCAGAAATTGTTCACGAGAACAAAAGCATTACCAAAGGCGCCTTAAGAGATCCAATTTTTTTCCACTTGTGGTGTGCATGACCCGAACAAGGAGATGCCTAGCCAATCAGAGGAGTTGTTGCACAGCGTCCAAGGACTCCCATGTTAGGAAAGAGAATCACTCAACAATGGTAGTGCCAATTCAGTTGGAGATCTTTGTCCCAATTCCAAAGATTCCATTAATAATCTTCAAGATAAGTTATAATCAACATGTACAAATCCTATCAAATGACAGATCACATAATTATGACCTAAGTACTACTATCATTCTTGTATACTTGTTCTTATAACGATTACCAACCATAGCACCTTATGCGCATATATATATACTAGCAACAAGAAAAGAGAAAAGAATAACACTAAAAAGTAATAGACTAGTTTTATTCGTTTCTCTTCAACCCCTCTGCTTCTCTCTTGAATTTATAGTCATCCAATCTCAGATGACTGTTTCCAACTCAAATCCCCCAAATAATCGTTGGTTTTGCCATTGTTAGCAACAGAACATTTCTTTTTCGCTCGCTAGCGTCAATCTCTGACAGTGGTATATTTCTAAAACAGTTAAGTCTGCTCTTGTCAAAGTCTGTCTCCTGCTCATAATCGGTAAAACTACTCTGATTCCAGTCCAGTGCTCCTGCTATGAATTCGAAATGTTGTCAATGGCTATTTTCATTGCGAACGATGTTCCAATTTGATGAGCAAGCGTGTACCACCTTTAGGATTTGATATTATCACAACCCATAGCTCATTCTTAGCATGTGCTTGTTAAGTATGCTAGTGGAGACTAACTCATCTACATCTTCCTAGGCAAATTCATTACAAGTATAATTAATCTTGGAAAAATTACCAAATTAGTTCTAAACCTATTGTACAAACGTCAAATTAGTCATGAACTTTTAAATTTTGCAAATTAATTCTAAATCTTTAAGTGAAATTTCAATATAATACTTTCGGTCAATTTTTGCGGGGAATTGTTGACATGGTGGTCCGTTATTGGCATTTGTACCATGTGCTATTTTAGTGATTTTCGGGAACAATTATCTGAAAGGACTCTAGCAGAATTTCATTTAAAAGTTTATGACTAAATTAGTAGAATTAAAAAGTTTATTATTGAACTGCATCAATAAAATACGTTTATGAGTAATTGAACAATTTTCCCAACTAATCTTTGACCCATACATAATCAGCCGTGTGTGTTTCCCAATTATGTGCGTGATAATTTCAAATGAAAGGTCACAAGGGACTTCACTACATCTCATTGAATCAAATCAAAGCACTCATAACTATCACATTTTGGAAGTAACCAACAAACCAACATTCAAATTTCACACTCAAGTAGCCTCGTGAAGCACGAGGCCTTTCATGGTCCTACCCATATGCACTTGTAAATTCTTAAAGATTTTCCAATGAATGGTTGAGATTAATTTAAAGATTTTCGATGGAACGGGTAACAAGTGTCCGACAAACAGTTAGGTCATGATAGAAACTCATAGACCATGGAATACTATTCCATGATTGGATTGGTCTTCACGAACAAGCGATGTGCAGTCATTCTAATGGCTGTTGAGACTTCTCCAATCAATAGAATAATCCATATGTATACTAACAATAGTGTCGAAAAATTATCTCACCTACCCATGAAAAGCTATTTGATTTAGTCACTTGTTTAAGCTAATGAGGAAAGATTAAGCCACCGAAAGCAACGACAATTTGTCCTCACTTTCAAGTCTCAATCGTCCACCAAATTATATTTAGGAAAGGAGTCAGTCTAGAATAAGTAGAGTAGGGAAAATTCAAAAAAAGAATCCGAAGTGCTCTCATTTTCTCAAATAAGGGCTCAAAGTAGATCTTGTTTTAAATAAGGATTTGAAGTGTCATCACTTTCTCAAATAATGACCTAAAATTGATCTTTTTCAAATATAAGCCCGAAGTGATTATGTTTGTTTTAAATAAGAGCCAAAATGGTTATAACTATTTCAAATAAGGGCCTAATTTTTCCGCGATCAAATGTATTTTCGTCATTTATCATTTTCCATTTTTCTTCATTTTTTCTTTTTTCTTTCCTTTTTTTTTTTTTTTTTTTTGGTTCCTCTTCTTCCTCTTTGTTGGTGGCTAGCTAGTCGTCGGTGATGCCCATAGAGGGCTGGGCAAGGGTTGCCCTCGCCCGATTCGACAAAGGCCACACATGTTGGCTACAGGCAAGGGATGGCCTCACCTAGCCTCCCTAGTGGCTGATGAGGTCACCAAGCCCTCGTCGGCCTTTGCTAGCGATTGTCGGCCGATGGTGAAAAAGAAAAAAGAAGAAAAGAGAAAAAAAAATTGGATGAAAACTTTCTTGACCGATTAGAAAATTTAGCTAATTGGCAATCGGCGAGTTCAAGTCTTTATTTGAAATAACCAATGCTACTTTAAGTCCTTATTTGAAACAACAAATGCCATTTCAGGTTTTTATTTGAAATAAAGTTCATTGATGATCATTATTTAAAAAAATGAGGGCACTTCAGTTTTTTTTTATTTTAAATTTTGCCGATTATAGAATACTTCCCTTAGTTCACCATGGTAGGAGGCGCTAAGTAAATTATTTTATTCAAGTGGCTCTAGGGATACAAAAGTCGGTGGACAAAATTAATTCAAAAAATAGACTAGATCTTTTGCGTGCTATGGGCATGCCAGATAGGAAGTGGATGGGTGCAAGTTATTTTTGCTAGAAAAATAGAGATGTGAATTTCAAAGGTGAGGTAGATTTAAAATGAAAAGGGTTTGTTACGCAACAACTTAGAGAAATTGATATATATATATTATATCTAGTTTGCTCTTCACTTCTTTTATATCGAACCTAAGGGTATTTTCAGTCATTTGATATTGATAATTGAAGAGTGCACGCAGAAGTTGGAAATTGGTTTTAAATATGGTGTAGGTGTGATAAATAGTAAACAAGGTATAACTTATTTGCGTTTCAATGATTATCGGTCCCTAAAGAACTGTGCGTCGGGAGATTCGAGAAATCCCATTAATCACGGACTCACCTAATAATCCATTCCTTTTGATTGGATTTGTCATATCTGCCAGGAAAAAAAAAAAAAAAATCAGAAGATCGTGTCAACCTCAAGTTTTGTTAATTAACTTTTATAGACTATTAAGAGGTACTGTTTAGATTTTTTTTTTTTGGTTAGTCGGGACTAGTCTCTATTAAATATGATATTTCCCTTGAACGTACATAATGCGTATCCACAAGAAAATAAGTCCATCACAAGAAAACTATCCATTGCAATGAAAAGAAGAAAAAAAAAGATATTTGTCGCTATAGGTGATTTGTGCCAACAAAAAATAAAATTTGTCGATATTTTGAAATTAAGATTTACGTCGCTGCTACTGCTTTACCTGTAGTGACGGAAATCTTTTTTTTTTTTTTTTTGGAAAGGAAATTTGTTTTGGTCGCTGCCGATTTAAAAGCTATAGCAACGAAATCTGATTTGTCAGTAATTTACTTTTGTAGGATGTATGGACTTGACTGTTATGTAATCACATTTTATAACGGTCTTCATATGAAATAATTTGATTACAATCAAATAAAGAATACATCAAATATAAAAAAAAATTATCACGATCTTTTTCTTTTTTCTTTTCAAAACAATTGTAAGTAGGCGTTTTGTAAATATTCCATCAATAGAAAAATGCGTAAATAGATTGATTCCACTTCATCTCTCACATATTTAAAATTTAAAATCTAAATTTTTTCCATCTCATGGACAACATACCAACAATAGTTCAAAACTTGAAATATTTTTATTTTTCCAAATACATGTGTACAATCTCTTTGTACCGGCTCAATAATTTCTTTTCTTTCATCAATAATTTAAATATATCATAATTAGGAGATTTTCCAAAATTATTTGCATCAAACTTTTAAATATATGCTTAATGTGTGCACTTTTGTAGTAATTTATATATATATATTTATATATATATATATTGCTCACAGAATAATATATATTTTCTATTATACAGTAATTTTAACCTAATAGGGTAGGGTCTATACAATAAGTTACTTTTAATACAAAACGATGTTATTTAATTCTTGTTTATATAAAATACATCATATTTTCATTTTAATTTAACTTAAATTAGTCGTTTAATTTCTTTATTCTCAAATTAAATTCAAAATTACTCATATTACTTATAAATTCGTTTCAAACTATTTGGCCACCAAATTTTTTGTTGCAAAAAATTCCGCGAAATACCCCAAGAAAATTTCCCTCCGTTTTCGTAATTTAGCAATGAATGTTTTTGTGTTGCCACAGCAAGATTTAGCAACGGATCTTTTTGGTTGTCACAGTAATATTTAGCAACCAAACAATGTTTCGTTGCCACGAACAATGACAGCAACGAAATAAATTTCACTGGACTAGGTTTTCAAACATTCATTTTTCTTAGCGTACACAATTGTGTCTATTTACGAAGATGTGATTTGTGATCATTGTTTGAGTAGCATCGACACCGATACATAATATGCGACACGACATAACCCAATATGAGACACTAACACGTCATTTCTAAACAGATGAAAAAGAAAAGAGAATTTGAACACGTTGAGACTCACATTTTTATATATAAAATCAAATTAATTTGATTCAAATTCACAAATAAATAAATAATAAACAAGAGACTCAATTAATTTACACTAAAAACACTAATTCAACATTTGTTAATATCATCTTGACAAATTCAACTTCATTTCAAAAATCTATAAAACTTGGAGGAGAAAAGGAACAATCCACATTCTAGACCTGCGTGTTGGAAGAGAAAATAAACAATTTTGGGGTAAATTATGTGTGATGGGATGACAAAGTCATAAGAAAAGAATAATTTTTTCTTCCTTCCCCTTTTATTATTTATTTATTTATTGGTAAAGGTAAGATTACATATTTATTTTTAACCCCTTATTTAATGAAAATTTTAAAAATTGACCCGTATTTGTCGGAATCACATATTAGAAGTTCGAACTCATATGTCCGAATTCTAGACTTGTGTGCCTAAGAGCGTTGGTAGAGTTGACTAGGCGTCAGTTAATCCGACACCTATTGACTGAGTGTCGAATAGTATTGGACACGTGTCAAGATGTCCAATACAACACAAAAGCTCGTGAAAAGTGTCGATACTTCCTAGATCACTATAGTCAGCAACGGGCGGTTAAGGGTCTTAATCTGTCATAGAAAAGCATGAAACACAATCACATGTTTAAGTTGATGGGTTTGAATTTGTTACGACTCTTTGTCCTCACCGTCATGTCTCAATTGTCAACTGCATTGTACATAGGAGAGCGTAATTGGTCTGGGTTTCATAGTATTAGTTCATAGATAGATGTGACATATTGTAAATGAGCATTTAAATAAGAAATTTGTCAAACTATTTATAAATCAATTGTGTATGGAAAAAGATAATTGTACAATGAAATTTCACTAAAACTTAGGTGACATTCCTAGCTAAGCTAAAGGGAAGTCATAATTAATTGAGAGTATATTTGTCTAATAGTAATCGGAACCTTATGGTAGAACCCTAAAGCCTTACTTAATCTTGAGCATAATTCTAAATTGAAAGGTTTCACTTTTTAGGAAAAAATAATCTAAACGATTAATTTTAACATTTTCGAGGAATGTTAATTATTTTTAAAGAATCTTTTAGAAATTTTGAATTTATATATATATATATATTTAATATTATTATATCTGGGAAAACAAGTTCGGATTGGATAACCCCGATGTAATTCGCTAGCCCAATCCAACGATCTGAATTTAACCGAACAAAACCTGTTTCATAAAATCTTTTTTTCATTTTAGTTTTTTATATTAATATTAATCTTTAATTCTTTTTTCATTTTTCCTTTTCTTTTAATCTTTTCTTTCCTCTTCCGGTCTTCTTCTACATGCGTTTCCAACATGCCCAAAGCTTTCATAAAAACCTGAAGTTCTCATGAGTTCAACCCTATGATATAATGTGAATATATTTGACTTTAATACGCCTAAACAATTGATAGGATATAAAAAAATTCTATAATTTTATATCATATCATATCCAATCCTATTAGATTAGAAATTGGACGACTCAAAACACTAAGACCATGGCCTTGATGTGTATTAATTCCATCCCAAGCCGAGAAAGAAATGCACCACTATCCAAAAATCCCGAATGTATATAAAACGCAAAATGCAAGGTGGACGTGAGGCGCAACATACGACCACAAGTTCGGATCTCGGCAAAACGTACGCGAAAATCGACGAAATGAAAACAAATGTTACTCTTTGAAAATGAAACACCCCTAAAGTCCATCCAGCCCAGACGCTCAAAATGGCTTACGGATTGATGTTATCTCTCTTTTCATTACTCTCAGTTTGTTTCTTTTCATTTTCTTTTCTATTTTCTATTCATAATTTCATTTTCCCTTCCCTGGGCGTGGTTTCCTTCGTCACTGAAGCTCCCCTTTTCTACGTTCTCTTCTTTGCTGAGAACACCATTGCCCAAATCTCTCTTGAAGAAAGGCCATCGTTCAAACTTGCCAACCACTTCCCATGATCAACGAGATAAGGCTTCACGCAAGACGACCTCAGTAACCAGTGATCAAAACGATGATACACGAGCTTCGGATAAGGCAAAGGCAGTGGCTGTTCTACCCGAAGCGCCTCAAGGGCATTTTATTGAACACCTAGGTGCATCGGCTCAAGGCAGCCACGGACAAGAATAAGATCCGAAACTAGACCAAAGCTCAACAAGAATGGCAGGGAATGCTCAACGTCAACAACGGACAGCATGAGCGAACTCAAAACGCACGCCTCGACTCAGTAACCCATGCAAAAAATGTGAGAGAATAGGACAAAAGATGAGCACAAAGAGGGTCGGTGGACGGTCCCCACCCGGCTCGGAGGTCGTGAATGGTGGGCGAGATCGATAGATTGGACTATGTCGGGTAGCCTTGCACGCCCCGCGAGCCAGGATCCTTGGGAAATCGATACGGGCTGAACTAAAAATCAAGAAACTCATTGGAAAAACTTGCAATCGAGGAAAGGGAAGCCACAGTTTGGTGGTTTCGGCTAGGAGGCGCAAGCTCGCGTCGGGGATGGCTGAGCGACGCTCGGCTGAGGGGGATTCTGGGTCTCCTTCTCGCTCACTCTCCGTTTCCACCTCTCTCTCTCTCGCCCAAGACCCCCACAAATCTCTCTCTCTCAGAGTCAAAACCTTCCTCCTCCGACCGACTATCCCTCTCTCTCTTTTAAGCTCGGCCAGCAAGTGCGCATGGCTCCTGCCACCGCCAGTTGCCTTGCCGGTTTAGCTCCGACCTTGGGATCATATTGCGCGATCTACTGCCTCCCCAGCTCCCTCGTGATCCTCTGTCTCCTCTGGCTTGCACTTTGCTTTTTCTTGCATGACCGGCGTGAGGATGAAGGAGACCCACGCGCGGGGCGGGCTGAAATGAAGGGAGATGGGCCAGCCCGCGTGAAAAGAAGAAAAAGGGAAGAAAAGAGGTAGGCTGGCCCACACAAAAAGAAAGGAGGAAAGGAGCAAGAAAAAGAGGTAGGCCAGGCTTGAACGGGGGAAAGGAAGGAAGGGGGAAAGAGGAGGGGCCAGCCCCTGCCCGGCCCTATTCAACCTTTCGTTTCTTCTTTTTTTTGGTCGGACTTCTTTTTTTTCTTAAATAATAGTTCTTTTAATTATTTTCTTTATTTTCTTTTAACAAAAAGGTTCTACTACGACTAATACAAATGTTCCTAGTGTCTATACACCATGCAACTTGACGGAAATTATTTTTGTTAGGGCTTAAAATTTAATCCATAATTTTATATTTAATTAATAAATAATTAAACATTTAGTTAAAATTTAGGTGTTGATACTCACTTTTCTTTTTGTTCTTTCTTTCTTTAGACTTTTCTTCCTTTTTCTCTTTTGTTTTTCTTTCGTTTTGTTTTATGTTGACTATGTTTATGTCATTTTCAGTGAAAGTCAGGACATGATTTGGAAAATCTATCGTCCAATCCGTGCGTTTTCTTGACATTTAGCATTTATGTCGATGTATCTTGGAACAGGACTTAAATCACTTTATATGACAAACTACACATTGCAGCCGGACATGTTCTTGTGACTCGAAATGGAAGTCTTGACACGACAACTATAAACGAGAAACCTCCATATAATCCTACGGCCATTACAAAACCCTCAAATACAGGCTGTAACTCATAACCTTCTCTTTTGAGATTTTTTTGCCCAATCCACTAGTTGCGACAGATGGATCCCAATCTCACAAAGCTTGGTAGTTCTCTTCCAGTCCCAAATGTTCAGGAGTTGGCAAAAGAGGCCATAGCCGAAGTCCCGCCTCGCTATGTCCGAACTGATCAAGATCATCCGCTCATGGATGATGATCATGGAACTTTGTTGCTTGAAGTACCAGTAATTGACTTGAACAATCTCTCATCCAGCGATGGCAATTTGAGGGAGTCCGAGCTTGAAAAGTTGCACACTGCATGCAAAGATTGGGGATTCTTCCAGGTAAAATTTCACAAGAGTAGCTTTTATTCTTTTTCTTTCTGTGAGGGTTACTTGAAGAAACCGACTATTGAAGTTGACAGATCCCTTTTTGTGGATGCAGTTGATAAACCATGGAGTGAGTTGTTCATTGGTGGAGGAGGTGAAGCTGGGTATACAAGAGTTCTTCAAGCTTCCAATGGAAGAGAAGAGGAAGTTTTGGCAAGAAGCAGGAGACTTGGAGGGTTTTGGGCAGGCGTTTGTAGTCTCCGAGGAGCAGAAGCTTGATTGGGGCGACATGTTTTTCTTGATGTCCCTACCCAGACATTTGAGAAAACCTCACCTTTTTCCCATGCTTCCTTCGCCGTTCAGGTTCTCTCTCTCTCTCTCTCTCTCTTTCATGTCCACCGAGTACACTATATATCAATGAGATCCAGATTGGATTGTCTAAATTGAGGGTATTAAAATTTATATTGCAAATTTTTTTTCCCGAGTTGGCCAATTTTTATGCTCGATTTCCTCCGTATTTTTTTTTTCCATTTTCTCCCTTTCTACTTTCTCCCCATATCACTTAGAGGCCGCCTCCACCGTTGTTGCCCCATGCGCGCTTATAAGCCACCCGATGTCACCATTTATCATGAACCGTGGCAGCCACCATCGCTACCCTAGGCTCAGCCCCACTCTCTTCCTTCCCGTACGATGTCGGTGGCAACAGACGCGTGTTCCATGTTTTGATTGTGTTGGGTAACTGCACATGGTGGTGAAAAGGGAGGGGGAAAAAGGATTGAGTGAATCTAATAGGAAAAATCACTATACAAGAGATCCAAAGTATTAGTTAACGAAATAGTTGAACTAGGTTTTTATACCAATTCGGCATCACTAGCGAGACAATAATTTTGGTAGGGTTCCCTTGTCCTAATTTAATTACGTTCATAGGCATAATCAGTTGACGTGAGACTCGAGCGAGAACAAATGACTATATCTTGTTTTACTCTTGACTATGGAAAAGTTTGCCGATGGCAGAATAAGAAAGGTCAAATGTTTCGACCCAAAAAAAAAAAAAAAACAAATGTTGTAGTCAGTTCCAGCTTTTCACAGGCAAGTAAGATGGTTGTTTACGCAATCTGAGTACGACAAATGGAAAAAATCTATAAATTGGGATAACTTTCATTAACGACAATTTTGCCAAGAAAATAGATATGTATCAATCTTGAAAGAGACCTATGGCGGTTTCCTGATAAAATGGATAAAGAAAAGAATCCAATTTCGACGTCTGAGTTTTCTTCAAACCCTATAGTTACGAGTATGACGCAGCAAACAGTTGACGTGAATCCACAACTTTTCCGATGGCTTTATCATTCTAGGAATAAAATAAAAGAACTTTTTTATTTTTTCAGTTAAGTTACCTCCGTATAAAAGAAATTCGGACATGTAATAGGAAGATATAAAGCGTTTGGTTCTAGATTGTTGACTATGGATCATAAATCTAAGACAGTGCTTCACTTAATTGTATATCTCTCACAAATATCTGTAACAAAATATGTTCATTCTTGACCGTAGATAAAATGAAATTTGAAATAACTTTTTCTCCTCTTGTGCCCATTATTTCCATTGTCGAAGGAAAAATAAAATTTGTCATGTTAATTTTTTGGCTCATTTACTAGCTCAATATGGATCACTGTCGAATTGGGATCAAAATTTTAGAAGATGTTAAATTTACACTTAATGGTTGACATAGCAACAATCAAAATAAAGATCAAATTTAGAAAAAAAATCTTGGCTGCACCCATCGCATGTGCACCCAACACACATGCACTATTGGAAAGACCCGTCATAGTGAATGGTGCATATGCATTAGGCTCCATGTACTAGATGAATGTAAGACTGGCTTCAAGACTAGCCCACATATTCAAGAATACTATAATTTTATCAAAACTGTGAATATTTTATCTAAATGTTTTCTACACATCTCTCACCGTTGAGATGAACAATCATTTACTTATTGAAAATAAAACTGCTGGTATAAATGTCAATATTTTGTGAGAATATTCACTTTGCAACCAATTCTTATGCAGAGATGTCTTGGATGAATACTCCTCGGCGCTCCGAGACCTTGCAATGAAGATTCTCCTTCTCATGGGGAAAGCTCTGAAGATGGACACGAAGGAGATGATAGAACTGTTTGATGAGGGCGTGCAGCACTTTAGGATGAACTACTACCCTCCATGTCCGCAACCCAACCTCGTCAACGGCCTCACTCCGCACTCCGATGCCGTGGGCCTCACCATTCTTCTCCAAATCAATGAAATGGAAGGTCTCCAGATACGGAAAGAGGGCAAGTGGATCCCCGTCAAGCCCCTTCCTAATGCTTTCGTCGTCAATGTGGGAGACATTTTAGAGGTAAAGATTTCTGAACGTATCTATATTCCCAGGCTATTGATGACATGACTGCTATTTCATACACAATCATACACAATCTGTTAACATTTTATCTATACAGTTTTCAAGATATTTTTGGATGGATAGTCTGGATAAACAAAAAACTACACAGTTTTGAATGCAATAACCATCTTGAAAGACATGTTGGAAACAAGCAATGATGGAGTGCGGAAATTTGTGTAATCACGTTTATATCTTCCAAATTCCAATATGTGCAACGAGCTAAATAGTCTAACAGAACAAGTACTTATAACAGAAATTCATGAACAAGAGGTATGACAAAATAGTATGTGCTTTTTGATGATCAACACAGATTGTCACGAATGGTACTTATCGTAGCATTGAGCACCGGGCAATGGTTAACTCAGTGAAGGAGAGGCTCTCCATTGCCACATTTTATAGCCCGAAATTGGAAGGGGACATGGGTCCAGCACCGAGCCTGATCACACCCGAGAAGCCAGCACTGTTCAAAAGAATTGGCGTTGCCGATTACTTCAAGGGACTCTTCTCTCGTAAGCTTCAAGGAAAGTCATATATTGATGTTATGAGGACGATTCAGGGTGAGGAAAATAAAGGGAATTGAATTTGACCATAAACTATTATAGCTGAAATCCTTTCTTTATGTTGACTCTCTCCACGTAGCTCGAATAAGTCGATCATGTATTGACACAATCTGCAAAATCCATAAACAAAGCAGTGAAAATCTGCTACAAGTATCAGTTCAACATTCTCGGATTTATACTATTTTTCTTACTATTGCAAAATGCACTTTGTCCATTGGCAATGAAGAAAGGCTGAACTTAACTATTCGGAACGAACCCATTGTACAAGTGGAGCGTAAAAGGTGGTTGCAACACGCTCTTAAAGAGATTTGACTTTGCGAATGTGGAAGTCAGGGTCGCTTCCCACGAACCCTGGCAAAGCTCTAAAGTTCTCGCAAGCCGAGATAAGTGCGACCTGTAAAACAGTACCATAAAGAGCTGACAAGTCTTGTGCAATATGGCCAATATCTGAATCGGTCCTTCGAGCTTAAAGTTCGTCCTCTCAACTACTAAATTTTGTTTCGGAATGGTTCAAAGACATCCACCTCTAGTTAGTTTATTGCCATTAGTATGGGAATCAATTTCCTCTCCCGTAGGAATGGAGCCACACAAGGATAAGCATGGATTTAACTTACACGATGGTCTTCATGTGACCATTCGAACGAAGATCGATCTTCATTGGTCTATCCCTTAAAATTTTATTAAAACCGAGAACTTCAGCTACAGAAAATATATAGAACCCTCCGATATGTCCCTGTTCTCTTTGTTCGTCACTTCCTCTGTCAATCATTAAACATCCACTCCATATTGACTATTAATTTCAAGACTTAGAATAATGCTCATATTTGGCCTAGCATGCAGACTATGACGCCAAAGAAAGTGTAGAGAAGTAAGAGGTAAGACAAGTGAGAACTAAATTAAATAGGTCATTCACCACTAGTAGGAATCCACCTAAGAGATAAGAGCACAACACGAAATCCTTCTTGTTCTCAAGCCAAAGGCTAGATGAATTATCACTCATAACAAGCCAACCTTCTTATTCATCATAGTATGTTTATATAAAACGAACTTGGAACAACCCTCCAAGTATGAGTAATTACTAAGACTCTTGGGAAGACAAAGGACTCATAAATATGGACTCTAGAAACTTTAAATGACAATTACTAAATCTTGAAAATATAAGAAATAAATTTTGTTGGGTGTAGGTATCCAAGACTTGCTTGATTCGATGAATGTGGACACCCTTCTAAACACGTGGCTATTGAAGTAACTGTATGGTTACTAAAGTATTGTTAACTGTGCACATGCGGCTACCAAAGTACCGGTCTAGTTACTGAGGTATCAATAACTATGTGATCGGTAACACTTTCATAGAACTAATGTTGTTTTAGAATGCTTCAGCATCTGATGCTTTTGTTGCGTATAAACTTGTCCTTGAGTTTTCATTGTCTTCATCTTCATGGTAGGGAGAAAGATCCACAACATTAAACATTGCCAAAATAGCATATTCACCAGTGTCGCGACATTCCCGAATTTTTTGAAGGTGAATTATTTGAAATGGCTAATGGATTACTAAGTCCAAAGACTTGGTACGGACCCTCCCAAGTCCTACCAATCGCGACTTGATAGAAATTAATTCATTTAAACATGCAATTTCAATTTGGAGCCGCCACTAACCAATTAAGGCTGGTTAGAAACCTAAGTATGGGAGAATACTTTACTATTGCGAACCAGAGATTCAATAGGTCCGGGGACATGGTTACGCTAGATTAGTCTAACGCCATTTCGGTATCTTTTATTTTAATTTAAAAAAATATTTTGCAGGCAATGTTGATTAATTTAAACCTAAGCTACTAACATGCAAATGGTGGTCATGCGAGTGCGAAATCAATAAAATAACATTAAAAAAAAATGCTAATAGAATTGCATGTCCTAAACATGATTTCTAAATGACATGACACCTAATTTTTTTTAATGTTAATTATATGTAATGTTAATCTAAATTTAATATGCATGGATTTTACTTTAATGATATGTGAGATGCAATTCATATGGTATGACTTAAACTTATCACTATATATATGCAATCTAATTTATATAATCCTAAATATGCATGTGCTACGTGATATGGGATGAATGACATGGTATTTCTACATGCATGCTCTTTTATGATTTTTTATGATGATTCATTTTCTTAATGCATTTATGCAACCTATGCTAAATAATGATGATATGAATTGAGATTAATTAACCTATTAACTAATTAGACTAAACTAAAGTGAATGATATTCTAATTTATTTTAGGAATCAATTTAACTTAAACTATATCTTATCTTAAAAGCTATATAAAAAATCAAGACATGCCAACATTATTAGCCCTAACAAAAATCACCCATCTAAAAGTATAATCTAAAAAATATAATCCTATAAATGCAATTCTAATTTACTAACCCTAAAAATACAGTCCTAATTTACTAAACCTATATGCTCTAATGCAATACTTAGATTTTTATGTACTTTTTGATTTTTTTTTTTATCTTTCCAAGCAAGTAATTATTTAAAAAGAATGAAGATAAGAATGAAAATAATCCGGTGTCTCACAGATTAAATTAACAATTATTTTAACTCTAAAATGTTTTAATGATTGAAATGTTATTAAAATTCCTAAAAATTAAAGTAATTAAAAAAATGACCTGACATCTTACAGGTCAAATTAATAATTACCTTAATTTGGGATAAAACTCCTAATGTCTACAAGGTCTACAAATATTGACATACAATACTACAATTCAAATAATTAAACTTAAAAAATAAGCTAACATAACATGAAATAAATAAAAATATACTACCTAATTTCCTTTTCTTTTTTTTTTTTTTTTTCCTTTCTTCTTTTTCTTCCCAAGCACAACTTATGCTCGTGTGGATGGTAACCAGCTCCAGTGAAGGGCGGCAGCTGCAAGGAGGCGCAGTGTCAGTGACCGACCAGCAGCAGTTGGGTTGTGGGTTGCTGCGGTGATGGTGAGCATTGACTTCGAGGCGAGCTCACAGGCAGAGGCGTAGGCGAGCTGCAAATCGCGGGTCACGGGAGCGGGTTCAGGTTCTGGCTCGCGGGTCGCCAAGTGGAGAAGCGATGCGGCGTCTAGAGGGGTGATGGAGCAGCAGCGCAAATCCTTGTGGTGTCGGCAATCGTGGCAAGGAAACTCAATAATAGAGAGTACAAAGACAATAGAGACAACAGAACAGGGGAGTTGCTTGGGAGGAACTCGAATCAGCACAACAGCAGCTTCGTCGGGCGAAGTAGAGGTGCGGCGTGCGTCGGTGGAAGCAACGGGAGACGTGGCGACGTAGCTTATAGGTGAGGCAGAGCAGGGGTGTCGTTGCCAATCGGGCAAAGGTAGAGCGACGATCACAAGGGTGTCGCGGCCTTCGGGTTGTAGCGTTCGGTGCAGGTTGCAGGCGAGACGGAATAGAAGTCGGCGGAGTTGGGTGGTGGAACAGTGATGCGGCGTTCGGCGGGACAGCTACCGATGCTGGGCTTGCGAAAAGCAGACGCAAGAGGCGAGTGTGGCCTCCGGCGGGAGGAAGGCGAAGTGCGGCAGGCGGTGGACGAGCCCACCGGGGAAGAAGAACAGTGTTCTTCTCCCCTCTTTTTTCCTTTTCGTTTCTTTTTCTGCTCACTCTTTGCCGAACGTCCCCTCTCTCTCTCCTACTGTACTTTTTTTTTTTGTCTTTTCCTTCCTAATGACTGGTCACTTTCTCGCTTTCTCCCCTTTCTCTTTTGACTTTTCTTCTTTTCCCTCAAAAACTGAAACCCTCTCCTCTGTTTTCTTTCTTTTCACTTTTTTTCAATTTGTGACAAAAAAAAAAGCCCCCCTTTCGATTTTGAAGCCTCGCATTTTATAGTGAAAGCGTTCAGAGTTGTTTTTGCAAGCGAGATATTCACTCAACGAATCCAACAACAAAGTGGCTCCAAAATCACACGGTTGAGTTTTTGAATTCGATTTTTTTTTTTTTTAATTTCCCTCTAATCAAAGATTATTTTCTATTTTTATTTTCTAAATTTAAATGAGGTGTCAATAGCTGCCCCTCTTTGAAGGGAAGCTTGTAGAGATTTCCTTCAAAGATAAATGACACCTAAATTTAGACCATGCAAAATGAATGCAAAATGAATATGAAATGCATATGCAAATGTTAATTGTAATGACTTCTTTTTTATTTTATTTGAAGAAATGGGCTCAAATAAATGTAAGGTCATGCAATAAAGAATGCCATGTAAATGCAATGATTTAGTTAAGAACATATATTTCGATGTGTCCGTGCATAATGAAATGCAAATGCAAAGAAGAACACGTACCTGACATACTTATCTGAAGATTCAGAAAAGTATTATTAGGTGTGAAATGATTCCTATGAGACCTGACAAACATCTGGAAATCTCTTCAGATAATTGAAAGGCTCAAAGTCTTTAGAGATTTGGAACTCTCATCAGATCCCAAGCACCTGGAATAACCTACCTTCAAGAAGGATAGACTAGTTCTAGACAGTCGGTGTTACATGTCTAGGACTCGTACTATTCTACGGTCGCTTGAAATAGTAACATAACTTTACAAAGAGATTGTTTTCTCAGGACCCGTACTATTCTACGGTCGCCCAATATGACAGTGTTTGGTTGTGTCTAGGACCTATACCATTTTACGATCGCCTAAACGGGGATTTACCTTCCAAGACCCGTACCATTCTTCGGTCGCCTAAATAGGGAAATAGGTTTTGTCTAGGACCTGTACTATTCTACGGTCGCCTAAATGGGATTGACTTTCTAAGACCCGTACCATTCTACGGTCCCCTTGATGGAAAATTGATTTTTCAGGACCCGTACCATTCTACCGTTGCTTGAATGGGGAAATTGCTTTTCCAGGACCTGTACCATTCTACGATCGCCTGTTAGAGCAATAAATGTTGTTTAGGACCCGTACTATTCTACGATCGCCTAAATCAAGCGAATCGAAGAAAAATCTTTGGGGGATTTGGGACTCTCATCAAATCCCAAGTACCTGGAAATTGCATCAAGTACTTAAAAATTCTAAACATTTGGAAATCACATCAGACGCTCGAAAAGACAAATACTTGGAAGTCACATCAAGCATTTAAATGTTCAAATACCTCGAGTTCACACTAGACATTTGAAAATATTTTACTAAACATCTGGAAATCACATAAGATGTTTGAAAAGACAAACACTTGGAAGTCACATCAAGCATTTAAAGGTTCAAATATCTTGAGTTCACACTAGACATTTGAAAATATTTTACTAAACATCTGGAAATCACATCAGATGTTTGAAAAGACAAACACTTGGAACTCACATCAAGCATTTAAGGGTTCAAATATCTGGAGTTCAAACTAGACATTTGAAAACATTTTATAAATGGGTACTTGGAATTCTCATCAAGCACCAAGATAACTGAACAAACTCAGGGCTTCAAAGGCAAATCCTTTGGCCTTTGAGAAAAAATTCATTTTTTTCATTTTTTTTTAATTCAATGAAGGTCCATACATTATGGCTTTTCAAACTTCCACAAGGAAAAAAAATATCAAGACAATTTTTCACTAAGCTGTGAATCTCTTGAACATGTTAAATAAGACACTTTTAGTGTGAAAAGGCTTTCCACTCGCTCTCATTTAGGGTGGGTATTTGTCCCGACTATTGATGTGAGAATATATCACTCAATCTTATCATCATCTTGTCGACAAGAATTCGAATTTTCTTGCAAGTAGTACGACCTTACCAATCTGAGAGGTCTTTGACACAAATTGTAATGTGGCTTTGGTCAATGGCTTAGCAAAAGAGACACTTTGAGTCAAGGCTATTGAAAGAACAATTCTGTAATCATCTCCGGGTTTACAAGTCAAGAACCCTGCAAAATGAGAAAGAAATAATCTTGCTTGAACTTCTTCGAGCAATGCTTAAAACATATGAATTCCTATGTTAATTCAAGTGCCATAATCTGAAGAGACTTTGTAAGGACGTAACATAGGCTTGGTTCTTGGGTTTGAGAAACGAAAGGATCGTTAGGCTCAAAGATGTGTGTAATGGGTAAGAGTTGGTGATCATCTTGACATTACCACCGGTTTTCTTCGCCACGGATCATCTTCTTGACAAATTTCTTTATCGGCTCAAGAGTTTATCACTGATGCCAATGATTATTCAACTGGAGATCTTTTCTCGACATTTTTTTCTTTTAAAATCATTTTCTTTGATGATGGGCATCAATCAGGCACACCGCTTTTTTTTTTTTTTTTCATGCCCCCCAATTCATCAGTCATTTCTCTCTTCTTTTCATGGGCATTGGCCTTGCTTTTAGCAGACACACTGCTTTTTCATGCCTCTTAGTTCTATTTTGATTTCAGTTCTTGCGCACAATGCGTGTGTCAAGTATACTTTAAATGACACTCGAACCTTCAAGGGTCTTCATCCGTCTCTTGCCTTGCCCCAGTGTAGGGGATGTTCACCAACTGGGTTTAAAGAAAACGAAATCATAGGCTCAAGTGGGCTACGCGAATGGTATAAGTGTGTAGGGTAGTGAAAGAAATGCTCTTCGTCATCCTAAGGCACTTAAATTACCACATGAATTCAATGTAATAGCATGACTTGAAGATTGATGCAAGTGAGAGCAAGAAAATTTCCATTCATTTCACTCTCCTTCAATGTCAACTTACCTCTATTTTCCCCGATATGGGGGTGGTTCTTGAAAGGAGTAGTATGAAGGAAATTCTTCAAGTATTTGGGCTCAAAAGGGTTAAGCAATGGATTATCTGTAGTGTTTGGGATAGACAAATGAACTGCCTCTCGTCATTTCAGTTGCTGTACTTCTTGCAAGAAAACTTTTCACCTTGAAACACAAAACGTTTCCATACTCACCTCACAATGTATAGACAATGGACTGTGTATGGGATAAGGCTTGCCTTTCACGCCTCATTAGCATCATTTAGCATGTTCAAATAACTCAACATCCTTCACTGAATTATTTATTTTGATAAATTTCAAGTGGAATTGGTGAATTACACATCATGTGGAAAACATTATGAAATTATAAAAAAATGCCATGCTCTATCAAATCATGAAGTGAAAGCTGTTAAGTGTCTGTGTCTTGCCTCTCTTTGCAAGGGAGCTCATAGAGGTTCCTTAAATGTGCACAAGACTACACCTGAAACATAAAGCAAATAATTAAATGAAACAAACAAGGTAACTTAGATGCATGCTGGAAAATTATTTTATTTCGAAAAAAAATTTCAAGGGAACATGAAGAAGCCCAGCCTTCAGAATTAGGTCCTTGCCATTTTCTTTTGGTAGGATTTCATCATAGGGCTAGTTTGGTGTACTTCAACATGCCCTTAAAACAATGAAAATCTTCATGTATTTTATTGGATGAAAAGCAAATTATATTATTGAAATGAGGGAAATTCTAGAATTGAAAATGCAAATGTGCAAATATGGAAAGCAATAAAGACTCTTGCGCAGAGAAGTGTGCAATTAAAATTTTCCTACTCTTGAGCTTTGTCGATGGCAAACACTAAATTATCTTCGAATAATTCAGTCATCCCTTCGAGTGCATCATCAGAGCTCTCAATCTTTGGAGGTGCGGATCATCTATGCCACCCCATCCATCTGGGATGATATCCCGTGGGTTGAAGTAGGAGCTGGGAGGAGCCGAATACTTTACATAGTAATCGAATTTGCCACTTGGTTGCCCTAGGGTGTCCATCACTTCTGCTTCATCATGCATCATCTGAAGCATGGTCGGCTCAGCATCAAAATTGAAAATGGCATTCACAACTTCTGGGTGGTCAGGGAGTGGGTTATTCTGGATGTTCGACTGTGCATCGTGGAATGAGACCACCTTAGCATCCAAAAGATTTTGGATTTTATGTTGCAGCGTATAGCAATCGTCAACAGAATGCCCTACCTCCCCCATATGGTAAGCACATGTCTTGGAAGAATCATAGTTGGGGAAACGCTTGGGATTAGGTCGCTTAGGCTCCTTAGCAAGTAATCCTTTCTTCTGAAGGGTTGGCAAGATCTTTGACAATGGCTTAGGAAGAGACGTAAATTGATGCCTGGAAAAGTTCTTTTGCTGGCCAAAGAATGGTCGTGCTCCTCCCTGATGGGTGTTCAGGGTAGGGCGAGGTGATTGCACATAAGCTGCATTAACCTCCGCTACAAGTTCCTTATCCTTCTTGGTTGAGACTCTCCTATATGAGCTGGTTTGATCAAACGCCCATCTATCACACAATGCTACTTCAATTTGCTCGCCAACGGGGATTAGTTGATTGAATGACTCGGCAGTCGATCCCAGCATTCGATTTCGATACTTAGGCGGGAGTGTCTTCATGAACAAATCCATCAGCTCCTTTTCTGTTGGCTCTGGAGTAATCTGAGCAGCTACGGTCCTCCATCTCGTGACATATGCCTTGAAAGATTCCGTCATCTTCTTCTTAGTGCGAAGTAAATCTTCTCGAGATGGAGTGACATTAATATTATACTTATATTGCTTGAAGAAGGCATCCGTCAAATCCTCCCAAGTCTCCAGCAGATTAATCTTCTTCATGATGTACCATTGCAGCGCCGGTCCTGTCAGGCTTGCTTGAAATTGTTGAATAATCAAGGGGATGTTATCAACATATTGGGTCATCCTAACCACATAAGTTTGCAGATGGATCTTCGGGCAAGTGGTACCATCATACTTTTCAAAATCTAGCATTTTGAACTTCTTTGGCATCTTGATTTTTGCAAAATGGGACAAATTAGTTGGGTCTTGGCTAAATGAACCCTGCATCTACTTAAGTTTCTCCTCGATTTTCGCCAAGCGTTTTTCTTGCTCAGTCTTCGGTACAGCCGGCCATATCACTTGTATCTCCTCATCAACAACAATTTGAGGCGTGTCGGTAATTTTCTCCTTGGAGACATCCTTAGAGCTTGATAGGCCACTTGTGGATATATTCTTGTCTTTATCTCTCGGATCGGCCATGGGAAGATGTTGTGGTAACACCACTTCATCTTGCGGAGCTGGTGGAGCAGTGTTTGCTTAGAGAGAATCGATCTACTTAGAGATCTGCTCAAGAACATTCAGGACTTGCTTTATCTCCGATTCGAGGGCAGCAATGCGAGCTTGTTCAGTGTTATCAGCCATTGTTGCTCTTGAACGGGTATGGATTGGTGATCTTGGGTGAGCCGTGTTGTCACCTAAGTAAAAGAAATAATGTAAGAAATGATGACAAGATAGGAAAATGGCCCAGGACAATGGCCTAATCGCCTCATTTTATTTAAAATTTATTTTAAATGTTGAACCCAACTTCCTAACAATGAAGTAAGAATTAAAATTCAAATCCTTAAACATTGAACTGAAAATTGACAGCACTAAATTGAAATCAAGGTCTCTAAACATTAAACTAAGAAACCAAAACATCTCATTTTATATGCTTTTGGGAGTGGAAATGAATTGCAAATTGGTTTTCCCCATCACGTATAAAACAAGATGGACAACGAAACCTATTGTCATGGACCAATGAAATTGCAAGTAAGTAAATTGCAGAAGTGAAAATTTAAAAAACTTACTTTCACTGGGAAGGGATGACAATCACATAGACACACGTATGAAAAGTGGGGCTCGATTTCTGTCTAGACGGCTTAACAAAGTGGAGCTAAGAGGATGATCTGACCGTTGCAGTCTGGCATTAACGTGTCAGGTCCCCCTAACTCCAGCTCAGTCGAATGGAATACCCAATAATCACGCACTCTCGCGGATATGGACAAACACATTCGACACCATGAAGAACTTTCGGGGAAGAGAAGGTTAACCTCTATATAGCAGTCTCACTTTAGAGGAAGTATCCTTCTCAACACCATCCTAAGAATCCTATCGCAGCCTAGGTCCGACAGTAGGTTGTGTGTGCAATAGTGTAGTGCAAAAAACAATAAAACATGCACAACAGTTTAATTGCAAAAAACACTTCTATAGTTTAAATTCAACCATTCATTCTTAACTCCAACCTACAAAACAAGGGTTAGCAAAGACTACTCCCTTTATACCTCCCATCTGCAAGAACATTTAACACTTCATGTTAGGAGCGTACCGTGTTTCCATGCCGCCAACCAAAATACCTTTTTTTTTAAAAATGAAATAGGCCTATGTCCACTATGAGTTTTAACTCTGTCCCCAGCGGAGTCGCCAAGCTGTCGCGACCTTCCCGAATTTTTTGAAGGTGAATTATTCAAAAGGGCTAATGGATTACTAAGTCCGAAGACTTGGCACGGACCCTCCCAAGTCCTACCAATCGCGACTTGATAGAAATTAATTCATTTAAACATGCAATTTCAATTTGGAGTTGCCACTAACCAATTAAGGCTGGTTAGAAACCTAAGTAAAGTATGGGAGAATACTTTACTATTGCGAACAAGAGATTCAATAGGTCCGGGGACATGGTTACGCTAGATTAGTCTAACACCATTTCGGTACATTTTCTTTTAATTTTAAAAAATATTTTGCAGGCAATGTTGATTAATTTAAACCTAAGCTACTAACATGCAAATGGTGGTCGTGCAAGTGCGAAATCAATAAAATAACATTTAAAAAAAATGCTAATAGAATTGCATGTCCTAAACATGATTTCTAAATGACATGACACCTAATTTTTTTTTAATGTTAATTATATGTAATGTTAATCTAAATTTAATATGCATGGATTTTACTTTAATGATATTTGAGATGCAATTCATATGGTATGACTTAAACTTATCACTATATATATGCAATCTAATTTATATAATCCTAAATATGCATGTGCTACGTGATATGGGATGAATGACATGGCATTTCTACATGCATGCTCTTTTATGATTTTTTATGATGATTCATTTTCTTAATGCATATAAGCAACCTATGCTAAATAATGATGATATGAATTGAGATTAATTAACCTATTAACTAATTAGACTAAACTAAAGTGAATGATATTCTAATTTATTTTAGGAATCAATTTAACTTAAACTAGATCTTATCTTAAAAGCTATATAAAAAATCAAGACATGCCAACATTATTAGCCCTAACAAAAATCACCCATCTAAAAGTATAATCTAAAAAATATAATCCTATAAATGCAATTCTAATTTACTAACCCTAAAAATACAGTCCTAATTTACTAAACCTAAATGCTCTAATGCAATACTTAGATTTTTATGTACTTTTTGATTTTTTTTTTTTCATCTTTCCAAGCAAGTAATTATTTAAAAAGAATGAAGATAAGAATTAAAATAACCAAAAAAGTAATCCGTTGTCTCACGGATTAAATTAACAATTATTTTAACTCTAAAATGTTTTAATGATTGAAATGTTATTAAAATTCCTAAAAATTAAAGTAATTAAAAAAATGACCCGACATCTTATGGGTCAAATTAATAATTACCTTAATTTGGTATAAAACTCCTAATGTCTACAAGGTCTACAAATATTGACATATAATACTACAATTCAAATAATTAAACTTAAAAAATAAGCTAACATAACATGAAATAAGTAAAAATGTACTACCTAATGCTCGTGTGGCTGGTCACCAGCTCCAGTGAAGGGCGGCAGCTGCAAGGAGGCGCAGTGTCAGTGACCGGCGAGCAGCAGTTGGGTTGTGGGTTGCTGCGGTGATGGTGAGCATTGACTTCGGGGCGAGCTCACGGGCAGAGGCGTAGGCGAGCTGCAAATCGCAGGTCACGGGAGCGGGTTAAGGTTCTGGCTCGCAGGTCGCCAATGGAGAAGCGATGTGGCGTCTGGAGGGGTGATGGAGCAGCAGCGCAAACCCTTATGGTGTCGGCAATCGTGTCAAGGAAACTCAGCAACAGAGAGTACACGGACAACAGAGACAACAGAACAGGGGAGTTGCTTGGGAGGAACTCGGATCAGCACAACAGCAGCTTCGTCGGGCGAAGTAGAGGTGTGGCGTGCGTTGGCGGAAGCGACGGGAAACGTGGCGACAGAGCTTATAGGTGAGGCGGAGTAGGGGCGTCATTGCCGGTCAGGCAAAGGCGGAGCGACGATCACAGGGGTGTTGCAGCCTTCGGGTTGTAGCGTCCAGTGCAGGCTGCAGGCAAGACGGAATAGAAGCCGGCGGAGTTGGGTGGTGGAACAGCGATGTGGCGTCCGGTGGGACAACTACCGATGCTGGGCTTGCGAAAAGCAGACGCAGGCGGCGAGTATGGCCTCTGGTGGGCGGAAGGCGAAGTGCGGCAGGCAGTGGACGAGCCCACCGGGGAAGAAGAATAGTGTTCTTCTCCCCTCTTTTTTCCTTTTCGTTTCTCTTTCTGCTCACTCTTTGCCGAACGTCCCCTCTCTCTCTCTTACTGTACTTTTTTTTCTCTTTTCCTTCCCAATGACCAGTCACTTTCTCGCTTTCTCCCCTTTCTCTTTTGACTTTTCTTCTTTTCCCTCAAAAACTGAAACCCTCTCCTCTGTTTTCTTTCTTTTCACTTTTTTCAATTTTTGACGCGAAGCCCCCCTTTCGGTTATGAAGCCTCGCATTTTATAGTGAAAGCGCTTAGATTTGTTTTTGCAGGTGAGATATTCACATGGTTGAGTTTTTGAATTAAAAATTACTTTTTTTTTAAAAAAATTTCCCTCTAATCAAAGATTATCTTCTATTTCTATTTTCTAAATTTAAATGAGGTGTCAACAACCAGGGAGTTCAATCTTGTAGGCATTGTCTCCAATTCTTTGCTACACTTTGAAAGGACCATTGACTCTAGGCTTCAACTTCATTTCCAAGATGTAGCCACACCAAATCTCCTTCCTTAAAAGCAGCCGGCTTCCGATGCTTATTGGCTCTCTCTTGATACTTTGCTTATGCTTTATGATCCTTTCTCGTATTTGCTCATGAATCTTCTTTAGATAGTGAATATGATCCTCAGCATCTCCATTAAAATATTGAGAGATAGGAAGTGGAGCTAAGTCCAAGGGAATAATAGGATTCTTCCCTTACGTAATTTCAAAAGGACTTTTTCTGATTGTTTGGCTTGAAGACCAGTTGTAAGCAAATTCAGCTTGAGCCAAAGTGGAGTCCAATTGATGCAAGTTACTTCCGATTAAGCTTCTTAAAAGATTTCCCAAACTTCGATTAACAACTTCAGTTTGCCTATCAGTTTGGGGATGATGGGAAGAGCTAAAATGAAGAGTTGTGCCAAGCTTCTTCCAAAATGTGCGCTAAAAATGACCGATAAATTTTAAATGTCGATCGAATGTCATTGTCTTTGAAATACCATGAAGTTTCATGATCTCCTAGAAGTAAAGATTCATCACATGAGTAGCATCCAAGGTCTTGTTATGTGGCACAGAATGTGCCATTTTGGAGAATCGATCAACGACCACCATAATCGAGTCTTACCCCTTTGTGTCCAAGGTAAACTGACCACAAAGTCTAGGTTCACATATTCCCCAAGGGTGGTTGGAACCGGTAATAGAGTATACAAGCCAATGCTTTGAGTATGGCTTTTGGTAATGTGACAAGTTCAACACTGCTCCACATGTTTCATATCATCTTTCTCCATGCGAGGCCACTAAAAATTTTCTTTAACAAGAGAGAGTGTTTTGTCTTTTCCAAAATGTCTGGTTAATCCTGCACCATGGGCTTCATTGATAATGGCTTCCCTTAGAGAACTTCTTGATATGCACAAATGTGATATCCAGACTTCGCCGAGCCTCGAGTACATAACGGTCCATGACGTGTCGACAAGCTTGTCATTGGACCATGCCATTGACACCATTCATGGCCACCATTTCGCCACCACCATCCTGGTACCAAACCGTCACGTTTCATCACGTCCCCACGACACGACTTCATCGTCACATCTTTGCCGTACTAGGACAGCTCGGCTATCACCAAGTTCATCACCTCAGGTAAAATTTTCTTCATGAAATGCCACAAACGAGACCAATGTTTACTCTCCCTAGTACGTCGCCTAGCTAGCTCCTCATGTGAGTTGCTTAGACCGCTATGCATACGTACATTTGGTAGAGCCGATAAATTCCACTGCCCCCACGTCAACCGCTCACTTCTCAGCAAGACGAAGGTTGACTCAAGAGTGCAGCCACAGCTTGACACGGGAAGGAAGACTTCGCCCAGAATACTCAGCCACGTTGCTCCTTCTCCATTGACCAGCAAATGGGAGACTTGGACCAAGCTGAGGCCACGTTCTTGCATGAAAAAGCAAGGTGGCATGAACAACGGAAAGGATCCTCATGCTTGGACACGAATTAACGGAGCTGTCCATTCCTTCCGCTGCCACGCACGTTGAAGAAAAAGTTGACCCAGAAAGTCAACCGGCGGAGGAACTGAAGCACAGAAGAAAAAAGGCCGTCCCTCACTTTTCCTTCTCAGTTTTACTTTTATCCTGCTCACTGAAGTCAGTCGCGTGTACCTCCTCGCCACACCACCCCGTCGCACCGCCGTCTTGCCTTTTTTTCCCGCCGCTAACTGGAGACCACACAGCCGTGCCTCCGTTCAGGTCGCATCACCTTGCTGTTCCGCCTCCAGCTCGCACTAACCGCTTGCACCACCGGATTCAAGGCAAGTAGACGTCGACTAACCTATGCTATGTGAATCCCGTTGCTGCTTGGCGAGACGTGTTTCTTCGGAATTCTACGAATTACTATTAGTTCCACGATACTCGCGTTATTTGGTGAATTCGGAAGCCGTTTGGGATTGACCACGACTTCAAAAGGGGAGTTAAGTACGTACTTTTAGGGTCAGATTTGGGGTTATGGTCCCGCGAGCTTACTGACCTTGGTTTTGTAGAAATTTTTTATTTATATATGAACTGTTTTATACGGAGATTATGGACTTATGAAACTTGAAATGATTTAAGTACATGCATGTGAGTTTCAAAGGTATTTCGGGGGTGAAACCGTGAAATTGATGGTGATCGATTCGGTGTTTAAACTCTCAGTTTTATGAAATGTTTCTATCGACGCAGGTTTGACATATCTCTAAGGTTTCATTTGCACTTAGGGTTATATTATAATTCTGGATTTTGGAATTGAGTTATTTTCCGTGCATGAACGACGTGAAAGATATTTTGGCATTAAGCTGTTGGATTGCTACACCATGGTACTTAAGTGATGGATGCCATCAGTCCACATTGACGACAATGCCCGGAGGGGTGTGATACTGTTCCCTTCGGATGCCCGGGAAATGTGATAAAGGCCCAGAGGCCCTCGCGATGCCAAGTAGGGTGCGAGATGCCTGGAGGATGGTGTACAGTTTCCTTCAGAAGATGGTGGTAGTGAATCTGGATGAATTGAAATTCCAATTTTCTATTACTTTCCGATATACTTTTTTTTATGAGATTCTTTTAGAACTGATGCAAGTTTAATTATTTCAGTTTGTGTATTTATTTATGGATTGTGTTGAATCAGGTGGCAATAGGTTCGTGTAGTATAGTTTAGTAGACTCTTATTTGCTGAGTGGTTGTACTTACTCCTTGTGGGATTATTACATTTTAGACACGTAGTCATGTCGCTCCAACCCGCGTCTTCCACCATGCTCTACGGCATCCCCACTGACCTCACGTGGGATCAAGTGGAGCACGTGGACCCCAACTTCCCAGACGTCATGTTCATCTGGATTACGGTGATCCTGACGGTGGATGCTGGCCTCCTAACAGGCCCTGTGCTGATGAGGTTCATAGTACTATACGCTTGGGTCAATGGGCATACTGTGGGGTCGCTTCCACTCCTGAATGACGACGACGACAGTTCTAGTAGGGTCAAGTAGTCGGCGGACCCGAGGAAGATTTTGGATAAGACCAGGACGTGATATGAAGATGATTGTGTGAATAGACGTTATATGAAGATGATTGTGTGAATAGACTGTAGGATGGTTGTGACAGAATTTTGGGTTAGCCAGGAAAAAGGAACTTTTTGGCCTTAATATACAGACTCAAGTCGTCTGAAAATATATATAAATAAAAGTGCCCGGTTCTATATTTTCGTGTGCATCAATCTAAGTTATATTGGAGTCGTCGATACACGCTTCCACATGAAAATAATAGTAATGACAGGGAATGCCATGGTGATTCTAACGGGTCGGGGGTCATCACAACAAACAATTAAAACAATTATTCTTGAAAGGAAACCAATCTTGCAACAAGAATTGCTGAATTGGACCCTTTGAGCAGTCATTCCAAATTTATCCAAAGTCTAGATCATCTTCATAGAACTTCTTGATCAAGTTGAAGCCTAAGACCTTCACTTGCATTGTGGATAACAAGGAAGGCCTTCGACTTATTGCATCGATTACTCAATTAAGAGTTCTAACTTTATGTTTGATAATAAAAATTAAAGTTTGAAGAAACTCTACCCACTTGGCATGCCAATTGTTGAGCTTTTGTTGAGTATTTACATACTTCAAGGCTTCATGGTCCAAATAGAGAACAAACTCCTTGAACAATAGATAATGTTGCCAATGATCTAAAGCTCTAACAATAGCATAAATTCTTTATCATAAGTAGAGTAATTCTTGCGGGAATTATTCAACTTATCATTAAAGAATGCAATGGATTTTCCTTCTTGACTAAGAACTACGCCAATTCCCACATTAGAGGCATCACAATCAACTTCAAAGGCTATATTAAAATTTGGACGTGCAAGAATTGGAGCCTTGGTTAGTTTCTTTTAAGGGGTTTGAATTTTTGTTGTGCCTCTTTAGTCTACTTGAAACTTCCTCCCTTCAAGCATTTGGTGATAGGAGAAATAATGGTACTGAAATGCTTGATAAAGCAGTGATAAAAAGATGCCAAATCATGGAAATTGGGAATATCATGAATATATGCTGGAATGAGCCAACTTATAATCTTCTCCACCTTGCTAGAATCCATCTTGATGCCTTCCTTAGAAACAACATAGCCTAGGAAGACAAGGCTATTGGTAATGAACTAACACTTCTTTAAGTTGGTATATAACTTTTGCTCTTGTAGAACCTTTAAAACTTAGAAAAGATGCTCCAAGTATTGCTCATGAGTAGAGCTATAAATAAGAATGTCATTAAAAGAAACAACAAAGCTGCCAATAAATGGTTTAAAAATATAATTCATAAGGCGCAGAAAGGTACTAGGAGCATTAAAAAGGCCGAAAGACATGACCATCCGCTCATAGAGGCCATCTCTTATTTTGAAAGTGGTTTTCCATTCATCTTTTGCTCTCATTCAAATTTGGTGATATCCACTTTGAAGATCAATCTTAAAAAAGATAACAGCGCCATGGAGTCGGTTGAGAAGATCATCGAGTCAAGGAATAGGAAAACGGTACTTAATGGTTATCTTGTTTACCGCTCGACTATCGATGTGCATACATCATGACCCATCCTTCTTCAGCACAAGAAGAGTGGGGATAGCACATGAACTCACACTTTCCCTCACCATTCCTTTAGCCCTGAGTTTATCTATTTGTCATTGAAGCTCTTCATGCTCTTTAAGGCTCATTCAGTAGGCTGCCTTGTTTGGAATGGCAGCTCTCAAAACAAAATCAATACAATGCTGAATTTCTCTTATGAGTGGAAGACCGGGCAGAGTCTATTTCGGAACAATATCCTTAAATTATTGAAGAATAGATTTTACTTGAGAAAGGACATCATGGTGTTCTTCATTCTTTTCTAATACCACAAAAGCATATGTCTCTGATGATTCATCCAAAGCTTTATAAACTTTGGATTTAGAGTTTAAACTATTTTCCTCCCCCTTATATGATTTAGTAGTGCTCTCCATTTTGGAAGGACCCAAGGTGATTTTGACTCCATCTTTCTTGAAAGCGTAAGTATTCTTGAACTCATCATGCTTAGTTTTTCTATCAAATTGCGATGGCTTCCTAAGAAGCAAATGACAAGCATCTATGGGAACAACATCACACCATATATTATCTTTATATGATTTTTCGATGGAAAATTGAACAAGACATCGCTTATCAACCCTTATCTTGTTCCCTTTGCAAAGCCAAGACAATTTATAAGATTGTGGGTGCTTTTCCATCATAAGGCACAACTTGTCCACCATTATTGTAGCCACCATGTTCTCGCAACTTCCTCTGTTGATGATAACATCACACACCTTTCCATGAGAAGTGCATCTAGTATGAAAAATATTATTGCAAAGCCAAATAAAATCCTCACTACGTGTAACATTCAAGCTCGACAAAGAATTAGAGACTCTCCTTGGTCTCCGTAGATAAGTCTCTTTCTCTTGGATGTTCCATTGGTACCAAGGGAATCTTCACATTGCTCTTCCTCAAGTTCCTCTTCTACTAGAGAGATGATCTTGCAGTTTGGACATTTGAATGTAATATGTCCAAACCCTTGAAATTTGAAATACTGAATAGAGCTATGGCACTTGGAACTTGACTCTCCATTGTTCTTAGGAGTATACTCTGAATCAGTCACCCTAATCTTAGAAGTAGATGACCTCTCACCCTTCGAAAAGTCTTCTTTATTATGATATCGAGAGGTACGAATAGGAGCCTCTTTAAGTTGCCAATCCACCTTAAGTGCAAGTTGACAAACATCATTGTAAGTCCAATAAGGTTGAAGTTGGAAAACATTATTGATTTTAGATCAAAGTCCACCAAGGTAATGGGCAATAGTTTGCTCCTCTCCTTCGGAAACATCACAGAAGCATCATGAGATAATCAAATTCTGGGGTATATTCTTCCACGGATGGCTCCTTTTGTTTGAAGTTGTGGAATTGAAGGAATTTATGTTGATGGTAGTTTGGTGGTAAAAACTTATACTTCAATTCTTTCCTCATCTTCTCCCATGTTATGATATAGCTTCCTCTTTCACAAGCTCTTTGTTTCTTCAAGTGCTCCCACCAAATAGAAGTGTGCTTTTTGAGTTTGATAGCAACTAGCTTCACCTTTTGATATTTGGGATGTCTTTGTAGTTAAAGACTCTTTCCACAGCATGTAGCAAATCCATAAATTCTTTTGGTTGCATCTTCCCCTCGAATTTGGGAATATCAACTTTTACATAGGAATCTTGCTTAATTCCATGGAACCTTTGATATCAACATTGAGGAAGTTCTTCCTCACTTGAAGCATGACTTTGAGCACCGGCAAAAGGGTCAATGTCCTCTTCATCAAAGGGAACATCTTCTGAATCATGATGCGAATAATGATGTTCCAGAAAGTTGAAGCGTTGCAAACTCTCCTGCAGTTGCTACACTTGTCTCCTTAAATCATCCACCTCCACGTCTTGTAGGTCTCTTTCCCAAGCCATAGAAGACTCAACATTTAGTTCACGTTGATGACGACCAACCATTGAACCAAAGCGCCAGTACCAAATTGATGTTGGAAAAAGTGTAGAGAAGTAGGAGGTAACACAAAGAAGAACTAAATTGGATAGATCACTCACCACTCATAGGAATCCACTTAAGAGATAAGAGCACAAAGAGAAATCCTTCTTGCTCTCAAGCCAAAGGTTAAATGAATTATCACTCAAAATAAGTCTACCTTCTTATTAATCATAGCATGTTTATATAAAACGGACTTGAAACAATCCACCAAGTATGAGTAATTACTAAGACTCTTTGGAAAGACAAAGGACTCATAAATTTGGACTCTAAAAACTTTAAATGACAATTAATAAACCTTGAAAGTATAAGAAATAAATGCTATTGGGTGAAGGTATCTAAGACTTGCTTGATTCAATGAATGTTGTCATGCCCCGAACCCCGGGTACGCACACATCCCACGGCGGTCGATTAAAAATGCAATGTCCCAAGACGCGTTGCCGACCCATTCTTTTTATCTTTCAATTAAGCATATGTGGAAGTGAATTAAATAAACACCCGGCCAACAAACTAAAATAGGGACAGTAAAAACATACCAGCAATTTTCACAAACTACGCTCTATACAAATACCGAGTTGACCTTACAAGTTCATATTTACAAGTCTGCCTCAAAAGGAACTCCTAGGCAGCCTACACCCTGGACCCGTCTAACTCGGGCTCTGGGTCCTCCATGACACCATCCGAGATATCGATGTCCATGGGGTGACCTACTTCCTCATCCTCCATCCTGACGGGCAGTCCATCAAAACCGTGCAAGGGACCATCTTGAGCACCATTGCGCTCGTTAATGAACCACACCTTGAACGGATGAGACATTGCATTAAAGAAGCCCTCATTGACCCAAATCGTAGTCATCACTAACTTGTGGGTTCGGGTGGTCCCGAGGATAGGGAAGAAGGTAGACTTTGATTCCATGTCCCATGGAACCCCGAACCGGACTGGATGGATCTCCATACTACCATAAAAAGGTTAATCACGACAGGGTGAGATAAAATCTCAGTTAGTCAACAGCCTAAACCTCGATAAATATGCAAATTCGCCTCGAAGGTAGCCTAAGCACACATCATACAAAACTCACCTCTCCTCGGCACGTCCCTGCATATTAGAGCGTCACATATGCCATTATCAATACAACGAGCGTAATTAATAACTGGGACACATAATTGTCACCCTTCAAACATTTACATGAATCTTGATTATAAGGTAAAACCATTATGACACGTCCCAGATCATGCCTAGAAAATTTTCCCTATAATCAGGTGCAAAGTATCACAACCATTCAGGCGTGTTTCAATTGTTACGACCCATCGGCCATGGCCAATTCAAAAGTCAGTGGTCATTCGGCGTAACTAGGCATCATCCCGCCCCATCGAGCACGCTAACGTCTAGCACACCCTGCCTAGACAACATTCCATAAAGAAGCATCGGCTCAGCCTCCACCGTGACTTGGCATCCGTTGACGTGGGGGCATCCAAACTTAATTAAGCATTGCCTTCCCAACTCTCGTCGGATGACGGGTTCCAATAAGTGACCACACGAGCACATACTTGGCCAAGAATGCCATGCTTTGATTTCAAATGTGTTGTTTTCAAATAATGAACTTGGCCAATTTTTCTTCTTATTAAAAATCCAGGTAAAATAATTGTGTGTGGTCACATATTCTCAATTGAACCATCAAACGTAGTACACTCCCAATTTAAAACTCCACGGTTTTATATAGTACATAAAAATTGGCGTCCAAAACCGACAATTGGCATTTTTCCAATTTAAAAGCCCATAAAATCAAGTTTTATACTCAAAATTAATAACTACCATCAAGAAATCAATTGCATATCTGTCGCGACCAATTTTTTCGGGGTATGAATCACCTTGGGTTTGGCTAATTGATTGTTAAGCCTAAACTTAACTTGAGCTCTCCCAAGCTCATACCAATTCGCGACTTTCGATTCAAGTTCTTAACATGCAAATTTTTTAATTGGGAGTCGCCACTAATCTATTTTTGGTGGGTCGATTAGAAACCCAAGTAAAGTAATAGGAGTTTTACTTTACTCCTACGAACTAGAGATTTGGATACGGGGACTTGATTACGCTAGATTTCTCTAACGCCCTTTCGGTACTATTTCTTTTATTTAAAAAAAAAGGTTTTGCAAGCAGCTTGAATTGATTTTAAACTAATTTTCTAACATGTGAGGTGTTCATGCAGGTGCGCAAACCACTAATTTAACACTCAAGTAAAGCAGAAAATAAATTGCAGGACTTACCTCAAAGCAACGAAAGTATCTGCAATGTTAAATTAAAATCCACATCAACAACCCTATATATGGTTTCTAATTAACACGCAATTTTTGTTTTGTTTTCACTTACTTAACGAAAATCATGCAATATGCAATGCAATATTAACTAAATGACCTAAATCCAATGACATGTAATTTTTAATTAAATGGGCCTAGGAAAAATACTAAATGACATGCATCTCAATAAAACCCTAATGACGTGCATATGACATTTTTTCTAAAAGAATGCATTTTACCCTAAATAATAAAACTAATTTAACCTATGACATTTTTTGTATTTTTCAAGAAATTCGAAATTAGGTGAAATGAAAAAATTACCTAATTAGATTCAGATCCTATTTAATTTATATTAAGAATTAGGTTGAAGCATATCCTAATTTAAACTAAAATATTATATTAACCTAGATAATCCTAAATTGCAATCTATTTAATAAAATACCTAAACCTATGGTAAATTGAGAAAAAAGAAAAACATCATCTAAAATTAAACTAAATGCAATTTAACCCTAATATGCTATGACGTGCAAAAGATGCCCTAATTTTACATGACATATGCATAATGACTTTTTTTGTGTTTTTCCCTTTTTCCCTTTTTATAAATTTCGAAATTTATAATCGCCAAATAATTAAACATGCAATCCAAGTTAAAAAAAAAAACTCAACCTAAATTAATTGATTTGATTTGATTTATTTATTTTTTTTCAAAATTCGAAATAAAATACCTATTATGAACATGCAAACCCTAAAAGTACAATTTTCGATTTTTTTTAAAAAGAAAACTCATTTAAGTAACACCACAGCAAATCAAGCCATATTAATATCCAAATCGACGAACCATATCTTGAGCATGAGATCGGGTTGGCCAATTTCACATAAATTACGAATCGGATCTCGAGCGGGAGATCGGATTGGCAATTTTTTAAGTAATTGCGAGTCCGATTTCGAGCTCGAAAATCGGATCGACAATCACTAATTTCAAGGCAATTTCATATCATGGAATTTCAATTTCATATTAAAGGAATAATTACACTAAAAAGATAAAATAAAATAGCAAAAATAATAAAACAAAAATAAGATAAAGAAAATACCTAAATTTTCTTTTGCTTTTTTTTTTTTCTTTTTTTTTTCTGAAAAAGAAAAAGAAAAATAAATCTAGTGGCCGGTCCGGCGAGGGCACCGGGGCAGCGTCAAGATAGCAATGCCGTGACCAGCGGGCAAAAGGCGGTTCGGCGACGCGTTCGGGACAGCTCGCGGGTCGTCGGGGCGGTGAGGCGGCATCAGGATGGCGACGTGGCGGCACGGGGAAGGTTGGCTCGGTGGTGGCACGATTCTGGATCTGGAAGATGAAGGGCGTCGTATCTAGATTGGCTGTTGTGGGGATCTCAGATCTGCAGGCGGTGAGCGGAGGCAGTGTCGGGTGGCGAGAGTTGCGGGTTGTAGCTCCGGCGACAGATTGATAGGGCGGCGGTGCTACTCGCGGGGGCTGGGCGTCGCTCGGCGTCAGGCAGGGCAGCAACGGTGTTGGGTGGTAGAAGTGGCTATGGCGACACGGAGTAGAAGCGGGCCGCGGCTGGGCGTCAGATCGCAGCAGCGGTGGCGGCGAGCTGTTGCAAGAGTCGCTCGGAGGTGCTACAGTAGCGGATTGCGGACGCGATCGACAGGCGGGTCGCGTACCAGCGTGGGGGTTAAGTAGATGAAGCAGCGAGGGCGGTGGCGGCGCAGTGACGGGTTGCAGGCGGCGCGGCGGTGGCCGATAAGGGCGCAGCAGCGTTGTGCAGGGGGGTCGGCGAAGGCGGCGGGGATCAATGGTAGAAACCCTATGAAGAAGAAGAACAGTAATTGTTCTTTTTTCTTTTTTTTCTTTTGCTTTTTCCTTTTCTCTCACCTCCGTCTCCCTCACGTCTCTTCTTTCACTCTTTCTATTTGACTTTCTTTTTTATCTCGAGAAGAACCCCCAAAAAGAAAACTTTTCTTTCCTCTTTGTATCGTATTTTTTAACCTAGAACGAAAAGAAGCTCCTCCTCACATTTTCCTCTCCATTCTCTTGTGGCCGTGTATCAATATGTGTGGCCTCCTTAAACCCTACGTATGTCTACTTATTTATAGGGCACGAATTAGGGTTTTTAAATTTTCTAAATTCATATCCACAAAGATTTCTTTTCGAAACACAATATTTGTTTTTTTTTTCCAAACGTAATATTTGCTTTTGAATTGAAATCTCACAAAGATAAATCCGTAAAATATCTCCGAGGATACGGGCTTGGACCTATTTGCTTTCTTTGTGGGCTTAGTCTAGCCTATCAATTTAAAGCTCAGAACCATTAATTCAAACTCATCCGCCACCGGTCCAATAAACAAATGCAAAAAATGCAAATGCACTTAAATCTATATGTTATGCAATTAATTATTTTTTCCGGGATAAAATTGACCCCTAATTTTTTAATGCAATAAATGACTAATTAAGTCGCCAAAATTTAGGTATCAACAGCTATCCCTCTTTGAAGGTGAGCTTGAAGAGGTTGCTTTCAAAGACAAATTGAGACCTAAATTTTGGTCATGCATATGCAATGAATGATTTTTGTTGAAACATGAATTCCATTTTTTCAATGCAATTTATATGATGTATGGAAATATTAATGCAAATGATAGATGAACCTACTTGAAATAACTTACCTTCGAAGACGATAGAGTAATTCGAGGTAGTGGGTGTTACTTGTCCAAGACCCGTACCATTCTACGGTCACCTAGAATAGTAATGTGACTTCATGAAGATGCTGCTTTCCCAAGACCCGTACCATTCTACGGTCGCCCAGTATGGCAGAAATGAGCTGCTTTCTCAGGACCCGTACCATTCTATGGTCTCCCAATACGGCAGAAAGGTTTTGTAAGGAACTGCTTTCCCAGGACCCGTACCATTCTACGGTTGCCCAGTACGGCATAAATGTTTTGTAAGGAAATGCTTTTCCAGGACCCGTACCATTCTACGGTCGCCCAATACGGCAGAAAGGTTTTGTAAGAAACTACTTTACCAAGACCCGTACCATTCTACGGTCACCCAGTACGGCAGAAATGTTTTGTAAGGAAATGCTTTCCCAGGACTCGTACCATTCTACGGTCACCCAAGACGGTAGAAAGGTTTTGTCTAGGATCCGTACCATTCTATGGTCGCCTAAACAGGGATTTATTTTCCAGGACCCGTACCATTTTACGGTCGCCTGAATATGGGATAGGTGTTGTCAAGGACCCGTACCATTCTATGGTTCGTCTCAACGAAGAAAATTATTTTTCCAGGACCCATACCATTCTACGGTCGCCTGAATGAGGAAGTTGCTTTTCCAGGACTCGTACCATTCTACGGTCGCATGTTAGAGCAATAAATGTTTTCTATGACCCGTACCATTCTACGGTCGCCTAGACTGAGGTTTTGCTTGGCTAGGAACCATTCTTTGGTCGCCCAGCCTTGTGACAAAAATCATTCTATTAGTCGCCTTAATCAGATTGAATCTAGAGGAAAAATCTTTGGGGGACAAATCCATTAAGTGTCGGTGTAAAGGACTCTGGGCTACGAAAGCACGCCAGGAAGATAAAATGGACTCTGGACTACGAAAGCATGTCAGGTCGATATAAAGGACACCGGGCTACAAAAGCACGCCGGGTCTATTAAAAGGGACATCGGGCTACAGAAGCACACCGATTCAATATAAAGGGACTCTAGGCTACGAAAGCACGCCAGGTCAATATAAATGGACATCGGGCTACGAAAGCACGCCAGGTCAATATAAATGGACATCGGGCTACGAAAGCACGCCGAGTCTATAAAGATGGGCCTTGGGCTACGAAAGCACGCCAAGTCGATAAAGAGGAACTCTAGGCTACGAAAGCACGCCAGGTCAATATAAGGAGGGCAGCCTAACCAAGTCAAGTGTCTATGCACTTGAGAGAGAATACCTGCACAATGACAAGTATTTTAGAGTATGGTAGAGATATACTTACCTGGTGATATCTCTAATTCTTGGAGAAAAATGTCTTTTGTAATTTAGATATCCTGTGGAGGTCTTTCACCTCATGATGGAGGTTTCTCATCTCCTAATATCATGAAACATTCTGAAATGAACTTAAATTACCTGTGAGACATGATTTAAAGCAAAAAATGATATGCATTCATCAAAGAGATAGACAATCTGAGCTACTCTAGAATGCACATTTCAAAATTTAGTGAGGTTTTCATCAACTCAATCGAGGTTCATGCATAATAACCTTTGCATCACCCAAATTTCCACTGGAGAGAATTATCATTCAAGACAACTTTCATGACATGGATTTTATAAGAATACTAAATGAGAGATTTGGAGCTCGAAAATCGGACTGACAATCACTAATTTCAAGGCAATTTAATATCATGGAATTTCAATTTCACATTAAAGGAATAATTAGACTAAAAAGATAAAATAAAATAGCAAAAATTATAAAACAAAAATAAGATAAAGAAAATACCTAAATTTTCTTTTGCTTTTTTTTTTTTTTCTTTTTTTTTTTCTTAAAAAGAAAAATAAAAATAAATCCGGTGGTCGGTTCGGTGAGGGAAAGTCGCCGGCTAGGGTTCCGCGAGGGCACCGGGCGGTGTCGGGACGCAACGCCGTGACCAGCGGGCAACAGGCGGTTCGGCGACGCATAGGGACAGCTCGCGGGTCGTCGGGGCGGCAAGGCGGCTTTGGGATGGCGACGCGGTGGCACAGTGAAGGTTGGCTTAGTGGCGGCGCAATTCTGGATTTGGAAGAGGAAGGGCGTCGGATCTGGATCGGCTGCTGTGGGGATCTCAGTTCTGCAGGTGGTGAGCGGAGGCTATGTCGGGTGGCGAGAGCTTTGGGTTGCAGCTTCGGCGACAGATTGATAGGGCGGCAGCGCTGCTCGCAGGGGCTGGGCATCGCTTGGCGTTAGGCAGGGTAGCAACGGCGTTGGGTGGTAGAAGCGGCTGTGGCGAGGCGGAGCAGAAGCGGGACGCGGCTGGGCGTCAGATCGCAGCAGCGGTGGCGGCGAGCCGCTCGGAGGTGCTTAGCGGCGGATTGCGGACGCGATCGACAGGCGGGTTGCGTACCGGCATGGGGGTTCGGCAGGCGAAGCAGCGAGGGCAGTGGCGGCGCGGGGAAAGGCCGAAGGCGGGCGGCGGTGGCCGACAAGGGGTTGGCAAAGGCAGCATGGATCAACGGTAGAAACCCTGTGAAGAAGAAGAACAGTAATTGTTATTTTTTCTTTTTTTTTCTTTTGCTTTTTCCTTTTCTCTCACCTCTGTCTCTCTCACGTCTCTTCTTTCACTCTTTCTTTTCGACTTTCTTTTTTATCTTGAGAAGAACCCCCAAAAAGAAAACTTTTCTTTCCTCTTTGTATCGTATTTTTTAACCTAGAACGAAAAGAAGCTCCTCCTCACATTTTCCTCTCCATTCTCTTGTGGCCGTGTATCAATATGTGTGGCCTCCTTAAACCCTACGTATGTCTACTTATTTATAGGGCACGGATTAGGGTTTTTAAATTTTCTAAATTCATATCCACGAAGATTTCTTTTCGAAACGCAATATTTGTTTTTTTCCAAACGTAATATTTGCTTTTGAATTGAAATCTCACAAAGATAAATCCATAAAATATCTCCGAGGATACGGGCTTGGACCCATTTGCTATCTTTGTGGGCTTAGTCTAGCCTATCAATTTAAAGCTCAGAACCATTAATTCGAACTCATCCGCCACCGGTCCAATAAACAAATGCAAAAAATGCAAATGCACTTAAATTTATATGCTATGCAATTAACTATTTTTTCAGGGATAAATTGACCCCTAATTTTTTAATGCAATAAATGACTAATTAGGTCGCCAAAATTTAGGTGTCACAATATCATCGCACATATAAACCATCAAAATCACGCAAAATTCCATCCATGAAAACGAGTTTAAAATTCTATGAAACGGCTAATCCTTCACTAATTATGCAAATTACGATTAATTAAATAAATCACGATTAATTAAGTAAATTGTGATTAATTAAGCTAATCCAACTTAATTAACCTAACCGTGATTAACTAACCTAACCATGGCTAACTAACCTAATCATGGTAAACTAACTTAACCATGCTTGATTAACACTAATCCATCTTAGCACTAATCTAACCATGATTAGCACTAAATTAAACACCCCCTAAACGCAATTAACAGCCTAATCAAAGATTAGGGAGTTAACTTACGGAATTCGATGGTGGCGGGCTTGCGGCAACGATGATGTGACGGCAATGAAAACTCGAGACAACTGTGATTTGCACGAAGGCTCAACAACGGTTTAATCAGCCCTACAAGTGCTCGGCCAAAGGGGGGACTCGGCTACTTGGGCTGGTCTCGGTGGCTTGGCTGGGCGGTGGAGCTGCTGGTCGGTACAGCAGTTGGACGCTGGTGGTTGGTTGGACGTTGGGTGGTGGAGCTGGCAGACGGAGCTGGCGGGCTGAGGTCACTGGTGGTGGCCACGGGTGCTGGACGGGGCTGTTGGATGCTGGGATGGTGGCTGTTGAGGGTAGACGGGGTGGTGCTGGGCATGGGGGATGCTGGTCGTGGAGATAAGAGTTGGGCGATGGGCTGAGGTTGCATGGTTGCTGGTTGTGGCGGTGCTGGAGTTGTGGACTGTGGAGGTGGTGAGGTGGAAAGAAGATGGGATGGTGAGGTGGTGATGGCGTGATGGTTGGTAGTGTGTGATGAAGAGTTTGCTGGGTGATGAGGGATGGTGGGGCGTGCGGATGATGGTGGCTGCAGCAAGAACATAAAGGAAAATGGTAGAAGGAGAAGCTGAGGTGTAGAGGAGAATAGGGAATGAACGTGAAGGAAAGAGAAGGAAATGGAGAGGAAGATGGTCGGCTGAAGCAAAGGGGGGAGGGAGGGAGTTCACGCATGAGAAGAAGGAAGAAGAGTGGGAGAGAGAGAACAAGGAAATCAAGGCAACAACCAATCAAAAACCTAGTAAAATATCTAATAATCATCACATGCCACAAAGTCTTCATGCCACCAAAGTCTTGTGATCCTTCAATCCCAAATTAGCTTCAATTTCCCCCAAATAAATCCTTTTTGGGGCAGCAAATTCCACTTTTTCCCTTGATCCGAATTTCCTTTAATTTTCTTGTTTGTCCGAAAATCGATTTTCTGCAAAATTTTTGGACTCGATGAAGATTCACGGAAATATGAGATGACATCCAATAAATGAATCGTGACACGCTCGAGCATCCGATTCCCGAAACCAAATTCAATTTCGTGGTTAAAATCGACTGAACGCAATTTTAGTACGACCTAACCTATTGGATAGCTTTTAGTGATTTTAGCGCGTTTGACCATTAGTTGATAATTTTCGATCCACATTTGTGTATTTCCGAATTGTAGATGATCCTCAGTTGTCATAAAATTGCGAGGTTTCAATTACGTGTCCCAAATATAATATAAGTAGAAAATTGGGTTATTGCTGTTTGACATGAATATCACAATCGTGCGGATCCACCCGCAATTTGACTACGCAATTCCATCAAATTGACTCATATCCGTTCACTAATCGATTTATAATGGTGTTGTATTGACTATTGTTGATTATTATGGTTGAGCGGTCGATTTCTAATTGAATTCTCTAATTTGCCGTGTTTACATCCCTTAATGACCTCACCTAATAAATCAATTAACTCATGAGTGGCCAGCTCTGAGTAAAATAACCATAATCGCGTCGATGAAACAACCATTTCATATATCCGAATAGAAGCCAAATTTCGGGATGTCACAAATGTGGACACCCTTCAAAACATGCAGTTATTAAAGTATTGGTATGGTTACTAAAGTATCATTAACTATGCACACACGATTACCAAAGTATCGATATGGTTACTGAAGTATTGGTAACAATGTGAATGGTAACACTTTCGTAGAACCGATGTTGTTTCAGAATGCTTCGACATCAGACCAAGTGAGAAAAATCAGAGTCTGGGCGTTGTATCCTAGGGACAGGATTTCCATCCAAGCTGTTTGACTTAAATCACGAATCCTTCTGACCAAATCGTTGTCTTAAAGATAGCATCACCAGTATGCCTCACCTCGAAATTTCATATCTTCCTTCGGATCCCCAAAACACACACCATTAGTCTATACGAAAGTGTGCTGAGAAGTCCAACGTTGTGTCATGTCAATTGATTAGATTTCAATATACATAGGAGTAGCAAAATTATATTACATATGTACGTTTGGATGATTGGATGATTGATATGTGAAAGAATCCAATTCCAATATTATGTTTGACTACATATATCAATCGTCCCCCCATGTAAATGAAAGTATTTTGTTACACTAATAGTGAACCTAACAATTATCCTTTGTAGTAATAAGAAACCTTTACGTTTGTTAGTTACGTTTGTTGTGAAAAACAAGCAATCCAATCTAAAATAAACAAAATGATGGAGTAAATCAAACAATAGATTTACATGGTTTGGTCGGTGGGACCTAATCCATAGGAGAGTAGCATGTGATTCCATTATGGATCAAACAATATAATGGAGATTATATTATACTCATGTTACTCAAACACTCTTAGTTTACAACCCAAAATGGACAACAAAAACTCACATAGTAATTAGTCCTCACAATTCCTCATAAAACAATATCTCAATTACAAAAAGATATTTACAAATCTCACCACAATTCTATTGGATTGAACACTCATCTCTGGATGCAATTTGTGAGCCCCGCTTCTTATAAATACATGCAAGATTCGGTTGAAAATTAGAAACCCCCTTTAGGAAGCTTACTCAAATTAAAAAACAACTAAATTAAGAAAACACTCAAACTAGGAATGTGACATCTAGAATTTTCAGTATTGTTTCTATTAAATTAATCGGGCATTTCATTGATGCATCTATAGGGTTGTTCTCAGAGCTGATCACTCTCGAGATAACTAGACTAGCTGGGTAAGCCATTAAAGAATATTAAGGCAATAGACTTGAGAATTCGACTAGGAATCGGCTTCTCGACCGTGTTCATCTTTAGAGGTCATAAAGGCACAGTTAAAAATCGAATTGAGATCAGAGATAGGTTGGTTCGACTGAGATGTGCAGCCGATCGTGGGTGACTCCACTAAATTAGAAAATTCTCGTCGGCCGGCACTAATTTGATTTTTCTATCGTTTTGGTACCGTGTGTCCGTAATTGAATCCTGAGATTTTCACGATAATCAAGAGTCACCATTGAGTCGAGCGGGTTCATAGTGGCTCGAAGAAAATCGACCACGGGTCATTTGCACTTAAAAAGTTCTGAAAACTACCCGGTAGTCTAGGTCACGCTAAAAGCACGCTGGAGTGAAATTAACCGTCAATTTGAGTCAGATTTCAGAAATCAAAAGTTCGGTGGTGTCACAAGCTATTTCAGGAACGTCAACTCAGTCTCAAAAGATTTTTCGGAGATTCAGGAAATTTTACGGAAAACCGTTTTGGACGTCGTGGAAATTCGGCGGAAATTCAGATTGGCTAAATTGATGGAAAATTGGGCTTTCGGGTTGAGCCTTTCGTGTCGGAGATTTATAGAAAATTTCTTGGGATTTTTCTACATCAAAATTGGACCTCAATTTGGAGAGATTGGAATTGAAATTTAGTTCGAACTTAGTTAAAATCGAATCTTAAGATGGGGGTGTGCAACATTGGTATCAATTTGGATTTTTGGTGGGTTCTTGAATGAGGAAAAATGCAGAGACGATCAATGAATGATCAATTGAACTTGTGAGAATCAAATTGAGATGAAATCAAGAGGGATTTAGAACCAATTGAGGCCATCTCTCTCTCAATTTCGTAACCCCCTTTAGCCTAGCAAAATTGGACCACTTGGGAGGTTATTTAGGACATTTGGATGGCCTATTGAAGGCCAAGTATTAATGCATGGCTAAGAATGGATTTTGGAAGAAACTTTGCAAAATATCCAACCAAGTGGAGCCCAACTCTCCCTCATCCTCTCCAACTTGCTGCCGTGAGATGCTTCCCTTCCATCATTCCCAATTCATGCGACACCTCCATCAACAGCTGAAGAAAACTGGAGCTGCCGTTTGTTCGTGCTCCTCTTTTGGCCGCGCCAGCTCACGAACAAAAACCAAGCTGCTGAAGCGTTGAAGAAGCCCTGCAACGACGTCTCTCGAAGATCCAGCGAATGCCAACTGCTCTCCAGTCAACTTCATTCTCCACCGCTCTGTTTCCTCGCACAAGCCAGCAGCGAAGAAGCATCGAAAGCAGAAGTAGCCAACAACACCTGCAAGCTGCCAGGCGTCTTCCACTTCTTCGGTCAACCCTTCCTTCAATTTTTCTGCCGTTGAAACCCACCGAAATCCCACCATTGTTCCTCTCTCTTCTGCCACGAATCAAACCCCACCGAGATTCCATCCTGTTGACTACAGGAGCCTCATCATCCGAAGACCAAAGCAAGTGAGTTTTACTCACTAATGCTTTATTAGTAAACTAATATGCCTAAGGGTTAATTAGATTTAATTAATTGCAATTAGGTGGATAGATTAGATTAAAATAATTAAATTAGAGACTTGTTAATGCATGTTAGTTAAATTGATGGTGTAATTAGTAGGTAGACATGTCCTATTAATTATTGAATGCATCTTGGGATTTTTCCCATCCCTTATCGGGTATTATTTAAGCAATTCGGGCCTAGAAGGAATTTTTAAGAATTTAATATTAATTTTCGAAATTAATTAATTTAATTATTTATTTCCCGGAAATTCAACTGGGATGGCCAGTGATCGGGATTTTATGCTGATGATCGTGGTGTAGTCCGTTTATTTAATTGAGCATTATATTGTGCTAAATTGAATTTATCGTATTTATTTATTTAATTTTCGAAATTAATTATTTATTTAATTATTTTCCGTAAATTCAACTGGGATGGCCGGTGACCGGAATTTTGTGCTGATTGTTGTGGTACAATTCGTTTATTTAATTGAGCTCTACATTGCACGGAATTGAATTGATCATGCAAATTAGTGATTCATCCCAAATTGAATGAATTGAGTGATTGATTGGTTAATGGCCAAGTATGACTATTTAGCATTGATGAGCTGTAAAGCAGAGGGAACTATGAAAGTGAATTGGGGAAATTCTCAGTTGAAACCAATCAAGACTGATGTAATGAGACATACATGGTTCGGTGATTAAAGGATATCACTGGTGAAAATAGCGCCTTAAAGAACGCACGAGTGCCGTCTATTACATGTAGCAGTATGGACATACGTGGTTCGATAATGGAGAGTATCACTGGTGAAAACGACGCCTTAAAGAACGCACGAGTGTTGTCCATTATACACGTCACCTTGGCGGAAGTAACGCCCGAGAGCATTAATGAAGCTCTGTGACTAAGTGTATTGCTGGAGGTGTGATGATGGGAAGTGAAGTGACCCAAAGATGGTCTGATTGACATGTGAATCGACTAGATCAATTGATCAATGAGTTGATCCAGAGGTTGTGAATTGATTGAATGTTTTAATGCAATATATGAGGCATATGTGCATAACCTTAAATTGCAGGTTGGAAATTGATGCCAAGGTAAGTCATCTGACTCTTGTTGTGCTAGGTAACCTGGTGGTGTATTGGTTTCCTAATCGAGTCTTAGGGGGTAGGACTCGCTGAGACATAGTCTCATTGGTTGTTGTAAAAACCAATTTCAGGCCCTTAGGTGAAAGATCTTAAAGAGGAAGATCCCAAGAAAAGCCTGGTGAGGAATCAGAGGAGGGTGAAGAGGATGATTTTGAGTACGACTTGCAGAAGGATTGAGACCTCCCTCATTTTGAAAACCTTGTGAATATTTGTAGATTTGTTAAATCAAACCTTGGTGAATAGTACTGTGAAGTATAATGAAAGCCTGTTATGATATGTATAAAAGTTTGGTTGTGCATTTTCAATATGAAAATATGGCCTTGCTTTTCTATCCCATTGTTTTATTGTTTGGGGATTTATAACTACTTCCGCATGTGCTTAATAAAAGAAAGGGTCGGCAATACATAGTCTTGGGATATCGCATTTTAAAATCGACCAAGTAGAATGATGTGTGCGTGCCCAAGGATCGGGGCGTGACAAGGAAACCATTTTTGATCATGGTTCCTTTACGGGCTCAAAGTCAAGATTGCTTTTAACAATCTCCACATTGGCTAATGTTGGAGCTTATTTACAATTGCTTCCCTAAAATTTGAACTTCTGTGCTACTTTCCCACAACATTTCATGGGCTCAACTTTTGTGACATGTTCTATCTTGGTCTCACTTGAACTTTGATATAACTTTGACCTCATTAGTTTACTAACTCTCCATGCATATCTAGCCATTCCACATGGATTCCTGCTATCACAATTGTATGTACATTTGTTGGGGCTTGAGCATGTACCTCGTCAAACACAGCAGCTATAGAAACTATTGGCTTTACAGGCTCCACCTCCCTATAAGATAAGTAGCATCGACACCAATACATGACACGCAACATGCAACACGACACACTACAACACACTAGCACGCCGTTTCTCAAAAAATAGAGGATTATGACCCGTTGGGACACGTTGTATATTAAATATATATTTTTATATATACATAATTAATTATCATTTTTATGATTATTTCAATCAAATTAATTTGATTTAAATTCACAAATAAATAAATAAAAATAAAAAGTCTAGAATGAATCTATTACTAAAAGCATTAATTCATTATTTATTAATATTATTCATTGTTTCAATTTGACAAATTCAACTCTATTCTAATAATCCATAAAAATTGGAGGAAAAAAACAATCAATTCATATTCTGGACTTTCGTGTCAAACATGTCAAAAGAGAAGAGGAAAAAAACTTGGCAACAGATAGTTGTTGTTGAGTGATACCTGGTTGAGTTGCCGATAGTCAATATAAAGGCGCAACGAACAATCTTTCTTCCTTACAAACATAACTGGCGCTCCCCAAGGCTTTAACTCCTTTAACTCTGATAGCACCATGCGGTAAGGAGCCTTAGAAATTGGCTCCATCCCAAGGGCCAACTCAATCACAAACTCGATCTCCCTTTCTGGGAACAAACCGAGCAATTCCTCAGTAAACACGTTAGAAAGCTCCTGCACAACAGCGATGTCCTCCATTTTTGGCTTCTCAACTGACATATCATGTGACATCCTGAAATTCAAGCCCTCTAAAGGATGAGTGAATGTGAATTTTGTCAATGCATTGTTGGTTGATCTCACTCGGAATTGATCACTCCTAAGATACTAACCTTGAGGGGAAAGACTAATGAGGATAGAACTAGTACGATTAAAGAACTTGACCTGGAGAAAATGACTTGACCGTGATACTTGCGTGAGGATGATCCTATAGATAGGTAGGCTGATTTCAAGGACGACTAGAAGTTGATTGGCGGACAGAACATAATGGAACAACGGATGATTCTTTTACTATTATCGAATCCGTAAACAACCCTATGTCGATCCTTAGTAATTGTGTACTTTGAAATAAGAATCTATCCTCTACAAATTAATGTAGTCAAGGACATCCATGTGTCGAGATGTCTTGAACGTGATTTTCGCATGAGTCGGTTACTCGTGAATCCTCAAAGTCGCCCGTTAGTTTGAGTTGTACTCGAAAATGGCATTAGGCAAAATTGACATGGCATGAGAACTAAAGATTGGACTTTGAATTATCATGAACGTCTGGGACGGACTTTAGATGAAGCTACTTCGACGGTTGACAGCACTAGCTAAGCCGAGTATTTGAAAAATGGATTTTCGGACCAAGGAAGTAAAATCGTGAGGGCGTGGGCTGGGCCAAGCCAATGTGGGCCTTAGGCCCAAGGTGGGACAACCACCATGATGGGCCCAAAGCAAGCAAGTGAGCTCATTGGGGCTAAACCAAATATTCATCTTTCAAGCCCATGGTCCAACCTTAAGTCCTTTTGAGCCCAATCAATTCCCGAGCTTATTACTATTCATTTCCAAGCCCATTTCTTAAGCCTACCCATCAATTTCAGCCCAAGAACAGATTTGTAATTTGTGCAAGGTGGAAATGACCATTTTGCCCCTAAAAGCTTGTGGATAAGGCAAAAGAAGAGAGAGAAGATGATGTCATGCATGGGGACTTGAAGCAAGCATGTGAGGGCCTTAATGAGGCTTGACATGCTACCCTCACATCACTCTCTCCTCCTCTTCAGCCTTAAACTGGTCGACCATCTCTCTCTTCATTTTCCTTTCCTTCCAGTTTCTGCTCCAACTGACCTTTCGCCAAAGATCTGAGTTAAAAGTTGTCTTCCTAAATGAATCAGCCAACGATCCATCCATCACCATGACTAGGAGAGACAGCCTATCCTAACGAGCCCGACCTTGACCCGAATGGAGCTGTCGGCCATCCTGTATGGCCGCTGCAAGCTGCCGGTCGTTGGTCCGTCGATCCGCCTGCAGCCTGCAATGGTTCACGTTTTTGGCCATTTTTCTCCCATTTTGATCCTTTCTTTGCCCATCTCAGCCATCACTAAGTCCCCCTTGACCCTCGGGTGCCATCGGTTGGTAGCCAACCCCTTGCTAGAGCTCTGACCAAGCCATCCAACTCCATTTCTCCTTTGGCAGTGTTTTTTTTTAGAGTTTCAGAGGGAGTCCGAGTTGTGGTTGTTGTTCTGAGCTTGGGACTACCTTGGATCATCGTGGTAGAAGTCTCAGTGCATAGCCACCGTCGTCACTGTCGTGTCCGTGTCTCTGGCCCGCTTAACAGGTGAGTTTAGCTCATAATTCTTCGATTAGTGCCTAAACTTGCTTAGGGTTGGTTTAGTTAGGATTAATTATGGTTTAGGAGGTTTACTTAAGTTGTATTAGCCCTAAGATAGGTGGTTAGATAGATGGATTAAATTAGTTTTGCTTAATCTCGTTTTATTTGCTTAATGATGCTTATGTTCTTAATTAAGTATGTTTAGCTTTAATTGATTGATTGTTTGCTTTAATTAATGTTTTGGTTAATTTATGAATTTAATTTATTACTTATTTAATTCTGGAAATTTACTATTCACACGACACTATTCATCATTTAATGTTCACGTGCACTGTTCATCTGGAATGCGAAAAGTGGTCTAATTTCATGTGTGTTGATTTTATGAAGTGAATGGATACGTAAATGCATGGGCATTCACATGAATTGAGTGATGATTTGTGTAATTGTGTGGTGATTGTGAAATATAAGCATTTTAAGTGGAAAAATACGAGCGTTGGTTTACAAAGCCAAAAATGGATTTGTGGACTGTTGAAATTAGTGGGATTTTGAAAAGTAAAATTATTGTATTTTTGGCTAAAGCCGACCACCACACACGATTATTTTTTTGGGTGCCCTTAATATGAGGGAATTAGGCCAAGAGGTCTTGTTAATTAAGGAATCAAGTTGAGAAGTGTAATGTTGTTGGTTGTAGGTGAATAATCGTTTGATGATGTGGGTTAGATCAAGAATACCACCGAACTTGGAATTGCTTGTGCCGCTGAGTCATAATTTAGCATTACCACCGAACTTGGAGTTAGTTGTGCTCACTAAGCTGTAACATAGCATTACCACCGAACTTGGAGTCAGTTGTGCCCACTGAGCCATAATTCAGTATTACCACAGAATTTGGAATCGGTTATGCTCGCTGAGCCGTAGTTTAGCATTATTGCTAAAGATTTAATAGGCCATGCTTATTGAGCCGTAATTCAGTGTTGGGGTTGAGTAAGTGAAATGGCCGGGGAAAGATCTTGTTGACATGGAATTGACTGAGTCAATTGATCGATGACTCGATCTGAATTGATGCATTGATGTGTGAAATTGTTAGATGCATTAACTATATGTATGAGTGAATCATGTCGTTTATGGCATATACACTTGAATCGATAATGTGCAGAGTGTGGCAATGGCCAAGTGAGATTGATTGTGACGCGACTTATATGTGATTGATGAACTGCATTGTCTAATGGTCATGTGCTTTGCGTGTACCGTGCTGAGTTATAGTGTGCAAGGTATGGAATACAGGGTAAGGTTGCATGCGAACCAACTATTGATTATTGGTTGTTAATCTTCGGTTTGTTTGTGGGGTGGTTCTAAAGAGATGCCCCGAGTCAAGTTGGTGTACTAACTAGGGCTTAGGGGAGGATTTGCTGAGATTTATATCTCACTAGTTATTATATAACCATTTTCAAGTCCCTAGTGCGAAGAACCTTGAGCTTGGAGCGGAAGGGTCAAGAGCATAGGTGGCTCAGTAGTTCATTATGATATATACCTTCTATATAAGCTTGAAGTATTTATAAAAGTGTATTTGATTTGAAATTGTTCATTATGATATATACCTTCTATATAAGCTTGAAGTATTTATAAAAGTGTATTTGATTTGAAATTGGTTGTCCTACTTTTCTATCCCATGTATGTTGTTGCCAGGGGATTAGTTAATCCGCTTCTGCATGTGCAATAAAAATGAAAAAGGGTTGGCGACGAGTCCTGGGAACATCACAAAATTCTATCGACCACCGAGGGATGTGCATGCGCTTGAGGTTCGAGGCATGACATATCAACTACAGTTGCCAAATAACCTTGGCAACCCGCCTCTAACAATTGGGTTGCCTTAAGTGACGAGATTAAAGTAATTGAGGGTCCTCATTGACTTCCAATAAACTCGAAAATTTCATATGCTGATGGGTTAAACTAAATCGATTTACAATAACAGTCTACAGTAGCTCGTTGTTTGGTGAGCCAATCCATACCAATAATCACATCAAACTCAAACATGGCCAGCAAAATCAAATCTATCATTACTTTCGCTCACCGATCACTAACTTGCAACCAAGACACCCTATTGCAAACAACACTTTATCATTTAACAGGGTGGATATACTAATGACTGTTCCCAACGGTTTTGGACTCAATCCCACTAACTCAACGTATTGTTCAGCAATAAAAGAATCTGTAGCTCTAGGATCAAAAAAAGCATAAGTAGTATGGTTGTTCAACGAGACTGTACCTGTAACCACGTTCTGCGAGTCCTTTGCCTCCCTTCAGGTGACAATATACACCATTCCTTGCATTAGAGGTCTGCTAAAAAATCCCTGCTTTGTATTTTGCGATGCATTCCCTCCTGATTGTCCCATCTATGGCAGTGGCGCTATGCTCCCATGGGCCTGCATGGACAATTCTTCACCCGGTGGCCGTGTTGGTCACATCGATAACAAGCTCCCGTTCTAGCAAGACATGGGATTGGTCCGTGCTTCCTTCCACAAAATTGGCACACACCATTTGTATTGGGTGTTGGCTTTCCAATTCCACCATTTTGGTTGGGAGGAATGAAATAATTTCCTCTTGTCATTGGCCTCTTCCCAAACCGATTACTATCCTTGTTGTGCACTAACCATGACCCAAATGCGGCGGCTTGTTCATTTAGATTTCTCTCAATTAGTTAGGCCCTCTCATACAATTCATCATAGTCCTTGAGATTTAGTGGCACCGGTGGGTCCTTGATCTTTGACCTTAGACCATCTCTAAACCTCCTCGCCCTGTCCATTGGGTCCTCAATTAGCCTCGGTGCATACTTGGATAACTTAGCAAACTTTGTCTCGTATTGGTCCATGGACATCTGACTCTAATGGAGACATTGGAATTCGGCCATTTTCTGCTTGCTCGCGCAATCATAAAAATACTTTCTGTAGAGGGCCTTAATGAAGGTATCCCACTCTAGGACTGTACATTCGAGAAACACTCTCCCTTTGGTGGCTTCCCACCAAGTACTTGCGTTGTCTTGCAATCGGTAGATAGCCAAGACTACCTTGTCCTTTTTAGAGCACCTCAACAGTGCGAAGACTCTCTGTAATTCTCGAATCCTAGAAGGTTGTAGCTTTTAGATTGCCTGCTCCAATGAACCTTGGTGGCCTTAGTTTCAGGGACTGTTCCACTAGTTTATGCATCAACCGTTCACCATTCCCATTTCTTGGTGGGACTTCAGTAGGTATGGCGGCAATAGTAGCAATGGCATTAGCGGCGACGGTAGCAGCAACTTCGTTATGAGCCTACTGACTGTTCATATTCCCTAGAGTCTCTAGTGCCTACACGATCCCATCAAACCTGGGATTGCCTAGTGCTCCTCTTTCAACACTAGCCTGAGGCGATACTCTTCCCCGGTACTAGTTTGAGCTGACACTCTCCCTCTAGTACCCGCTCATCTCGGTGCCCTCTCTTTGGCACCTATCACAGCTATTACGGCCCATCTTTGAAGGGCTCTCTGCTTTGGATCACTCATCTCGCGGGGTCCTTACAGAAACTTGCTTTCCAATTCTAACACCGAATTAGAAATCTCAGCGACTAGCATAAACAATCAATCAATCACAAGCATAAGCGTAAGGAAAACGTTTTTCCTATTAACTATCCCATGACTCATCGCACCTTATTACTCTAACTCTTGACCAGGCTCTAATACCACTTCGGGCAGGGAAGTCATGCCTCGAACCCAAAGTACGCGAACATCCCTCAGTGGTCAATTAAAAGTGCGATGTCCTAAGACGCGTTGCCGACCCATTCTTTTTATCTTTCGATTATACGCATGCGGAAACAAATTATATAAAACACCAGTCAATTAATAATAGTAGGGATAGTAAAAACACCACAATGATTTTTCACAAACTACGATTTATTTATTAACTAGTTAACCCGAAGAGTTCATATATACAAGCCTACCAAAAAGTGAACTCTTGCATGACCTACTAACAAAAAGGGTCTAGCTCGGGACTAACTTCCAATTGTAGAACTACCACAAGCTCTTACAACCTTCACTATAATACCCATATCCGGGCCTAGCTAAGAAGTCAAGCACGTCACCAGGTGAGCATGGCTCCTCAAGCCCTTCTAGCTCGATATCTGGATCTATTACGACACCATTCGGGATGTCAATATCTATCGGGTTAGTGTCTTGCTTAACTTCACTTCCTATGGGCGGCCGGTCAAAACAGTGCATGGGACCCTCTTGACCACCATTCGATTATGTAATAAACCAAGCCTTAAAGAGATGGGGCACCACATTCACGAAACCCTCATAGATCAAAACTGTCATCACTTCCAACTCACGGAATCGGTTGGTCCCAGGGATAGGGTAGAGGGTAATCTCTACCTCCATATCCCAGGGGACCCCGAATTGGACCAGGCGGATCTCCATTCTACGGACCTGAAAATATTTTGACAACAACAAGGTGAGATAAAAATCTTAGCGAGTTAAAAACCTTAAGTGTCACGCCCCGAACCTCAAGCGCGCATACATCCCTTGATGGTCGATAAAACTACGATGTCCCAGGATGCATTGTTGACCTAATCAATTATGCACATGCAGAAGCATATAATAATCCCAAGACAACACTCAACATAGTATAGAAAAACAAGACAACAAAATTCACAAAACACTTTTATAAACAACCAAGGTCAGCCCACAAAGTTATATACACAAAAGTCGAGGTCTAAAAAAAAGTCCCTAGTTGACTTTACCCCGGATCCTATCTACTTGGATTCTTGGTCTACCACGACACCATTAGGGATGTCGAGGTTTAACAGGTTAGCTATCTCCTCTAGTATAGGCCTCTCAACCTCAGGTCCACGATCCATCTCGATATCGGCTATGATATCGGCATCAAGCACGGGGTCAAGCTGAAAATACTCATCATCAACTGCAAGTCCGTCAAAGCCATCCAAGGGGCCCTCTTGGATACTGTTGGACCTGCGATGAAACTACACCTTGAATCGATGAGGTACCAACCGTGGTAGACCCTCATCGACTAAGATAGTAGTAATCGCAAGCTCACGGGTCCAGTCAAGGTTCCCGTGGAATGTGTAGATAGTACACTATGTCTCCGACCCCTGCGGTTGTCCAAAATGAACCGGCCTCACCTTCATCTACAAACCTGAAAAGATAAAACCTACAACGGGTGGGACAATGTCTCAGCGAGTTCATGCCCTAAACCCCGATTAGGAAGGAAATACGCCTAGAGACAATCACATATCATAGAAGACTCACCTCGCCTCAATTCCTTTATGCATGTCAACACAATTCATATACTCAATGCATATTATAGATACACACCTCAATTGGAATGCTTCACTAATATCATAATTAATCGCAGGGATTCCGATTATAATGTCAAATCGTTATGACACGTCCCATTCCGTGCCACAAAATTTTGTCTCATAATCATGTGCATTTATCTCAATTATTCACGCGTTCCAATTTTTAATCATGGCCCAATGGGCATGGCCTACTCGACGTTCGGTAGTCTTTTGACATAATTAGGCATCGTCTCACCCCCATTGAGCATGGCAACGTCTACTTCTAGACAGCAATCCCGAAGGAGCATCGGTCCAGTCTCTACTGCGACTAACATCCATTGTCCAAGGGCATCCCATATAGGGGCAACATCCACCTGACGCACATCGGGGACGAGTTCTCATAACCATCACATGATCATTCAATTCCGACTAAGGACATTGTGTATTACACTCAAATGTCTCAATTAAGATAATGTGCTTGGTTTATTTTTTTTTCGTATTAAAAACACCTAGTGAAAATAATCAAAGCTTAAAAATTGATATCCCTCCTTTTAAAATCCCACTATTTGATATAGTATTTAAAAACATTTTTTGGGTCGAAACCCGACACATGGTATTTTCTAATTAAATACCAAAATTTCACAATTTTGAAATAATTAATCAAAAATCACAATCATCACTCAATTGCACAAATTACCACTCAATTGCATAAACTAATCATACCACGACAATTAGCATGAAATTCCGGCTACGTGCTATCTCGATATAATTTTTAGAAAATATTAAATAATTAAATGAATTACAAAAGTAATTAAATAAATGCAATTTAATCCAATAAATGCATAGTTCAGCTTTAAACCCTAATTTAACCACCTAAATGAGCCTAGAAAAATAATGCACCATACTCAATAAATAATACAATCTAATTAACCCTTAACTAATCTAATCTAACCACCTAACAATCCTAATTAACCAACTAAATCACTAATTAAACTAAACTAACCACTTAAATCATACATAACCTTTTCAACCAAAAAAAAATCATACTAAGCCTAATCTAATTACCCCCATAAGCATAATTAACCTTATAAGCAAGATTTAGCAAATAAACTCACCGGATTAGCGGGCTGGTGAGTTCACGGTGACGGCAACGCCAAGGCAGGCGAGACTCAAGCCTGGACCAATACCAATGGGCCATGAAGTCTCAGCTTGGGCTAAGATCTCGGTTTCTGCTTGTTGGCTGGAACGGGCGTCGAAGGGACTAGGATGGCGGAACACGGCTAGGTTTGATGGTGACGGTTGCAGTGGGACCAAGCGACTTCGGGGATGGCTGGAAGATGATGGTGGAGCTCAGGCAGAGCAGCGATGGGGGTTCAGGATGGTGACCTGGGCTCGTGGGGACATGTAGGCTGGCACGGAACAACAAGGGCTCATGGATGGGTGCGGCGCGATGATTCTAGCAATTTAGGTGGGTAGTCAACGGCTGCTGGCTCAGCTGGCTTCCTCTGGTTCTTCTGCTGATTTTCTTGAGCTCACTATAGTAACAATGGAGAAAGCAAATGCAAGGAAGAAGAAAGAGAGGATTTGCTGCTGGCTTGGGGGACAAAGGGCTCTCAAAGTCTTTTAAAATATCAAGAACATTCATGGCTTGGCCCCCACAATCCATGGCTGTTATCCTCAGCCATTTTTCTTCACAAATCTCCCCCAACCAACCTTGGAGTTGAGCAAAATTGGGTGTCCAAAATTTTGCTCACCTCACACCCAATTTTGCTCACCTCCATGGCTACGAATTTTGTATATTTCCCTTCTAAATTCAATCCAATTTCTCTCTAAAACAATCCAATTGATACCCAAAAATTCTATCCAAGGTAACCACATTAAATCCATGATTTTCCTCACCAATGGATCCATCTTGAATGCCAAAATCCACACCAAAAATGGCCCTCTTAATTTCCCGGTCCAAAATCGCCTAATTTTGATTTTTTGTCGAAAACTCGAGTTTGTTGAAAAATCTTCGGAGGATGAGTCAACCTTTCTAAAATAAATCGTGACATGATAGAACTTTTAATTTCTGAAATCGGATTTAATTTCACGGTTAGTTTCAACCGGACACAATTTTAGCGTGACCTAACTAATCGGGTAGCTTTTAGGAATTTTTAGCGCATTTAACCCGTGGTCGATTATTTTCAAGCCACAATGTACATCTTCGACTCATTGGCGACTCTTGGTTGTTATAAAAATCTCAAAATTTCAAATACGAGCGCATGGTACAGAAATGACATAAAAATCAGTCTAGTGCCAATCGACAAGAATTTTGCAATTAGGTGGAATCACTCACACTTTAATCATATGCCTCTGTCAAAATGCCCTATCTTCAGTCTCTGATCAATTTTGATAATGCCATATTGACCCTTGTAGATTAGCACGGTCAAGCAGTCATGTTCTAGTCAAATTCTCAAATCAATTGTGTTTGGATTCCTTAACGGCTTCACTCGATAGATTAGTTTTCTCGTGAGTGATCAACTCAAAGAAAAAGACTATATGTGCATTGATGAAAAGCCAAACTCATTTAATTGAAAACAGAATCAGAAAATCAAGATATCACACTAAGCCTCAATTAGGACGCAAATTCATCTCGAAGGTGGCATAAACGCGAGCCAATCCTAAACTCACCTCACCTCGGCACGTCCCTGCACATTAACACATCTCGTACAATAATAATAGAGTAATGTGCATAAATAATAATTAGAACACATACACGAATTGTCGCACGCACTGTCGACACACGTGTTCCAATTATTACGACCCCTCGGGCCACGGCCAACACAAGTGTGGGCAGTCTTCCGGCGTAACCAGGCATCATCCCGCCCCATCGGGCATGGCAACGTCTAGAATCCCCGCCTAGACGACATTCCATAAAGGAGCATCGGTTTGGCCTCAACCACGACTCGGCTTCCGGAGCCCCACTGGGCATCCGATAAAATCGGGCATCATCCCAAAGCTCTCGTTGGGAGATGAGTTCAATTACGTAACTACTCAAGCACATCATCAATCAAGCCAACCTTTTATTACTGTTAGTTAGCCAAGAATACCAAAATGCCTTTTGCAAATAATAAACTTGGCAACTCTCCTTTTTTTTTCTTTAAAACTCTCCGGAAAAAATTTGTACGTGGTCACGTACTTAAAATCAACTTGTCAAACTTTGCACACATCTGCTTTAAAACCTCATTTTTTATTGAGCACATAAAATTTGGCGTTCAAACCTGAAACTTTTTTTTTTCTATTTAATAGCTCATGGAACCATCTTTTGCAATAATAATGAATAACTACCATAGAGCAATCAATTGCATAATATCATATGTACAAACCATCAAAATCACGCATAATTTCATCTAAGAAAACGAGTGTAAAATTCTACGTAACGACTAATTCATCACTAATTACGCTAATTGTGATTAATTAAACTAAACTCAATTAATTAATTTAACCATGATTAATTAACCTAATCGTAATTACTTAGACTAATTGCAATTAAAATTAATCTAAACCATTCTTAATATCAATTAAACTAAACCAAGCTTAATTAAGACTAAATTAGGCTTAACTAAGACTAACCCTCATTAGCACTAATCTAACCACCCCTAAACGAAATTAACGGCCTAATCAAAGATTAGGAAGTTAACTCACGGGTTTTTGACGACGGCGGGCTCGCAGCGAAGGTGATGTGATGGCGTCGAGGACGTGCCACTCGGGGATCGAACAGGACTAAATGGCGGCAGTGGCAGTCCTTCCAAGCTCTCAGCCAAAGGGGGGGTGCTTAGCTTGGATGGACGGTGGAGTTGCGGCTATGGTGTGGTGGTGATGACGTGAGGTGCGGGTGGACATGGACATGTGAGATGAAGGTGATAAGGGCGCTGGGGTGGTGTTGGCATGGTGCCGCTAGTGGCTGGCGATGCTAGAGTTGTGGTGATGGTTGTGGAGGAGTGAGGGTGCTAGGGTGAGGTTGCTAGCGGGCAAAGATGATGCTGGAGTGGTGGCAAGGTGGTGAGGTAGTAATGCTGCCGTGATACGAGCAAGCGTGAAGATGGGATGGCGATGAAGATGATGCTGGGGTTGTGCGGCAGAAAATGAAGGGGAAATGGAGAAGATGAGGCTAAGGGAAGAAGATGAGAAGAAGAGAAAATAAGCAGAGCCGAGGGGGGGGGGGAGATTTCACGCTTGAGGGAGGGGAAGAAGAGTGGGAGAGAGGGAGAGAGAGAAAACTAACCAATCAAAGACTTAGGAAAATATTTAATTCATCATCACAATGCCTCAGAAGTCTCTATGCTCATCCTTGGCCTTCCCAAATACTTTCTTACTCTAATTTCCCTAAAAATAAGCCTATTTGGGGTAAAAAAATCCAATTTCTCTACCCATCTGAATATAATTTCCTTTTTCTTTTTGTCTGAAAATCTTTTTTTTTCGCAAAATTTCAGACTCGCCGAAATTTACCGAAAGATGAGACGACATCCAATAAATAAATCGTGACACGCTTGAATGTTCAATTCCCGAAACCAAATTAAATTTCATGCTTAAAATCAATCGAACGCGACTTTAGTACGACCTAATCTATTTAGTAGCTTTTAAGGGTTTTAGCGCGTTTAACCTGTGGTTGACAATTTTCGATCCACGTTTGTGCATCTCCAAATTGTAGAAGACCCTCGGTTGTCATGTAATCATGAGGGTTCAATTACGTATCCTGAATATAATATCAATAGAAAACCGGTTTTTTGCCGTTCGATGTGAATATCGTAATCATGCGGAACCACCTGCAACTTGATTACGTATTTTCATCGAATTGGCTTATATCCGTTTGCTAATCAATTTATAACGGTGTCATATTGACTCTTGTTGATTATTATGGTTGAGCAGTCGATTTCTGATCAAATTCTCTAGTATGTCGCATTTATATCCCTTAATGGCCTCACTTAATAGATTAGTTAACTCATGAGTAATTAGTTCCAAGTAAAATAACTTTAAGTGGGTCGATAAAATAACCATTTCATATATTCGAATTTGGGCCCAAAATTCGGGATGTCATAGAAAATACTAAGAGTGTTCGAATGACATCGCTGTAGTTGTAATCTCCATTATGTTGCTTGATCCATAGAATAATTTTGTATTGTTGTCTCTATAGAATAAATCATGTGTGATATCCATTGTATTGCTTTATTTTTAACATCCTGGAATTTCAGTCCTGTTTTCAATTAAATTAATCGGGCCTTTCATCAACACGCCTATAGTGCTATTCTCTGAGCTGATCACTCATGAGATAGTTAGACTATCTAGAGAAATTATTAAAGGATTTTAATGGAATAGACTTGATGATTCGACTGCTCGACCATGGTCATCTACATATATCATTACGGTACAGATAAAAATCGATTAGAGACTAAAGATAGGTTGGTTGGATAGAGATATGTGGCTAAACATGGGTGATTCCACAAAATTGCAAAATTTTCATCGACCGGTACTAGACTGATTTTTCTATTGTTTTGATACCCCGTGTCCGTAATTGAAACTTTGAGATTTTCACGACCACTGAGAGTTTGCCAATGAGTCGAAGAGGTTCATTGTGACTCAAAGAAAATCGACCACGGGTCATTAAATTTCTGAAAGCTACTCAATAGGTTAGGTCACGTTAAAATGGTGTCAAATTGAAATTAACAGCGAATTTAAATCCAATTTCAGAAATTGAAATTTCTTCCACGTTATGAGTCATTTTAAGAGCATCAACTCATCCTCCGAAGAATTTTCTACAAACCGAGATTTGTGGTGAAAATTTGACATATGGCCATTTTCATCAAGAAAATTCAGAGGACCGTTTTTTATTATGTTTTTGGGATGCAAGTTGGTTCTATTGGTGAGGAGAAATACCAATTTGATCAAGGATTAGATAGTTGAATTTTGAGGGTCGAATTGAATCAATTCAACCTTTGGACCATCTCAATGGCTTCTAGAGAAAGATTTAGGGCTAGAAAATGGATGAGGAAACCAGCTAGCCATGGTGGGGCATGGTCAAGGGAACAAAGGGGTAGGATTGAGACCAAGTGGCCCCCTCCAAGCTTGTTGTCCCCCCTTCTCTTCCCCATTCGGTTGACCCCCATTTCTAAACTAGAGAAGCCAAAGAAAAACCTCCAGAAACTGAGTAGCTCACCCTCCCTCACTGTCGATGCCCCCTACTGCTTGCCAGGCTCGCCGTTTACTGTCACACGCCAGCTCTGAGCCTATCACGCATTGTCCCTCCCCGTGCGTCGTCCGCATTGGTCTCACCATCCCTAGACTACCTCGGGTTACCATCTAGCCCATCGAAGCTCCTGACCACCCGTCCCGCCACCATGAAGCTCCGCCAAGCCCTACCGTAGCCTATCCGCCTTACCTTTGCCATTTCCAGCCCAACCAGCCACTCAACCTCCTCCTCAGCCCACTAACCAAAATCGAAGCCCCTCGCCTTGCTATGCACTATTTGGCCCACTTTTGAGCCCTTCCTGACCTAGCTTGGTGTCACTACTTTGGATTAAAAGCTCGTCTTCGTGTCCCTATCAAAGTGAACTCACCCGCTTGCAAATCCGGTGAGTTTACTCACTAATCTCCACTTAGAGAGTCATTATGTTTAAAGGTTGATTAGTTTAGGTTAAGTATGGTTTAGGTGGTTAGTTAGAATGGATTAGTAATTTAATAATCCGATATTGCATGTTAGGTGGTTAGAGTAGTGCAATTAGTAACTAGATAAATTTGTAGTATTTATTTAAATAGATTCAAAAAATTTCCAGGCCTGTTTCGGTATTTAATTAGGCTTTTCTGGCCTAAGTTGCATTTATTGTATTTATTAATTAATTTTGGTAATTATTTAATTAATTATTATTTTCTGAAAATTAGATCAGGATAGCTGGTGATCAGAATTTTGTGCTAATCACAGTGGTATGATTAGTTTATTTAATTGAGTGCTAGTTTGTGCAATTTGAGTGTGAATCGTAATTTTGGGTATTTATCTCAAATTTTTTTAATAATTTCACTATTTAATTATAAAATTTTCGAGCGTCTGTTTACAGCACCAAAAATGTTTTTATCGACTATATAATTAGTGGGATTTTACGAGTTAAAGATATTATACTTTTGGCTGAGGCTTACCATGTATCGACACATGAATATTTTCATCGGGCATATTTTAACATGATGAAATTGGGCTAAGTTCATTACTTAATTGAGGGATTGGTGTGCAAGGCACAAAGTTCTTGGCCGGGGTGAGTTTATTGTAGTTTAGCTTGTGTGAGCATTGGGCTTTGAGCTTGTGAGAGCAGTATATAATATTAGCCTATAAGTGCGTAGTATGCCAGCTTGTGTGAGTAATGATCGTTTATCGGCTTGTGAGAGCAATGATCCATATATCAGCTTGTGAGAGCAACAATCCATATATTAGCTTGAGGGAGCCACTATCTATCTATATCAGCTTGTGCGAGCTACTATCTATCCTTTTTAGCTTATGGGAGCATAGTCTATGTTGACAATACCAGATAGATAGTATTGATTGGATGGAAAGATAGATAACATCGTGGGGGTTATATTGTTTGGTTGAGTGTGTGAACTGTACTAACTTGCAAGAAGGAACGGAGGCCAAGGTAAGTTTTCTGACTTGTGCTTGTACTTAGGCAACCCCGGGCGTATTTTCTTCCTAATCGGGACTTAGGGGGTGAACTTGTTGAGACGTCATCTCACCTCATTATGGGATAACATTTTTAGGTCTTTAGATGATAGCTCCTCCTAAGCATTTTGGCCAACCAAAGAAGGTCACCGAGCAGAGGTGTTATATTCTGCTTCATGGGCACCCAAAGGGATGGGTCTATGAACTCATGAGGTATGTGGTCTGAGTTGATGCGGGTCTACCTCATAAGGTACCCCATCAATAGAGATCATGGTATCATCGTGAGCGGAATGGACAGAACGAGGGTCCCATACCAGAGTTTGAGGTCCCTATGTTGGCGCTGAAGGTTACTTTTGGAAAAGGCACGGCAGATCCTCCTAGTGGTTCGGTGGTAGACTCGGATCTTTCGGATAGGGACCCCTGAGTATTGAGTTGAAGACTCCAATGTGTAGAGGATCTGTAGTACTTCGAACCCCGCTTTTTGCAAACCTTGTATACATCAGCTAGTACTGTATATAACATAGTTTGGTTTGTGTATATAAGTGTGTTGTGGTTTAAAAAATTTGTGACCTTGCTTTTCTATCCCATCTTGTTGTTGTTTGGGGATTTATTATTCTCTTCCACATGCGCATTAAAATGAATAGGTCGGTGACACATCTTAGGATGTCACTATTTAATTGACCACAAAGGGATGGGCACGTGCCCGGAGGATCGGGGCATGACATCTCTGTTCAGTGGTATCAAAGCAGGTTAATGATTGAAGTGATAAGGTGCGATAAGTTTATGGGATAGTTAGTAGCATTGGCCTTTACTTCATGCTTATGCATGTCTGTGATAGCTGACTTGGTAGAATTGTTTGTTTGTGTGGATCGCTCAACTTTTAATTTTGTGTGGAATTGGAAGGCAGGTTTATGTAGAAAACTTGCAAGATGAGTGATTAGGAGTAGAGGACTCTTAGAAAGCATAATATAGGGTCTGTCACTCGAGGTAGGACGCCGACGAGGGTCGGTACTCGAGGAGGCCGTGGTTGAGCGCCAGCTTAAGTTAGCGCAAGTGGAGTAGCACCGCCTCCTGCTGGTGTTGGGGTAGTAGCCCTTGATAACCCAAGATTTGTTGAGATCATGCAAGTGCTCGAGATGCTAGGAGTAAGCTCAGATTCAAGCTGCCAATGCCACCGCTACCACAGCTGCCGTTAATGTCACCGCGGAAGCTACTACTACTGCTACCACACCTATCGTCACACCTACTGGGGTTCTACCAGGGAACGTGATTGCTGGGAGACTGATGCATAAGCTGGTGGAACAGTTTCTAAAGCTAAACATATCGAAGTTCACTAGGACAGGAGACCCCGAAGCTGTAACACTATGGATCCAAGGCTTGAAGAAGGCCTTTGCACTATTAATGTGCACCGAGGTAAAGAAGGTAGTTTTTACAACCTACCAACTGTAAGGAATTGCGAGTACTTGGTGGAGAGCCACCCTAGGAATAGTGTTCCTTGAATGTATAGTCCCAGACTGGAATGCTTTTGTTGAAATCTTCAACATCAAGTACATATCTGATAGTGCTAGAGAACTGAAGATGGCGAAATTCCAGCACCTTTGCCAAGGTTCAATGACTGTAGATCAATATGAAGCGAAGTTTGCTGAACTATCGCAATACACCCCCGAATTGGTCGAGAACTTGGTAAACTGAGTTAGCAGGTTTAGAGACTGGCTCAAACCGAAAGTGAGAAGCCTGCTGTTACCATTCAATTTAAAGGACTACAATGACCTTTATGAACGAGCCAGCTGATAGAGATAGATCGAAACGAACAAGTCGCCTCATCTTGATCAATGTTCATTTCAAATAGAGACAAAAACCGGTTTGGGAAGAGGCCCATGACTGGAGGAATGATTTCAGGTTTCACCCAATAGGAATGGTGGAATTAGTAAGCCAGCGCCACATCAGAATGGCGTGTGTCACTTTTGCAAAAGATGACATGGCTCAGCCCCATGCCATTTAAGGGTGGGTGCATGTTTTGAGTGTGGCCAATAGGGTCACATGGCCAGAGATTATCCAAGAAGACCAAGGGGACAACAACCGCCGCCACTTATGGGTCCGATCAAAGGATTCGCACCGTAGAATGCACCGCAAGGTTGATAGAACAGACCCCCAGCTCAAGGAACGATGTACACCATCATAAGAGGTTAGGCTAAGGACGTGACTGAGGTGATTAGAGGTACGGTTTCCCTGAACAACCATGTTGCTTATGCTTTGTTTGACCCTGGAGCGACTCATTCTTTTATTGCCGAGAAATATGTAAAGCTGATAGGATAAAGTCCTGAATTGCTGGAGTCAGTGGTTAGCATATCTACATCGGTAAAGGATAATGTGTTAGTTGCATTAGGTTGTTCTGGTTGCAAGTTAGTGATTGGTCAGTGAAAGGGAAAGATAGACTTGTTAGTCCTAGCCATGTATGATTTCGATTTGATAATTGGCATGGACTAGCTCACTAAGCAACGAATTAAGAAGGATTATTATTGTAAAGCGATTCAATTTAACCCGTTAAAGGGTGAGAGTTTTGAGTTTGTTAGAAGTCGAGGAGGACCCTCGATTACCTTGATCTCATCGCTTGAGGCAACCAGTTTGTTAGACGGGGGTTGTCAAGGTTAATTGGCAACTGTTGTGGATACGACAATTGAGGGGCTAAAGATCGAAGATATCTCAGTGGTGTAAGAATTTCCAGATGTATTCCTGAAGGAATTGCCGGGCCTACCACCAGAAAGAGAGATCGAGTTTGTCATTGAATTAGCTTCCAGGACAGAGCCAATTTCTAAGGCTCCTTACCGAATGTCGTTATCTGAGTTGAAGGAACTGAAGGTGTAAATGCAAGAATTGTTGGATAAATGATTCATACGTCCTAGTGCATCACCTTGGGGAGCACCAGTTATGTTCGTGAAAAAGAAAGATGGTTTATTGTGCCTGTGCATCGACTATCACCAACTCAATCAAGTGATAATCAAGAATAAGTATCCACTACCGATGATAAACGACTTGTTTGACCAATTACAAGGAGTGTCGATAATTTCTAAAATCGACTTGAGAATAGGTTATCATCAGTTAAGGATTAGAAAAGAGGACATACTGAAATCAACGTTTCGTACTAGATACGACCATTATGAGTTTACTGTAATGCCATTCGGACTAACGAACGCTTCAGCTGCTTTCATGGATTTGATGAACCAAGTGTTTAATGAATACTTGGATCGGTTCGTGATCGTGTTCATCAATGATATTCTAGTGTATTTGAGAAGTGCTGAGGAGCACAAGAGTCATCTTAGAATGGTACTGCAAACTTTAAGGATTCATGAGTTGTATGCCAAGTTTAGCAAGTGCGAGTTTTGGTTAACTCGAGTAGCGTTCTTAGGTCACGTGATTTCAAGTGAAGGAATCTCCGTGGACCCGTCCAAGATTGAAGCAGTAATCAACTAGCCAAGACTGACAACCGTGATAGAGATCATAAGCTTTTTGAGTTTGGCAGGGTACTATAGATGGTTCGTGGAATGATTTTTAGCCTTAGCATCGCCGTTGACTCGACTCTTGAAGAAAGAATAAAAGTTTATGTGGACAGGCAAGTGCAAGCATAGTTTCCAAGAGTTTAAGTAGAAGTTGACTATTGCACCTATTCTGATCATTCCATCTAGTGCTGGAGGATACGAGATCTATAGTGATGCATCGTTTAGAGGACTCGGTTGCTTGCTGATGCAACATGATAGAGTTATTGCATGTACCTCCTGTTAGTTGAGAATTCATGAACATAATTACTCGATGCATAACTTAGAACTTGCAACAAACATTTTCGCTTTAAAGATTTAAAGACATTATTTATGTGGAAGAAAGATTCTAGATTTTCATTGACCATCAAAGTCTCAAGTATCTATTCACTCAAAAGGAGTTGAATATAAGACAGCGTCGCTGGATGGAACTTCTAAAGGACTACAATTCTGATTTTTTGTATCACCTTGGGAAGGCAAAAAAGGTCACGACGCTTTGAGTTGAAAAGTCTTCAGTCGCACATACATTAGTTAAGGAGTGGAATTTACTTGAGAGAGAGCTCGAGATTCAGTTTTCAAGTTTGAGGTAGGCCACCTTTTGAATCTTATGACCACCCTCAAAATTGAGCCAGATGTTCAGATTACAATCAAGGCACTTTAGTTAACAGGCCCACATGTTCAGAAGATTCTACAAGAGGATATTGATAAGAGGAAAGCTGATTTCAAATTTCTAAGGACGGAACACTAAGGTTCCAAGGACAATTGTGTGTACCTAATGATGTAAAGCTTAAAGAGGAGATCTTATTAGAAGCTCATCGTAGCAGTTACAACATTCATCCTGATAGTACGAAGATGTATAGAATCTGCGTCAACACTATTGGTAGTCTAGTATGAAGGTGGACATCGTCAAGCATATTGCCAAGTGTCTAACGTGTCAGCAAGTGAAGGCACGTCATTGTAAGCTAGGAGGACTTCTGCAACTTCTCAAGATTCCCGAGTGGAAATGGGAACACATCACGATGGACTTCGTGAGAGGTTTACGAAGGAGTTAAAGGGGTAATGATTCCATTTGGGTAGTGGTTGACAAATTAACGAAGTCAACTCACTTCATTGCAGTACGAAAGGACCTTGATTTGAATAGGCACGCAGAGTTGTATGTGCGTTAGATTGTTCGTTTGCATAGAATGCCGGTGACGATTACTTCATACCGAGACCCGAGATTCATAGCTGCATTTTTGGAAAGTTTACAGGCTGCTTTAGGGACAAAGCTGCAGTACATATGACCTATCATTCGCAGACAGATGCTAGTCTAAGAGGACGCTTAAGACCCTCGAAGACATGTTGCAAGCTTGCATGCTGGACTTGAAGGGAAGCTGGGAGGAACAACTTCAACTTGTCGAGTTTGCCTACAACAACAGCTACCAGCAGAGCCAGATGGCTCCTTTCGAAGCATTGTATGGTAGGGCATGTAGAACATAGGCCCAGAGTTGGTTAAGCAATCAGTGGATGCAGTTGCGGTCATCAGGGACAGGTTAAAGACCACTCAAAGTCAGCAAAAAAGCTATGCAAATAAGCACGGAGACCATTGGAATTCCAAGTTGGTGATCACGTTTTTCTAAAGATGTCACCGATGATGGGAACTTTGCGCTTTGGCAAGAAGTGAAAACTGAGTCCAAGGTACGTAGGTCTCTTTGAGATTCTAGAGAGAATCGTGATTCTAGCGTATCGTCTTGCATTGCCGTTGAGACTGGTGCAAGTGCATGATGTCTTTTAAGTGTTGATGTTGAGGAAGTATGAGCCTAACCCGACCCATATGCTTAATTTTGAGAAATTGGACATGGACGATAGAGTATCGTATGTAGAAAGCTTGGTTCAGATCGTGGATCAAAAAGAAAAAATTATGCATACGAAGACCATCCCGTTGGACAAAGTGGTCTAGCAACACCATGGCACTAAAGGAACAACTTGGGAAAGCGAAGAAATGATGAGACAATTGTACCTCTACCTTTTTGTTTAAAGATTGTAATGGTTTAAAATTCGAAGACAAAATTTTTATAAGAGGGCAATAGTTGCGATATCCTAGAATTTCAGTTCTATTTTCAATTAAATTAATTAGGCTTTTCATCAATGTGCCTATAGTACTATTCTCTAACTTGATCCCTCATGAGATAATTAAACTATATAGGGAAGTCATTAAAGGATTTTAATGCAATAGACTTGAGGATTCAACCAGTAATCGACTACTCAACCGTGCTCATCTGCAGAGATCATTACGCCACAGTTAAAAATCAATTAGAGATTAGAGATAGGTCGGTTTGATAGAGATGTGTGGCTAAATGTGGGTGATTCCACCAAATTACAAAATTTTCGTAGACTGGTACTAGATTGATTTTTTTATCATTTTGGTACATTGTGTCCGTAATTGAAATCTCGAGATTTTCACGACTACCGAGAGTTGTCAATGTGTCGAAGAGGTTCATTGTGACTCGAAGAAAATCAACCATGGGTCATTTGTACTAAAAATTTCTGAAAGCTACCCGGTAGGCTAGGTCACGTTAAAATCGCATAAGATTGAAATTAACCGTGAATTTGACTCGATTTTAGAAATTGAAAGTTCTGTCATGTCGTGAGTCATTTTAGGAACATCGACTCATCATCCAAAGATTTTTCTGCAAATCGAGATTTTTGGTGAAAATTCAACATAGGGCTGATTTCGTCCAAAAAATTCAAGGGACCATTTTTAATCGCATTTTTGGGATGCAAGTTGATTCTATTAGTGAGGAAAAATACCAATTTGATCGAGGACTCGACGGTGAAATTTTTTAGGGTCAAATTGAATTAATTCAGGAGGGATTGTAAGTGGAATGGAAGGAAATGTCTTCAAATTCGTAGCCCCCATGCTCTCAACTTTTGGACCATCTCAATGGCTTCTAGAGGAAGATTTGGGTCTGGAAAATGACTGAGGAAACCAGCTAGCCATGGTCGGGCATGGTCAACGGGACAAAAGGGTAGGATTGAGACCAAGTGGCCCACTCCAAGCTTGTTGTCCCCCTTTCTCTTCCCCATTCGGTCGATCCCCCATTTCTAGAATAGAAAAGCTAGATAAAAACCTACAAAAACCGAGTATCTCACCTTCCATCACCGTTGATGCCCCTAGTTGCTCGCTAGGCCCGCCGGTCGTTGTTGCACGCCGCACACCAGCTGCGAGCCTGTCACGCGTTGTCCCTCCTCTATGTGCGTCATCCGCCTTTGTCTTGCCATCCTTGGACTGCCTAAAGTCGCCGTCCAGCTTGTTGAAGTTCCTAACCACCCATCCCATCGCCGTGAAGCTCCGCTAAGCCCTATCGTATCCTATCCACCTCACCTTCATAGTTTCCAGCCCAACTAGACGCTTAGCCTCCTCCTTAGCCCACTGACTAGAATTGAAGCCCCTAGGCTTGCTGTGCACTGTTTAGCCCACGTTGGAGCCCTTCCCAACCCCGCTTGATGCCGCTGCTTTGGAGTTTGTGGCCCATCTCCACATCCCCGTCGAAGTGAACTCACCAGCTTGCAAATCAAGTGAGTTTACTCACTAATCTCCACTTATTGAGTTAATTATACTTAAGGGTTAATTAGTTCAGGTTAAGTATGGTTTATGTGGTTAGTTAGAACGAATTAGCAATTTAATAATCCGATATTGCATGTTAGGTGGTTAGAGTAATGCAATTAGCAAGTAGATAAATTGACTATTTATTTAAATAGGTTCAAAATTTTTCCGAGCCCATTTCGGTATTTAATTAGGCTTTTCCGGCCTAAGCTACATTTATTGGTATTTATGAATTAATTTTGGTAATTATTTAATTAATTATTATTTTCCAAAAATTAGAACGAGATAGCCGGTGACTGGAATTTTGTGCTAATGGCAATGTTATGATTAGTTTATTTAATTGAGTGCTAGTTTGTGCAATTTGAGTGTGAATTGTAATTTTGGGTATTTATCTCAAAATTTAATAATTTTAGTGTTTAATTAGAAAATTACCGGGCGTCGATTATGCTGCGCCAAAAATGTCTTTATCGACTATATAATTAGTGGGATTTTACGAGTTAAAGATATTATACTTTTGGCTGAGGCCTACCGTATACCCACACACAATTATTTTCACTAGACATATTTTAACATAATGAAATTGGGCCAAGTTCGTTATTTAATGGAGGGATTGGTGTGCAAGGCACAAAGTTCTTGGCTAGGGTGAGTTTATCGTAGTTCAGCTTGTGTGAGCATTGGGTTTTCGGCTTGCGAGAGCAGTATACTATATTAGCCTATAAGTGCTTGGTATGTCAGCTTGTGAGAGTAGTATACTTTATTAACTTGTGTGAGCAATGATCGTTTATCAGCTTGTGAGAGCAACGATCCGTATATCAACTTGTCGGAGCTACTATATATCTATATCAGCTTGTGCGAGCTACTATCTATTCTTTTCAGCTTGTGTGAGCATAGTCTGTGTTGATAGTATTCAATAGATAGTATTGAATTGATATATAGTATTGATTGGATGGATTGATAGATAACATCGTGGGGGTTGAATTGATTGGTTGAGTGTGTGAACTATATTGACTTGCAGGAAAGAACGGAGGTCAAGGTAAGCTTTCTGACTTGTGCTTGTGGTTAGGCAACTCTTGGGGCATTTTTTCTTCCTAGTAGGGACTTAGGAGGTGAACTTGCTGAGACATCGTCATAATATTTTCAAGTCCTTAGATGGCAACTCCTCCCAAGCATTTTGGTCAACCAAAGAAGGTAACCGAGTAGAGGTGATATATTCCGCTTCATGGGCACCCGAGGGGATAGGTCTATGAACTCGTGAGGTCCGTGGTTTGGCTTGATACGAGTTTATCCCATAAGGTACCCCATCAATACAGATCATGGTATTGTCGTTAGCGGAATGGACAGAAGAAGGGTCCCATACCGGAGTCTAAGGTTCCTATATCAGTGCTAGAGGTTGCTTTTGGAAAAGACATGGCAGATTCTCCTGGTGGTTTGCTAGTAAACCCGGATCTTTTGGATCCAGGGATCTCGAAGTATTCAGTTGAAGACTCCAATGAGTAAAGGATCTATAGTACACTAAATCCCCCATTTTTGCAAACCTTGTATACAAGGGCTAGTATTGTATATGACATAATTTGGTTTGTGTATATAAGTGTGTTGTGGTTTGAAAAATTTGTTGCCCTACTTTTCTATCTCATCTTGTTGTTGTTTGGAGATTTATTATTCTCTTCCGCATGCACATTAAAATGAATCGGTTGGCGATGCATGCTAGGATGTCGCTATTTAATCAACCACAGAGAGATGGGTACGTGCTCAAAGGATCAGGGCGTGACATTATTATTTTCTAGCTCCACTCAACTAAGAAACTAAGGCTTCTTATTCATTGCTAGTATAACAATTTTTTTTACATATATGCCATTGGCTGATTGACATGTGCAGTCAAAGATAATAATGTAATTGAATACTTTCATACGTCAACATTCAAAGATGCACGTTGCTACCATTATGTATATACCAATTGCTATGCTGAACTTCTTAGCCCACCTTTCTGTATAAATTTAGTGGTGTGTGTCCTATGGTTTCATTACGAATTGTTAAGTTCAGCCTTACTTCGTTTCGAGTGAAACAATTCAAATGAAGAATCAAGATTCATAGAAATCCGAGAATGTTTGAACTTTTATTCTGTACCAGATTAACTGCTTTGTTTCGAATGAATAAAGTTCACTTGCTTTCCTAACAAAACAGAAATATATAGGAGTTAAAATATTCAATTTATGTCATTATATTGTCATTGATCCTGAAAACCAAGGGTTGAAATTGATTAACAAAAGCAAAGAGGGACTGAGAAAGCTAGTATTGTTTGTTTCCTCAATGGCCAATTGAATTCCCTTTATTTTCCTCAGGCTGAACCATTCTCATAAGATCAAGATACGACTTCCCTTCAAGCTCACGAGAGAAGAGTCCCCTCAAGTAATTAGCAACGCCGATTCTTCTGAACAGTGCCGGCTTGTCCGGTGTGATTAGGCTAGGTGCAGGACCAATTTCCTCTTCCAATTTCGGGCTGTAAAATGTGGCAATTGAGAGCCTCTCCTTCATCGAGTTAACTGTTGCTCGGTGCTCGATGCTACGATAAGTACCATTCGTCGCAATCTGTGTTAATCATCAAATGCACAGACTATTTTATCATGTCTCTAATGGCTTTTTCTTCTTGAATACTCATTCTATCAAACTAACTAGCCCATTTCATATGAATAAATAATGATGTCCACATTGGAATTCTGAAATTATACATGTAACTACGCATATCTCCCCCATTTTATTACAAGGAAAAAACCATAAAACACCCCCAAACTATGTCCACTATGACACATTTACCTTAAACTCCTTTTTTGCTACAAAAAAGAACCCAAAATTATACCCACTATGACACAATTACCGTAACCATTTTCTTGTGACATCAAAAACTCAAAACTTGTAGCTGTAGGATGCATTTATTTTCAGCTAAAATGACATTATTTTTGTTTCACTTAAGTCTCGTAGGTGCCAGTGTCAACACAATTTGCCTTCTTCTATCCATGAAGGCAGATTTTTAATAGTTTCCGTTGACAGAATATTGGCGTATGATAAATATGTCTCATAGAAACAAGTTTGAGATTTTTGTTGTCATAAAGAAAAAAGATTTAAGGTAAATATGTTACAATGAGTATAAATTGGGATTTTCGAAGTTTTTTCTCTTTATTATTTGATTAATTCATTCACAAGCGCAGATATTTTCGTTTGGATAGATTACTCATCCAAATCCAAATATATTAAAAATGCATAAACGAAACGGTAGACGAATTTGTCATCAATAGCAGATGAATGTAGAAATACTAGCTCATATATAAGACAAAATTAGTTGGAACTCCGCGTCAAAACAATGGAAATAGGGCCAATAGCAATACTTACCTCTAAAATGTCTCCGACATTGACAACGAAAGCCTCGGGAAGGGGCTTGACGGGGATCCACTTGCCCTGTTTCCTTACTTGGAGACCTTCCACTTCATTGACTTGGAGAAGAATGGTGAGGCCTGCAGAGTCAGAATGAGGAGTGAGGCCGATGACGAGGTCGGGTCGCGGACACGGAGGGTAATAGTTCATCCTAATGGATTGCCTGCCCTCATCAAACAGTTCCATCATCTCCTTGGTGTCCATCTTCAGAGCTTTTGCCATGACGAGGAGAATCTTCATTGCAAGGTCTCGTAGCTTCGAGGAGTATTCGTCCAAGACATCTCTGCATAATGATAAGATGATACATATAAGAATAGGTTTGAAAGGCGAGAGAGGCGAAAAGAGCACGAATTTTCTTACAAAATATGAGTAGTTTCATCTCGACGGTGAGATTGCAAGATGTGTAGAAGATAATTAAAAAGTCGTGTATACAATATTCAGAGTCATGTATACAATATTCAGCATAAAACTAAGGCATTCTTGATGATGTGAGGTAATCTTGAAACTAGTCTTCCACGCTGACCCATGTGAGCCCAACTCACATATACAGTTGGCTCCCAGCAGTGCATGTAAGTTTACCACACGTGCACCAGGTGCCGTCGAGAATATTTCCTAATTTTAACCTTTGAATTAAAAACTGATATGTCAATCATTTAGAGTAAACTTAAAATCATCCTAAATTTAGATCCCGCTTCGGAATAATCCATATTGGGCTAGTAATGAAGCGAAAAATCCAATTGGAAAGAGCGGGGAAGGGCAGGGCACAAGTTCACATCTCTCTTGGAAACGAGGGGAGACTACCCTTTATATACTAGTGGGATGTATAAATGAACTAATAGTTTATAAATTACTTGAAAAAATGAATATTGTTATTTCTTCAGCAATAAAAGTTATATTTAATTGGCATGGGCACAAGAGGAAAAATAATCCACTCCACATTTCAATTGACCTACGATAAGGAATGAAAACATTTTGTGAGAAATATAGAATCAAGTGAAGCATTAGATTTATGATCCTTAGGCAACAATCTAGAGTCAAACCCGTGATACATGTGCTTACTTATCTTATCATGCTTACTTAGCAGAAGCATACTAAGCCATCTGATCACATTCTTTGGACGTAATCTGTTAACTACAGATTCATTAATCTCCTGATGCATGCAGGCTAATTCATGTAATACGGTTCCCAAATTTTGTAAAAGTCAAAAATTAAAGTTCTCTATGAACTACGAGCCTATTAATATTTTAAATTAACTCAATCTTATTTGAATAATAACAAAGCACTTCTTGTTCTTGAATTTAATGTAATAAACTCATGTCTATTCATGTTAACACTAGCCTCTATCGGTCTTTCAATGAGTAATTTCCCTGTCAAAACTTGTTGTACTTAAGAGATTTGATCGTTTTTTTTTTTATATACAAAACCTAATAATACACAAACTCTTAAAAAGTCTTTAATAAATAGTTAAGATCAACTTATCAATGATTAAAGGGGTACCAGTCCCTCAAGAAATCGTTACTCAATGGACAATAGAAATCCGATAAAGCATGGGATCACCTCGTAATCTATCTCACTATTGATTGGATTGTTCTTTATGAACAATGGATAAGCAAATCATTCTACCTGTAATCTATGGAACAAAAAGCCAAATACGAATGGCCTATGAATCCAATATAGTATAATTCCATGTGTGTACTGAAATTGCGTTAACAATCACTTACCTGCCCATGAAAAGCTGAAAGCGACGACTTCATTTGGCCTTTCTTGTTTAGCCATCGATAATCTTCTCACTATTCAAGGGTAAAGCAATATATCTAGCCCATTTTTTAAAGCTAACCAGGCTTGAATTTGATACCATCGGAAACGACAATTCTTGGGAAGGGCAGAAGTAGAAAAGGAGAAAATAGAAGAAAAGATGAGGTAATTGATCAAATCAGATCTGGCCAATTAAGTCCTTCGGGCAATACAGAACGTCCCATTGATATATCGTGTACTCGATGAGAGAGAGAGAGAGAGAGAGAGAGAGAGAGAGAGAGAGAGAACCTGAACGGCGAAGGAAGCAAGGGAAAAAGGTGAGGTTTTCTCAAATGTCTTGGGAGGGACACCATGAAAAATAGGTCGGCCCAATCAAGCTTTTGCTCCTCCGACACGACAAACGCCTGCCCAAAACCCTCCATGTCTCCTTCTTCTTGCCAAAACTTCCTCTTCTCCTCTATTGGAAGCTTGAAGAACTCTTGTATACCGGACTTCACCTCCTCAACCAATGAACAACTCACTCCATGATTTATCAACTGCGTGCGCAAACAGGGATTGAACTTCAAAAGCCCATTCTCGGAAAAGAAAAATCCGGACCTTTTGTCCCAAGTAATCCTCACGGAAAGAATGAAAGCAACTATTGTAAAATTTTACCTGGAAGAATCCCCAATCTCTACATGCAGCGTGCAACTTTTCAAGCTCGGACTCCATGGTATGGTCATTGCTTGAGGATAGCTTGCTCAGGTCAATGACTGGTACTTGAAGCGACGAAGTTGCTTGATCATCATGCATGAACATATAATCTTGGTCGGTACGGACATAGCGAGTTGGGACTTCACTTATGGCCTCTTTTGCCAACTCTAGAACACTTGGGACTAGAAGAGAACTACCAAGCTTTGTGAGATTTGCGTCCATCGTCGTAACAAGAGGATCGGACGACAAGAACCTCAAAAGATGTGGTGACTGGTAACGGGCAAGACCTAATCAATCTAAGTTTGTCAGCTGTTTTTCCATTTCTTTTCCATTTCTTTTTCTTTCTATTCCTTTCTGTTTTTCTTCTTTTTTATTCTTTTTGGATGGGCTTCGCTGTACATCTTGCTTAAAGATCCTATTTTTCTATTATACACTGCTGCCATCGCTGTCCCGTTTGCTGGGTGTTTTATTCCCCCCATATAAAAATATTTATTTGCATCCCATAAGATTCTTGAGGTCAATTAAAGAAATTTCATTTAATTTTTCTACATTTAAATTATTGTTTTGTTAAATACTGTTGTCATTATTATTTGACCAAGCGGGGATGTACTAAATCCATAACCCCGGAGTGATGGAGGGAACGGGGCCATGGGGTTGTTAATGGGCATCCGTTATTCGTGGCCATTTTTTTCTTTTAACTAGAGATGATCAAGTAAAGGTTGATGATTACCGGCACTGGCATATACCTATGTTGGTTTAAGAATGGCATAGGGACACTTTTGAGAGTTTTTTGCCTCAAAAGTTAATTGCTTCTTGTCCATTACCAATCAAAACTTTCACTGGAGGGTCTAATTACGTAAACTGGTTTCTCATTCATAGTAATTATGTCAAGAAACCTTGCGTCTCGAACCACAAGAAAAACAAGTTCAGACGTGATGTGTAGTTTGGAAAACCATGACTAAGTCTGTATCAAGAAATATGTACATCCATATCAAATCTCTCGAAGTAAAAAGACACAAATTGGGTTTCGACTACAAATATTCCAAATCATATTCTGACTCTATCCTAAGGTGAAAATGGAGACGTAGACACCTAGAGTGCCATAACTTGGCATAAAGAGACACTTAAATGCCATAACTTACAAAAGTGACGCTTGAGTGTCAAAATTGAAGAGAAATAGATCACTTAAGTACCACTCCTACCAAAATTCGGCCAAAACGCTAACGTGTGCAATTTCCGGCGAAGTGCAAAATGTCATTTTGCACGTTGATGTGGCCAAATAATGCAAAAACGGTGTCGTTTTAGGCTGACGTGGTAAAAAATAATATAAAAATTAATTAAATTAAATTTATTTAAACTATTTTAAAATAACAATTGTTAATATTAAAAAATTTAAAACATTTTCAATTTTTTTTTTTTTTTTAAAAGTGGGGGAGGTGGTTGAGGGCTAAACTTTCTGCCGCCACCTCCCTGCCGCCGCCGGGAAGGGCTAGCCAAAACGACACCATTTTTGCATTATTTGGCCACATTAGCATGCAAAACGGTGTCGTTTTGCACTTACTTCGCCGGAAATTGCACACGTTAACGTTTTGGCTGGATTTTGGCCGGAGTGGCACTTAAGTGATCTATTTCTCTTTGAATGTGGCACTTAAGTGTCACTTTCATAAGTTATGACACTTAGGTGTCCCTTTGTACCAAGTTATGACACTTGAAGAGATCTTTTGCGGCTGAAAATGACACAGACCAAGTCAAATTGTGCATCTTTATGTTAATTTTGGGATGTTTATTGGCAAGCCATGCCCAACTGCCAACTCACAATTTTAAGGCTTTTTGTCTCTATGTATCACTCTATTAGTATAGACAGACAATATTTGGTGGTTCGTGATCAGTCATTGGAGGATGAATCTGCCTTATCTTATAAAATATAGTAAAGTGAAAGCTTTAAGAAATTTGGTTGAAATTTGCCATAAGATTAATCATCAAACAAAGCAAGCGAGCCTTTTTTTTTTGGACAAAAAAAGAAGAAGAAGATGACATTCATATATCATAATAGTACTCTAAAGGTACATGAAAGGCTTTCAAACCTAGCAAATCCCAAATTGCTGCAAAACAAATCAAAAGCTAGAAAGCAAATAACAAAGCACAATTTGCAGCTTAAAGCACACTCTCATCCCTCAAGAATAGATCTGACATCGTAAATGATTTATGATTGATCCCCATATTTGGTTATGAGTACATGCCGAGATCTCCCCCTCCATTTGCAATGACTTGCAATGTGCGTCTAGGTTCAACATCTTCATCACCATTGTCGTGCAAAGATAACAACAGCAAAATGTTGAAAGAACATTGTATGCCGAGAGAGTATAGAGAAGTAAAGGGCAATGCAAGTGAGAAATAAATGGATAGGTTACTCACCACTCCTAGGAATTCTCCTAAGAGAAAAGAGTAAAACAAGAAATCTTTCTTGTTCTAAGCCAAAGGCTAAATATAAATTATTATTCAAAACAAGTTTGCCTTCTTATTCATCATGGCATATATAGATGAGCTTAAAACCACCCTCCAAGCATGAGTAATTACTAAGACTCATTGGAAAGATAAAAGGGCTCATAGGGAAGACAAAAAAAATTTACTAGAAAACAGCAACAATGAAATAAGTACTCATAAACTTAAACTACATTTACTAGATACGAGAAATAAATGTAGTTGGGTGCATGTCTCCAAGATTTACTTGTTCCAATGTTACTAAGTTAATGACCTTCAAGGAGTGTAGACACCCTCCAAATGCAAAGTGATTGAAGTAGACTCGGAATTGATGATTGCCTTGTAAATCAACAACTAGGTTGTTGATCAATAACGATGTGATTGACGACTTGCCCATTAAATGAACTACTCTTTTGCTGAATCAACATCGCCTAGGAATGCTCCAGCATAAAATATTTGTAAGAAGCTCCCAGATCTATATTTAGATCTAGTTTGAGAGAGCATAATTCCAAAAACTTCACCTAAATCTAAATCGAGAGAGGAGAGCGGCCTAATATCGAAGAGGTTTTTTTGGTCAAATAATATCGAAGAGGTTGTGGAGCCACATTACAAACATCCTCCTCAGTAACTGTCGATACTCCACATTCACTCCATTTCAGCTGCAGATGTTTATTTATGCACACAAACTTCCAAAACAAATCAGGAGAGAAAAAAAGCCAGAAAGCTTCAAAAAGAGGGACGAGGGAGAGAGATCTCAGGGATGGCACTGCAGAGAGGAGGTGGCTTTTTGGGAGGAGAGAGGAACCCCAACCTAGGGTTTAGTAAGAGAGCGACTACAATTAGAAACACTGGCATAGGGACACTCTTTACCCACTACCAATCACAACATATATTTGAGGTTTTGAAGGCCGGAGGATGCTACGTAATTTTGTTTCTCCTTTATAGTAATTATGTAAGAGAGCGAGCATTTCGAGCCACAAGAAGAACGAGTTCAGGTGCGATGTGTAGTTTGGCATACCGTAATTGAGTCACGTATCAAGAAAAATGGAGATCCAAACCAAATCTGGAGAGAGAGAGAGAGAGAGAGAGAGAGAGAGAGAGCCTGAATGGGGAAGGAAGCATGGGAAAAGGGTGAGGTTTTCTCAAATGTCTGGGGAAGGTACACCATGTAAAAGAGTTCACCCCAATCAAGGTTCTGCTCATCCGACACAACCCGACACAACAAACGACTGCCCAAAACCCTCCAAGTCTCCTTCTTGCCAAAACTTCCCTCTTCTCCTCCATTGGAAGTTTATAGAACTCTCCTGTTTCTAACTTCAACTCCTCCACCAATGAACAACCCACTCCATGGCTTATCAATTCCATGCACAAAGGGATCGATTGACTTCGACAATTCGACAGTCAATTCTAATTCTTGACCTTTTGCATCAAGCAACCCTCATAGAAAGAAAAGGTAAGAGCTAGTCTTGTGAAATTTTACCTGGAAGAATTCCCAATCTCTGCGCGCAAGGTGCACCTGTTCAAGCTCGAACTCCATCACATCATCATCGTTAAAAGAGAGAGTATTCTGTGTATTGCATTCACTTAATCTAAAAAGATTACAAGAATACATACAATATATATATATGAGAAACCCTAGTAACCCTCTCAAGATTAAGTATTAACTACTTTGCCCTTATTATTAATTCTTAACACTCCCCCTCAAGTTGGGATGTAGATATCAAACAATCCCAACTTGTTACATAAAAGATTCACTCTATTTCCTTGTAAAGACTTAGTAAAAATATTTGCAAGCTAATCCTTCGTTCTTGTATGTTGAAGAGTGATCTCTCCTTTCTAAACTTTTTCTCGTACAAAGTGACAATCAACCTCAATGTGCTTGGTTCGCTCATGGAAGACGGGATTGTTTGCAATATGAATAGCTGATTGATTGTCGCAATATAATATCAATGGTTCTGATGTTGACATCCCAATTTCTGACAATAACATCCTCAACCAGAGCAATTCACTAGTCACATGTGCCATTGCTCTATATTATGCTTTTGCACTTGATCGTGAAACCACATGTTGTTTTTTGCCCTTCCAAGCAACTAAGTTACCCCCAAGAAATACACAATAACCCGATGTAGATCTCCTACTAGCAGAACATCCAGCCCAATTTGCATCTCAAAAACCTGTGGTATCCAGATGACCATAATTCTTGAAAATTAGTCCTTTACCTGGTGCTCCTTTCAAGTATTTGATAATTCGAAGCACAGCATCCCAGTGAGTAGTCCGAGGAGAACCCATGAATTGATTTACAGCACTAACAACAAAAGATATATCAAGTCTCGTGATAGTAAGATAATTCAACTTACCAACTACTCTTCAATATTTCATTGGGTCATGTAATAATTCTCCATCTTCTGCATCAAGTTTCACATTGGGTTCCATAGGAGTATCAACTGGTTTTGCTCCAACAAGTCCAACTTCATCAAGAATGTCAAGAACATATTTTCTCTGAGATAAATTTATACCATTATGTGAGTAAGCAACCTCAATACCTAGGAAATACCGCAGACGCCCCATATCCTTAGTATTAAACTGTGTATGCAGAAATAGTTTGAGTCGTTGAATACCATCGGAATCACTACAATATCATCCACATATACCACCAAAAGAATACAACCAGCTGAGGAGACAAAACTGAATACCGAATGGTCTACTTGACAACGCTTTAATCCAAACTTGATAAAAGCATCACTAAATTTACCAAACCAAGCACGAGGAGATTGCTTGAGTCCATATAATGCCTTATGTAAATGACACACCAAATTCCCCCCGAGCAACAAATCCAGGTGGTTGCTCCATATACACCTCTTCAGTCAAATCACCATGTAGGAACGCATTCTTGATATCTAATTGATGAAGAAACCATCCAAAACACGCTGCGAGAGAAATAAAGACAAGAACAGATGGAATTTTGGCTACAGGAGAAAAAGTGTCAGCATAATCAACACCGTATGTTTGAGTATATCCTTTGGTGACCAACCGTGCCTTCAATCAATCTATGGTGCCATCAGGGTGGACCTTAATCGTGAAAACCCAACGACAACCAACAGATTGCTTTCCCATAGGAAGGGTAGTGAGCTCCCAAGTGCGATTCTCAATGAGTGCGTTCATTTCATCCTCCATGGCTTGTCTCCAACCAGGATGAGCAAGAGCTTCAGTAACACTTCTAGGCACAGAAACAGAGGACAAGGACGATACAAAAGTAGAAAAGGTAGGGGATAAACGATTATAAGACATAAAGTTGCTAATAGGATAACGAGTTCGAAGACAATTAGATGAACTAGAATAAAGTGTATAACGATCGACAGGACGTCCAACACAAGAACGTGTACCTTTTCTAGTAGCAATGGGTTGATTAAGAGCAGGAACAGGATCAGGATCAGAGGATGGCACAACAACTGATGAGGGATCAGATGAATCAGGTGATGGTCGTACTGTTGTGATGGGAGCTATTCGTCGTCTATGGTAAGTTTGATCAGCAAACTAAAATCCTGTTGACGATACTGGAGGAAGTGAGATTGGTGGAGGAATGGGTAAGACACACTTGTCTTTATTAGGAGACACCGTAGAGACTATTTCACTATTATAGTATGGCTGGTCCTAAAAAAATGTTACATCTGCCGATACAAACACACGGCGACTAGTAGGATTGTAACATTTATAGCCCTTCTAAGTGCGAGAGTACCCAACAAAGACACATTTTGTAGCACGAGGAGCCAACTTATCAAAACCTAGAGTCAGAGAATGGACGAAACAAACACATCCAAATACACGTAGAGGTAATGCAAAGGGAGGACAATTTGGATGTAAAATGGAGAAAGGTGTCTCCCCTTGAAGAACGGAAGTTGGAAGTCGATTAATTAAGAAGCAAGCTGTAAGAATAGCATGTCCCCAAAAGGTTTTCGGTAGATGCATGTGAAAAAGAAGACAACAAGCAACATCAAGAAGATGACGATTTTTACGTTCAGCTACACCATTTTGTTGTAGTGTATATGACTAGGAAGTCTGATGAATAATCCCATGAGAATCAAGAAAAGATTGAAAACCAAAGGCAACGGCAAGATACTCCTTGGCATTATCAGATCGTAGATTTTCACAAAAGTATTAAATTGATTCAACACCTCAAAATAGAATTGACGAAAGCAATGAAAAATCTCAGTATGATCTTTTATTAAGAATAACCAAGTCATTCGAGAAAAGTCATCCACAAATGTAACAAAGTACCGGAAACCAGATGTATCAGAAACATGACACGGACCCCATACATCTGAATGAACCAACTCAAATGGACTAGACACATGACTTTGAAAGTGAGAAGGAAATGAGACTCTATGTTGTTTTCCAAACTGACAAGCTTCACACTCAAAAGTACTCACAAACTCATATGCTAGAAACAATCATCGAAGAATTTTTGGTGGTGGATGACCAGCACGACAATGCATCCGATATACATTAGTGGATGTATGATTTCTAGCTACTGTAGCTATCACGTTCTTGTCTAGATAGTATAGGCCATTTGATTCATGTCCCCCACCAATCATCTGTCCAGTCCTCAGATCCTGAAAAACACAACAAGAAGCAAAAAAGGTTACGAAACAATTTAATTCTTTAGTTGATGAACTAACAGAAATCAAATTGTATGGAGATTTGAGATGAAGGATAGATGATAAAGAAAGGGAGGAACTCAAATAGGCATTTCCAATAGCAGTAACTTGAGAAATGGAACCATCAGCTAATGTAACAGAGTTGGAGACCCCAAGAGGTGTGGAATGTAACGAAGACAATAATTTAGAGTTACCAACTATATGATGAGTAGCTCCAGAATCTATAACCCAGGAGTCTGACACGGTAGAAAGTAAACAGGATGAACTACCTTTTGAGCCATGTGCTAGAGTGGAAGTGGGAGTTGAAGTGCCTGTCACCTGTTGGGATTGAATCCAAGCCTCATATTCAATATAACCAAATATGTTGTATTCTGCACATTAGTAGGATTTGGTTGAACTGGTAAGGAAGAATCTTCCACTTTAGCAAATGCAGCAACAGTGGGTCGAAGTTCTAGATGAAGCATGTAGCAGTGAGTTTCTGTATGTCCAGCCCTCCAACAATGGTTACAATAACGAGAGCCACGGCTACCAATGCTTCTATCACGACCACCACGACTTCCACTCTGAATAAACCCATGTCCATGACCTCGATAACCACGACCACGAGCGCCACGTCCATTAGAGCCATGAGAAATCATGGCACTTGTCTCTAAAGTTGTGGTTGAGATCTTGTCAGTAGGTGTCGAGTGCAAGACTCAAGAGAAAACCTCATCAACTGTAGGAAGGGAGCTTTCGAACGTAATCTGCTGACGAAGGGAGGAATATTCAGGCCCTAGTGCTTTAAGAAATAGTATCACTCGAAGATCCTCTTGGCATTTGACTAATACATTCGGATCATTAGAAGCAGGAAGATAAGCATCTAGTTGTCGGCAAAGTGTAGTGAAACGAGCATAATATTCAGATAGAGAGTGATCTCCACGCTGAAGATCAAACAGGGCCTTCCATGTGTCACATACTCGTGTCATATTATTTTGGCTAGAATAAAGTAGAGCACATTTATCCCAAACTTCCTTAGCAAAATTACATTGAATGAAGTGAGGACCAATCTTCGGATCCATACTATTCCATAACAATGTACGGATCATTGCATCTCCAGCAATCCAATCATCTACTTTACTCTTATCCAAGGGCATTGTAGATGTAAGATAAACATTCTGTCTAGTTGCATTAAGATAAACTTGTATAGCTTTAGACCATGATGGATAGTTAGTGCCATCCAACTTGACAGATGTCAATTGGAAATGCATCAAACCAGTAGATGGTGCAAAAGCCATCAGTATTAACTCCACTGAACTCAAAGTGCTCGGTTATTGAACTCCAATAATGCAATGAACTAGACAGGTTGAACTCCAGAATCGACTAAACCCAATAATAATGACACAATAACCAAGCACTTAACTCCAGTAATCTGCCACAAAATAACAAACAGAAACGAGGGTTCAACCGGTCCACCACTGTGTCAATATACTCTACTAAGAGGCCATAAAACCATACCAACCAGCACTTCAAAGATTATCAAAATCATCCAACACTTGAAAAATTACTATGCACATACCAACCAGCACTCCAAGAAGCGATATACTCCAGTGAAAATCCATAAAAGTATACTGGACAGCAAGCATGTATTCAAGACCAGACTAACACCAAAGCAATGCGCTACATTCACAATTATAGAGATCAACTCAGACATGATTGGCTTTTGCATGAATTCAAGAACCTTGAACAAGAACAATAACTGAGCACGACTAATTATTAGAAAAGATAGGTCCTGGTGATGTCACCAATGAGTTTCAACGCTGGTGATGAAAGAAGGAACCTGAATCTGAGTGCTCCAACTTAAGAAGACAAACTGCCAGATGTGACTCCTTCCTTGTGTCTCCGAAGACGCGCTGCTTGAAGTCTCCCAACTCCACAGGAAGCCTCGAGAGGGTGACCCGTCGGTTTGTGGTCTAGAACACGCATCCAATCTTCTTGATGAGGACTCCAGACGAAAGGACCACGCGTCCCTTGCCTTATCAGCGGTGCTCGACACTTGTCTATCCCCCACGCCGTGATAAGTGAAAATAAATAGATAATGCGCGCTAACCCGACCAAATTTTTTTTTTTTTTGTGATGAGAGAGAGGGCCCTCGGCAGTGATTTTGCTGCACAAGACAAATTGCTAAGCTTACTCGCCATTGTGGATAAGCGATTTTGCTAAGGTTGGGATACCTGGAGTGCCATAACTTGGCACGGAGGAACACTGAAGTGTCATAACTTTAAAATGGTACACTTGAGTGCCAATATCGAAGTAAAATGGGACACTTAAGTGCCACTCCGGCTAAAATCCGGCCAAATGGTTGACGTGGCCATTTTCCGGTGAATTTGGTCCAAAACGGTGTCGTTTTGCACGCCGACGTGGCGGAGAAAATGCAAAAACAACGTCGTTTTGTGTTTACGTGTAAATAATAATATAAAAATTAATTAAATTAGATTTAAAATTAATTTTATTTAAAATATTCAAAAAAATTAAAAAATTAAGAAAAATTTTGAAATTTTAAAATTTTTAAAAATTTAAGAAAATTTAAGAAAATTTTAAAAAATTAAGAAAAATTAAAAAATTAAAAGGGGGGGAGGTTGAATGGGGCGGGCGAGGGCTCACGGCCCTCACCACCACCACCTCCCCTCCATCGCCGGGAAGGGCGACGACGGGGGGTAGGGTCGGCCAAAGTTGCCGGCCCCCGGCGATCGGGGGCCACGACCCTCGTCCCGGATCCGGGCGAGGGCCCACCCGGCCGACCCCGGCCCCCTCTTTTTTAAAAATTTTCTGAATTTTTTAATTTTTTTAAATTTTTCTTAATTTTTTAAAATTTTAAAAATTTTTCTAATTTTTTAATTTTTTTTAACTTTTTTTTTAATTTTTTAAATTTTTTTAAATTTTTAAATTTTTAAATTTTTTTAATTTTTTTTTTAAAATTTTTCTTAAATTTTTTAAATTTTTTGAATATTTTAAATAAAATTAATTTTAAATCTAATTTAATTAATTTTTATATTATTATTTAAACGTAGACACGAAACGGCGTCGTTTTTGCATTTTCTCCGCCACCTTTCGTACAAAACAACGCCGTTTTGGACCAAACTCTCCGGAAAGTCGCCACGTCAGCCATTTGGCCGGATTTTCACTGGAGTGGCACTTAAGTGTCCCATTTAACTTCAAAACTAGCACTTAAGTGTATCATTTTAAAGTTATTGCACTTAAGTGTCCCTCCGTGCCAAGTTATGGCACTCGGGCTGTACTTCTGCCCGATTTTGCTAGATGGGCTTCAACGATTGACGTGTGACGACAAGAACGCCGATGCAGGGTTCATCAGTGCGGGTCAAAGATGCAAATAGTGATGGAGACCGAGAGAGACAAAATTGGGGCTAGTGTTAAAGATGATTGAGGACACGACACATCTGGAATTCAGACCTTAAAGAACCGACGTCCTCTCTGATCTGATGTGTAGAAGAGAAGCACACTACGTTGATGACCTCGCTCTGATACCATGTTAAAAGAGAGAGTATTCTATGTATTATATTACTTAATCTAAAAAGATTACAAGAATACATACAATATATATGAGAAACCCTAGTAACCCTTTCAAGATTAAGTATTGACTACTTTGCCCTTATTATTATTTCCTAACAATCATTGCCTGATGAGAGCTTGTTCAAGTCAATTAGTGGTACTCGAAGCAACGAAGATCCATGATCATCATGCATGAGCAGATGATCTTGGCCAGTACGGACATAGAAAGGGGGGACTTTCTGTTGTGGCCTCTTTTGCCAACTCTGGAACGCTGGGGACTGGAAGAAAACCACCAAGCTTTACGAGATTCGTGTCCATCATTGCAACCAGAGGATTGTACGGCAGAAACCTCAAAAGAGTAGCTTATAAGTTACGACGTTATTAGAGGTAGAACGGCACATAACCTAGTTTCTCAATTATAATAGCTGTGTCAAGAGACCATGGGTAAATTTGCGGTACATGACAATGCAGATTAACCAGTGCAGGTGAAGAAGCTTTTGACCTCTGTCGTAGGTCATGTACCAGAGCTTTGATTCCAAAAATCTAAATCTAGACCTTATTGTGATTATTTTTTGTTTTGTCATTTAATCTTCCTTTTCATTTTATTTATTTTCAATCATTCTTTTAGAAAAGGGCATGCTTACTAATAAGGAGACATTTTACTGCTAGTAAAGATTGAAAGTCAAAAGGGAATAGTCTCTAAGGACGCGCATGATAAAATTTATATTTCTCAATTTCTCTGTTTCTCCGTTCCCCGTGAACAGGTTTGGAACATAAATCCGTTTGGTAACGCAATTTGATTTTTCTATTTCTGGAACTGATTTCTATTCCATAAATAAATTTGAAGAATAAATCAAAAGCTAAAATTTTTAACTTTTCAATTTCTATTTCAGAAATTGAGAAATCAATTTTGAGCTAGAAATCAATTTATGTTCCATAAATTTTGTCATGCGCACCGTAATCTGTGATGGATGAATGAATATGGCTATGCCAAATTCTAAACGTCCTCGATATTTGTTACTTTTAGTCACATTATTTATTTGATAAAATTAGAACATGATGGCCAATTTTAAGTTTGTTTTGTTGGAAATTTCCTATTATATGGGCTTACATTAATTAATTGATTTTTATCTTAAATAATCGGGTTAATGGATATTTTAATATTTATGGATATTTTAATATTTATTAAACCCTTAAGTGATCTTATTGAATTGAGCTTTGGCATTTATTAATAACAAGCCTACTTGAGCAGCAAAATATAGGCAATTGTGTTTAACCGAAACCCGTAATGGGGGGGACTTAGTTGGCACACTATTGATTAGGGTTTGCTAGGTCTCATCTCTAACCTATAAAAGAGTAGGTTATACCTATCAGTTGCTTAATCCCATTGAAAGCTGCTATACTAAAATAGCTCATAGAGAGGAAGATCTGGCATTCCAATAGATTTCTGGTATCAAAGTGATACATTTTTCTACAAGTGAAGTAATGGCTCAAACAAGTACGTTTTAATTCCGTTTTGCTTATCAATTTCGGTGTTTTACAGTTATATATGGATCCGGTTATTCTTGATTAATTAATTATTTAAGTGAACATTTTCTACATGTGATATCAAAGCAAGTCATATATGATTGTAGAACCCAACTTTTCTTTTTTTATGAACAAAAATTCGAAATTTTCCTCTTTAAGTCGAATATTGACATTATTTTTTCATATGGATTTTTTGATCGATTGATTCTGAAACCTTAGGGCTTTTGTTCTACATGTCGAGATCTTTCCAACTATTTGTATGATTTCTTTGAGAATTGAGTGAGAATTTTGAATTTGAAATTCTAGGGTTTATATTTTGAAAAATGTTCTAGAATTTCAAATTATATGCAATTGATTGACGTTTGTAATAAAATATTTACATGGGTATTGTTATATATGTTTTAGCATCTTTTGGTTGTATTAAGGTAAGTGTTTTGGGCTTAAATTTGAGAAAAACGAATTTCAGCCATGTGGGTGTTAGATCCGAATTTTTTGAAGCTTGAATATGCAAGATTTTCTTGTTCTTTCTTCATTTAATTCATTCTAATCAATTTTTATTAATGTTAGAAGTAAGACCCATGAATAAATTTCATCAAAAATCAACCATTATATGAGTTTTTTTTAGGTTGACACTAGGTCGTATGACTCGGTTTGCAGACTTCGTGACCCGGCTAAAGGTTGAAGAAGACTTTAAAAGGGCCGGGCCATTAAATTGGGCTCACGCCCATTTAAAAAAAATAAAAATAAAGATTTTGGGCTCACTTCCATGAACCAAGGAAAAGAAAGGTTCTGGGCGTGAGCCCAAAACCAAGAATTTTGGGCATAAGCCCTTTTTATTTACTTTGGGCCATTTTAATTAAAAGAAGGATGGGCCCGTTCCAAGTGGCCCAAGTGGGCTCCTATGAGTCTGTGGGCTAGGCAAAGGTCGGGGCCCATGGAAGGGTCCAAAACATTTAAATAATAATATAATAATATAATTAAAAAAATTAAAATTGCTGCGAAAATTGTTGTTTGACAAATGCAATATGATCTTGGGGAAGCATATGTTGTAAAGTGCTTCACATTGTTAGATAAACTTTGTGCATACATTTTTGGAGTTCCCTATTGATAAAAAATTAGTATATACAATAACTCACCCATATGGGGTTATTGTGTATGTTAATTTTGGAAAATATCATGAAGATTAATTCCCAAATTTAAAAGGTGGGGATGCATAATTGAAAAATATTTATTTGTCCAAAGGGGATAAAATGTTTTGAAAATTATATTTAATTCCCCTCTATATTAATATAATGGAGATGTATAATTTAAAGGATTTGTTTACTCAAAGGGGAAGGATCCTTGACAATTATATGTAATTCTTCTTATTGTTGCTTTATAAATTTTATGCTGTGGAAAATAATGGTGCATTGTACACTCTGCCTAAATGAGATTTATAATGTATTAATTATTTTTGTTGAATTGCTTATTGCCCATAATTGATCTTATTATATTATGTGTGACAAATAACTACCTTCGCTGTAAATTACAACAATGCCACAGTTGAAATGTTAACTAAATCAAATTTCAAGAGATGAAAGCAAGATATAGAGTTTGCCCTAGGTATCATGGATACGGATTTAGCTCTATGTGAGAATGAACCTTCCAAGTCCCATGATCACAGTACCACAGATCAAAAGGAACATCATGCTAGATGGGAAAAATCTAACCAACTAAGCCTTATTGTTATGAAGAAGTACATTGTTGAGCATCTCATTAGTGATTTGTCGGAAGATACAAATAACAGACAATTCCTTGAAGTAGGGGGAGAAAGATATAGAGTCTTAGATAAGACTGAAGCTGGGAACTTGTTGAGTGAGTTAACGAATATGATGTATAATGCTGCTATAGGTGTTAGAGAATTTATACTGAAGATAATCCACATTTAGTCCAAACTTAAGGCTTATGAAATTGTCCTTTCTAAAAATTATATTGTACATCACGCCTTAAATGTTCTACCAGTTTAATTTAGTCAAATTAAGACTACTTATAGTGCTTAGAATGAGACATGGAGCGTTAATGCTTTGATTACCAAATGTGTGATTGAAGAAGAGAAGTTAAAGAAGGACAAGTAGGAGTTTGCCCACTTAATTACCAATACCAAGTTAAATTCTTCTAGAGGAAAATGGAAGCCTAAAGTGTCAAATGCTCATGGTCCAAAGAAATGCCAAGACTTCAAGAAAAATGAGAATCATGGGAAAAATGGAGATAAGGATTTCAAGTATTTTCACTGCAAGAAGTAAGGGCATAAGAGAGCCAATTGCTACAAGTCTCAAGCTTGGCTAAAAGCAAGAAAGGAAAATCACCAAGGTGAGTTGTTGGTTTGTTTTGAATAGAATCTAGTTGATGTTTCTTTGATTCTTGGTGGCTTGATTCTAGTTCTATTGTTCATGTGATTACTACCTTACATGGTCTCACAAATCTAAGAAATCCAAGTTTGAGAGAGTCAAAGCTTAAAGTTGGAAACGATATTGGTGTTGATGTAGAGTGCAGAGGGACAGTTGTTTTGAATTTATCTTTAGCTTTCAGCTTATTTTGAACAATGCCTTTTATGTTTATGGTTTTAGGAGAAACTTGATATCTCTTTCTTCGCTTGGCAAAGCTGGATATTGTCTTTATTTTGTGAATAAAAGAGTGGATTTGAGTTATAATTCCAAAATTATTGGGAATTGTGTTTTGTCTAATGGATTATATCTATTATTCTTATCTCCCTATAGATTATAATGTTCTTTTAATGTTGTGAATAATATTGCTAAGAAATTTTTAATCAAAAAAAGATCAGCATTGCTATGGCATAAATGATTAGGGCATATCTCCAAAAAAATGGTAAAATGACTCATCAAGGGTGATATTCTTCCTCCTCTTGACTCAAATGATATTGAGACTTGTATTGATTGTGTGAGGGAAAAAATGACTAAAACCAAGAAGAAATGCTCTACTCGCCGTCAAAACCTATTGGAGATAATTCATACAGATATTAGTGGGCCATATTCAACCACCTTGTGTGGAAATAAGTACTTCATTACATTCATTGATGATTTCTCTCATTATTGTTATGTTTATCTAATTAAGGAGAAGACTGATGCTCTTGAAATGTTCAAATTGTTTCGCACTAAAGTTGAGAAACAATTGGATAAAATTATTAAGATTATTAGATCTGATCGAGGTGGTAGATATTATGGACGATATACCGAAACTGGATGACAAATGGGACCATTTTGCGAAATATTTCCAGGACTGTGGTGTTGTTACTCAATATACAATGCCTGGGAGTCCTAAACAAAATGGTGTAGTTGAACGTTGCAATTGCACACTCAGGGACATGAAACAAAGTATGATGGACAGTTCTAATTTTCTTGAATACTTATGGGGTGATGCAATTAAAACAACTTATATATTGAATCATGTACCTAGTAAATCAAAACACCATTTGAATTGTGGACAAGGTGGAAACCAAGCTTGAATCATTTTCGAGTTTAGGGTTGTCCTGCAGACGTGAAAATTTATGATCATTCTTAGAAGAAGACTAAACCCAAGACTACTAGATGTTACTTTATTAGATATTGTGACCATTTAAAAGGGTATAGGTTCTATTGTCCTACTAGTGGCACTAGAATCGTTGAATCTCAAACTGTAAAATTCATGGAATTAGATGTTGTTGGAAAGAGTTCTCCTCAATCTTTCAAAAGGGAAGAATCAAACAAAACGGTTTCTATTCTATTGCCAATCTTGAATGATGATTCTATGTGAGAGCCATGCAGAGTGGAAATTTAGCAAGAAGCGGATATTGGAAATATGACAGTAGATCTTCCTATTACATATGAAATTCCCCCGACGAATGATGCGGTTCCAGAAATGCCTACGCGAAGATCATAGTGACAAAGAAGATTAACACTTCTAAATGATTATCATGTCTATCTTGGAGAAGCTGATTTTGACATTAAAAATATAGTTGATCCGGTGACCTTCAAAGAAACTCTTAATAGTGATAATGTAGATGAATAGTTAAAAGCAATGAAGGACGAATTAATTTTCATGTCAACTAATCAAGTATGAGAACTTGTTAATATACTTGATGGACATAAATCGATTGGCTACAAATGAGTATTCAAAACCAAGAAAGACAATAAAGGCAATATAGAGAGATTCTAGGCAATGTTAGTCGCAAAGGGGTACACACAGAGATAATGCATTGATTATACTGAAATCTTTTTTCCAGTGTCCACTAAAGACTCTTTTCGGATAACATGGCATTGGTGGCTCATTTTGATTTAGAGCTTCACCAAATGGATGTCAAGACAACCTTTCTAAATAGAGATTTGGATTAAGAAGTATATATGTAGCAACCTGAAGGGTTTTAGGAAGTAGGAAAGGAGCATATGGTGTACAAACTTCAAAGGTCTATCTATGGTCTTAAACAAACATCACGTCAGTGGTACTTGAAATTTCACAAGGTTGTGAGATCATTTGGCTTTGAAGAAAACAAGTTTGATCGATGCATCTACATGAAAGTAAGTGCGAGTAAATATATTTCTTTAGTACTTTATGTAGATGACATTTTACCTGCTAATGGTGATGTGATCTATTGAATGACACAAAAAGTTTTCTATCTACAAAGTTTGATATGAAAGATCTTGGGCAAGCCTATTTTGTTCTAGGCATTGAGATTCATCGTGACAGATCTAAGAAGGTTTTGGGGTTATCTCAAAAAAGTTATATGGATCATGTTTTGAAAAAATTCAATATGCAGACCTACAAGTTAGGTGAAGCTCCTGTTATGAAATGAGATAAATTGAGCATAGAACAATACCCCTAGAATGATGTTGAAAAAGAAGTCATGAAAAATGTTCCATATATTAATGCAGTTGGAAGTCTTGTATATGCACAAGTATGTTCCAAACCTGGTATTGTTTTTGCTGTGAACACTCTTGGAAGATATCTGTTGAATCTAGGTCATGAACATTGCGTTGTAGTTGAAAAGGGGATGAGATATCTACAATGAACAAAAGACTTCATATTTGTGTATAGTAGAGTAGAGGACCTACACTTGTGTATAGGAGTAATAGACTTGGAGCTCCAGAACCTGTAGATGAAGCAAATGGCCATTTGACTTGTGGTTGTGGTGACATCTCATATTGTAAGGGACTTATTATCTCCACTTTTGAAATGATTCACAGTGGAATATGGTTGTATTTTAGTCAGGTAAGCAGACAAATACAACCTTGGCAACATGTGATGTCCTAGAATAATTATTTTAAATATGTAAGTCGCGTCAATCATGTTATGCCATATTACACGTCGCACCTGCACATGTTCTTCTCGTGGCTCCAAATTCGAGGTCTCTCGACACAATTATTATAGATGAGAAACCAAGTAACATGAGATCCTATAGCCATTAAACTCTCAAATGAACTTTGTAACTTATAGCCTACTCAAATGGATGCGAATCTCACAAAGCTTGGCGGTTCTCTTCCAGTCCCAAGTGTTCAAGAGTTGGCAAAAGAGGCCATAACCGAAGTCCCGCCTCGCTATGTCCGTCCTGACCAAGATCACCCGTTCATGCATGCTGAGCTTGGAACATCGTTGCTTCAAGTGCCGGTAATTGACCTGAGCAAGCTCTCATCAAGTAATGAAGATTTGATGGAGTCTGAGCTTGCAAATTTGCACGTTGCATGCAGAGATTGGGGATTTTTCCAGGTAGAATGTTACAAAAGCTGCTTTTACTGTTTCTTTCTGTGAGGATTAATTGAGACAAAGGATCTGGATTTCTTCTTGAAGAGTCAACTTTTGAACTTAGTCGATCCCTTTTTGTGCATGCAGTTGATAAATCATGGAGTGCGTAGTTCATTGGTGGAGGAGGTGAAGTTGGGAATCCAGGAGTTCTTCGAGCTTCCAATGGAGGAGAAGAGGAAGCTCTGGCAAGATGAAGGAGACGTAGAGGGTTTTGGGCAGACGTTTGTTGTGTCGGAGGAGCAGAAGCTGGATTGGGGCGACCGCTTTTCCATGGTGTCCCTCCCAAGACATTTGAGAAATCCTCGCTTTTTTCCTATGCTTCCTTCTCCGTTCAGGTTCTCTTCCTCTCTCTACGCCATACACCAAAAGAAATTTAGTTGTCTAGAATTAGGGCAGGAAATTTATATAGTAAATTTGTCCATCCGGGGCTAACACACTAGGATTGAGGAGGATTGAATTGGCCAGATTTTATTTGCCCGATTTCCCCATCTTTTCTTCTATTTCTGCCCTTCCCATTCCCCATCAAAAAATAGCGAGCATGAGGTCGATGTCAAACGGGCACGCGAGAGAGAGAGAGAGAGAGAGCGAAGCAAGGACAACGGCAACGAAAGTGGTGTGCGACGGCGGCGGCAAAGGATTTGGTTGTTTTGGGTGAATTTCCCTCAAAAAACGAAAATAGTCTAGCCTGACACAAACATTAGTTCATCTAGCCCGACGACGGCCTTTCATTTTATAACATAATTAGTTCACATGGTAGTTGAACTAATTTAATATACAGATTAGTTCATCCTGCCTGACAAGAAAGAATAATTTACCGAATGTCCCCTTCATGCTCCGGTGATAATTGAGACTCGGGAGCTTGAAGACAAAGAAATGTCGTTTTCGCTGTTTGCAAAATGATTTCAAGCTTTTACTCTAGAGCACGGAAAAATTCTCAATGGCTAAACATGACGTCGCTTTCAGTTTTTCTTGATGTCTATCCACAATTTAAAATGATTTCTAGTTTCTATTAAGTAATGATTTCACGAGGTAATGCTACCCGTTGAATCATAAATAAGTAGCTCTCAAATCGTTATTGAAGTCTTTTTAAGTCTTTTTGTATTATTACATTTTGAGTAGAAATAACAATGATCTACATGGTACAGTGCACTTCTACAGGGAAATAATTTGTCGAATACCCTCTGGGACTATTAGTAGCGGGAATGTTTGTGATCTTGTTACCTTAAATTTAATAAGATGAAGTGTTTTGTTGTTATTCTAATGGAATTGAGTTAACTAAGAATACCAATAGGTCTGTCATCAATAGAGAACTTTCATCTATGAATATACAAGTTTTAGGAACCATATATCATTTATTTTGCATGCATCATAAGATTAATGATACTACATTAACAAATCATGTAAAGAATCTGATCATATGTCTTAGTAGGCTTACTGCGGAGTATGCATAATAATACAAGCACACACCAAGATTATCTTGTCAATATAGAACTTGAGATACGACAATATTTAAGATACCCAATTAAAACTATCAAAAATTGACAATTTCATCAAGAAAATAGATATAACTTAACATTGAAGAGACAAGCAGAAGATGGGGTATGAAATTTATGGATACACATCTGGCGAGTTATAAAGCACGTCTCCCATCATTTTTGAGAGAGACAGGAAAACTTTCATCCTCCCCTCCCCGCCTCCTTCTCATTGCAATTTTTCACAGCGCTACTAGCTCAATAAGGATTATTTCGAAATTGGATCTAAATTTAGGAAGATACTAACATTATCGTAAATGATTGACACATCTGCAATAAAATTAAGAGCCTATATTAGGAAAAATTCTTGATTACACTTGATGCTTGTGAGTTGGGGTTGACATGATCCAGTTGAATGGAAGACTCGCTCCAAGATTAGTCCACATCATCAATAGTACCTTAAGTTTGTCAAAATAAGAACATCGTATATAGAGTTTATTTAACTTTTTTTCTACACATCCCCCTCCTTGGTAAGCTATTCTTATATATATATATATATCTTCTTATTTTTATACAGAGATGACTTGGATGAATACTCTTCAAAGCTACGAGATCTTGCAATGAAGATGCTCCTCCTCATGGCAAAACCTCTGAAGATGGACCCCAAGGAGATGATAGAACTGTTTGATGGAGGCATGCAAACCCTTAGGATGAATTATTACCCTCCATGTCCGCGACCCGAGCTCGTCATTGGCCTCACTCCTCACTCCGACGTTTCAGCCCTCACTTTTGTTCTCCAGGTCAACGAAATGGAAGGCCTGCAAATAAGGAAAGAGGGCAAGTGGGTCCCCATCAAGCCCCTTCCTAATGCTTTCGTTGTCAATGTCGGAGATGCTTTAGAGGTAAAGCTTTTTGATTGGCCCTATCTCTGTTGTTTTGATACCGCCTAATTTTGATTCGTATACGAGCCAGTATCGCTAGATTCATGTGCTATGATGATAAGAGAGTTATTTCCTACACAATCTGTATAACTTTATATACATTATGAACAAAAGAAAAAGAAAAAAAAAAAGAGAGCATTAATTTAGTCTATCTAAACGAAAATTCATGCATTCACAAATGAAATAAATCTTGAGTAATATGGTGGACGGAACCAATTATGGATTATAAGAAACATATGTAATTACGCATGTATTATTCGAGTTCTAGTGTAGCATCATTGTTTATTTAGATGCAATGAGCTATTCAGTTTGACAAATTGAGCATGGATAACAGAAGTCCATGACCAAAATCAATTAGAGACATTACATGATAGTCTATGTATTAATTGATGGCTACATATTGTTACAAATGGTACTTATCGTAGCATTGAGCACCGAGCAACAGTTAACTCGTTGAAGGAGAGACTCTCATTTGCCACATTTTACACTCCGAAATTGGAAGGGGAAATGGGTCCTGCACCGAGCCTGATCACACCGAACAAGCCAGCATTATTCAGAAGAATTGGTGTTGCCAATTACTTCAAGGGACGCTTGTCTCGTGAGCTACACGGGAAGTCATATCTTGACATTATGAGGATTCAAGTCGAGAAAAAAGGGGATTGACTTTGGCCATTGAGAAAGCAAACTAGCCTTTTTCTTTTTATTTTTTTATTTTTTTATTTACCGAGAACTATACTAGCTGAAATCATATCTTTATGTTGACACTCTCCATGTACCATGAACGAGTTGATTATCCACATTCCTTTTGCTCCCTCCTTGCTTATATTGATCAATTTCATCACTTGATTTGCTGGATTAATGACATAAATAACTTTTTGACTGGTTTACATTTTCTTTTTGTCGGGAAAGCAAATGAACATTCATGATTAATAAAGCGGAGTAAATCTACTGCAGAGAAAGTATTTGTAACATCCTCAATTTTGACCCTTGTTTTGGTTCCAACTAGGAGGCTAAGCTAGATAAGCCAATCTTCTTAAAGAACAAGAGTTAAATGCATTAAATGAGGATAACGAGTGTGATGAATATGGAGGCTTGTGTGTCACAAGTAATTAGTGAAAATGGATGACTCATGACTTAAGGAAATAATAGCAAGTGATCTTCCTAGCCAAGTAGAGGCCCACCTCTCCCCCATAGACTTTCCACCTTGAGTTTCATAGGTTTTGATTTCCCAGTTTTTCGAAACCATTGGACCTTTCCTTTAAAAAAAAAAAATTATAGAGCTCTCTTTATTTTGATTCTAGAGAAACTTCCTTCATCAAAGTTGTTCAAAACATTTTAGTCTATAACATATTTAAATTTCAGATTTTTTTGAGGTGAAATGATTGAGACGAATGCCCAATCAATTACTATATAGAACCTGTCCAGTATAATGAAAATGGTAACCAAGTTGCTTTCTCGAATTTTTATAAATCTATCCTTTCGAATTTGAATATGCTTCATTCACAAAATTTTTAAATGACATCCATACCTACAATATTAAAATTTCAAAGAGTTTTGTGGAAATTTGGATTTCGAAATGAGTCTCTCTCTAGCCTTTGAATCTGCTCGATAGATGAATTTTTGGATTGTGTTCATTGAATTGTTGCTCTTTTCACAACATGAATTTGGCTAAGTTTCTTTCACGAAAAATGTTTTTTGAGGTCTTCTCTACAACATATCAAAATTTTATAATTTTTCGAGCCCATTTGATAAGGTAATGATGTCAATTTCAGAAATTACTCGAAACTATCTTTCACCCAGAGATAAGAGGGTCACACGCCCAACTTAGAAGGGGAAGGGGCTACACGCCCAACTTGAGGAGCAAGCTAATCTAGAGACTTCTTGGTTTGAAGATAAGAATGCGTTAAATTCTTTTGAACCTTAGTGTGTTAAAGAGAAGAAACTTGACGCACCCACACATGGCTGCATTGGTTGAGGCATACCCCCTGATTTGGCTATCAGGTCAGGGGTTCGACTCCCTAAGTCGTTCATGACTCTCATAGTAGTTCCATGATTTGAGCAAGGGGCCTCAACGGTGGGTTGCTAGGCTAGTCTCCCTCGAAGTATAGTCAGTGATGTGCTCCCGTAAAGTGAGCTAGACCAAATCCTCAGCATAAAAAAAAAACTTGGATAGTAAGTTGGCTTAAGTAAACCATACTATGGAGGTTCTTGAATGCTTAGCTTCATGAGCAAGAAAAATCATGAAAAATGTGCCGAAAATACAAGACTTATGATGGCCATATCTTAAGCATTAAATAAAAGAATGAATCACTAGTTTAGGTGGTCATTTGAGGATTTGATCATCATTGCATAAAATTTTCCTTGGAGATTAAGTTATACTAAGTAATGATGAAATGTTGCCTCATAAGCTTAGGTGGATCAATTAAGAGTGGCTTGGAGAATAAGTAGCATATGTTCCTTGAAGGTTAGTCATTAATGAAAAAGGGTGACTCAACATCTTAGGTGTTCGTATAAACTTAGGTCATCATGACCCTAATATGAGCCTTGGAAGGCAAGTTAACCAATTCATAAATGCTAGATGACTCATTAGTACAAATGGACCAATGAGAAGAATGCCCTTTTTCCTTAATCATTCCCTTAGAACCTTAGGGCACTATATCGTCAAACTAGCTATGCTACTCCAAGAAAGCTCATTGGACCACTTGTTAGGGCCATTAAATGAACCTTGGCCTATAAATAAGGAAACACTCCTCTCACATCCCGAATCTCAAGCGTGCGCACATCCCTTGATGGTCAATGAAATGGCGACGTCCAAGGACGCGTCGCCGACTCATTCATTTTATTGCACATGCTGAAGTGAATATGTTGACACCTAACTTTTGATTAGGTTATTAATTAGGTCTTATTTTTTTTTTTAGATAATAAAAAATAAATAACAAAAACAACAAAAAAATAAATAAATAAATAAAAAGAAAACAACAAAAAAAGAAGCAGCCCATCGGGGCAGGGCCTTCGCGCCCAGCCCCTTCTTCTTCTTCTCTCCCCCCCGCATGGGCCCTTATGGCCCAACCTCCTTCTCCTCTAGCCCAGCCCTCTCTCTCTTCTTCTTCTTCCTTCTTCTTCCTCCTTCTTCCGCCTCTGCAACTCACGCGCGCGAAGGAACCTACAGCCGAGGAGTGTAGGCCGACATCGGCTAGAAGGGACAAATCTCAAGCGCCAATATTGGTTTCCTTCAATGCCGAGCACGCCTGTTTGAGGAGCTCGGATGGGACGCCGGTTTAGCCGCGGGTGTCCGGTCGGCGTACGAGGGCCGACGGCCGAACCTCCATCGACCAGCCTCCTCCTCGCCTATAAATAGGCTTCTCCCGACGATGGCAAAGGAGGGCGAACTCCGAGATCTTCCCCTTCAGATACTTCAAGGGGGAAATCGAAGAGCAAGCAAAGAGGGCGGAGGATCGGGTCGCAAGCTAAACGACCTCCCACCAAGAGACATCGGGGGAGGCCGGCATCAAGCAAACCCAGATCCGCGAGCAGGTGAGCCTGAGGGGGAGAGATCTGTGGTGAGAGGTTAGATCTGAGTGTGATAGGGCTGAACGAGAGAAGCCAAAAGAGAGAGGGTCGGATTCGAGGAGAAAACAGGTACCGTCGACGTTGCCCGACGCGTCCCTGCGCCAAGCCGAGTGCTCCCGACCACCCCGACACGCCGTTTGCGCGACCGATTTGCCTAAAGTCTCACCAGATCTAAAAGCTGAGGGGCCGCCGTCTCTGCCCTGTCGTCCCGACCACCACCGTTTGCCGCCACATCCCGCCATTGCTACAACCAGGTAAACGCCGACGCATCTCCACCCGAACCGCCGCACCACGTCTTGTCGAGTAGTCGGCCATTGCTATCTTCCCAGTCACCGCCGTGTCGCAATTTCGTCACCCGTCATTGCCGCCGCCGCCGCCGTCGCCGTCTGTCCAGTGACGTTTCGGTCTTCATAGGCGCTGCGAGTAGAGAGAGGTGGGAGAGACAGGTCGCGCTGTGAGCCAGGTCGGCGAAACCTGCTAATCGGGTAGGGTTTGGCCGGGTCGGGTCGTCGGGCCGGGCGTCTAGGCCTCTGCGGGTCGGTTGGGCCAGTTGCATGTGGGCTGACCTCCCGTGGGCCTGAGGAATGGGTGTCCCTTATTTGTGGGCTGCGATTAAAAGAAAAATGGAGAAAAAAATCCTGAGTCGGGCCCGCAACGCGGTTCGGCCTTGCTTTTAAACCAGAGTCTGTGTCTCTGGCGGACGAAGTGGGTTTGACAACCCGGGGATCCGACCCGGTTCGTTTTATATTATAATAATATTTTAAATAAAAAATAAAAAATAAAAAAAATTATTTATTTTCCAGAAAATAAAAAAAAATCAAAATATCTCATATTTTCCAAAAAAAGGCAAAAAAGTCAGAAAAAGCCAAAAAAAAAAAAAAGACTCATATTTTCCAAAAAATAGCTTTTTATGTCCAAAAAAAATGAGAAAAAGACCTAAAAAATATTTTTCCTCTCCAAATTGCATGGAAAATCTCTTAAACATCCAAAAAGCCTTAGAGTTTAAACAATATTAGGTACCGAAATGACATTAGTGATTAACTAGTGTAATCAAGTCACCGATCCTAAATTCTCTGGTTGCGCAGGAGCGAGCATTTCTCCCAATACTTCGCTTGGGTTTCTAATCGACCCACCCCAAATCGATTAGTGGCGACTCCATTTTAAAATTAATTTACAGGTTAAAAACTTGAACCATTAAGTCATGAATTGGTGGACTTGGGAGAGTTCGGGTATAATTAATCTCAGCCGAGCCATTAGCCTCCTTAGGCGCTCGTACCCGATCGCGGGCACCGAAAAAAAGAGGTCGCGACAGCTTGGCGACTCCGCTAGAGACTTTGAGGACTTAGGCCATTTTTGTCTTGTTTAAATTCTTTACTGAATTTTTTTTTTTATGCAGGTCGATAGTTTAAAATTTTATTTTAATTCAGTTTAAAATAGATTATCTTGTGATTATAAACTGTTGTGCATGCTTTACTGTTTTAAACACTACACATGGCACACACAACCCGGCCGCCGGACTTGAACCGCCATAAGATTTCTAGGATGGGGTTAAGAAAGATACGACCTCGAACGCAAGACTGCGATGTAGAGGTTGCCTTTCTTTTCCCCAAATTTCTTAGCCGAGGTTAGGAGGGTATGCTGCTAACGTGAGACTGCAACGGGCGGATATCTTTTTAATCTCAACAAGCCTTCTGAGTTAGAAATCGAGCCGCACATCCCATCTGTATGTCTTTGTGCTTGCCATTTTTATTTAAAAGCAAAGTGATTTCTTTACTTTTACTTAGTCTTTTTATTTGGCCCATGGCAATTTAGGATAAGCTTTTCAAGTCCCAGTTTAGATGCGATAGGGAAAGACGATATCCAGTTCGTTCCTGCTCCCAAGGCGGAGCTCTTCAGATGGTGGGGTCAATTAGATCAGTTTACCAAAGAGCGCATGAAAGCCAAAATCGGTCATCTTCTATCATTAATTCAAATCACTGTTCGTCCCGAAGTCATACAAGCCATTGCACATTTCTGGTGCCCGAAGACGACTACTTTTATGTTTGATGGGTTTGGGCTAACCCCAACACTAGAAGAATACGGCATCATCACTGGAATGCCTCTCGAGAAAAAGCTGGTTAGGCCATTGACAGGCGCCCTCTCGTGGCGCGGGTTAGCATGGCTTTTAGGAACTGAAATCCATGTCATGAGACAAATTCTTGAAAACCACAATAATACCTGCCCACTAGAATTCACGAATGCCTGTTTTCAAAATCAGCCTATGACCCAAAAAAGCGAGATTTTTCTCCTAGCCTTTTTTGGGCTCATCATTTTCCCACATCAAAGAAATGTCATAAGTCCTAAGATGGCATGGATAGTTGATCAGATCTTGAGGGGGCAAAATTATGTCAACATGATTTTAACTGAAACATTTTTGTCCTTTAATCGTTTTAAAGAAAACACGGAAAAAATCATGCGAGTTTCTCCGGAAATTTTACAAGTCTGGTTCTTTTCTCACCTAAGTGAATTCCGAGACTTCATGCGATCGTCTGGAATGAATGATTTCGAAAATCCATTACAAAAATTTATGGTTTTAGGACCATACATTCCCAATCAAAGCTGTTTAAATTGGGTAAATTTCCTAAGAGACCCGGCTCCTGAGACATTCCAATGGTGTGTTGATTGGTTCTATGAAAAGAGAGCTCGCTTTGCTTTCAAGCGCCGCTATCCAATTCCGTTACTCGGCCTCACCGGTGCTTTTTCCTATTTCCCACAAAGGGTGGCACGACAGTATGGAGCCCTTCAGGAGATCCCGCCATCTTTCAAGAAGAGGGTCCCTCCACTTCTCTTCACTCATCAAAATTTTGAATATATGATTGACATTGTTGAGGAAGCATGGAACAAGTGCCATCTTAAAAGGATCGTGGTACCTGAAGGGCTTGAGGGAGAAGAAAAAGCCCACCACGCCTCCATGTCCTACATCCACAACCATCGTATCTCGACAAAATGGAAGCCATCAATACCTCACTCAATCAGTGAGAGCAACCAGCACGAGCAAGCAGAGCTCATGGAAAGGGATTTAGGAATGGACTGGATGCACACCTCAGAGCCGGTCCAAGAAAGCAACCATCTGCGTAAGTGCAAGGCTCCCTATCGCATATAAATTGGCAATCATGTGCCCCTTAGTGTTAATAGTGTGAAAGTTTTGTCCCATTGTTCAGGGACTTTTGTTTAATATCTAGTATTTTATTCTGTCATTTGAATTTCAAGTTCTAGATGTCAGAAGTCTGTGGTCTATAAAATCCTCTTTTGATAAATAAAAAAGTAGTTAGACCATTGCCATTGGTCAATTTTTGTTTACTTTCGTGCTCATTCATTATTTTCGCAACAACAGGTAATTATGAATCGCCGACCACCAATCGCCTGTGATTGGCCTCATGCAATAGGACCCGATCAGAATAATGTACAAAATCATCTCATTAACATTGAAGACGGCGTAGGACAGATGTCTATTGTCCTTCAAGAACTCTCGAGACAAATGAAATCAACTCAAGCTAAGCCTAACTCTGTAGTTGCCTTAAACACCATCATGACACCCGCAAATTTGCCAGAAAATAGCCAGTACGATAGACAGTTTGAAAGGATCATGAAAAAGTTAAACTAGCTGCAGGAGCAGAATCCTATGGACCTGTCCAATTACGCCGGCATTGAGATCCCTGAAAAACTCAAAGCACCTGAATGCGAAAGGTATGCTGATACCTCCCGCCCAGAAGCTTACCTGCAAGCCTACCTGGTCTGAAGGATGATTCAATCGTACCAATCGAACTTGGCTGGCCTTGCCTTACGATGGTACATTGTTAGGAAGATTAATCCCCTTAAAACCTGGAGGGAACTAATTCATGTTTTTCACCAAGAGTATGATATTGACATCACCCCTGACATCACCTTGCCCTACGAAGAGCCGATGATCGCGGAGCATGAGGAGCTGTTAGTCGCTGGGATAGGGGGAGGAACATGTCAATGAAGCCTTACATAATAAATGGGCAGCTGAACAACACCCTGTTACTGGAAAATTTCCCACTAGGAAAGGCAAGGAGCCTTTGTACGAGATCATAGAATCAGAGCCTGTTCGAGAGCAGGGCACGACTGGACAACTCCCCAAGCTTACTCCAAGAGATAGGGTCCAAAGAATACCGACCCCTATCAATATGGAAAGTGAATCAGACAATGAAACTCTAATGTCTCTCACTTCCCTTGACATAATCGAGCTTGCAAAATGAAAGGCCTTACTCAAAAGGTATGGACCAAAAGCCAAGAAAAGAAAGCCTAAGCAGATCAATGCAGCATCTGCCGACGAGTCACCGCACCAAAGCTTCGAGCATTCCCAAGAATACAGCTTTGAAGGCTACCATCCCCTAGAGTATAACTCTGAAGATTTCCCGGCCCTAGAATACAATCCCAAGAACTTCCAACGTTATTTTGACAATGAAACTGATGATTCATCGTATAACTGTTTCCTACTCTCACCCGGGGATGAAGGCCCGTCAGAAGAAGAAGCATACGTCTTTATCCGCTACGATCCTAACGAAGTACTAAGCTCGTCCTCTGACCATGAGGATAGTTTCAATACTTCATCCTCATTCGGAAATTTTAACCCAGAAGAAAGTAATGGGGTAATTTCGGTAGAGTCCAACTTCCCTGAAAGAGAAGAATTCACCACTACAACGAATATGCAGTGGGAAAAACAGTGGCCTAATCAAGACATACCAAGCATGTCTTGCCCTGGTAGGATCATGACCCCCATAGAAATGTGGATACCCAATTTCCGCAAGTATAACGACACGACTTACCCCGTGGCCTACTTGTAGTACCTCCATGCTGAAATGAGTCGGTACTATGGCCCGATGTCATTCACAATTCAGGCTTTCCAAGAAAGTCTTACAGGGTCTATATTGCAATGGTTCGTCACAGCAGATATCAGCCTCATGAGGGATTGGAATGAGTTGTCTTCCACATTCCTGCATCAGTACCAACACCAGATTGGAGCTGAACTGTCTTGCGAGAACTTGGTTCACTTTAGAAGAAGACCAATGGAGGATTTTCGAGCATATGCAAGGAGGTGGGAAGCTTTTATGATGCAAACCTACCCTCAGCTGGCCGAAGAAGAAATGATAAAGCTATTCATAGGAGCTTTACCCCGCAAGCATCGCTGTTGGTTGCATGGGTTGCATTTCCGTAGCTTCAATGAAGTGGTCCTCTCATGCGAATACTTCGAGTCTACTGGAGACAAGGAACTGAAAGGCGCTTGATTTCAAAACCAACACTATCAAAGTGCTCATTTTCATAAGATTTTTCACGGGTGTTGCTTGGTTTTATAATTTCATGTTTCTTATCCTGTCTAGTGTGCTACTGTTGTATTTTCCATTTCAGTAATCTAATGTACAGTTCTAATATTTTGTTTTGAAAAGCATGAGGCGGTATCCCAAACCGGCCCGGTGATGCTATCCAACCATGAAAAAATATCATCCAAGGAGAATACTGAGGACTGGGCTTCCTCATGCTTTTTCTCCCCCTAATACATATTTTGAAAACAGAAAATACTTCATCACCAAAATCTTTCAAAAAAAGATGATAAATTTAATCATGTTTGTCTTTCTGACTCACTCACTTCGTGTCTTAGAATATCATCCCATTTGACTTAGTGTGACCAGGAGGCATTTAAAGCTGGCACATCGTGTGAGCTCGCCAAATTCAAAAACACCCTTCCAAGAAGGCAGTGGGGCAAATAGAAAAGATCATCCCGCTTCAAGAAGGTAAGTTTTATTCTCCAAATATAATTTTGAAGATGATGTCCTCTCTTTTCTATTTACAGGAAACGAAAGATAAGACGTAATAGGTACAGGCATACGGTTGAAATCAAGCCGTCCCCAGGAACTTTGTGCACTCCACCTCGCTCCTGACCAACTCCTTCTCAAGCCGGAGCAATATCTTTTCCCCACAACATGCCTGAACAACTAGATTATGTGGTTTCATTAACAGGACTTCCAGCTTCGACAAACTCAAAAGCACAAGGAATGGATCTTTTCTCTTTCTTTGAATTGGCTACTGTCAACAGGGAAGAAATCTAGACATTTGAAGCGGTCTCTAGCCCTTATTCAAAATAAGGACCTAGAAACCTGACTTCCTATTTAGACGCATGCTCTCGCAAGAAGTAATTGCCATAAGAGAATTAGAGGTTTTGATTGTCCATTTCAAATTCCATAGAAGCTTCAAATACATGACTTTGCTCAATGCTACTAATGGTCATATGGTCAAAGACGGAATTCCATAGAAGGAAGGCGTTGCAAATCATCAATCGTGTACACAGGGCCACAAACGAAGAGGGCCAATCAAAAGAGACATTGAACTGTGTCGAAAACAAAAGGCCGTCATTGACATTCAAATATCCCTAGGAATCAGCAAATATAAACTCTGGGGAAGAGTAATTTGGTATCGTTTCCAATACTCCTAGTATCTGAACTCACGTTTGACATATTTTCTCCTATTGACATGAAGCATAGGATTCAAGAAGTAAGCTTAATGATTAATTTAGACAAATCAAATGACCCATATCGATTTACCTAACTTGGTACAAAAGGATGTGATGTCCAGGAAGCGAGTCGGTTAAATGAAAAAAACAGCACCTTACGAACATTGTCGGCGCCTTTAGCTAAGTGGTATCCGGGAAGAAGTGAAATGGTCCGAAGTCGAGGGTTCAAATCCCCGACGCGGCAGTTAGCCGCTTAGTAGAAAAAAAAAATTGCTTCTCTTGCGCTTGCAAATTACGAGAAAGCAGGTGATCTAACGAAGCAAAAGACATAGGACTTCGTGTCCCACTCGCATTTCAGTCCATCCAATCATCTCGCAAAGCGGTGAAGGGTAATGTTGTATCACTCCCCAATTGTTTAAACTCCTGTGAAAAATCGTGATTGACACATTCTTTCCTATCTTTTGTAGGATCACCCGACTATCAAAAACAAAGATAACAGATCAATGAGAGCCATGACAAACTCTCCCAAGCAAAATGGCGTCTCAAGTATTGCCAAAGCAAATGACAGAAAATCTTCAGGCCTCAACTCTCATTTGATTTTGGCCAAACTAATTGATCTACTTGTACATCTTCTCTTCTGCAGGGGCAAAAACAGAGATGCCCGATCAGATTCCCAACCCCGACTGATCATTCATGTGTCATATCCCTAATCAATAAGGGCAACTATCGACACCCATTTGCGAATAACCCTTTTGATGTTCAAAATTTAACATATTTGGAAACACCATTATGTTAACTCTTAAAGTTGTCAATAGGGTCTTTTTTGAGTTGAAACCATTCACTTGTTTTGAAGAGTTCAAACTCCATCATATTCAAAATGTTGCATGTCACTTCCAGATGAATTCTGCATGATGATTTTGTCTGTCTAAGTCACTGATTCCACTAAGGATTATTAGAATAGACAGCTAAGTGAAGAATACAAGATTGATTGAGCATGCGGGATGAGGCGCGTCGTCGAATGATGACAAGTGTCCCCCCATCTATACACTTGTGAGATGAGTGCAGAAGATTCCCTAAAGATTTCTCTCGCGAATGGTACGATAACCAAAATAGTGAGAGGCATTCCATCGCTCACCCCATCGAGCCCCATACACTGATGAAATTTATGTCTTATCCCTGTCAAGAACCACCCCACATTGGGGCAGATCGGAGGCAAAGCAGCATCACTAGGTGAGAAGAGAGATAGAAATTTTCTTGCTCGCACTTGCATCAATCTTTGGGTGTCTTTATTGCATATGAACACTGCATTAATTTAAGTGCCCTAGAGTCATGAAGAGCAATTCTTTCTTTACGCACTTGTATCTATTGTATAACTCAATTGAGTGTGTAAATTCACCCTCATGTGGAGGCAAAGCAGAAGCTACTACCATTTGAGTATCATAATCAGAAGTGCCGACAAAAGATGAAGACTCAATAGTCTAACGAAGGCATTTGCTTGAACTTGTCAAGATCAGCTCTCAAGCAACAAGAATGAAAAAAAAAACATGGGCATAAAAGAGCAGTGTACCTAGTAAAAGCAAGGTTAATGCCCATGAATGAAAAATTGAGATGAGAAATAGGGGCATGAAAAAAGTAGTGTGCCTGGTAAAAGCAAGGCCGATGCCCTAAACAAAAATACAACCATTTGTATTCCCAAGAGAAATTGATGTTCAATTGATACAACCTCCATCTGACCATGAAGAGAGACTAGTGACAAATGCCAAGACAATCACCAACTCTCACCCTCTTACATGTGAGCCAAGCCTACATTGCGTCTCATTGTAAAAGTCTCTTCATACTAGGGGCACTTCAATTAACATAGGATTTTATATGTGCATAAGCATCACTCGAAGAAGTACGAGCAAGATTACTCTATCTCTTTTCACAGGGTTCTTGACTTGTAAACCTGGAGATGATCATGCAACATTTCGTCCATTAGCTTCGACCTCGATGGTCTCCTTTGATGAGCCACTAACCAAGACTTCATCACAATTTCAACAAAGACCTCTCACATTGGTAAAGTCGTACCATTTGTGAGAATACTCAGACCCCTGTTGACATGATGACAGTGAGATAGTGTGGTCCTTATAAATCCTGCATCAATGGTCAGGATAGCCTTTTCCATGAGAGTGAGCTAAAAGTCCCTTCAGACTGAAAGTCCCTCATCTGGTATGCTCAAGACATCTATATTCTAAATGAAGGTTGTCTTTCAAAATATTCCCCTATGGAAATCATATAACGCAAAACTGACAAAATCATCATGCATGAATCTCATTTAAAGTCATGAATTTACAGCATATACAATCATGTGTACATATTGTGCAAATAGCAGACATACTCTTAGAGATCAGAGATATTGCCAGGTAAGCATATCCTTATCCCCATTTGTCTTAAAGTACTTACCTCTATCTAGGTACTCTCTTATTGACACTCAACCTATTTGAGTCGTCCTTTGAGTTCGGGTGCTTACTGCTATCTAGGTATCCCCATTGTCTTTGAGTACCGACCACCGTTCGAATACTCCCTTTTCCTGACACTCGACCTATTTGAGTTGTCCCCAGAGTATTGATACTTGTGACTGACCAAGTATCCTTTTATCGTTGAATACCTACTGCTGTCTAGGTATCCCTATTGTCTTTTAATACCGGCCACTGTTCAGATACTCCCTTTTTCTGACACTCAACGTTGGATGCTGGTAGAGATAAATCTATGTGGTCTTTTGCTTAGTCCACTGAATAATATCCCTACTTGATATGATTGAGGTTTGAGAAAAAATTTCGATACTTAGGCCGTGGCATGGGACAGGCATGAGATTTAGTAAGCTCTAGCAGGGTGGATCAGCGGCAAAAGCATCGGCGGCTCTGATGTTTAAGTTTATTGAATGCATTACAGAGTCATCATATCACTAACATATCTCGCATAGCATCAAGTCTTCCAATTAGTCATCGACTCTATCTAGGGATGAGCATTAGTCTAGGGTAAACCCTTGACCGATCCTGGACTAGCCCAACTCTATCAGTCCTGGTCCGGTTTCCAAGGAGACTGGGTCGGTCATTGGTCCTAGAATTCCTGGACCAGTACCATGCGGGTCAGTCCTCGATCCTAAGAGTTCCGAGTCGGTCCAACCCAGATCAACCCTGATTATATATATATTATTTATAATTTTTTATATAGAAAAAAACTTTAAAATAAATAGCGGCAATAACATTAAATAACTCATTAGTGATGAGTTCAAGTAATTTTACATTATTATTTAATAAATTTAGATTTTTAATATCTTTTACAGTGTCAATAGTCAAAATTTACGACGGATGAAAATGTTTTTGTAAGGAATCCTCACGGCGTCCAAAAATGCATAAACAACTCCTTATGGCATCATTTTCTAGTATTTATTCTCTTCTATCTTATTTGTTCTCTTAATATTCAATTTGCCAAAATCGAAAGAAACAACTTCTCCGCTCGCCACTCGACACTTGTCTTGTTCACTTTGGGTCATTCATGCCGCTTGCCGTTCAATGCTCATTTGGCTTGTTGCTCCCCGCTTGACATTTGATGCTTATTATGTTCGACGCTCACCCCACTTGACCCTCACCGCTTGCTTTTCTTAACTGACCTCGCTCATTATTGGAATGGTCATCGATTGCAATTTTAAGGAGTACAAAAAATGAAATAAAAAATTATTGATTGGTCCTGAGTTGACCTGGAAACCGGACCAAACCCATGGGTCAATTCGATCCTCAATCACTTTTTTAAGGAATATAAAAAATGAAATAAAAAATTATCATTTGGTCCTGAATTGACCTTGGAATTGAACTGAACCCATTGGGTCGGTTCGGTCCTCAGTCTCAAGCTCAATATAGTCAGTCATCGGTTCCAAAAATTAAGGACCAACACTGTACGGGTTTGTTCTAGGGTTAAGTGGTGGACCGGCTCAACCCGGACCAAGCTCACCCCTAACTCTATCTTAGGTTTTTAAGATGCACCGTTTGGGAACATTGACGCCCCTCCTTATGGATGCTGGAGCAGTCGCTGACAACTCTACTCGGCTGGATTTAGCCATGCCTCAACCACCACTTGCTCTCGCCTCCGGCCTCCCTTTTTCGTTCTTTTACTCGGTCTGTACGAACTCGGAACCACAAAAAGGCCATAGCTTCGACCTGCTTCGTCATTAATTTAATCCCTCAATCAATTCGCCGCAGAAAGAGTTCTTGAAAGCCGTGTTGGGACTCTTCGGGCTTGCCACCCTCAGTCAAATTGAGTTGAGTGGATTTCCATACGCACAAATTATACTTTATGCGAGCTAGAGAGAGAAAATAAAAAGTAGAATCCTAAAGCTGTGTTTCAGTAGTTGTCTTTTCCTTTTCGTCAAACACTTCATGTGCAATCTCGCTATCCATGCACGTGTTACACCTGCTGCAAGGTCTTCGCTCACCCCCTCAACTTTGCCTTCATCTTTGTTTCTCTTCCTGTTAATGAAGAATTGGTGTACATGGCTGCTTGCGCTTTGCTGAGTGGTGGTGAAATTGGCAGGGACAAGGACGATGAATATGGCTGCCACAAGAGCCCAAGCTACATGAGCTCCTCCAACGTCAGCGGTGGGGGCGGTAGTAACGTTGATCATTGAGGATCAAAGACGAGGGAGAATGCTCACCAAGCACGAAGATTGACGAGTTGTGACCGGTGTAATCGAAGAGAGAGAAGAGAGGAGTGACCTGTTTTTTAATTTTAGGATCCTGGGTTTATAAATAAGCCGACAAAACCATTCTTGCCGTTTTTTGTTTGGAACCCATGAAGACCCACATTTCAAATTTAAGGTGACTCATATATAAATCACTTTAATAAATTTGAGTTAAGATATGGGTTTGTTACCTATTTTTACAGTCTTGGTATAATAATCTAAATATGTCTACCTTGCCAAACTTCACTACGAGTAATCTTTGGAAATCTCTCTCTTTTCTTTTTTTTCAGAGATTCGATTTTTAGGTAAGGAGTAGCTTCTGTTATTTATTTTTAGTGATCCCATATTTTCTCCTAAAAGTTACGACTAATCGATATGAAGTTTTCCACGCTTCGTACCTTTTCGTTGACAACCGCTCGTCTTGATGGGAGACAATATATAAGGAACGTACGTTCATTTTCGACGGGTGATCAAGGTCTAACACAAAATCCTCATATTTAGAATACACCATCGCACGTGAGGAGATTTGGTTAGTAGAGTGCGCTATTGTTTTCTTGTTTTTCGGGAGATTCGACGAACGTGAATGCAAACAATGGCTGGAGGTTTGTCTACAAACGATCTTGGCTTCCGCATATGAATAAATTTATGTCTTACATTTGGTATCGAGCAAATTTATAGCCTCTGCCTTGTTTTGTTAAATTTTGGTGTATTTTCGGTGTGTTTTCGTTGAATTTTCGGCCATTTATGTACATGAACAGTAACTCGGATTTTGAGGCCGAGAGAGAAACTCAATGATTCCGCAAATCCGCGAGACCCACCCTCTCGAATTCGTACCCATACGTTCGCACCGCCATGAGGAACATTAGCCATGAGTTATTTCGGCATATCAGTGTTCGCCGGAGGCTAATCGGGCGGCGGAAGTCGTGGTGGTTGAGGATTTGCGTTTGTGGAGTTTTTCGTTTATTTTTGGGGCCAATTTTTGCTCATTTTCGCCGAATCTTGGACCCATGTGGTCGTGTCGACGTTCTCTTCAAAACCCATGAATTATTTCGGTCTTAGATGGGCTGCCGGAGAAGAAACGGAGAAGAAATGGCGGCTGAAAATGGCGAAAAACCGGCGGAGGAGCTTCGTTCGCACGAAGTAGAAGGCGCGTGGGCTCCACGCGCGCTGCGCTTGCAGGCGCGTGGACCCACGCGCCACGCGCCCGTACGCGCGCGCCCGGTTGCCGGGCGCGTGCAACGCACGCGCCCGCGCTGAACGAACGGCGCGCGTGCGGGCACGCGCCCCGCGCGGGTTCGGGCGCGTGCCGAGCACGCGCCCGTGCGCCCGACGTCCCTCTTCCGTGGATTCTTTTTCCACTTTTGCCCCAAATTTTTAAAAAATTTTGCAATCATACCCTTGGCCAATTTATTTATTTACTGTTCTGCCCTTGATGTATTTATTTATTATGTCATTTCATGCATTCTTATGAATATTTTATGCATTATATTAAATGTCCAATGGTCCATATATTTAATTAATTAGGGAGTAGCCACAGCATCTTTAATTAATTAAATTATATATTAAAAGCCTCCGGATCATATTTAGAAATGGACATTGATTGTAATTAATTATATTAATATGATGAATTTTATCCCACAGGAATTTTCATTATATTAATATGATTAATTAGGATGAAATATCATATTATTTTTCTTAATTTACCCACAGGGATTAAGAAAATGCATATAATATGGTAGTTTCTTCATGATGTGATTATGAATCTATTTAAATTAAAAACTTAGCCCACAGTAGTTTTTATGTTATGTGATTCATATTGTGACATGTTTACATTGGTAAAACATGATTTATTTATATTTGCCTCAAATTTTGTGACATAAGCATGATTATTTGATATGCAGTTTCGCAACCTGTGAACTTCTCTGAATTTAAGTTTGATGTTCCCGTACTAAATGGTGAGAACTATAAAATTTGGAAGGAGTCAGTTCTTCTTCAATTGGGGTGGATGGACATTGACTATGCTATAAGGAAAGACGAACCACCGCTCCCTCCTACCGATTCGAGCACTCCAGCTGAGATAGCTCTTTATAACCAATGCGAGCGGTCCAACCGCGTTTGTGCCATGTTTATAAGAGCTAAGATATCTCCAAGTATTCGTGGTTCAGTTGCTCAGCATAGCAATGCTAAGGCTTTATTGGAGGCTATAGATGCGCAGTTTGAAAGTTCTGAGAAGGCGCATGCCATGACCCTGATTATGAAATTTTCATCATTGAAGCTCACTAGTGTTAGAGGTGTGCGTGAGCACATCATGCAAATGAGGAACATTGCAGCTCAACTTAAGAACCTTGAGGTTGAGATATCTGAATCATTCCTTGTGTATTATATTCTGAACACTCTCCCACATCGTATGCACCTTTCAAGATCTCTTATAACACACATAAGAATAAATGGTCTATTAATGAACTCATGACCATGTGTGTTCAAGAGCAAGAAAGACTGGTTATGGAATTGGGAGAAAGTGCTCATTTGGCAACACAAGGAAAGAATAAGGGCTATGGCAAACATAAGGGAAAAGGTAAAATACCTCCCCAAGCCGACATTAAGAAAGAATCCAAGTGTTTCTTCGTAGACGAAGGGGCATATAAGGAAGGATTGTGTCAAATTTAAGGCCCGGCTCGAGAAGAAAGGTAATTCAATCTCTTGTGTTTGTTATGAATCTAATATGACGATGTAAGTCACAACACTTGGTGGATTGATTCTGGATCTACAATCCATATTTCGAATTCCTTGCAGGGGTTTCAAAACCACCGGAAGCCAGTGGGAAGTGAACAAAGCATCTATTCTGGAAACAAGATGCGTTCGCATGTGGAAGCTATTGGGACATATAGACTAGTTCTCAATAGTGGTTTTGTTTTAGATTTGGAAAAGACCTTTTATGTTCCTAGTTTTTCTAGAAACTTAATTTCAGTTTCAAGACTTGTACCTTTGGGATACTCTTTTAACTTTTCAGATTCAAACTTTAGTTTATCATTTAAATCTGAAATTGTTGGGAGTGGTATTTTGTCTGATGGTCTTTTTCGAATTAATTTACAAGACAATGCCTATTATGATGCGATGCATGTTCATGATAAAGCTGGTATGAAACGATGTGTTGTGAAAGAACATTCCTCTATGTTGTGGCACCGGAGATTGGGACATATCTCTATAGAAAGAATTAAGCGATTAGTAAATGATGGAGTACTCGATACTTTAGATTTTACTGATTGTGATACTTGTGTGGACTGCATAAAGGGAAAGCAGACTAACAAGTCAAAGAAAGGTGCCAAGAGGAGTACAGAAATATTAGAAATCATACATACAGATATTTGTAGTCCGGATATGGACTCATGTGGTCAGAAATACTTCATCTCCTTTATAGATGATTATTCACGTTATATGTATCTCTACTTGATTCATAATAAATATGAAGCATTAGATGCCATTAAAGTATTTAAGGCGGAAGTAGAGAAACAATGCAATAAGCAAATTAAGATCGTGAGATCAGATAGAGGTGGAGAATTCTATGGTAGATACACGAAGATGGACAAGCACCTGGTCCATTTGCAAGATTTCTTCAAGAGCATGGGATAGTTGCCTAATATACTATGCCTGGTTCTCCGGACCAAAATGGCGTAGCGGAAAGAAGAAATCGGACCTTATTAGACATGGTGCGTAGTATGCTTAGTAGCTCCAAACTTCCTAAATTCTTATGGACTGAAGCACTTAAGACGGCAAAAGTGTACATATTAAACCGAGTTCGACCAAGGCTGTCCCAAAGACACCTTTTGAGTTATTTAAAGGTTGGAAACCGAGTTTGCATCATGTGCGCGTTTGGGGATGCCCGTCGAAGTAAGAATTTATAATCCACAAGAAAAGAAGTTGGACCCAAGGACCATAAGTGGGTATTTCATTGGATATGCCGAAAGGTCCAAGGGATACAGGTTTTATTGTCCATCTCATACCACTAGGATTGTGGAATCAAGAAATGCTAAATTTCTTGAAAATGACTTGATCAGTGGGAGCGATCGACCAAGGGATCATGTTCCTAAGGAAGATCATTCAGACACTCAACTTTCCACCTCAAGTTTAAGATTGGTTGTTGCTCATAATGCCCCTTCAGTTCAGCCGGCTATTGAACAACCAATTATTGAAGTTCCACAACCTCGCGATATTGATCCAAGTAGATCCAGTTGTTCAGCAATTACCGTAAACCGTTGAACAACCGGTTGAGCAACATGCTCCTCAAGAGAATGTTGATCCAACATTGAGAAGATCTACTAGAACAAGGAAATCGGCTATTCCTAGTGATTATATTGTGTATTTACAAGAGTCCGACTACAATATTGGAGCCGAGAATGATCCGAAACGTTTTCACAAGCCATGGATAGTGATAAATCCAATTTGTGGTACAATGCCATGAAGGAAGAGATGAGTTCTATGGCATCTAACAAAGTCTGGGATTTGGTTGAGTTACCTAATAGTGCGAAGGCTATTGGTTGTAAATGGGTCTTCAAAACTAAGAAAGATTCATTGGGTAACATTGAAAGATATAAAGCTAGACTTGTTGCCAAAGGATTCACTCAAAAGGAAGGAATCGATTATACTGAGACTTTTTCTCCTGTATCTAAGAAAGATTCTCTTCGTATTGTTTTGGCATTGGTTGCCCATTTTGATATGGAATTACATCAGATGGATGTGAAAACGGCGTTCCTCAATGGAGAACTAGAGGAGGAGGTTTACATGAAACAACCTGAAGGATTCTCCTCTAGTAAAGGTGAGCATTTGGTGTGCAAGCTTAAGAAATCTATATATGGCTTGAAACAAGCATCCCGCCAATGGTACTTAAGGTTTCATGATGTTATCTCTTCATTTGGTTTTATAGAGAATGTCATGGATCAATGTATATACCGAGAAGGTTAGTGGGAGCAAAATTTGTTTCCTTGTGCTATATGTAGATGATATACTACTTGCAACCAATGATAAGGGGTTGTTACATGAGGTGAAACAATTTCTCTCTAGGAGTTTTGACATGAAGGATATGGGTGAGGCATCTTATGTCATTGGCATTAAGATCCATAGAGATAGATCTCTAGGAATTTTAGGACTATCTCAAGAAACCTATATCAATAAGGTCCTAGAGAGATTTCGGATGAAAAATTGTTCACCAAGTATAGCACCCATTGTGAAGGGTGACAGTTCAATTTGAACCAATGCCCGAAGAACGATCTAGAAAGGGAACAAATGTGCAACATTCCCTATGCTTCGCTGTTGGAAGCTTGATGTATGCTCGGGTTTGCACTCGACCCGACATTGCTTTTGCTTTGTTGGAATGTTGGGAAGATATCGAGTAATCTAGGTTTAGACCACTCGGAGAGCTGCAAAGAAAGTGTTGAGATACTTTCAAGGTACCAAAGACTATATGCTTATGTATAGACGGACCGACAACCCGGAAGTGATCGGTTATTCGGATGCGGACTTCGCGGGTTGCATTGATTCACGAAAATCAACATCTGGATACATTTTCATGTTGGTGGCGGAGCCGTGTCATGGAGAAGTGCCAAGCAGACTTTGACCGCTACTTCCACTATGGAGGCTGAGTTCGTATCTTGTTTTGAGGCTACCTCGCATGGTGTATGGTTGAAGAGTTTCATTGATGGGCTTAGAATTGTTGATTCTATTTCTAGGCCATTAAGAATATATTGTGACAATTCAGCTGCAGTTTTTATGGCTAAAAATGCCAAAAGTGGCGATCAGAAGTAAGCATATCGACATTAAGTATTTAGCCATAAGGGAGCATGTTAAAGAGAATAAAGTGGTCATTGAACACGTTAGCACCGAATTGATGATAGCTGATCCTTTAACTAAAGGCATGCCACCGATGAAGTATAAGGATCATGTAACTAGTATGGGAATAGGTCCCATTATGTGATTTGTCGACATATGAACAATTTTTGTTGTATGGAACTCTTATTCAGTTGTAATGTTGATTCTCAATTTTTGTGTACACATTTTGTTGTTTATGAGAATAACATTTATCCTTGATTCTGGAATAAACATGAGGTTTATTCATTAAGATATGTTGTCACATATAGGCTGATATTAAAGAAATAAGATGCATTGTGATACATGGAAGGTATTACTCACTCTTAGAGGACATGTCGCCATGATCCATGTGTTTTGTTTCTTTTCTTTAAGCATAAAGTTTTCGTGGAATTAGTTGAATGATTCGTATGATGAAAATGATGGGATCAAGTGGGAGAATGTTATTTATTTTTAGTGATCCCATATTTTCTCCTAAAAGTTACGACTAATCGACATGAAGTTTTCCACGCTCGTACCTTTTCGTTGACAACCGCTCGTCTTGATGGGAGACAATATATAAGGAACGTACGTTCATTTCGACGGGTGATCAAGGTCTAACACAAAATCCTCATATTTAGAATACACCATCAGTACGTGAGGAGATTTGGTTAGTAGAGTGCGCCTATTGTTTTCTTGTTTTTCAGGAGATTCGACGAACGTGAATGCAAACAATGGCTGGAGGTTTGTCTACAAACGATCTTGGCTTCCGCATATGAATAAATTTATGTCTTACAGCTTCTTCTGTAGAAGGATAACTGTAACAGAAGTTGTTGTCAGTCTTTTGTTGATTTTGGCTTTCATTCTTTGTGTATAGGAGTGATTGAGTTGGAGATCCAGAAGCTGTAGATGAAGCAAATGGCCATTTGACTTGTGGGTGTTATAACATCTCTTATTGGAAGGGACTTATTATCTCATCCTCTGAAATGATTCACAGTGGAACATGGCTTTATTCAAGTCAGGCGAGCAGGCAAAGGCAACCTTTGCAATACGTGATGTCCTAGATTAATTTTTTTTAAATATGTTATTTCAATTATGTTATGCCAAATTATACGTTGCACCCGAACATGTTCTTGTGGCTACAAATGCGAGGTTTCTCGACACAACTGTTATAAATGAGAAACCAAGTTACGCAAGATCCTTCAGCCACTGAACTCTCAAATGAGCTTTGTAACTCATAGCCTACTCAAATGGATGCGAATCTCACAAAGCTTGGTAGTTCTCTTCCAGTCCCAAGTGTTCAGGAGATGGCAAAAGAACCCATAACTGAAGTCCCGCCTCGCTATGTCCGTGCCGACCAAGATCACCCGTTCATGCATGCTGAGCTTGGGACATCGTTGCTCCAAGTGCCAGTAATTGATCTGAGCAAGCTCTCATCAAGCAATGACGATTTTATGGAGTCTGAGCTTGAAAAGTTGCACGTTGCATGCAGAGATTGGGGATTCTTCCAGGTAAAATGTTAGAAAAGCAGCTTTTACTTTTTCTTTCTGTGAGGATTATTGAGACAAAAGATCTGGATTTCTTTTTCAAGAATCAGAGTTTTGAAGTTCATTAATCCCTTTTTGTGCATGCAGTTGATAAATCATGGAGTGAGTTGTTCATTGGTGGAGGAGGTGAAGTTGGGAATACAAGAGTTCTTCAAGCTTCCAATGGAGGAGAAGAGGATGTTTTGGCAAGAAGAAGGAGACATGGAGGGTTTTGGGCAGACGTATGTCGTGTCGGAGGAGCAAAAGCTTGATTGGAGCGACGTCTTCTTCATGGTGTCCCTCCCAAGACATTTGAGAAAACCTCGCCTTTTTCCCATGCTTCCTTCTCCGTTCAGGTTCTCGCTCACTCACTCATGCATTGAGTACGCTATACACCTATGAGACATTTAGTTAAGATGAGGATTCTTGTAAAAGGAGTGAGAGGAGGCGACAATGGTAGCAGAGCGGGGATTTCGGGGGTAGATAGATGTCAAACGTGCACGCGAGAGAGAGTGAAACACGGACGACGGCCCATAGTGAAAAAGGAGGGAGAAGAGAATAGAGTAAATTTACTATTAAAAAGAATAACATCGAATTGAAAAGCAAAAATAAAATAAAATCTTTTAACGAAATTAGTTCAGAAAGTAGTTGAAGTAATTTAGTATACAAATTAGTTCATCTAGCCTGACACGATGCAATAATTTACGTAGCGTCCCCTTCATGACCACGTGATGATTGAGACTCTGGAGTGTGGGGACAAAGAATTGTCGTTTTCGCTGTTGGCAAATTAAAGCTAAATGATGCCGTTCCTTTCAGCTGTTCATGGGCAGCTAAGATGATTGTCGACGCAGTTCGAATGATTTGCCCATCCGTTGCTCCTAAAGAACGATACAATCAAAGTGAGATTAGGAAGCAATCGAATGATTAATCGGATTTCTTGTGCCTATTGAATAACGGTTTCGTGGGGAATGGGTACCCGTTTAAGAATAAGTCTTAAATATTTATTGAAGTCTTTTTTAAGTTCTTTTTTTTATTATTATTATTAGGTTTTGGATAGAAATTACAATGAAATCTGCTTATTTATACGGTACTTCTACGAAAAATAATTCTTTAAGTGTTTTTGTATTCTTGTGAGAAAATTCATGCTCTCTCTCTCTGTCTCTCTCTCTCTCTCTCTCTCTCTCTCATCCTCTCCCTCTCACACACACCTTGCTAACCTATTCTTATATGTATCATCTTATTTTTATGCAGAGACGTCTTGGAAAAATACTCGTCAGAGTTACGAGATCTTGCAATGAAGATACTACTTCTCGTGGCAAAACCTCTGAAGATGGACACCAAGGACGTGATAGAACTGTTTGATGGAGGCAGGCAAGCCCTTAGGATGAATTATTACCCTCCATGTCCGCGACCCGATCTCGTCATTGGCCTCACTTCTCACTCTGACGCCTCAGCCCTCACCATCCTACTCCAAGTCAATGAAATGGAAGGTCTGCAAATAAAGAAAGAGGGCAAGTGGGTCCCCGTCAAGCCTCTTCCCAATGCTTTCGTTGTCAATGTCGGAGATATTTTAGAGGTAAAGCTTTTCGATTGGCCCTATATCTGTTGTTTGATGTGGAATGCCACCAAATTTTGTTCGATATGCGAGCCAGTATTGCTAGATTCATGTGCGATTGACGACAAGAATGTCATTCCATTCAGAATATGCACAACTTTTTTATTTATGCTTTATGGGGAAAAAAAGCCTTGGATTAGTCTATCTAAATGAAAATTTATGCAGTTGAGAATGCAATAGTAATCTTGAATAATATGGTGGACTAAACCAACCATGGAGTGCACAAAATCTGTGTAGTTACGTAAATATTTTCCCAATCCTTGTGTGGGCATCATTGTTTATTCAGATGCATTGACTTACTTAGTTATATAAAATGAGAATGGATGCTAGAATTTTCGGAACAAAATTCATCAAAGAAGTGATGTGATATTTTGTGTATCTGATGATTGACATAGATCGTGACAAATGGTACTTATCGTAGCATTGAGCACCGAGCTACAGTTAACTCGATGAAGGAAAGGCTCTCATTTGCCACATTTTATGGCCCAAAATTGGACGGTGAAATGGGTCCTGCACCGAGCCTGGTCACATCAGACAAGCCAGCATTATTTAGAAGAATAGGCGTTGCCGATTACTTCAAGGGACGTTTTTCTCGTGAGCTTCAAGGGAAGTCATATCTTGAAACTATGAGGAAGATTCAAGGTGAGAAAGAGGGAATTGAATTTGGCCATTGAGAAAGCAAACTATCTTTTTCCTTTTATCGTAAACTATACTAGCTGAGATCATATCTTTATGTTGACACTCTCCATGTACCTCGAACAAGTTGATTATACATATTCCTTTCGCTTCCTCCCTGCTTTTGTTGATCAATTTTATCACTTGATTTGCTGGATTAATTACATAAATAACTTTTTAACTGGCATTCATTTCTTTTTTGTCGGGAACGCAAGGGAACATTCAAAATAAAGAAAGTAGTGTAAATCTGCCACGGAGAAAGTATTAGTTCAACATTCTCGCATTTCTACGATTCTCTGTTCTTCTTTCCATCGCAAAATGTGCATCGTTCATTTCCAACAAAGTAAAGCTAAATTATTCGTAATGAACCCACAAAATAAGTGGAGCACAAAAGGTGGTTATAAACGTTGTTGATGGGATTCTACTTTGCAAGTGTGGAAGTCTAAGTCACTCCCCATGAGCCACGGTTAGATCTGTCAAAAAATGGGTCTTAAATACATATATGATCACTTCAAATTTGAATAGTCTGATCATAATGTGTTCTAAAATTTAAAGCCTAAAATAAAAAGGTCTAAATGGGTTCAGTTTAGAACCCATTTCCAACCCATTAGAGCTCAAATTGTCTTCCCTCTCCCATATTACTCTCTTCTCTCGAGTCGTCGTCTTTTTCCAAACACCTCAACTCACACCTTTGTTGTGCGGAAGAACACCCTAACTAAACGAGAAAAGTAAACAAGAATAATCAAGAACATGGAGATTTACGTGGTTCGGCGGAAAAACCCGCCTACGTCCATGGGAGAGAGAGACGATTTCTTTTTGAACATATCACACGAGTACAAAGTACAATGCTAAAATAATAGATTTTTAGATCCCCACTTTTTCCTAATCCTAGTAGGAAAGGAATTCCACCATAAAGATATTATCAAATTTGAAACCCAAATCTAGGAAATATATTTGGAAACAAATAGCCTACAATCTTTAAGCTTTCCTAGATTCCCCGATTGAATTTTGTGGAATTCAAGACAACATTAGCAAATCTCCACCTTTGGCTTGAATAAATCACAAGCCTCCACTTGAACCAACAAAACGAATATATCTCTCCCTCCACTGTACCTTCGCAAAGGTACGCCCGCACCTAGATCAATGCGGCCTCCATCAACTTCAATGATGAGTGAGAGAAATCAAGTCCCTGCAAGACTTGAACTTCTCTGTAATAATGTCTTCGTGAGGATATTTGCAGGATTATCTTCAGTATGGATTTTCTTCAAAGCAATGCTACCATTCTCCACAAATTATTGAATTTTGTGGTACCGAACTTCAATGTGTTTCATTCTTACCAAAAAAAAAAAAAAAACTTCAATGTGTTTCGTTCTGGAATGGAACACTTGATTATTTGTGAGACATATCCTGCTCTGGCTATTGCAATTGTTGGATTTCAAGTCAGCGGAAGACGACTTACCTGATTCTGATGTGCAACAACAATTAACCCCGGAACAAACGTTGAATTGCGGATGAATCATGAATGAAATTATTCCACATTGGTTTGGATGTGATCACGAGGAAAACACCCGATTCCCACAACATAAATGCCGGTTGTTCCTTGTAAAAGTGAGAATGGAATGCCTTTTTCTATGATGGAAAGGGAGAGAAATTTTGGTGCGAATGATCTGCCAACCCCTCCAATAGTTGTGTTCAGGAGGCTTTTATATGTCTCCTTTCATACCCCTATATTAGTGTCTTTCTATCGTAACGCATCAAGACGAAATGGTGCATTCCAATCGCACCCCATCATGGACGTACCGGCTAAAGTACAACATCTCCCACTCAAACATAATGGGCTTGATAGCGCTCTATCAAGAATATAAAGCAAGGCGTTCAACATTCATCAACTTTACAGAACAATTCATACTGGCAAGTAAGCCGTGCGACCAGTGAGTACACCTGCACTTGGGAGCTTTAATTATGCACATGTTAGGGATGACATAATGGTTACAACCCCGAAAAGAAATAAACAATCGATGTCTCACAGTGTCCCAGATATATTTTGTTACATCAGTTCAAGTATACCTATCCTTTCAAGGCTATACTTGACTATTCTAAAAAACACCATGTATTTACAATTACATCCGCAACCATAAAGGGCAATATAATTGGTCAACTAGTAAATACACGTGATAGATGTAAAACAACAATAGTCTTCCTTCACACTCTTGTCTCTCTCCATTTCAGAACAATTGCTTTCCTAAACACGTCCCATAGGCCATATATTCATAACCGCCCGTAACATGCTAAAGTAGCAACATTGATATTTCACTTCGAGAACATAGTCAAAAGTAACATAGGGCACATAATGAGGTAAATTATAAATTAACTCAAGGGCTCACACAATAAGTAAATATGAATAATTTTACTCACATTTCCTTGTCGGTTGTACAATGCACATGTAATATGAATTACATGCTATAGTGGATTTATCTTTTTATAAGAGCGTATGTCATTTACTAAATATATCTACTATACGGATCTTAGCCTAAACATAGTCACATGCTTCTCACGTACTCATGTTTAGCCCGAGTGCTATATCAGCTTGCTTTATATAGTGTCAAATTAAGTACTCGCATTCGGCATCTTACAGGCATACATGATTGTGGGACTATCATGTTCGATCTTATTATAAACAAATCACAAACCTCATCTTGACTCCAATCAAGGTGACATATTTTATGTACCAGACTTACTCTTCAGCATTTATTTGTACATAACGTATCATCTCAACGTGCTATATAAAGCACTTAAGGCGATTGCTCGTATGATTGAGTCAATCATTGCTTGCTGACATACTTTTCAATAATATATGTGTGTAGTGCTAGTCTCATACTATATTCGTACTTATTGATAAAACATCAAATCACTAATAAACGAACAAGTACAATACATATATTCACAAATACATAAACCAATGATCCTCTACAATAACAAATATCACATTCTACATAATCCTAGTGACATCCTGTGGGTCAATAATATGTCTCTAGAAATAACCTTCGTAAATGGATCAGCAACCATTCTATTGGTTGAAATGTATTGTAGGATTCACTTCTTTTTGCGCTATAATATTTTTGATGAAGTTGTTCTTTATATCAATGTGCTTTGTCCTTCCATGATACTTGGGATCCTTCACATACGCAATGGCTGCTTGACTATCGCAATAAACTATCACCAGTATTAGAACCTTAGTGACAGTGGCTAAATTTTCTAAGAAACGTTTTAGCCATATTGTTTCTTGCACTACGGCAAAACATGCAATAAATTCTGCCTCTATTGTAGATAAGGCCGTGCATGTCTGTTTCTTGCTATTCCAAGAAATCGCACCTCCATTGAGCAAGAACGCATATCCATAAGTCGATTTACGCTCATCCAGGTCTCCACCCTAATCGGCATCTGAATAACCCAATAGGCGTAAATCATTCCCTTGGTAACAAAGTCGATAGTCCATGGTGCCCTTCAAGTATCTCCGGATCCTCTTCACTGCTTTCTAGTGTGCTTGACCAGGATTTGATTGATATTGGCTCACCAATCCTACGGCATAGCATATGTCGGGTTTAGTACACATCATAGCATACATCAAACTTTCGACTACACTAGCGTAAGGAACAGTTTCCATCACTTTGATTTCTTCTGAAGTCTTAGTACACATCTCAGTACTTAGGTCTTCACCTTGCATGACAAGGGTATCAATAGGATTACAATGCTGCACATTGAAACATTTAAGAATCTTCATAATATAAGACTCTTGTGATAAAAGTAAGGAGTTTCATTAATCGATCTCTCTCGATCTTAACTCCTATTATATAAGTAGCTTCTCCCATGTCCTTCATCTCAAAATTGGAGGACAACCATTCTTTTATGGTGATAACTAAAACTTTGTCATTTCCAGCCAATAGAATATTATCCACATAAAGTGATAAAATCATAAATTTATCTTCAAACCGCTTGACATATACACAGTGATCTTCTTTGATCATCGTGAAACCAAAAGTTGTTATTGCACAATGAAAACAAAGATACCACTGTCTAGATGATTGCTTAAGGCCATATATTGAGCGATGAAGCTTGCAAACTTTATGCTCTTGACCTTTAGCTATGAAACTTATTGGTTATTTCATATAGATTTCCTCATCTAGTTCTCCATTGAGAAATGCCGTCTTTATATCCATCTGATGTAATTCAAGGTCTAAATGTACAACGATGGCTAGAATTAAGCGTATTAAGGCAAACCTTACAACTGGTGAAAAGGTTTCATCATAGTCTATACTCTTTTGTTGAGTATAACATTTCGCCACAAGGCAAGCCTTATAATTTTCTTTACATCCATCTGATGTAGTTCAAGGTCCAAATGTACAACGATGGCTAGAATAAAGCGTATTAAGGCAAACCTTACAACTGGTGAAAAGGTTTCCTCATAGTCTATACTCTCTTGTTGAGTATAACCTTTCGCCACAAGGCAATCCTTATACTTTTCAATGATTCATTTTGTCCAACGGGTAGATTGGAATAACTCCTTTGGAAGGTGCCAACGGTTATGTAGGCATGGAAGAGTATTTAAGGAAGACACTCTAGTTATTTGAGTGTGCGCGAGATAGAGAAATTCAAAAGTCTGAAACTTCTTACTCTTTACTGATTCAATTGTTAAGCATACATCTGTACTCAAAAGAGATATTTTTGTGAGACCTCGAGGAAGTGTAGCAGAGTCTCTACATTGTAGAATCGTGGACGTGAGATTGTAACATCTCTTTTGATTCATAGTGAAATCCAGCTAGTGGGCTATCAGCATGAGAGAGTGGACATAGGCTTGGTCTAAGCTGAACCACTATAAACACTGTGTTTCAATTCTCTTTACTTAATTCGTAGTCATATCCATTAGATTACATTATTCCATATCTTTATTCTATTATAAACTGAATTAAGTTGTTAAGATAAGAAGAATTTGTTTTTACACCTATTCACCCCCTCTAGGTGTTCATACTAGCACTTTCACCCTAATCTTTGTTTTCGACACTTTAGACAAGAAGCCAATGTTGTTGCCGATTGGGCTGCCAAAGCCCATAGTAGCAAAGCCTCAACCCAAAACTGCGCCGTCTCTCCTCCTTTTCTTTTGCTCGACCTTGTATGTGCGGATGCACTAGCCTCAAGCTGTACCGGTTATATCACTTATATATACAGTCTTTCTCTTTCAACCAAAAAAAAAATTATCCTTACCTTTCGAAGATTCCATTAATCAATTTTGGTCAATTATAAACTCAAATGAAGTAAAAGATAATATTTTACTTTTATGAACTAGAAATTTAATGAATTTGGGGACATGATTACGTTAAATTAATCTTACACTTACTTTTTTCTCTATCTCTCATGATCTTATTTGAAAGAACTCCTTTCACTGAATAATGCTCACTTTGTTAAATCAAATCTAATTTGTTTAAACCTCCACGCCTCTCACCAAATCACCGAATTGCCCTCAATTTCCAATCTCCAACCGAACTCCTTTTAATTCCTTCTTATTCGGATTATCGATTGAGTCAAATTCAAGTTCTGACTATCTCAACAGGATCATGGCAGAGCATTATCTTATTCTGCTTGGTTTGTTTGGTAACATTATCTCCTATCTCACGGTTTTCATTTTTCAAATAGAATCTGCTATGCTTGCTGGATAGTGACCAAACTCCCAAATCCCACTGGTCGCGCCTTATATTGATGGTATTGATGGTGTATTGATGGTGTATTGATGGTGCTGCCTTGAAAACAGTGATTTCCTCCATATGATTTGTGATCCAAAGCAGTCAGTTCTGATGGAAGTCCTGTCCCCATGATGCGACGCGCAGACACTGGCCTTCGTCACTTGGTTTGCGTTCTAAGCGAAGGACGATCCCAATTCAAGCCTTGAAATGATAGTCTTGAGTTGATCTCGGTTTGTATGTAATTTTAAGAGACATGGACCAACGAACTTGCAGACCAATCTTCGTTCCAGTGGTCGAATGAAGACCACCATGGGAAGGGAAATTCATGCCTATCCACTTTGTGGAGTTCCCATTGAAGGAAACCGATTCCCTACTAGCTATTTCCTTGAACCATGTGGCAAAACCAATACGAACCTTATCCTCAAAATATTAATTTAGATTTTGATCATATCGAAAAAGACTTGTCGGTTCTTCTAAGGTTGTGCGTTATAGGTCATGCTCTCATCCCGGTTAGCAAGAGCTTTAAAGCTCACAAAGTCGAATCTCATCCTCCTTTTTCACTCCACTTGTCTAATGGGTTTGTTACGAATGATAAAGTTCAGCCTTCGTTATGATGTAACAATGCACATTTTGCATTGGTAAGAAGAATATAGATTTGTAGAAATTCGAGAACGTTGCACTGATACATTCTCTGTAACAGATTTACGCTGGTTTGTTTTATTATGAGTAAAGTTCACTTGTTTTCCCAACAAAAAAGAAATGCATAAGAGTTAAAGGGCTCTATAATGTCATCCAGAAAAAAAAAAAAAAGGGATGAAATTGATAAACGAAAGCAAGGAGGGAGCGAAATGAATATGGATTATACAGATACATCGTCGATACATGATCCACTTATTTGAAGTACATGGAGAGTGTAAACATAAAGATATTATTCAATCCTCATTACGTCAATATATGACTTCCCTTGGAGCTCACGAGAGAAGAGACCCCTCAAGTAATCGGCCATACCTATTCTTTTGAACAAGGCTGGCTTTTCCGATGTGATCAGGCTCGGTGCAGGACCACATTCCCCTTCCAATTTTGGGCTGTGAAATGCAGCAATCGAGAGCCTCTCCTTCATCGAGTTAACCATTGCTCGATGCTCAATGCTACGATAAGTGCCATTTGTAACAATCTGTGTCGATCATCAAATACACAGACTAATTTGTCATTCCTCTTATGGATTTTATTTGTGAAATTGTTTAATTTATAGATCAAACTAACTAGCTCATTGCATATCAATAAACAATGATGTCCACATGGGGATTTCGAAAATATACATGTAACTGTACAAATTTCCCACATTTCATAATCAAAATGTCTACCATTTTATTCAAGATGATTGTTGCATTCACAGCGCATAAATTTTCATTTAGATTGATAACTCGTCCCTCTTGAACATTTACAAGTGAAATGTTAGATGGATAGTGTATGGTATTATAGTTTCGTCATCAACAGCAGATGGATATAGACAATACTAGCTCATATAGCAAACAAAATTAGGTGGAACTCCGTGTCAAAGCAGTAGAAATAGGGCCAATCATAATACTTACCTCTAAAATGTCTCCGACGTTGACAACGAATGCATTAGGGAGGGGCTTCACAGAGACCCACTTGCCCTCTTTCCTTACTTGGAGACCTTCCATTTCATTGACTTGGAGAAGAATGGTGAGGCCTGTGGAGTCGGAGTGAGGAGTGAGGCCCGTGACAAGCTCAGGTCGCGGACACGGGGGGTAATAGTTCATCCTAAAGGCCTGCCTGCCCTCATCAAACAGTTCTATCATGTCCTTGGATTCCATCTGCAGAGCTTTTGCCATGAGAAGGAGTATCTTCATGGCAAGGTCTCGCAGCTCCGAGCTGCATTGATCTAAGACTTCTCTGCATAATGATAAGGTGATACATGTAAGAATAGGTTACAAAGACGAGAGAGAGGACGGGATCTATAGAAGACGGTAAATAGGCTAAGCATACAATATTCGCTGTAAAGTTATATCCTTGATGATGTGGGCTAATCCTGAAGCTAGTCTTCCATGCATCCGACTCATAATGTAGTTTTATTATATTTTCGGCCCTTGCTAATCTTATCATGCAAACTTAGCATTAATCCTAATTTGCGATTTGATCACATACTATAGACATAATTTGTTAACATAGTTTCATTAATCTTACGATGTATGCAAAGTAAGTCATGTATGGTTTCCAAATCTTGTATATGTCATAAACGAGAGTTCTCTATAAATGACAGACCATTGATGTTCTTAATTAACTCAAACTCATTAGAATTCCAATAACGCACTTCTTATTCTTGAATTTAAGGTAACCAACTCTCGTACATTCCCACTAATACTAATCCCTACTGGCCTTTCAACGAAGTATTTCTCCTTCGAAGTGTGTTGTAGCTAAGTAGATTTCATCGTTATTTATACACAAAGTCTAGTAATACACAAACTCTAAAAATGATCTTCAATAAAAATTAAAATCTACTTATCTATGATTAAATAGGTAGCAAACCCTTAAGAAACTGCTACTCAATAGATGCCAGAAAACCAGGCATAGGATCACCTCGAAATCTCCCCTACTTTGATTAAATTACTCTTTATGGACAAGGGATGTGCAAATCATTTGAGTTGTCAGTAGACATTATAAAATAATTTGAGCGTGATCTTCGTTTGATTTGGCCAGCTATAATTTGCCTGAATCCAAATGTAGAATGTTTACATACGTGTACCCAACAAATCCCGTGAACTATCATCTCGCTTGTCCGTGAAAAGCTGAAAGCGACAATTTTTGTCCTCGCTCCCAAGTCCAACTCATCGACCAATTATGCTTACGAAAGTGACTATACTAGGACAAGTAGAGTGGCGGTCCCGTGAGCACGAAGACAACCCCACATGAATTATTGTTTCATGACTCACTAGAGATACCAACATTATTATATAAAATTAATTCAGCTATTTTGTGAAATAGAGAGAGAGAGTGAGTAATGCTAATATGATATGTTGAAATATCTCACATCGCTTGACTATGAAGTTTATATATTTATCATATATATGTAATCTCCATATACCTATCAGATTAAATATTAAGGTTGAACCTTCAATATTAATATCAAAGTCATCCACCTTATTCTTTTATATCTCCCTTCACCTATTGGTTTAGTTTTTGACATAATGAATGGCGAGGGTCAAGTGGCTTGTCAGTGAGGGTGGGGCAACAGCGGTGGAGACGTCCTGTGTGAGACATGGTCAGGTAGGAAGCTATGTCGGTGCACGTTGGGAATGAGAAGGGCAGACGTAGAAAGGGAGAAAATAGAAGAAAAGAGGGGGAAATTGGGGAAATCAAATCTGCCAATTTAAACCTACTTCTTCTTAATGTCTTAGGCTTGGAGGGGTAATAAGTCTATTCCACCAAATTCAGACAACCCCGAATTTTTTTAAAACGAAATATCCATTCGATGTAAAGTGTCTCAATGCATGAGAGAGAGCGAGAGAACCTGAACGGAGAAGGAAGCATAGGAAAAAGATGAGGTTTTCTCAAATGTCGTGGGAGGGACGCCATGAAGAAGACGTCGGCCCAATCAAGCTTCTGCTCCTCCGACCCGACAAACATCTGCCCAAAACCCTCCACGTCTCCTTCTTCTTGCCAAAACTTCCTCTTCTCCTCCATTGGAAGCTTGAAGAACTCTTGGATTCCCAACTTCACCTCCTCCACCAATGTACAACTCACCCCATGATTTATCAACTGCGTGCGGGAAAAAAGAAGGATCGATTAACCTCAAGAGTGGATTCTTGAAAAAGAAATCCAGACCATTTTTCTTAAGTACTACTCACAGAAAGAAAAAGTAAAAGTACGCCTTCATGAAAATTATACCTGGAAGAATCCCCAATCCCTACATGCAACATGCAACTGTTCCAGCTCGGACTCCACCAAATCGTCATGGCTTGACGAGAGCTTGTTCATGTCAATTACTGGTACTTGAAGCAACAAAGATCCATGATCATCACGCATGAACGGATGATCTTGGTCGGTACGGACATAGCGAAGCGGGACTTCGGTTATGGCCTCTTTTGCCAACTCCTGAACGCATGGGACTGGAAGAGAACTGCCAAGCTTCATGAGATTCACCTCCGTCGTCGCAACGAGAGGATCGGACGACCAGAACCTCAAAAGATGTGGTAATTTGTAATGGATAAAGAGCTAATGAACTTACAACTCTTTTTGAGTGGGCTTCACTATAATGGCTTACTTAAAGGCACACTATATTTATATTTGTATTCGCTTTCATACTCCACGAGATTCTTGATGCCAATTAAAGATATTAAATAATTCTTTCATTATATTTTTCTTCATCCAAAATGACTGTTTAGTTTTATGCCGTTGTCATTGTTTTGGGGCCGGATCAAACAGCCCATTTCCTTTCCTGGCCGGGCCCTGACCTGGTCCCCTACTTTTAATAATTTTCCGAATTTTCTAAATTTTTTAAATAATTTTCTATTTTTTTCAAATTTGTTAAAATTTTTCCTAAGATTACTTATATTGTTATCATTTTCTGAACTCTTTTTTATATTTTTCGAAAATTTCTTTAGATAATTTTTTATCAGTTTTTAAAAAAATTTCATTATTATTAATATTCTCTAATATTAATATAAAAGAAGTTCGGTCGTATCAAAAAACCCGACCAAACTAACCGACCCGAACCCTATCGGATCGAGTTCGACTAAAAAAACTAAACCCTAAAGCCCATTCGGAATTAATTAAACCAGCCCAAGAACACTTCCTTTTCTGTTGGCCCAAACTCTAAAAGAACCCTAGCCCACAACCAAAACCCATCTCTCCTTTCTTAATATTCTCTAATTTTTTTACTTTTCTGCACTTATTCTCTTTTCCCCTTTTTCTTTTTCAATTTCGTGGTTCTGCCCAGAATTGTCTTTAACCTCTAGCTCCTCCTCCAATGAGGCCGAACTCCTGCAACTCATTTCCGCCGACGAGAAACACTTGACACCACCGCCATCCGGCCGCTGGTATCATCCCCGAGCCAACACCACCAAAGGCAAGTCGATGAGCAATGTCATCGCTTGTGAAAATTGGAGCACGGCTAGGGGAGGACCTCGTTGGTTGCTAAGAAACAAGTGCAGTGGCTCAGTGGTTCGTGAGGCGACGAGGATGAGCAACCACGTAGGGGACTCGCGTTGTGAGCAGGGGGCTCAGCATGATGAGGCAAGAGTTGTTTGTGGCATCAAGCAGCTAAGACAACGTCGCAGGGCTCCGCTGCAGAGGGGCAGCACGAGCTGTCGCGATGGTGCAGTGGAGGGTGGCACAACAAGAGAAGCGTCTCAGCCAAGGATTTACCAGACCTTTTAAACACACGACCAGCTCTCCTTCCCTTTCGATGCTGGCCGAGATCCCTGCAAATCCCCTTTTTCTTCTCTTGTATTAGAAAGATATGCCAATTGCCAATATATAAGAGATCTTAAGAATAACAAAATAATATGCCCATCTCTCACACATGAATATCTTAGAATATCCTGCCGATTGCTTTCTTTGCCATGTGACCCAAAATATAAAACTTTATTGTGAATCATTTCGGCCATGAAGAGAGTGACGGGCTCTACCAAAGTTAAATACCATCATGGGCCCAGTCTAATCCATTAAGTTCAAAACCATTCATCTAAATCCATTTGTCACATATCCAATGCAAATGCAATTAATGAAAATAGAAACTAAATAATAAATGCTCCTAAAGTTATATGCTATGCAATTTACTTATAATATTTTATTTAAGGGTTAAGAATTAATTTTTAATTTTCTACGCAATAAATTAATGACTGGATCGCCAAAATTTAGGCATCAACAAAGGTTTGTCATTTCTCTAGTAATTTTTATATTGCTTTAATTATTCATTACAAAATTCCTGTATGCACACCTGCACAATCAATTGTTGCATGTTAGTAGATTAGGCTTAAGTTTGACCAAGATTGCCTACTAAATATTTTTTGAAAACAAAGAGAAAATGTACTAAAATGGTGCTAGATCGGAGAAAGGATGTCACAAGTGTTGACTTTCAAAAGACACTCACTTGAGTGCCATAACTTTTTTTTTTTTTTATCATTTTAGTCCAAATTCCATTTGCAATATCAACTTTGTGGCCTTTTTTCAGATAGTTGCTCAACATTTAGCAAATTCCAAAAAAGTCCTAACAAAAAGTAAGCATCCGCAATAGTAATATTAGTATCATATTTTGACTTGATATTAATGTTTCCTTTGTCCATCACAGGAATTATTTATGTATCCTCAAAGTTGACTTCACCATGACTCATCTTGTCCAATTGCAAGAATAGTTTCTTTTGACCAAACATGTAATTGTTGTAAACAGTATCCAAGTACCAAATGTTAATGTCTGAGTCATCCTTTTTACATGTTAGCACCATATACTCTTTAGCATCGTACGTCACCTTTACCCGGCATTTGGATTTATCATGTCTGAATTTATTGCACTTAAAACACTTGACTTTTGATTTGTCACGTGTTTTATAGTTTTCTTTTAAATTTGAATTTCCACCTCTTCCTCGGCCTCTTCCATGGCCTCAACTATTTTGATAGCCTTTCTCAACTTGATGGAGCAACCCCACTTAATAATTCTTGCTTGAGATTTGAACCAATGGACTTTTGATTCATTATTTGCTCATACAAGCACAATGAAACCATCAACCCCCTAATGTTAGGGTCGACACATCTTGCCCTTCTTTGATCGCTGTGATGACGTAGCCAAATCTTTCAGTCAAAGATCTCAAGATTTTTTCTACAATTCGTACATCTTGGAGTTCTTCACCATTGACCGTCAATTGATTAACGCCGGTTTGCACAAGATCAAAATATACCAAGATTAATTCAGAGTCATTTATGCATAAAGACTCAAAATCACCTTGAAGTATTTTAAGCTACACTCATTGGACATGGTCATCGCGTTTGTAAGATTTTTGCAAAATATCCCACGCTTCTTTCGCAATCTCTACACTCCATATTTTTTCAAATATTGCTTCCTCCACAACTTCAAAGATCACATACAAGCTTTCTGGTCTTTCTTCTAAGACTCAACCAAAGTATCTTTCTCCTCCTTTCTTAAAGCCTCAAATGCTTTAGCATCGGCCACTTCGGTGTAGCTGTTTTCCACCAAACTCCATGAATCTTGCAATTTGAAAAGAACCTTCATCTAGACAGACCAACTGTTGAAATTCTTTCCGTTAACCTTGGAAGAACTTGCAATTGAATGGAACTAGTAAATATCATTTCTAGCTTCGATATCAAATGTACGAACTAAAAAAAAAAAAATAATAATGGCAACTTTTGAAAGTTTGGAACGAGGTACAAATGAAGATCGGAGAGAGAAATAATGAAAATGCAAATGCTCTTTGCTTGATGTAACTACAAATCATAAATCCACAACCTTTTAAAGTGGTTGCACATGCATGTAGCATAACTAACATTGAATGAGCAAAATAAGAAAGTCCAAAATGCTGAAGAAAAAGCAGAGACAAAGACATGAAATCTTTGCTCCTTTTGACAATGAAAAAATCTCACGTTCTTTGAATAAAGAAAAACAAAAAAGACCTCCCATTTTCAATATGAAAGCATTTACTCCTTGTTGAATGGTGGATGGGCTACCCAAACATAACCCAACATAAATGGTGTTGATATCCTTTCGTCTTCAATCTTCTTTTGACACCCACCAGAGATCAAGCATTTTGAAGAATACAAACAACAAATCCAACATTCTCAAATCTTCAACAATCAATTTTATATTATTTTAACGTACACAACGTAAAATGGTGTTTTCGAGTGACTTTTGGGATAGCAAATCCAAATTCAATCCCCTTTGTTTTCCTCACCCTGAATTGTCCTCATAATATCAAGATATGACTTTCCTTGCAGCTCACGAGAGTAAAATCCCTTGAAGTAATCGGCAACACCTATTGTTCTGAATAATGCTGGCTTGTCCGGAGTGATTAAGCTCGGTGTAGGACCCATTTCGCCTTCCAATTTCGGGCTGTAGAATGTGGCAACCGAGAGCCTCTCCTTCGTTGAGTTAACTGTTGCTCGGTGCTCAATGCTACGATAATTACCATTTGTGACAATCTACGTGAATCATCAAATACACAAACTATTCAGTCATGCCTCTGATGGATTCTTGTTCATGAAATTCTATTCTCTATACTCATCCTAACAAATTGCATAGAGTTCAGTTTAGGTAGACTATTCATCAAAAGGTATCTTTAAAAATACCATATTTTTTGAGATAACAGTCTTGTCATCAATAGCTCATCGAATCTAGACAACATTGGCTAGTATTTAAGACGAAATTAGGTGGAAATCTGCAGCAAAACTATAGAGATTTGGCCGATCGAAAATCTTTACCTCTAAAATGTCTCCAACATTGACAACGAAACCATTAGGAAGGGGCTTGATGGGAACCCACTTGCCCTCTTTTCTTACTTGGAGACCTTCCACTTCATTGACTTGGAGAAGAATGGTAAGGCCTACGGCGTCGGAATGTGGAGTGAGGCCAATGGCCAGCTCAGGTCGCGGACAGGGAGGGTAATAGTTCATCCTCATCATTTGCAGGCCCTCATCAAACAGTTCTATCATCTCCTTGGTGTCCATCTTTAAAGCTTTTGCCATGAGAAGGAGTATCTTCATCGCAAGATCTTGGAGCTCTGTGGAGTATTTATCCAGCACATCTCTGCATAATAATTACACATATAAGAATAGGTTACAAAGGTGAGAGAGAGAGAGAGAGAGCATGAATTTTCACACAAAATGTGAGGCAGTGATATGAGTATGTAATCAATTATTCATCTTGACGTCGAGAGATTTGGGATTTGTAGAAAATAGTTACACAGGTTGTTAATACAATATTCATCATGCTGCTAAAGTTAAGGTATTATTGATGATGCGGGCTAATCATCAAGCCAATCTTTCATGCATCCCGCTCATATAAGCCCAACTCACATGAATCATTGGCCACGCATGCACCGGGTTTAGCCAAAAAAATTTCTAACTTATTATCTTTAATTCGATTGTTGATGTGTCAACCAATTAGAGTAAATTAAATAGTTAGCTAGTAAAGGAACCAAAAGTCCAATTGGAGGAGGAGGGGAAGGCCAAAGTTTTCGCGTATCTCTTAGAAATGATGGGGGGACACACTTTAGATATTGTGAGATGTATATTTGAACTTTTAGTTAATAATTAAATTTAAATTTAATGCCATTGGTCCTTCAACAATGAATGTTATTGTTTCGTGTGACCCTTGGGATTACAGAACTTGGTATATGAAATTAGTTACCCTGTTTCTCGGACTAATTCTGCTAGAAAATGGGTTCTTTGCATCTCTAATGTTTAAGTTTCAGTGACGAGCAGGGGCGGGATTTGCGCATGTGGCCTCCCAGCCTCTGTCGACCTTTCAATCTGGGTTGACGAAGGGTCATCCAATGCAACATTGGAGGGAGGAGAGGGAGGGACATGATGGACGAGGGAGAGAGAGCAGGACCATGTGTCGATAGCGTTGGTGGCTGCGATGGCGACATGACCAATGGTGAGGTCCCGCGGCTTATCAAAGCTCGTGGGGCGACGACGGTGGAGGCGGACTCTATGCAATATGGACAGTGGCAAGCAACGTGTGGGGGAGGTGGGAATGGGAAGGGCAGAAGTAGACAAAGAAGAAAATCAAATCCGGCCAATTCAAACCTCCTTCATCTTAATGCGTCAGGCTCGGAAGGGTAAATTTACGACATGCTTTCAGACAATCTCGATGGATAGTGTGCTCAATGCACGAGAGAGAGAGAAACCTGAAGGGAGAAGGAAGCATGGGAAAAAGGTGAGGTTTTCTCAAATGTCTGGGGAGGGACACCACGTAAAACATGTCGCCCCAATCGAGCTTCTGCTCCTCGGACACTACAAACGCCTGCCCGAAGCCCTGCAAGTCTCCTTCTTGTTGCCAAAACCTCCTCTTTTCCTCCATTGGAAGCTTGAAGAACTCTTGTATTCCCAACTTCACCTCCTCCAACAACGAAAAGCTCACTCCATGGTTTATCAACTGCATCCACAAAGAGGGGATCGATTAACTTCGAAAGCCGAATTCTTGAAAAACAAATCTGGACCTCACGGAAGACCTGGAAGAATCCCCAATCTCTGCATGCAGAGTGCAGCTTTTCAAGCTCGGACTCCGTCAAATCGCCATCGCTCGGCGAGAGCTTGCTCAGATCAATGACCGGTACTTGAAGCAACGAAGTCCCATGGTCTAGGTCGGTACGGATATAGCGAGGCGGGAGTTCGGTTATGGCCTCTTTCGTAAACTCCTGAACGCTCGGGACTGGAAGAGAACCACCAAGCTTATTGACAATCGCGTCCATCGTCGCAACGAGAGGATCGGATGACGAAAATCTCATAAGAGCTGTTTAACCTGGTTTCTCATTTATGGCGGTGGTGTCAAGAGACCTAGCATTTCGAGCCACGAGAAGTACAGGTGGCTTCCGGCCAAACCCAATCTACTGACCGACAAACTTGTGGCTGTGGCTTCGTGATCGGTAGTTTGTGGCCTTGTCTTATTTTAATAGTAGAAGCTTAAAGAAATAAGATTTGACCCGATAAGCTAGCAAATGTAAGCAAATCACTTTTGTGTCGATTTCTAAAAAGCGATAACGCAAGAATTAGAATTTACAGAAGCAACAAAACTTGAGTAAACTAAATTATCCTTACCTTTCGAAGATTCCATTAATCAATTTTGGTCAATTATAAACCCAAATGAAGTAAAAGAGAATATTTTATTTTTATGAATCATAAATTTAATGAATTTGGGGACATGATTACGTTAAATTAATCTTACAATTTTCCTTACTTTTCTCTCTGTTAGAATTCAAGTTGGCGGAAGATGACTTACCTTTATCCGATGCGCAAACAACATTTAACCCGGGAACAAATGTTGAATTGTGAATGAATCACAAACAAAAATACTTCACGTTGGTCTGAATGTAATCATAAGGAAAACATCCGATTTCCACAACGTAAATGCCGATTGTTCTTGTAAAGAAGAAATAGAACACTTCATTTTCCTTTGATGGAAAAAGGGGACAAAACAAAGGAGAGAATTCTGAACATACATTCTACCAAACCATGCCAACAATTGTCTTCTGGAGTCTTTTATATGACTCCATTACACCCATTCAAATGGTGTCTTTTCATCGTAGCGTATCAAGGTGAAACAATGTGCTCTCTTTCGCACCCCATCATGGACATACTAATTTAATATAACATCTCCCACTCAGACATGATGGGCTTGATAACACTTTATCAAGAATATAAGGCATTCAACATTCATCAACTTTACAAAACAAATCATACTGGCAAGTGACCAGTGAGTACACTTGCACTTGGGAGCTCAAATTATGCACATATTAGGGATGACATAATGGCTACAGCTCTAAAAAAGAAATAAACAATCGATGTCTCACGGTTTCCTAGACATATTTTGTTACATCAATCCAAGTATACATATCCCTTAAAGGCTATATACTTAACTATTCTCAAAACACCATGTATTTATAATTATATCCGCAACTACATAAGACGATATAATTGGTAGACCGGTAAATACATGTGATAGATGTAAAATAACAATAGTCTTCATTCGCACTCATGTCTTTCTCCATTTCAGAACAATTGCTTTCCTAGACACATCCCATAAGGCCATATATATTCATGACCGCCAGTAATATGCTAAAGTAGCAATATTGATCTTTAACTTCAAGAACATAGTCAAAAGTAACATATGGCAAAAAATGAGGTAATTATAAATTACCTCAAGGACTCACACGATGAGTTAATAGGGATAATTTTACTCACCTTCCATTGTTGGTCATACAATGCACATGTAGTATGAATTACATGCTATATTGGATTTCTCTTTCTATAAGAGTGTATATCATTTATCAAATATATCCATTATACAGATATTAGCCTAAACATAGTCACGTGCTTCTCACGTACTCATGTTTAGCCCGAGTGCTATATCAACTCGCTTTCTATAGCGCCCAATTAAGTACTCGCATCCGGCATCTTACAGGCATACATGATTGTGAGACTATCATGTTCGGTCTTATTATAAACAAATTACATACCTCATCTTGACTCCAATCAAGGCAACATATTTTATATACCCAACTTACTCTTCAGCATTTATTTGTACATAATGTCTCATCTCAACGTGCTAACTATAGCACTTGACACGATTGCTCGTGTGAGTGAGCCAATCATTGCCTACTGACATACTTTCTAATAATATATGTGTGCTTGTGCTAGTCTCATAATGGATTTGTACTTATTGATAAAACATTAAGTCACTAATAAATAAACAAGTACAATACATATGTTCCAATATATATAAACCAATGATCCTCTACAATAACACATATCACATTCTACACAATCCTAGTGACATCCTGTGGGTCAAGAATATATCTCTAAGAACAGCTTTCGTAAATGGATTAGCAACCATTCTATTGGTTGTAATGTATTGTAGGATCACTTCTTTTTGCACTATTATATCTCTTATGAAGTTGTTCTTTATGTCAATGTGTTTTGTCCTTCCATGATACTTGGGATCCTTTACATAGGTAATGGCTATTGACTATCACAATAAACTATCACCGGTCTTGAAACATCAGTGATAGTGGCTAAATTTTCCAATAAACGTTTTAGCCGTACTACTTCTTGCACTGCGGTAGAACATGCAATAAATTTTGCCTCCATTGTAGACAAGGCCGTGCATGTCTGTTTCTTGCTATTCCAAAAAATCGCACCTTCATTGAGCAAGAACGCATATTCAGAAGTTGATTTACACTCATCCAGGTCTCCACCCCAATCGGCATCTGAATAGCCTAATAGGTGTAAATCATTTCCTTGGTAACAAAGTCGATAGTCCATGGTGCCCTTCAAGTATCTTAGGATCCTCTTTACTACTTTTCAGTGTGCTTGACCGGGATTTGATTGATATCAGCTTACCAATCCCATGATATAACATATGTCGGGTCGAGTACACATTATAGCATACATCAAACTTTCGACCGCACTAGTGTAAGGAACAGTTTCCATCATCTTAATTTCTTCTGGAGTTTTAGGACACGTCTCAGTACTTAGGCTTTCACCTTGTATGACGGGGGTATTAATGGGGTTACAATGTTGCGTATTGAAACGCTCAAGAATCTTCACTATGTAAGACTCTTGTGATAAAACAAGGAGTTTCCTTGATCAATCTCTTTCGATCTTAACTCATAATTTATAAGCAGCTTCTTTCATGTCATTCATTTCAAAATTGGAGGACAAATATTCTTTTATGGTGATAACAAAATCTTGTCATTTCCAGCCAATAGAATATCAATCACATAAAAGTGATAAAATCACAAATTTATCTTCGAACCGCTTGACATATACACAGTGATCTTCTTCGATCATTATGAAACCAAAAGTATTTATGGCTCGATGAAAACAAAGATACCACTATCTAGATGATTACTTAAGGCCATATATTGAACGATGAAGCTTGCATACTTTATCCTCTTGACCTTTAACCATGAAACATATTAGCTACTTCATATTGATTTCCCCATCTAGTTTTCCATTTAGAAATGCCATATTTACATCTATTTGATGCAATTCAAGATCCAAATGTGCAATATTGGCTAGGATAAGACATATTGAGGCAAACCTTACAATTGGTGAAAAAATTTCCTCATAATCTATATATACCCTTTTGCCATAAGATGAGTCTTATACTTTTCAGTGGATCCATCTGCCCTTTGCTTAATCTTAAAGACCCATTTGTTTCTAATTGCCTTACCACTGGGTGGTAGATCAATCAAGTCCCAGACATGATTTGCCCTCATTGACTCCATTTCATCTTCTAAAACTTTTCTTCATTCTTTCTTATAAGAGGATGAGAGAGCCTCTTGAATAGTCTTAGGCTTAGTATCGTCTTTTTGAGCAATCATAAATGCTTCCCATTCAATCTCAAAACAACGGCGAGGAATACTTTTACGATTACTTTTACGCAATTGAATTTCTCTTGAATTCAATTTGTCAGACGATGCAACACTCCCACTAGTTCTTGCATGTTGAGGTAAATCTTCATTTCCCTCTACAACATTAGTAGGTGTGTTATTAGGATCTTCCATCTCATATAATTAGAAATCCTTATCAATCTCACCTCTACTAGGAAAATCGTTCTCCAAGAACGTGACATCTCATGACTCCATTTCGATCACACTTCCATCAACTTGTTCACCTATGAACACATATTCTTTGGAGTGTTCAGAATATCTTATAAAGATACATTTCTTCCTTATAGGACCTAATTTGCCATATTTATGAGAAGAATCATAAACATAAGCTGCACATTTCCATGGATGTAAAATACTTAAGTCTAGTTTCCTACCAGTACACAATTCATAAGGGGTGGAAGTGATCGATTTTGAGGGCACTCGGTTAAGTATATAGACAACAGTCAATAACGCATCTCCCCAATAGGAGATAGGTAAATTTGCTTGCGCCATAATAGATCTAATAATTTCTAATAGGGTTTTATTCCTTCTCTCAGTTACCCCATTTTGTTGTGGAGTACTATGAATAGTCAATTGTCGTACAATCCTTTTTTCGTTACAAAGAGCCTTGAATTGTTCCAATGGAAACTCATGTCCGTGATCAATTATTAATGCATTTATTGTTTTGTTCAACTGATTCTCTAACATCGCTATATATTGTCTAAAGCAGTCTAATGCTTTTGACTTATGGGAGGTTAGAAAGACATAACCGAAATGTATGAAGTCATTTATGAAAGTGATAAAATATGAGGCTCCATCCCTCGCTATCACATTCAAAGGACCACAAATGTCAGAATGTATGAGTTGCAATAGAAATTCGGCGCTAGTCCCTTTACCGAGTGGTTTTATAGTTGTTTTTCCTGCTAGACAATGCTTACATACGGATAGATCAACATTAGTGAGTGACCATAAAAGGCATTCTTTAGCTAATCTTTGCATTCTTTGCAACTCAATGTGACCTAATCTAGCATGCCAAGTACTTGCATCAATCTCAACATTACTAGAAAATGCAATTAAAGAAAAACAACCATCGACATTAATATTGTACTAATCATAGTCAATGTTTGACACTATAAAACCATTTGATACATGACCTAAACCATAATAAACTATTCATCCAAAATATCAACACAATCACCATAGAAATTCAATACATAATTTAAGCTAAGAAGAATAACTACCAAGATCAAGTTTCGTCGAATATCTGAAGCATAAAAGACATCATGTAGGAATATGTTTCGACCACAACATAAAATTAATTTACTTGTGCTGATACCCTTCACTTCAATTCTTGAGTTATTCCCAACATATATCTATCTTCTTCTAGGCTGAATCCGACGATACTCCACAAATGCCCCTTGGTCTCTAGCTACGTGGTGTGTTGCTTCTAAGTCTACAATCCACATTAGATGAGATTCAGCAAGCATTATAGTGTTAGAAATAAAAGTATTACTTAAAGTAATAGAGTAATAGGATACCTTTCTTGGCTCAGTGCATTTATGAGTAAAGTGACCCATCTTGCCACAATTGTAGCACTTCATCTTGGCTTTGTCCTTCTTCCCACCACGCTTCTTGCGTTGGAAGGTTTTAACCCTCTTAGGTGCCTAATCAGTCTTCTTCCCTTTGTTATTAAATCGAGAATTCCTTTTACACTTGAAACTCGAAACTTTGCGCAAACTCGATTCAGCAATATAAACATGGGTAAAGGATCTCGCAGTCTCTAAGCGCTCATCCTTTAATTCCAAATAACGCGTTATATCATCAAAAGTGACAATATTATCATTATGCGTCATATTGATCTTCATATACTCCCAATTGTCGGGAAGAGATCTTATAACAGCTTGAAATTGTTGTTCATCAGAAAGGAAGTGACCCTACCGACTTCAGCTCACGAATCATGTTTGACATCTCCCAAAGATACTGCCTCATTATTACATTTGAGCGCTTTCGATATGTGTCAAACTTGATGATGAGTATCCTCAGCTTAGTGGCAGATGTACCCCCAAACTTATCTTTCAAGGCAACCCACATAGTTTGAGCTTTATCATAACTTTCAAACTCACACTTGAGATCATCTTGAATACAGCTCAGCAACGTGATGCGATCAATGCTATTTTTCATTTTCCAAGCTTAATAAGCTTCTAGATCTCTCCTGTGTTGAGCTGAAATTCCATGCTCAAGTTCATCCATAGTATGGTTGAGGGTTTCCAAAACCTTTTGCTCCATAAGGATATACTAAACATTTCAGTACCAAATATCATAATTGTCACCGTTCAGCTTCTCACCCTTATTGAGGTCAACCACAATGGTCTTGGATGCTAAAACCATAATAAATTGTTATAACACACTGACTTAATAAATGCAAAATCAATATTAGCACACTTTTCAAAGTAACACACATATTTAATTTGCAGCAAAGACAAACTAAATTAATGATAATTCAACAAAAGACACAAAAACAAAAGTTCACTATGTTCCTAATCAACTTCTATGTACAATTATTCTATTATTATTAATTAGTTTAATTTGCGCAAATTTTAAGTTCTAGGTAAGAACTCCTTCGAATTTTACCAACCTACGAACTTCCACTTGAAAAAATAATTACATGACCTCATGTAATTTCTACATATTTCCATTAACACAAAAGCATAGCATGATGTAAACCAACATACTAAAAAAAAAAAAAAAAAAAAAAAAAAAAAAATCATGCTGCAACTACAATCAAAACCGCAATTCAACATGTAACTGAAAAATAAGGATTTCCTACCATTGTTCAAATTTCCTTGGAACTAGAAAACTGCAAGTATATTAAACTATATACGTACTACCATCGAACCAAGCTCTACATATCATATATGACATCATTTTCATACAGGCTAGCTACTGTATTTCCTCAAACATAAAAAATACAAGCTGAAAATGAATAAACTATGCATTAAACCCCCAAAAACATGCATGCTTAGGGTTTCCTACACATTTTCATACATTTATAAAATTTAAAAATGTAAAATAAATATACCACATTGTAGAGAACTTCCTTACTAACCAAACGCCGCTAACCACGCCTCAATTCAACCTCTCACATGCCCACACGCACCGCTTTAGTGTGCGACGCATGTGGCGCACGTGCCAGCTAGCCTAAAGGCTCCTGGCTAGTCTAACCGATTCGACCAGTCCAACCGGTGACTAGTCCAACCTGTTTGACCTTCGAATCAGTCAACTAGTCCGACCCGTTGACCGATCAACGGTCGAGTCGGATTCGGGTCGGGTCACAGGTCAGCCTCAAGTCGGGTTGCAAGTCGAGTTGTTGGCTGGTGATCGGCTGGCCAACCGCCGCCGGCGATGACATCATCGATGACATCATCTAGCAACCGACCGTTAGAAGACGTCACAATGATGTCATCACGCATTGATTCACCAACCATCGCGTGTTGTGCACACGCTAGCATTCCCAGCATTTCAGGCATGTGACGCCCACGCACAGCGGCTTCTGGCTGCACGTGTGGGCGCGTCTGGCATCCTATGGCAACACTCGACCCATATTCAGACTCGTCTCGATGAGCACTTTTACCCTATATATTTAAAAAAAGATTTTGGCCGAAAAAAATATTTCGAAAAATGGCCAAAAGTGTACGGGTGTACCCGACCCCGAACCCATTCTTTCCTTCGGTTCGTTTTTGACAATTCAGATAGTTATTCCGACCATTAGACATCCAAACATTGTAGATTTCATACTATTGATCTCGATATCAAACGATAAATGAGAAAATTCAATAAAAAACAAGGTAGAAATCACGACCGGGCTCTGATAGCAATGTTGGAATTTAAGTCGGCGAAAGACGACTTACCTTTATCCAATGCGCAAACAACAACTAACCCTAGAATGAATGTTGAATTGTGGATGAATTATGAACAAAAAGTACTCCACATTGGTCTGAATGTAATCACGAGGAAAACATTCGATTTCCACAATGTAAATGCCAATTGTTCTTGTAAAGAAGAAATGGAACGCTTCCTTTTCTTTTGATGGAAAGGGGACAAAACAAAGGAGAGAATTCTAAATATACGTTCTGCCAAACCATGCCAACAGTTGTCTTCTAGAGTCTTTTATATGACTCCATCACTCTCCGTCTCTCTCGATCTCATTTGAAACAACTCCTTTCACTGAATAATGCTCACTTTGTTAAATCAAGTTTGATTTGTTTAAACCTCCCCGCCTCTCACCAAATCACTGAATTGCCCTTAATTTCCAATCTCCAACGGGACTCCTCTTAATTCCTTCTTATTTGGATTATTCATTAAGTCAAATTCAAGTTTTGACTATCTCAACAAGATCATGGCAGAGCGTTATCTTATTCTGCTTGGTTTGTTTGGTAACATTATCTCCTAGCTCACGATTTTCATTTGAGTTAATATCCTGAAAAACCCCAAACTAGTATACCTGTAACAAATTTACCAAAAACTTTTTTTTTTACTATGAAAAACCCCAAATAGGTATACCTTTGACAAATTTATCCCGACTGACAATAAAAAAAAAAACCCTAAATTGGTACATTTATGACAAATTTACCCCAAACTAATTTATTCGACCGCAAAAAACTCCAAACTGATAAATTTGTGACAAATATAGCCTCCGTTAAATTTGATTAATACCACAAAAAAATTACAAAAATTGTAAACAGTGAAAAATGGAGCGTAAATTCCTAAATTGATATATCGTCAATTGTCATGAGTCATTTAACTTAATAATTTGACAATAAAATTTAACGAAAACTAATTGAGGGTAAATTTGTCACAAGTGTACTAGTTTAGAGTAAATTTGTTAAAGGTATACCAGTTTGGGGTTTTTGGTAGTAAAAAAAATAGTTTATGGTAAATTTGTTACAAGTGTACCAGTTTGGAATTTTCAGGATATTAACCATTTTTCATTATCTGCTATGCTTGCTGGATAGTGACCAAACTCCCAAATCCCACTAGTCGCGCCTTATATTTTTAAACTAACCGAATCCGTTAATCATCTTTTCTCTTCAAATCCTGCTATTGTCTCCTATCACGGCATCCACTACGTGGGCTTGGAAATTTGGCCATGGGATAAAATGAAATTCAAAATTGACTATTTGTCCTTCTGTTAGAGGTGTTCCAGAAATGTCTGTGATCGAGTAAATAGCTCTACGAACTAATGGATCGGATCGAATTGCAAAATGGAAAGATTTGTACAAGTTAGACCTTTCGTCACCACTTTGTGGAAAATCGTTAGGTATGAATATGTTAGATACCTGTGACTCGATTGGTGAAATAGTATCTCTCTCCAAAAAAGCGTATTTTTTTTTACCACCGCACAAAGAAAATATTTTGTTGCGAATGAACAAGATATTGAGGAATTCTCCATAAGTAAAATTAGAATTATTGATACGGGCCCTTTCCACATAAAAGGGGAATCTTTTGTTACAATAGAAGCAGAAGTGATGTGGATTATTCAAGAATCGAAGTCGATTTGCTTTATAAAAAGAAGATATCAATGAACTTCTATGAAATGGTTACACGGGATTCAACCAATTGTCTTGATCGTGGGATATCATTGAGAAATAGGAATCCGTGTTATCAAAAGATTTCCTGCGATTATTTCTAGTATGGAATGAGTCAATCATCCACTTTGGTATCTTATTGAAAAAAATGGTGATATTGTTCCTCCATTGATCAATAATTTCGATTTTTGGGAAGTATCATGATCATCCAATAATAATGGTTTCCATTTTTTCAAATGAACGATTTGAAGACCTATTTGATTCTAACAATTGATTGCAGAGTTGATCATTCGGACCTTTCAATTCATAGACGTGGATCTCGGACCTATGAATGGGGGTATTCCCGAAACTCACAAAGAAAAAAGGAAGTGAGTTAGACAAAAAAAGAAGAAACTTGGACAAAAAGAGAAGTAACTTGGACAAAACAAAACGAAGTGACTTAGACAAATCTTGTTTGTCGATAACCTCAGACCAATCAATCGAATATTGATTAATACGTAATCGATCGAAGACTACTTGAAAACGGCTCTTCTGCTTAGAAACGAAATGTTCCAAATGTTCCTGGAAATTCTTGCTCCCATTGGACCATTTGTATCTATATGCATTAGGATCCCGATTCACGGATCTCTTGGTTCGAGAAATAAAAATAAGAGGATTGAACAATTTCTTCTGACTCTTTTTCAAATTCGATAAATGTTGGTTGATCATATATTTCATTAATCATTCTATGATTCAAAGTATCATTTCCTATTTGATCCCTTTGAATTCCATATTCAAAGTTGCGATCGGATCTATTCATTAAAAAGAATCGATTCCATACATTTCTTATGTACCCATAGGTGCTATATTGGATTTGAATCAGATTTTGGATCCATCTATATTGATTAACTGCCTCCATTATGTTGTTGCTAGCAAATACCACTATTTTTGGTTTTGGATCTTCCAAATCATTCCCGCAGGAGATCCGGACCCATTTTTTTCTGATCCTTCGATAAAAAGATTCATTCTCTTCATAAAAAAGAGGAGGTAGAACCAATAAAGATTTCTTTTTCGATTCATCCCTGGAGTTGAATACCTCATTCAAGAATTGTTTTTGATCCAATACGTAAGAATCCATAGAAAAGGCAAATCCCTTATGATACACCAGATCCGGCTCGCTTATTGATAGAGTGAATAGATCTGCCATTTCTTGAAATCTCTCTTCTGATTCAAAATCGTGGTGTAACGTGTATCCCCCCCTGTTCCGGTCATGGAACAGATGAAATAAATCAAAAAATGTATTTTTGTTCAAGAATGAAATCTTATGGGAACTGTGCATATCCAGTTCATCCTTCGGAACCATATCACATCACGGATCTAATGAAATAGGATGAATTGAGACGGTATTTTGTAAATACGTAATTATCTTGAATATATTAACTATTTCTTTATTTTCCGATCGCCTGGAAGGGACAAAAGAAACATCTTGTTCTTTCTTCAACAATTTCTGATCTCTAGTGGACCTCTCAGTAGGATTCGAACCCAGATGAAGTTCTGACCATCTATCAGAGAAAAAAGAAAGAATGGATCTTGTAGGATTCCCAAGAAATTCTTCGATTTCTTCCGGAAGCAGATGATTCTTCATCTCCTTCTCACGTTCCGTGAATAGCCGGGAATATCCAGAAAGGCATTTAGAGTATCGGTC